>JARHVA010001508.1:795000-1995000 GCA_037957365.1 Torreya grandis
ATGTTAAAGCTTAGTCATGTTTTTTAACATAACTAAGCCTTAGCCTAAAAATTCTTGTTCCCCTTTATTATTTTCCCCTTAGTTTCTTATGTTTATAACCAAGTATAACATATGGTGGTGTAGGGTCCTTTTTATATTTCCTAACATGGTCCCTTTATTAGCATTTTAGCCTAAAGTGTTAATCTTAAGGTCCCATCATATTTGTTAACATGATTAGGACCTTAGTCTAAACACTTTAGTCTAAGTTTACATTTAGTCCCAAGTTCTAACTTAATTTCCATAATTCTTATAAGATCTAACTACCTATTATTCATCATGGAAGGGTGACCTAATAGAGTGAGAAAGACCTGAGTCTTAACTTAAATAAAATGTAACTCATAAGATCGAATGATCCATGCTTCCTTGTGGCCTTTAAATTGGATGATGCAAAGAAATAATGAAAAAGATGAGCACTTAGTCCTTCAAACCAATCATGTTTAAGCACTCAGATCATGATAAATGGTTCTCACTTCTTCATGGACAGAAGATCATATAGAACGAAGACATCATTGAAAAGCCAAAAGATGAGGAGCTCTATGGAGGTGCCGAGTAGCACTCTCATGTTCAAAGATTAAAGTAAAAGGGGCTCGTATGTCAAAAATGACCAATAATGAGTAAGATCTTGAATCAGAATCAGATGTATCTCACTTCATCACAATTCTTTATCTAATAGAGTGAATTGAGTCTAAGATCTTAGGAGGCCCCATAGAGGTGCCAAGTGGCACTCTCACATTGGGACACAAAAATTTGATAAGATTAAATTTAAAATTTACATGAGTGTCATTTGATGCCCATGAGGACTTATTTGATGTTTATGCAATCATCAACTTTAAGCCCTTCAAAACTAATAACCTCATGAGCCTAAATTTGACATTCACATGACCATCATTTAATGTTTATGAGGACATATTTGATGTCCATGAGACTATTAAATTTAAGATAATGAATTATTTTGCTCAAGACTAAGCTGAACTCCAAAATTTTACTAAAAGGCCTATAAATTGCTTTGTAGATGACTAGAAACCGTCAAAGGATGTTCAAATGCTTGAAATATTTGAAGTAAAAATAATGAAATGGTCTCATGGTGTAGATATATGAAAAAATAAACTTGGTCTATGTCTATATCTTAAGGTCTCCATTGTATTTTTTTGAATGCCATGAACCTTAGGATAAAGACATATACTAATCCTTATTTTAAAAGGGTCCTTGTGACATAAAAGTTAGCCCAAATACTTTTAATTAAATATTTTATTATGTTTATTAAATAAAACTCTATGTTAAGATCTAGCATTCTTTGTCCTTATATCATTTTGACCCCCTTGAGCATATTTTAAGAGTTTAAATATAAGTATTTTAGTTTAAAGTATGCATTGTGTTTTTTAAACATAGCATAAACTTTGGCCTAAAATATTTGGCCATGGTATCATTTCTATAAGTCCCAAAAACTTAGGCATAAACATTTTAGCCTATAGTTTATTTCTCATTTAATAAGTATGAAATTAACCTTAGCCTGAGATATTTAACCCTAAATCCCTACTTTAATAAATGTGTTGATTAAGACTCGTACATATTTTCACATCCTGTGGCTCATGCTTCATCATAGAAGGATGATCTAATGGCATGAAGGCACCAATGAATTTTTAGCAAATCTCAAAGAGCCTACAAGTTTGACATGTGGTAAACATGCATTCAACATATAAATAACAAAGGTGCTCTAGCTCAGAAGGCGTATGGGAGTGACAAGTGGCATAATCATAGGGCCAATAATGAACAAGGTCCTAGATTATAATCACCAACCCACACTAATCCTCAAATATTGATTAGATGACATGAAATAAAAGAGGCATTTTTAAATGCCAATGGTTAGTGCTCAAAAGGCATTTATGAAAAACACCATGAAAGGTTATAGATTGATGCAACATAAGATCCATGCAAGCAAAAAATGACAAAATAATAGATCTTGTATGCTTGAGAATGCAAACATATAAAGTCAAGGGTCCAAATCAAATCCAAAGCACATATGAGCTGAACTCTAAATGAGCTACCACCATTAAAGCTTTGAAGCCCTAAACTTGCATAAAAGGACCCTAAGTAAACTTAGATTAAATACATCGAATTTGAGATGAGTTCTATTTTAATTTTAGCATGAAAGAGCTAACCAAATATCATTTTAGATCTGTTGTGAAAAATTTACAAACATAGAAGTGATGGTAGCTTGGAGGTACAAATTGAGAAATGAGATAGAGTTATACCTATCCACAGATAATGAAGGAAAGGTTTTCAAGGATATTGAACTGGATGTTGTATCCCTAAAAAATATTAATAAAATTTGGTTTGTGCTCTTCTTGACCATAGCAGAGATGAAACCCATCACCAAAGAAGAACAAAGAATTGCCATAATTAACATAAGATACTATGACTTGGTCATAATTCAAATGGTCAGCCTCCACCATGTTATTGCCAAACTAGAGGTACTTCATTACATTGACATCCTTGCTCTAATCTTTATTGATTTTATAATCGATAATGATTATATTATCCATGAGGGAATCTATAGAAGAGTTGCTTATAAAAGTACTACAAGTTCCCAAAACCCCATATAGACCTACCCACAATCAAAGGATAGACCACTGAACATGACCTCAATACCATCCTCAAAAAAATGGTTGCTCCAAGGGAACCATGTATTCTAGGAATTTGAGGGAAGGATCCCAATTTTCTAGTTTAGGGAGGACATTAGGGTAATCATGACCCTATTAAATAGAATATCTAGAGTCCCTATAACCACATATATCAATAAGAGTTATGTTTCCTACGTCTACTTTATGGTAGAAAAGGATCTCACTCCTCCCATTGGCGATATGATTAGTGTCTTCTTAAGAAGACAATTCACTTACATCAAGAGGAAGATAAGAAAATATTTCTTCATGATGTCTTATTTTCTACATGTCCTGTTAGCTTACACTAAGATCCCCAACATCAATAACTAGTCTCTAAAGGGTAGAACCACCATCTCCCACCACTACTCAAAGTTACACATCTTCAAGTATAAACACCACATGCAATTCATGTTGGGAAATATGGAAGCACATAATTGATTACCAAATACAAGCAACTTAATATGCAGAATTAACCAGAAGTAACAAGTAACTAGAATTCAAAAATAACACAGAATATGAGAGACAATACACAACTTGTATCAATACTCTTCCAGAAGGAAATACAAGAAAGAAGATTGCCACAGTTCTTCTTCCTTACACACCTCTAGGGCTCCCACACCTTTAGGGCATAAACAATAAATCTTCCCTCAAAGCTCTCTCTCTTACAGTCCCAACACACAACTCAAACATAGAGTTGGTGTTCACCTCCAACTAGTCAGTATCCATTACTGCCAGTACACCAGTGCTCCACGCACTCCACAAGTACACAATCTTACTTCAAGTAGATCTCCCCTAAACCTACAACAACCTACAACTCAAACGATCTTACTTATGGAAGGATATTCCTTGCCTTCCTCTTTGCTCTCTTTTTGAGTATACATTGTACTCCAAGTAGATCCTACCTGATCCTACTCTCTATTGTGTTGATGTCTTCCCTGATCTTGCACACCTACAAATCAATCTGGTTTTGCACACCTGTAAATCTGGATCATGCACACACATACACCTATAGATCAATGATCTTAATTACCATGTAGATCTCCTAATGTAGCCATGCACACCTGCTAACCAAGATCCTACACAATTGAAGAACCCTTTTGATTCTCCAAAACCAGCACCCACACTTGGCACTACTATGGAACTAGGAGGAACACCCTTGCTCACTTCACACATAGAAGGAGCTAACTTTGCTCAAGTCAAACTAGAACACCTTTACAATATAGCCCATGAGTCTATTATATAGATCTCATCCAAACAATAATTAGACATCTAATTACAATAATTAGATCTGCAGCTTCTATTATAAATTTGGCTCTTGACATGCAAACACTTGGTTCGTTAACTAACTGCCCATAAAACTTGCAGTTCTAAACCACACAAGCGACTGACATCGGTCCCTGTCTGCCTAGAGGTGACTAACATTAGCCGATCCTTGACTGATGTCAGTTTCTTCTCTTCACTAACCTGACCGATGTCGGTTGATCAGAACAACATCAATTGCTCTACAACTCAGCAACCTTTAGTAACCTCCTCCCCTATTTGCATTAGTGAAGCTTTTAGCTCCACAACCTAACAATCTCCCACTTGAAGATAAATAGCTGCACTGTACCTATACCTGTACCCTGTCTAATCTATTTCCTGGCTTGTATCCCTCTTCAAGCTCAATCCTAAAGACCACCCACCACACAACCTGTGGTGCACCTCCTATCATCCAAACCTACAAACCCATGTAGTGATGTCTTGACCCTGCTACTGGTCCCTCTCAAATACCTATGAACCCACTTCCCCGAATTGGCTCCTAACTCTCTGACAGCTCCCACTGCTTGGGAAAACTCAGGTTTATACCAGACCTCATGTGATTTCAGACACTGAACTATCTAGCCCTTGGTGTGATCCAGTTCTGCATCCTATGTATTGAACCTCACTAACACTTGATTCACATTAGCTCCTACTGGAGACAAAATCAACCTGTGATCTCCATGTCTCTCATGCCAAAGAATTTTGTTGCTCCAAATTCTTCATGACATGCCACTGAACTAACCTTACCCTTAGCTCAGCAAAAAACTGTATGTCTGAACCTGCACAAAGCTCATCCTCCACATACATTAACAGGATAATGTTGTGACCATCATCCACCTGGTAAGACAAACACAATGGTTATACTGACATTGACTAAAGCCCTACTTTGTCATCCACCTGGTACCACCTATCAGCCCTGTACCACTATCCTGCAGCTTCCACAAGACCATATGACCTAGCCTTCCATCTCACGTATCCATTCACTATATTCTTTAACTAAGGAATCCATTCATCTCTGTGCTTTCATACCGGCTGGCAACCCTACCAAATCTCTTGTTTGGTTCTGCATCATATTCCTGCCATGCTCCCACTATTTCCTAGATCCTTCCTGCTCTACAGTGAGCAACGAGTATAAAGAGGAGGAAAAATGAATTTGAGGCTTACTTACCCCTTCAGTCCTCCATATGGGTGTTTGAGACTCTTTGACAACTTGTTGTCCACCCAAAATCTGTTACAGTGATCGACCTCAGTCACCACACAGTCTGCATCTGATCGACGTTGGTTCCATGCACCTATCCTGACTATCAACCCTGCCGACGTCGGTGTCTCCTATTACTGATGTCAGTCCTCTTGGTCGACGTCGATCTTACCTATTGCCAACGTCAGTCCTCCTGATTGATGTCGGTCTTACCCTGCCTGACATCACCAGCTTTGGTCTACACATGACTGACATCGACACCTGTCTGTTCAACGTCAGTTCCTCCTGATTGACGTTGGTACCTATGTTTGCCTGTGAGTGATGAATTTTTACCTATAAGCTCTCCATGGATCAAAACCCTATCTAAACCGCTCTGATTAGAAGTATCCAACCCCATCCACTGGTCTCTATCCGTCATCTCCTCCATAAACACCAAGGCTTTCCAGTTCTTAAGCCTATCAAACACATCTAACTTCCTCTTAAGAACATGCATCTCCTTTTTTTTCATGTGACCAAGCCTAAAAATCTACGTCTCCACAACAAAAAAATAATCAATAATATAAGCAAGTAGATAAAGAGTACCTGCTTTCTTAACACTAGCTAATTCAAGTGCATCCGCTGTGAGAGTTCTTATGCATCTCTCATCACCCAACATTTCTGAAGAAATTAGCCATATCTTCAACACTGGGACCTGCATGACCTCCTTCAACACCCATGTGTTGGCTACCTGCAATTTCAGCTTCACTTCCCCTTTGCCAATTCTTTGGCAAGGCACACCAGCCCCTAAATAAATCTTTCCAAAGTCTCCAAAGACCTTACCATGGAAAAATACTCTATTTTGGACTGCATGGAAAGAGGCAACAAAATCTATAAAACAAGATTCTACTTTATCCAAGAAACCTCCCAGAGCATCCTATGTAACAACACTGGCAACATCTACTTCTTCAGTTCCTTCATGCTGATCTTCCACAAACCAACAATTTTCTTTTCCCTACTCTTTCTTTCCATAACACTGTAAGTGATCATCTGTGCTTTTTAATTCCTCCATTCTTAGCTTACTTTCTTTTGCCATTGCTATACTCCTACTCAATCAAAAACCCCTGAGAGTGCCCTGTAACCAAACACAACCCTGCTCCCTACAACCTTAGCTCTGATACCACTTTGTTGGGAAATACGGAAGCACACAATTGATTACCAAATACAAGCAACTTAATATGCGGAATTAACTAGAAGTAACAAGTAACTAGAATTTAGAAATAACACAAAATATGAGAGACAATACACAACTTGTATTAATACTCTTCCAAAAGGAAATACAACAAAGAAGATTGCCACAGTTCTTCTTCCTTACACACCTCTAGGGCTCCCACACCTCTAAGGCATAAACAATAAATCTTCCCTCAAAGCTCTCTCTCTTACGGTCCCAACACACAACTCAAACATAGATTTGGTGTTCACCTCCAACCAGTCAGTATCCACTACTGCCAGTACACCAGTGCTCCACGCACTCCACAAGTGCTCCACGCACTCCACAAGTGCTCCACGCACTCCACAAGTGCTCCATGCACTCCACAAGTACACAATCATACTTCAAGTAGATCTCCCCTGAACTTGCAACAACCTACAACTCAAACGATCTTACTTATGGAAGGATCTTCCTTGCCTTCCTCTTTGCTCTCTTTTTGAGTACACACTGTACTCCAAGTAGATCCTGCCTGATCCTACTCTCTATTGTGTTGTTTTCCTCCCTGATCTTGCACACCTACAAATCAATCTAGTTCTGCACACCTGCAAACCTGGATCATGCACACACATACACCTATAGAGCAATGATCTTACTTACCATGTAGATCTCCTAACGTAGCCATGCACACCTACTAACCAAGATCCTACACAACTGAAGAACCCTTCTGATTCTCCAAAACCAGCACCCACACTTGGCACTGCTATGGAACTAGGAGGAACACCCTTGCTCACTTCACACATAGAAGGAGCTAACTTTGCTCAACTCAAACTAGAACACCTTTACAATACAGCCCATGTGTCTGTTATATAGATCTCATCCAAATAATAATTATACATCTAATTACAATAATTAGATCCACAACTTCTAGTCTAAATTTGGCTCTTGACATGCAAACACTTGGTTTGTTAACTAACTACCCATAAAACTTGCAGTTCTGAACTGTACAGGTGACCGACGTTGGTCCCTGTCTGCCTGGAGGTGACTAATGTCGGCTGATCCCTGACTGACATTGGTTGCTTCTCTTCACTAACTTGATCGATGTTGGCTGATCAAACTGATGCTGGTCGCTCTGTAACTCAGCAACCTTCAGCAACCTCCTCCCCTGTTTGCATTAGTGAAGCTTTTAGCTCCACAACCTAACAATTCATATGTGACTATATCTATCCTATGTTGGTGGAAACCATCATAGGGATTCTCATACCTAGGATTCCCCCTTTCATTAAGAAATATGTGGAGCTGATAAGAGATATCTAGTTTAGCTAGATTACAAAGTTATCAGAATTGAAGGATTTTGACCCAACCCTATAGCTTGCCTATTTACATTCCTCTTAAGCTATCAAAATAATAAATTGTATTCTATCTCCTTCATGGTGTTTATGGGGTCTATAAAGAGAAAAGGAAGGGCTTCCTCCATCCCTTTCCTTTGAAAATTAGAAGAATAATTCTATAAGATTGGAAATAAGTAGACATCATATCCAAGTATGGGGAATCTTTTGTATTGAATTTGGATGACCCTAGCTATTAGGATCCAAATAACATAGTGGGAAACCATTTTAAGAGCAAAAAACTATCGAAGCCAGTCTATGAGCATGAACTGGGTCTTCGTGACACCCTATACATAAATACTAAATTTTTTGAGGAAGTACTAGCTATGTTTAAGGGAACCAACCTCAATCTTATACATAGATTATCTAGTGATAATAAACTAGTAGAGGACATATTGTATATGCATCCCCTTCAATACCATTTATTTCCTAGACCTTCTAGGCCACCCCAAGAACAACCCCCATTGGAGATACCATTGCCTCAAAGATAATTTGTATAGGGCACTGGTAAAGAGAAGTTGGAGGAGAGACCTAGTGAGGGACCTTCATCTTCAGCCCTTCCTGATAGACCAACATCCATAATGGAACACTTGGATATGATTTCCCTTGAGCCTAATAAAACCATAGAAGATGCCCTCAATATCCTTACTGAGGCATATAGTTTTGTGGAATAAGAAGCATAAGATGAAGACACTCAGGTTCAAGATGGGGAAGAGAGGGAAGGAATTTTCCCATGACATATTCCCAATGGAACCTAAGGAGAATAGAAAGGTAGAGTTGGCATTGGTCCCTCTTAAATCAAGGAAAAGGCCAAAGTTTACTCTCACTCATCACACAAGTGAGAACAACTTATTTAGTGAAGAGTTTCCCATTCATGGACCAATCATCTCTAATGGGTTCATGTATAAACATATGTAGAAGATGCCCTCCCATTCTAACTCTTGGGCTTTGACCCAATCCATCAATGTTGATGTTCATGAAGAAATCAAGCCATGGATAAGATCTCTAATGAAATAAAAAGAGGAAAAAATAATAGTAACTATTTTAGGGATAGATGAAAATAAGATGGATACTCTAGGAGCATCAAGTAACACGAGGATGGAGGTCCTTAAACCTTAAAAATTCACATAATCATCCACCACCTTGTAGATCAATCCAAAGACAACTGGATTGGAAAGAGTAACTACAAGAAAAGCTGTGGTGGGAACTGAGGAGTTCACTTTCTAGAAGATTGAACCTTTTATAGTCTTAACCATAGTTGGAGGGTAGCAACTTCATAATCTTCCTATCCATGAGGAAGTTATTGAGAGCCCAAAAGAGGCTCATTTAACTCAAGTTAGAGCTAGCATCTGAGGAATGAAATATAAGATTAAAAATATAGAAAAAGAAAAGGACAACCTAGAGACACAAGCCATTTTATCAGTGCCTAATGTTATAATTGATATGTTTGAAACATCATTCTTTGACATGTTTGATTCATTAACATCAATAAAGTTGAGGCAAGATTTATTAAGCCAACAGAGTGAGGTGGCTAAAAGGATGGTAGCAGAGTGGTAGGATGTAGAGACAAAAATAAGGGATCTCATTATTATATTGATTAAGAATAGGATTCTTAAATTCAAATATATTAGCCTAGCTCACCTAAACACCATATTGGGAATAGTGGTGGACAAGATCTAAAGTTTAAGCACATGGACAAAGAGTTTGGATAGACTCCTAAATGATGATAGAGAATTGATTACGATAATAGAGAAACTCTTGGTCACTATGATAGATAATTCTAAAAATTATACAACCTTATGAATTATTGAAAATGTGAAGTATAAACATAGAGTCAACCTAGTAATATAAGAAGTGAAGGGAAAAATCTAGGGTCAATCAAGCAAGGACAATGGCAAAATTTTGGGCATGATCTTCACAATCAAAGAAATGATTGCAAAAGCTAGGAGCATCAAATATGTTATGACCAGAGATGATAGGGACTTTGATGACCTAATTGATTAAGAAGAGGCCTACCTCCCAAATCTAGATGTGGATCTAGAGCTTATCAAATAACAACATCAAAGAGATATGGAGATTTTGTAAGAGCAACAAGCAAACCCTTAGGCAATGGGCCCACTAGTTAATTGATATTCCTCTTTGTATAAACATTTTAATATTTGAAATAGGGAATATTCTTTTGTAAGGCATATGTTATTGTATTAGCCTATTGCTTCTAGGTTAGTATAGCTTTAAAAAGTAAATGTATTCTATAACTTGCTAAAAAGGATAGTTTTCCTTACTTTTGTACATGTGTATTTCATAACTAACTGGTATACTACCTTACCTTTATATAAAACAATGTATTATCATTTTTGTAAAGGGAGAGAATTTTGAGTAAATTTGTATACTTTGAGTAATTTATACTATCAAGGAATTCTATAAAGATTATCCACCTTTGATGTGTCAATTGTTAATATATTTTTTCTCTCAATTTCTAGTTTTAGTCTTAAATTTGAATGGTTTCTATGAATTATGGGTGGCATATTTAATTACAGGGTTTCAGATTTTTACATATGCTAGATTAGTTAAAGGATATTGGATTTGATTCACCTCATTTTTCTCTGTATTTAGATGTGAAAATGTTATTTGATTATATTAGCAAATTTTTAAAGTAAATGTAGTTATAACTTGTAATTCTTCACATCATCCTTTAAGGTTTTGCCTGATGTCTAATGAGATTTGATATTATGATATTTTTCACTACATATTGGTTTGAATGTAGACTCAGTTGTGATTGAGACTTTTTCATAATGTTTGAGGCCAAGATAATCAATCACTTGTTCTCTTCTTGCCCTCCTCTTCTCATTTTCTCCTTTTTAACCAGATCATTATAGCTTAGATTTCATTATAAATATCCATTTAAATCAGTCTATAGTTTAATTTTTGATCATAATTCACTAAGAATTAGTATAGACATTAGTATTTCATAAATAATTGGACCATGATGGCTCCCAACCATTAAATAATATAAATTTGTGGGGATAGTTAAACATTGTTTTACTGCTATTTCACCACAAGTAACACTAAGTTACCATAACCTACTACTCATACTATGAATTCCTATAATTCTAAAATGAGAAATGTTTTATGAACACTAAGGACTCATGTGGTATACCTAAAGGCATGAACAAGTCCCACTAGTACTAGAAGGAGGGCCATCTCTATGAATTCCATGAATCTTCATTAGGCTTAAGTGCATTTTGATCTAAACTGAGTGTTATCTTTGCGATTTTGAGTGATTTACTCCTTAATATTGTAAATATAATTGATATTTGTGATCCTAGACATACCTTTGTGCTTCCTTTAGACAAATATCAAATATTTGTGACATCTAATGCTTACTTTTGATAAATACAACTTAAAATTCAAAAACTCATGGTATTTGATGTTAGAGTAGCTTATTTTGATCAAAGGTTATCATATATTTCATAGATCTAGGTTTATTTAGGCTTATACTTGTAAATATAAATCATATTTACATAATTGGACATATTGTTAGAGGTGGAATTGTAAATATAAATCATATTTGCATAATTGGACACATTTTTGAGCTAGCTTGGTTAGAGATTAACATCCTTTACTGTTCTTCATACAATATTTTTAGAATGAGCTTAATGTGTATGTTTAGCCATTGTTATTTATAAATATTAGCCTGATACAACATATTTCAAATAGGATATTCAATATTTAAGATGAAATTGTAAAGGATTAAAATAAGATCATAATTAGAGACAGGAGAGCCATTATTTGAACTTGAAGTTCGTAAGAGATCTAGTAGAGACAAAGGTAGGTGTAGACATTCTAAATATTTGCCAACCTCACCTCTTCAAGGTATCTTTGCCTTCAACCTTCATCTAGGTATGGCTTAGTTGGGAGGCTCTTCAATCAATGTGCCAAGTGTGGTACATGATCTCCCACGTAACCCTAAAAAGTAATTGCCTACATTAAGTCCAACTGGTATTATGTCTATTGAAGAGAACATTAAGTCTTTTAAGGTTGATTTAAGGTTTATAAATGTTGTGAATGAGGATGTATCATGAAATTTATTTCCTTTTACCTTTAAAGATGCTACTTATGAATGGTTTTTGAACTTGCCTAACAATTATGTCACTATTTGGGATGGTTTTACTAATGTTTTCATAGATCAATTTGTTAAAATTATCAATTCATGTGTCATTTACCATCAATTCACCACCATAAAGAGAGATATAAGTGAACCCATAAGGTCATTTAATTCTATGTTTCATAAAATGTGTTGTAAGATGATAAAACCCTATAAACCTAATGAGTTTTAGCTATATAAATCTACAAAGATGTAGTAGATTCTATGAATTCTATATTTTTTAAGGGATCTATTCTATCTAGAGATTTATTAGCTTCATTATCCAAGGCTTATTCTAAGGTAGTGGCCATCAATGATTAGATGCAACCCCAGGGACATATGGCCTACTTAGTCCCAAACATAAACCCATATATGCCTATGTTGAACTTATTCCCCAACAGTAACCAGAATGTCCCAATATTGAATCAACTATCAAATCTTAATCAATTTCTTTTGAATCATGCTTCTCCTAACTAGAATTTAATATTCTTGAGTCATCCTACCACTAATGGATTTAATAAAAATGATCAAAGATCTTTATTACTAACTACTAGTGCTAACAATAACTAGGTACACAATTTAGAAACCCCCAAGAATGAGAATAAGTCTATACTTAGAATGGTCCAAAAGTTAAGGATTGATTTCCTTTAGCTATAAAAATAATTTGGCAACACTATTGAGAGCTTTGGTAGGAAATTCTCATTTCAAAGGTTTAATAAGCCAAATAATATATTTTAGAATGATATTTTTCATAATAATCAAAATAATGAACCATCTTCTGAAAAGAAGACTATGGACATTAACCTCATTGATATAACACTACCTAATTATTGTAGTGCATTGCATTACCAATCATGGAGAGATTGATTATATTTAGTTTGGTAAGGCTTTTGAGGCCTTCCAAGAAGAATTAGACAAATTTGATGTGGTCCCTAACAAAGATAGTGGTGCAAGTACTTTTGGATCCAAGCTTATTGATCAAACTTTCATGGTGGAGACCTTTGATTTCCCCTTTCAAGAGGAGAATAAACTTGATGAGATCCCTGAGGAGATCTAAACCTTCTAAAAATTCTTAAATAAGACTTATCCATTAATGAATAGAGAGTAGAGGCATCCGTTGACTACCTGAATGCCTCCAAATAACTTTAAAACTCCTCTAGACACTTCTTCAAGCAATAATATTGAGCCACCTAAAGGGATTACCTCTAAGACCAACATTGATATTCCTAGTTATTCTAATAAAAATAGTTATAATATAGTTGAGGACATGAAAAAAATAAAGGCTAATATCACATTGCATGAATTGAATTAGATTATAGAACAAAGAGACCTCTTGTTAGAATCATTGTCAAATAAATCCAACAAACCACCCAAGGCTGACCATGCTAATGTGACTATACATAAACCTAAGGAAAAATATCCTCCTTTCCTACTCACTATCAAGATGTTTGGTAAGAATCTACACAATTGTTTATTGGATTCTAGTGCCTCTACTAATATCATGTCAGTAGGCATTTTAAAACAACTTGGCTTAACTCTTATTAAGTTTGATAGATTTGTAACTCAATCAGACAAATATAGAGTCAAGATAATTGGGGAAATTTTAAATTTTCATATGCAATTGGCTTCTAAGCCTAGGTTGCAATGATTTATATAATACAAGTTGTTAACATTCCTAATGTGTATGGATTCTTTTTAAGTAGGGAACGGATCAAGTCTTTGAATGGCTACATGTCTATTGATTACTCACATTTGTGGCTACCTTGGAAGGGAGTTCCAATCATATCAAGGTTAAGAGAGAGATAAGGATGAATCACATGATCATCAAGTATAATGATATGAATGAAAGAGTTAACATTATTAACTTAGACTTAGGGGTTTTTACCCTAGAGGCTACAAAAGTATGTGATCCCAAGAGTACTCATGTTATTCCTGGGCTATGGAAGTTACATTCTAATGGTGCTAGGTGTAAATCTAAATCAATGGTTGGTGTTATCCTAATTGATAATGCTAATAAATAATATCATGCTTCTTATATTCTGAAATTACCTTACATCGACAACCTTGCTGAATATGAGGCCCTCATCCTAGGTTTACAATTTTCTATAAAAACTAAAGTCAAACAACTACTAGTTTATGGTGATGTTGAGCTAGTCATAATTCAAGTGAGAAGCAAATATCAATGCAAAATATCATAACTCAAGAGATATAAGTTTAGGTTATAGGATCTTATTGAGTCTTTTGATGCCTTTAACATTATCTCCATCCCTAAAGAAGAAACCAAGATGATGATGGGTTGGCATCTATTGTAGCCAACCTCATGCCCAACCAAGACTCACCCAACTTCAGCATTGAGTTAATAACTTATCTTTTAGTCCCTAATAATGTGAATAATTTTTAGGTATTTAGTGATAATTGACAGATATTCAATTTCATAACTAATTTTAGGGCATTTGAGGCTTTGATCATTGATGAGACTAATGAAAACACACTTAGGGAAGAAAAATTTGATGGTAAACTCATTCAGCTAAATGATAATAAAATCCCCAAAGGAATGATTACCTTAGAGAGGTTGTTTGATCAAGACAAATTAGCTAAATTTCCAAAATTCTTAAGGTAAGTGGGAAAGATTACAATGCAATAGATCTTGGCCCCCAAGATCAACCCCAACTAGTGAACATGGGAAAGACCTACACTAATATTGAGAACAAGAAGACTAAAGAGTTGTTAACTAGATATAAGGATGTCATAGATTGGTCCTATGATGACTTAAATATCTTTGATCCAAGGGTCATAACCCATACTATACCTCTTAAAGAAAGTTGTAAGCCCTTTAGGCAAAAGTAAAGGGTAATGAATATTGTCCTAGAACCAATGATATTTGAAGAGGCCAAGAGATTAATAGATGCTAAAATTATGTTTCCAATTAGGCATTCTACCTAGGTAGATAATTTAGTGCTAGTCGAGAAGAAGAATGGTTAGATTAGGCTATGCATTGATTTTAGAAATTTAAAAACACATCTGAAATGGATAACTATCCTCTCTCTTCTCTTGATCAAGTAATTCAAGATTAGTTATGATGTCCTTCCTTGATGTCTTTTTATGTTATAACTAGGTGTTGGTTGATAGAGAGGACATAATGAAGACAACCTTCACAACCAAGTGGGGGAACTTTGATTACAAAATGATGCCTTATGAATTAATCAATGCAGGGGATACTTTTCAAAGGTCCATGGACCATACCTTTTAAGGTCTGATTGGTAAGTGTATTATTATATATATGGATGATCTAATAATTTTTTATAAAAATAAGGAAGATCATTTTATGCACTTATAATAAGTTTTTGAGAGATATAAAAGGTATGAAATCCCATTAAACCCCAAGAAAAGCATCTTTTGTGTTATTGAAGGAACATTATAGGTCATGTTATTAATAAGGATGGGATCTCTATAGATCCTGAAAGAGTGGAAACAATGTCTAGGATAGAGCCTCCTAATATTGGAAAAGAGATAAAATCATTTTTTGGTAAGATAAATTTTGTAAGAAAGCTCATTTATAGCTTTCCAGAGATTGTAAAGCCACTAAATGTCATGCTGAAGAAAGATGCCAATGTCACTTGGAATGAATAATCTAGGAAGGAATTCAATGATATCAAGGAAGCCATTAACCAAGCTCCAGTCCTAATAAGTCCTAACTTTTCAAGGGACTTTTATCTATACTTTTTTGCAACTAACCATACTATGGCTGTATTTTTAACTCAAAAGATTGATGGTTGTGATCACCCAATAATTTTTATGAGTACTGACTTTAAGAATGTTGAATTGAACTATTCATTAATTGATAAGGAGGAATATGCTTTAATTAAGGTAGTAAATAAATTTAGGCACTATATCCTTAGAAATAAGGTGCATGATATTATACTTGACCCTATCACAAAGCTTATGTTGATCCAAAATGAGTTGAGAGAATATATAGGTAATTGGATGTTAGTTTTGTAGGAATATGACATAGAAATGAAGATAGAAAAAATGGTAAGATGCCAAGGCTTGATCCAAGTGATTGCTAATGCCATCCCCAAGCTGAGCATCATGCAAGTTGATCAACAAAACTTTCAATCTAATGAGTGGTATGATTCCATTATACATTTACTAATTAATGGTACTTGTCCTACATGACTGACCAGGGAAAAAAGAGGGCATTAAGGCTAAATACAACCCATTATCTAATCAAAGATGGGGTCTTGTATAGAAAAAACTTGGAAGGGATCTACCTAAGGTGCATATCACAAGAATTAGCTACCCAAATAATGAGCACCTTCCATGAAAAGCTAGGTAGTTAACATCCATTTGGGAGAACCATAACCCACAAGATACTTAGAGTTGTCTATTATTGGACAACTATTTTCAAAGATGCCCATAAACATGTAAGGGAATGTCACTCATGCCAGATATTCAACACAAAAGAACCAAAGGTAATAATGCCTTTACATCTAGTTATGATTGATAAACCCTTTGCTCAATAGGGTTTAAAATTTGTTGGGGTGATCAATTCCAATTCATCTAATTGTCACAAGTATGTCCTAAATACCATAGATTATTACACAAGGTTGACTAAATTTGTGGCCACCAAACAATGTAGGACTAAGGACATGATCAATTTCTTGAAGGAGAATATTTGTACTAGATTTGGAACTCTATTCTCTCTGGTGTGTGATAATAGATCTACATTTATATCCTTTGAGATGATAGCATTGGCTTATGACAATGGAATTTATCTCAAGTTCTCATCTAACTATTACCCCCAAGGAAATGGAGTAGATGAGTCTACCAACAAGAACTTAATGAAGGAAATCAAAAATTCTATTGAAAACAAGCTTAGGACTTAGCATAAGCTACTCAAATATGCCTTATGGATAGATAGGATAAAAATCAAGCAAGCTCTAAGGGCATAACCCTTTTTATTGGTATATGGCCAAGAACTTATTTTCCCTATCACTCTCAAGTTGCCTATGTACAAATTCATGAAATAATATATGGAGGAGGATTAAGATCTTGCAAATTCAAGATTGTTAAACATCATCAAAATAGAAGATGTAAGGGAGAAAATTTTTACTAACTTCAGTAGACATCATACCACAAATAAAGAGATGGTTTGACAAAAGGTCAAAGATTATGGTGTTTAGAAAAAGGGACCTAGTTATCCTTTGGGACAAAGCATCTGATCCTAAGGGTAAACATGGCAAGTTCACACCTCTATGGATTGGCCCTTATCAGATTGCAAACACACTAAGAAACAACACCTTTAATCTCAAAGACTTTCAAGGATTAGAGTTCAAATTGCCCACCAATGGATAGTACCTCAATCATTACTTCTTTGTTGCTCCCCCTAAAATATTTATGGAGTAAAACTGTAAGATGGTTAGGCTTAGTGTAGGTAGGTTAGCTAGTTTCTTTCAGTTCTTTTTTTCCTATTCTTATTTTTATATAAGCATTTGTATATTTTTTATTTTATTTCCTATTTTATCTTCTTTTTGTTGTGTGTGTGATTTTATTGCCTTGTTCCTTGATTCCAATAAGTCCTTTTGGACAACCTTGAGCTCAAAGTTTAATTTTCTTAAAGTGCCATGTATTAGAAATAAAGTTATGAACCTAATACATATGTTGACCATCATTCTGAAATATGAGCCTCATGTTATTACTTGAAGAAACTGGTAAAGACCAATAAAAGAAGACAATTGTTCCATGAGAACTTAAACATTGTCTTGACTTCAATTTGGTTTTAAGAATATTTACACTTGTAAGAGGAAATTTCAATTTATTAATACACAATCATACTTGCACTTAATAAACATACTTGTACTTAATAAACATCCTTGCCTGGGATAATGGTTACATCCATAGGTGATTTTCCAAGGATCAAACATTTGACCAAATCCTTAAACTTGGCTACCTTGGCTCCAAACCTTGTTACAAGCATAAAAGATCTATAAACACAAAAAAAAAATAAGGTTAAATTGCAAAATCAAAAGCTTTTGAAGCATAGGTAATTCTGGTAATCTTCACCAGGGCTATAAACACCTAACTGGAAATGGATAAAGGCCTTGAGTTGAGCCAAAGGCATCTTTATCAACACTATGGATGTTTGGCTAGTAGTAGAGAAATGCCCAAACCACCCCTAAGCTAGAAGCATGGTTCTTAATGAATACCTAAACATGCTCCAAGTCAATGTTAATGATTAAGGACATCAAGCCTAGAAGCTATCCCATGAATCCCATGGCAAATAGTAAGTTGAATCAAAGCACACACATAGTATGATTATGCCTTAATGTTGATCTTAATTCTGAAATTACAAGGTTTGTTTTAGCCATAAAATTGATCTGGATAATGGCATTGATCAAATGGAGTGGATGACCTAGTTTTTTTTCTAAACCAAAGTCTCTAAGTTCTAACATATTGCTATGTTTCCCTCAAAATTCACCATTTATTGAGGTCAACATACCCCCATTGTTTGAAAATTGGGAACCTTGAGATGTTTTGAAGCTTATCCGTGAAAGCATGGCCTATTTTGAACATTATTAGAATTTGAAGATCATCCACTATGTCAAGGTTGGCTACTAGTTACTGGTTTAGTGTTGACTTGCCTAACATTACTAATAATTAGTCTTCATGTCTTTAAGTTACAATTTTTGTGGAGCCTTTGATAATGCTTCATGTTCTAAAACCCTAAAATAAACCCTTGGTTCAACTTTGAATTTGAATTTGGTAGGAGAAAATTGGTGGGAATGTTAAATCTATTTTGGACTTAGCACCTTTTTCATGTTAAAGTTTAGTCATGTTTTTTAACACAAATAAGCCTTAATCTAAAAATTCTTGGCCCCATTTAATATTTTTGCCTTAGTTCCTTATGTTTCTAATCGACTCTAACATCCGGTGGTACAAAGTCCTTTTTATATTTCCTAACATGGTCCCTTTGTTAGTATTTTAGCCTAAAGTTTTAATCCTAAGTCCCCATCATTTTTTTTAACATGAACATAACTTTAGTCTAAACACTTTATCCTAAGTTCACATTTAGTCCCAATTTATCACTTAATTTCTTTGCTTTTTACAATATCTAATGGCCCATGATTCATCTTGGAAGGGTGATCCAATGGAGTGAGAAAAACCTGGGTCTTAACTTAAATAAAATGTAACTCATAAGATCCAATAATTTGTACTTCCTCATGGCATTTTAGTCAGATGATGAGAAGAAATATTGACAAATCTGAGCACTTAGTCCTTTGGACCAATCATGTTCAAGCACTTGGATCATGATCAATAGTTCTCACTTTATTATGGACCAAAGATCAGATATAGTGAAGACATCATTAAAAATTCAAAAGGCTAGGAGCTCTGTGGATGTGCCAAGTGGCACTCCCACATTCAAATATTAAAATCAAAGGGACCCACATGTTAAAAAGGACCAATAACAAGCAAGATTATATATCATGATCAAAAGGCTCTCGCTTCATTACAATTCTTGATCCAATGAAGTGAATTGAGTCCAAGATCCTGAGAGACACCATGGAAGTGCCAAGTATCACTCTTGCATTGGGACACAAAAATTTGAGGAGCTTAAATTTGACATTTACATGAACATCATTTGATGCCCATGAGGATGTATTTGATGTCCATGTAACCATCAACTTTAATCCCATCAAAACTAAGAACTTCACGAGCCTAAATTTGAAATTCATGTGATTATAATTTGATGTTTATGAGGATGTATTTAACGTCTGTGAGACCATACAATTTTAACCTAACAAATTATTTTTTTGAAGACTAACATGGAATCCAAAATGTTTCTAAAAGGCCTAAAAATTTCTTTTTTGATGAATAGAAACCTTTTGAGGATGTTTAAATGCTTAAAATATTTGAACTACAAACAATGAAATGGTCTCATGGTCTAAATATATGCAAAAATAAACTTAGTCTAAGTCTATATCTTAAGGTCCCCATTGTATTTTTTTGAATGCTATGAATCTTAGGCTAAAGACTTATACTAAGCCTTATTTTAAAAGGGTCCTTATGACATAAGACTTATCCCAAATGATTTTAACCAAATATTTCATTATGTTTATTTAAAAAAATATATGTCAAGATCTAGGATTTTTGGTCCTTATAACATTTTGACCCCCTTGAGCATATTCTAAGAACTCAAATATAGGTATTTTAGCCTAAATTATGTGTTGTGTTTGTTAAACAGAACATAAACTTTAGCTTAAAATATTTGGCCATGGTCCCCTTTCTATAAGTCCCAAAAACATAGGCATAAACACTTTATCCTAAAGTTTATTTCTCATTTAATAAACATGAAATAAACCTTAGGATGAGATATTTAAAACTATGTCCCTACCTTAATAAATGTGTTGATTAAGACCCATGCATCTTTGTAGATCCTAAAACTCATGTTTCATCATGAAAGGATGATCCAATGGTGTGAGGGTGTGAATGACTTTTAAACAAATCTTCGAGAGCTCATGGGTTTGTCGCATGATAAACACACGTTCAACATACAACTGACAAAGGTGTTAGAGCTAAAAAGGCTTGTAGGAGTGTCAAATGGAACAACTATAGGGATTGATACCAAAGAGGGCCAATAATGAACAAGGTCCTAGATTACAATTGATGGCCTATGTTAATCTCTAAATCTTGATCAAACGGTGTGAAATAAAAGAGGCATTTTTAAATGCCAATGGTTAGTGATCAAAAGGCATTTATGAAAAATGACATGAAAGGTTCTAGATTGATGCCACATAGGCTCCACAAAAGTATAAAATGATTAAAAAAAGAGATATTGTATTCTTGATAATGCAAATGTATAAAGGCAAGGGTCCAAATAAAATCCAAAGCACGTATGAGCTAAATTCCAAATAAGCTACCAACATTAAATATTTGAATCACTAAACTTACATCAAATGACCCTAAGTAAACTCAGATTGAATACAAAGAATTTGGGATGAGTTTAATTGTGTTTTGAGCATGAAATAACTAGCTAGAAACCATTTATGATCCATTTGTGAAAATTTTACAAATGCAGAAGCCATGATAGCTCGAAGGCAGAAAATGAGGGATGAGACAAAGTTATACCTATCCACAAATAGTGAAGGAAAGGTTTTCAAGCATACCAAGCTAGATGTCATAGTCCTGAATAATGGAAATAAGAATTGGTCTGAGATATTTTTTACCATAGAGGAGATGAAACCCATCACCAAATAAGAATAAATAATTACCATAGTTAATAGAAGATACTATGACTTAGTCATAGTTTAAATGGCTAGCCTCCACCATGCTACTACCAAACCAGAGGTACTTCATTGCATTGATGTCCTTGATATAATTTTTATTGATTGTAGAACTGATAATGATTGGATTATTCATGAATGAATCTCTAGAAGATTCGCATACATTGCTCCAATATCCTTTGAGAATTACTACAAGCTCTTAAAACCCCATGTACACTTGCCCACAATCAAAGGATGGACCACTGAGCATGACATTGATACCATCCTCAAACCATAGTTGTTCCAAGGGAACCATGTATTCTTGGACTTTGAGGGAAGGATCCCAAATATCTTATTTATAAAGGTCATTAGGGCAATCATGACCCTATTAAATAGAATATTTGTAGCCCTTGTAACCACATATGTCAATAAGAGTGAGGAATATAAGCAAGCAGTTCTTCATGATGTCTTATTTTCTAGATGCTCTACGAGCTTCCACAAGGATTCCCAATATCAAGAACTAGTCTATCCTCAAAGTTACACATCTTTAAGTATAGACACCACATGCATTTTATATGTGACTATGTTTATCCTGAATTAGTGGAAGCCATCAAAAGTATACCCATTCTTAATATTACCCCTTTGATTAGTAAATATGTGAATCTAATAGGAGATATCTAGTTTTACCTAGACTATATGGTTATCAAAGTTTAAGGAATTGTGACCTAGCCATATAGGTTACCTATCTAGATTACTCTTAAGCTAGAAAAATAATAAATTGCATCCCATATCCTTCATGGTATTTATGGGGTCTAAAAATATAAAATGAATGGACTCCTCCATCCCTTTCCTTTGATAATTGAAAGAATAATTCTATAGGATTGAAAACAAGTAGACATCATGTCTAGGCATAAGGACTCTTTTATATTCTAACTAGATGACCTCATGTAGTGGGATCAAAATAAAATATTGGGAAACCATTTGAATATGAAATAGCTACCCAATCCAATATATGAGCATGAACTAGGCCTTCATGACACCTGTAGACATCTAATTTCTAACATCATTTGTGTTGAAATTGTCAATCTTACTCGAATTGCACTCAAATGCACATTTAAGGTCAAAATCCATAAAACACGCTAAATGTTTCAAATTTGTCATTTAAAAGTGCCAATTTAGGTCAAAATATCCATAAATAGGGAAATAAAATTTATGGGTCAACTAACTTTGATCAATTCATTTTGAGTCAAAATGATGATTCTGTCTTTTGTGCTCTAGATCACTCTTTTCTCCTAAATTCATTGGTACATGCCACATACCTTTGTTATTTTGTGTTGGAAACATCCTAAGTGGAAATATGGTTTTGATGCAGCTAATTTCACCTTCTAATTCTTCCTAAGTTAAATTACAACTCAATAATATGACTTTTTGACCATTTTGATTAATTGAGGGCCAATTTTCAAATAATCACACAAATGTTGATTGACCTTATTTAAGGCTAATTAATCCAAATAAAGAGCTTAAGTGGATTTTCCATCAGAGTTTTTGAATATTTATTTTTTTAAATTGATTCTTATTAACTACATCATCAGGTGACCTCATTTTTTGGGAAGACATCCCTAGGCCATAAATGCCACAAATATCAAGATTATGGGTCACCCATGACTAGTTAATGCCTCCCATGCCTCTTCAATGCCCCTTATTTCAAGGTCATGATGAAGATAATTATGTATTTAATTCCAAATATTAGGATTATCCATGGCCACACATCTCAATTTGAGATGGATGGTGATGACCAATCTCAAAATCTATAAATAGAGAGGCCATGGACATGAATAAAAAAAGCTTGAATATTTTAAAGTTATAATGTTAAATCATGAACCTAGTTTCCCCAAGGCTTTGCATTTGATCATTTATTTTATTTGCAAGATTCATTGATAGGATAGTTTAGTGGTTTGCAATCATCAACCTAGGTTTTATGGAGTGTTCTTGAGACATTGGAGGAGCTTACCACCATTGTTGACAAAGACAATAATGCTTGATCAAGGGAGAAAATGCTTTTGATCCACATAGGTATGGTGAATCCATTTGGGAAGGTAATATGATGTTGTTTTATTTCATTTGTTTCTTTTTATCCTTTGTAATTCCCATAGGATTAGATAGGCTTGGTTAGTTAGTTCTTTATGCATGTTTCATTATTTATGGACTAATGTTTGACTAACTTGCTTTGTAATCCTCTCTACAACACCCTGTACATAAAGGCCAATTTTTTTTAAGAAGTATTGGCCAAGTTTAAGGAAACCAACCTCATGTTTTTATATAAATTATCTAGTGATAATAAACTAGTAGGGGACATATGGTAGATGCATCCCCTTTAATACCATTTGTTGTTTAGACATTCCAGGCCACCCTTAAAACAACCTTAGTTGGAGATATCATAGCCTCAAAGACAAATTATATAGCACACTGGTAAATAGAATTTAAAGGAGAGACTTGGTGAGGAACCTTCATCTCCAACCCCTCCTGATAGACCAACATCCCTAGTGGAACACTTGGATATGATTACCCTTGAGCTAGATGAAACAGTATATGATGCCCTCAAGGTCCTTGTTGAGGCATATGGTTTCAAAGAAGAAGAAGAAGCACAAGATAAGTAAGCTAAGGGAGAGAAATGGAATGAAGTTTCCCTTGACATAGTCCTAGTGGCACCCAAGGAAAAGAGAAAGGTAGAGTTGACATTGGTCCCTATTGGATCAAGGAAGAGGCCAAAGTTGACTCTCACTCATCCCACAAGTGAGATCAACTTGTTCATAAAATATTTATCCATTCATGGACCAATCATCCCTAATTAGTTAGTATATGAAAAGATGTAGAAGATCCCCTCCCATTCCCAATATTTTGCTTTGACCTAATCCATCAATGTGGATGTGCATGAAGAAATTAAGCCATAGATAAGATCTCTAATGAAATAATAAGAGGAAAGAAGAATAGTAACTACTATAAGGACAAATGACAAGAAGATGGATGCTTTAAGAGCATCAAGAATCATAAGGATGGAGGTCCTTGAACCTCTAAAATTCATAGAGTCATCCACCGCCATGTAGATCAATCCAGAGATAACTAGATTGGAAAGGGTAACTATAAGAAAAGCCATGGTGGGAACTGAGGAGTTCACTTTCTAAAAGGTTGAACCTTTTATAGGCTTAACCCCAGTTGGATGTTAGAAATTTGGTGAGCTTATTATCCATGAGGAAGATATTGAAATCCTAACAGAGGCTCATTCAGCGCAAGTTAGGGATGGAATTTGAGGAATAAAACAAAAGATTCAAAATTTGGAAAAGGAAAAGGAGAACCTAGAAACACAGGCCATTTTATCAGTGGCTAATGCTATAATTGATATGTTTGAAGCATCATTATTTTATATTTTTGATTCATTAAAATTAATAAATCTAAGGAAATATGAATTAATCCAACAAAGTGAGGTGGCTAAAGGGATGGTAGTAGAGTGGCAGGATGTAGAGACCAAAACAAGGGAGCTCATTAGCATATTAATTAGGAACATGATTCCTAAATTAAAATCTATTAGCATGACTTTCCTAAACACCATATTGGGAATAGTGGTGGAAAAGATCTAGAGTTTAAGTGTGTGGATAAAGATTTTGGATAGACTCACTGATGATGATAAAGAATTGATTACTAGAGTAGACAAACTCCTAGGCACTATGATAGCTAATCCTACAAAGTCTACAACCCTAAGCATTATTGAAGATGTAGATTATAAACATAGAGTCACCCTAGTAATATAGGAAGTGAAGGGAAAAATCTAGGATCAATCAAGCAAAGACAATGGTAGAATTTTGGGCATGATCTTCATAGTTGAGGAAATGATTATAAAAGCTAGGAAAATCAAGGAAGTTATGGCTAGAGATGATAGGGACTTTGATGACCTAGATGATTAGGAAGAGGTCTACCTCCTCAATCCAAATGTGGATCTAGAGCTTATAAAATAAAAACATCAAAGGGCTATGGAGCTTCTACAAGAGCAACAAGTAAACCCTTAGGTAATGGGCCCACTAGTTAATTGATATTCCTCTTTGCAGAAACATTTTAATATTTGAAACAGGGAATATTATTTTGTAACACATATGTTAGTCTATTAGCCTATTACCTCTAGGTTTGTCTAGTTTTAAAAATCAAATGTATTTTATAACTTGCTAAAAAGGATAGCAGTCCATACGTATATTTGTATTTCATAACTGACTGGTATATTACCTTGCCTTTATGTAAAAGGCAATATTACCATTTTGTAAATAGAGAGAATTTTGAGCAAATTTTTTTACTTCAAGTAATTTATACTATCAAGTAATTTTATAAATATTTTACGCATTTGATGTGTCAATTGTTAATATAGTTTTTCTCTCAATCTCTAGTTTTAGTCTTAAATTTAAATGGTTTTCTATGAATTATGGGTTACATATTTAATTACAGGGTTTATAATTTGTGCATATGCTAGATTAGTTGAAGGATCTTGAATTTTCTTCACCTCATTTGGCTCTATATTCATATGTGTAAATGTTATTTGATTATAGTAACAAATCTTTAAATTAAATCTAGTTCTAACTTGTAATTTTTCACATCATCCTTTAACGTTTTTCCTGGTGTGTAGTGGGATTTGATCTTATGCTATTTTTCACTACATATTGGTTTGAATGTATACTTAGTTGTGATTAATACTTTGTCATAATGTTCAAGGCCAAGGTAAGCAATCACTTATTTATTTTTTCCCTACTTTTATCATTTATTCTTTTTTAACCAAATCACTATAGCTTAGATTTTATTATAAATATGCATTTAGATCAGTCTATAATTGAAGTTTTGATCATAATTCACTTTTATTAGCATAGACATTATCATTTAGTAAATAATTGGACCATGATGTCTCCCGACCATCAATTAATATAAATTTATGGGGATAGTTAAACATTGATTTGATACTATTTCACCATAGGTAACATTAAGTTTCCATAACCTGCTACTCATGCTCTAGGTTCCTAGCATTCTAAAATGAGAAGTGTTTTTTGAACACTAAGGACTCATGTGGTATACCTATAATCATCAATAGGTCCTCTATAGGGATCTGGGAAGAATGGATAGATGATCTAGTTAAAGCTTCATTGACGGTGGGGGTGGATTTATTATTAGTTGGTGGTGAGGTAAATGAGCAAGGAAGAATAATGTCATTGGGTTGTTATATCATGTTTCAAGATGCAAAAGGACTTGGGTCAGCTTGTATGATGACAACTTGACCCTCATGTTTGAACTTGACACATTGATTCAAGGTGGATGGGACATAACTCATAAAGCAGTTCCAAGGGCATCCAAGTTAGATGTTGTATTGGAACTCACCTTCTATGATGTATAAAATATATAGAAGCACATGAGGTCTTGAATGGATGTGAAGGATAAATATTCCTAAGGTTGTGGCCATAGTATCATTAAAGGAATGGAGGATGGCTATGGTTTTTGATAAGATATTCTTTGGTAACTAAAGTTGGTCATAAACATGAGAGGAGATAATATTAATACTAGTTCCTCCATCAATCATCACCTTTTCTATGTGGGTTTGATTGATGTATGCAGTGATGAAGAGAGGTGGATCTAGATATTCAGGGTGGATAGATGGTATCTCCAAATCCTATAAGGTGATAAGGGTTGAGAGTTAAAGAACACCAACAAAAGCTACAAGAGTTTAAGGATCTTATTGTTGGACCTCTATAGATTTTAGGGCCTATATTAGTGCTTGGTGGTGATGGGGAGAGGTGTTGATCAATTCATATAGGCTCATCTTCACCAGTGTCTAGTGAAGCTATTTCAAAAATACTCATTGGATATATTCAGAAGGGTTCAAGGGAGATGCACCCAAAATGAATATTTAGGGTTTTGGAAAAGGTGAAGGTACTAGGGTCTAGTTGGAATGTTGAAGGGTGGAATGATATGTCCACGACATGGAAACTTTGGCATTTTCCTTATCCTTTTATTGGGCTTGAGATTAGGTGACCATATAGATAGTGTGGATGAGGGAAGGCATTGGGCTAGAAGGCTACTTTAGTTCCTCCTCACTCTTGGATGAGAGTGTGGGAGTGATTAAGTGTTGGATAGGTTGATTTTGTGGTTGGTTTGATAATGGGATTAAGGGAGGTTAATCTAATAATAGATCATCCTCATCCCATAAGTTATGGACAAGTGCTTGGAGATATTTATAGTTCTCTATGTTGTGTCTAGGTGTCTTATGGTATGAGCAGATTAAAATGTCATTAAACCAAGATGGTTTAGGAATTGAAGGGTTAAAGCATTTGATAGGTGGTAGTTTTAAGGAATATTTTTTCAACAACCTTTATAAAATGGTCAAATAATATTTGATCAAATATGTTGAGGGTGATGGGGGTTTGGTTTTTTGGGTGGGAGCCTTTTTAGAAGTAGGCTTCATCATGGAAGTTGTGGGTGGTATAATGGTTTTGGTAGGTAGGTGTGATTGAGGTTTTTTGGTGTTAGAAATTTTTAAGGTGGAAGTTTTAAAGTTGAAATATTTGGAGGTGGGTAATTGAGATGATGAAGGTTTGGAGACAGGTGGATAGGTAGAGGTAGATAGTTTGGTAAAGAATGATGGGGAGTTTGGTTTTTTCAAGGTGATAGGTAAAGGTAAAATAAAAACATGAAGTTTAGTTTGGGTAGTTTTTGGAGGGTTCACCTTGTTGGTAGAGGGATGAGCTCCTAGGATAGAAGAAGGATTGGGTCCCAAGATATAAGGTAAGAGGGAAGGAGGTGGTATGGTTCTAGTTCTAAGTGGGAGTTTAGGTAGCTCCACCTTCTTGGTTGGTTTGGTTATGGTTTTATTTAGTGGGCTAGATGGGTTTAAATCTAACTTCAAAGATGATTGGATAAGGCTAGGAGTAATAAGTATCCCTAAATTATTGATAGGTTTGATTAGAGAGGTATAAGGTGATTTGATAATTTTGGATGGAGATGGTTGGGACGGTTATTTCATGGTGTTGGAAGGAAAGGTTTTTGATGAGGAGGTTTGGGTGATGATAAGTTTAATGGTGGATTAGAGTGAGGTTAAAGGTTCAAGTTTTTTTTGATATGGGAGCCCAAGATGGTGATAAAAGGTGGCTCGATCCAAATTGGGTTGAGAAGAGAATTCTAGAGTTTGGACTAGTCTAAAGAAGGGTTTATAAATTAGTTTGGTTCCTTTCTCATCAGATTCAAAGAGTAGGCCCATAGGTTGATGTGAGCGAATGGTTTCTTCACTCTTGTCCTTAATGAATGTTTCTAAGATTTGGGAGGATAGTTCCCCTATGGAAGGAGTGGGTAAGGTGATCTCTCTTTGTGGATTAGTTTCCAAAGAGAGATTGGATGTTTCCATGATGGGGGAGGAAGGTGTGATAGAAATGGTTGCCTCCTTTGGTATTTATATCAAAGGAGGTGGGTAAGTCCATTATCTCATCAAGTAAAGGAAAGGAAGTGGTTGCTTTATGTTTCGGTATCCAAAGGAATGGAGGGTGATTCTACCATTTCAATAGGTAGAGTGGAGGAAGATGTAGTTAAGGCAATGGTTTCCTCTATGATAGGTTTAGTGATAATTATATTGATTGTATGGAGCTCACGAGCATGAGATGATTATAGTTTGTTTTCATCATGGTTGGTAGAAGGGGCATGATTTGGGAAAGGTTTTTGAAGGATGTTGAGTGATTTATTTGGGGGTGCATTTAAGTTGTCTAATTCAAGTTCTCCCTTATCAATCAAGTTTTGGACAATGGTTTTAAAGGTGTTACACCTACTAACATCTTTTACAATGACATGATGGAAAGAAAATAGATCATTCTCATTATACCAATTGGGTATAGGGTGAGAAGCATCAAACTGTTTGGGAGGCTTGATGGGGGAAGTTATATGATGTTGGATTTGAGTAATTTATCAAAAATTGAAGCATATAACTCCCCTAACAGAGTGTATTATTTTGGGTAGCGTAATTTTGATTTTGAGTTTTTTAATTAGAAGAGTTAGAGGAGTTGGTTTGGTTAGGTTAGTTACCAACCAAAGGTGGAATAATTTTAATGATAACCATATTTACAGCTACCTTTAGTTTAGTGTTAGGTTAGTTATATTAGTTGGTGGTTTTGTATGGGGAAGGGTCACTAGATTTGAAGCTAGAGTTTTTATTTCTTAGTTTCAACTTTCCTTCATCGATGGCTCTGATTTTTAGTTTGCATGCCATGGTGATAGCCTTGTTAAAAGTTCTAAAGGTTTGAACTTGTAGATTAGGGGAAATGTGTTTGGCACAAGATTGAGATAAATTTTGAATCAACTTGGGTTGGGGTAAATATAAATAAATATAATTGATGAGACCTCTCCATCAAGCTATGAAATTGGCAATTGGTTCATCATCAAATTGCCTTGTGGAGTAGAGGTCAGTGATAGAGACCTTCTTAGATATATTGATCAAAAAGTGGTCTAAAAAGGTTTGGGAAATTTGGGAGAAGGAAAATATGGAGTGGTTAGTGATATCACTATACAAATCTAATGTTTCTATAGATAGAGACATAAGAAAGGTGTGAAGGGGGAGAGCATTGTTATAGGCAATCAAGCAAAAAGAATGCCTAAATGCTCTTAAGTGTTGTTGGGGGTCCTCCTTGATTTGGAATTTAGAAAATTTGGGTAATTCCCATTAAGGAGGGTAAGGTTGGATAGGGATGTATGGGTAAATAGGTTCATTATAGATTTGTTCATAAGAAAAGAGGTTGTGAGCCCCAAATATATATGACTCTGGGTTGACATTTTATCCATCAATAATTTGATCAAATACGTTTGGGATTGGGGAGTTAAATATTTGTGTGGTAATTTTTGTTGGGGTTGGGTGGATGCAATATATGGTTAACTGCTAGAAGGTTAAGAGTAGGCCACATTTTGTTATGTGGTTATTGAGGGTTAGGATAATGAAACATATGGGTTAAGATGCACAAGAGGTTGGGTGGAAGGTAGAGCTATGTATACTTGTGCATTAGGAACATAGTGTGGGTAGGGTGTCATAGGCATTTTTTGAGGGGTTAATTTGGGTTGGTTGAGAGGTATGATTAGATTGGTAGATTGAGGAATTGAAATGGGTTAGGTTGGAGGTATGGATAGGTTAATTTTTTGGGGGTAAGTGGTGACTCTGGTACTGATAGGTGGAAGGGTAGAAGGTATAGAAAGCACCACATTTTGAAGTGGAGTGGAGATTAGTGGGTTGGGAGTGATAAGGGGAATAATAGTGATATGGGTAGAAGGTATCCTCATGGTGGGTGGAGTATGGGTAACAAGAGGTTAGGTTACCCCTATGTTGGAGGAGTTGTTGGTTACTTTAGGGGTGTTTGGTTATTGGTTAGGTATTTTGACTAAGTTTGGGTGGAGGTAATAGGTGGATTATTAGTGGAGGAAGATGTTTGAGTCATCATAGGTTGAGTAGAGGTAGTGAAAACTATAAGATGGGGAGGCATCCCATAAGGTGTATCACTAAAATGAACCAAATTAGGTGTGTGATAAGACAAGGTGTTGAGGTAATGTTGGAGGGATATAGGATTGTTATCAAGAAAAGTGGAGAAATTTGCATCACCTTGGACAACTATTCAAGGAATGGTAGGGGGTAGAAGGATGAGGAGAACCCTCAACATCTAAGGTATAATCTATGGAGGAAGATGAAGAGGAAGGTGGTTCTTGGTTGGTTTGGTTTCTCACCTATTTTCTAGTAAAAACCATGTGAAGAATATAAAGCAATAAAGGAAAGCTCAATACTCAAACACAAAGAAAACAAAATAAAATAATCTCAAAGTAATCAAGAAAATACATTAGAATGCATTTAAAATCTTAAGGTACCTTTTATCTTGCTTTTGGCTTATGCCTTAGTTGTAAAGTGTGAAGAAGAGCTTGGCTTCTAGAATAGGTACTAGAAAAGAAGTCTATGGTTGGATTTAGGTGTTCAAGTTTCTCAAAAGGATCTGTGTTGGAAATCAATACATGGCTTGGTATTGGGTCCTACCCCCTCACTTCACACACTGCAATGATAAGGGTGTCAAGTGCTTAGCCAATATATACCAATTTATAGAGTTTAGACTCAACTAGAGAGTTGAGTTTTGGTTTCTCTTCTTGGTAATGACATCTAAGTAAGATACCCAAAGGGTGAAGATGATCTGTTAGGGGATAAAACCCTAGTTAGGCCTTATGTCACTTTTTATGATGTTTTGATTTTATTTAAGTGGTTTGGTATGGTGTGTGAGAACAAAGGTGAAACTACAATTGAATTAATTTGATTTTAATTTTAACTACATGAGCTAAACATGCAAGAAATCAATGTATGCAAGGTTTATTTTATACCCAAAATAAATTTTGATTTCTTTAAATGAGCATAAAATAAGGAATTAGAGAACATAGATGTTACTAGGTCCCACCAAGCATGCTAGAATGTTTCTCTCAATTTTAGTATGTTTTCTAAGAAAGGAATAAGTAGGAAACTAATTACGAGTGTGGTAGAAGAACCTATTTGTTTGTACATGTGTGATCTAGATGATTGTGAAGATATTGTATTTGTCTTAGAAATAATGACTTGTAGATAATAAATCACTAATGAAAAGGGGTTGTTAGATGGGTAGCAAAATGGATTGCCTAGCATGATCTAGATCTAATAAGCGTGATCTTACTAGGAAGATATCAATCCACTCTTTTATAAAAATTAAGTTGAAATAGATAAAGATGAAATACTTACACCAAATGATAGAAAAGACTAAAAGGAAATGCAAGATAGAATAAATTCTTGATAAATAAAATAGACTACTTAAACAAATAATAGTTCAATATTAATGTTAAATGGGTGAGGTCAAGTCAAAAAAATAGGCAGGGACTTTATGTACAGGAAGAAGATCAAAAAGTGGAATTTGGTTAGGAGTAAGCAAACATAAATAAATTGTTATTTCTTACCATAGTGACCATCAACAGTTGGGATGATCATCTGTGGTTAAGGTGACCATCAACAATTGTGTAACCATCAGTGGTTGAGCAGACCGTTGGTAGTCAGGGTGACCATTGGTAATTGTTATGGGTTTTGAGGGTATTTTAGAAAAGAGTCAGGTTCAGGTTGTAGAAGGAGAAAGTAAATGGTTGGAAGGTCTATTTAGTTAGAGGATTAGAAAGTATGGCATGGAAGGGTTTGATTTAATAAAAAAAGTTAAGAACCAAATGAACAAAAATTGAAATATGAAATGTACCTAGTTTTTTGCTTGATCACTGATAATAAATTGAGAAGAAATTTTTGTAGAGTAATGGTACTTTTCTTGAAGAATAATTTTAGCAAAGGTTTGGGTCTCTATCTTAGCTACTTAATTGCTAGAGGAAGACTTGTAAAGAAGTTATTGAAGCTAAAAGCATCTGATGACTATTGATTGATATCTTGATTGCTAAATTCCGTGATGTTTGGATCCCTTTTCACCTCATGCTCCCCTCCTTCTATAGGAAAAGAGAGATGGAGGTAGAGTGTTCCATAGGAGTTTTGGTTGGTGGTTGTGATGCGTTTACTTTTTATCCATATTGAATTTTGATGTGCTAGTTTTCACACAACTTGAGTTACCTTATTCAGATGGAGAGTACCTGATAGTTAATGGTTAGGGTGACCATCGATGGTTGAGAGTTGAAGGCTAAGTCAGGTAAAAGGGTAGGTTAGTGAGTTGGCTTTATCTAGTTAGCTAAACTGACTCAGGATCATGGTCAAAGGCTAGGTCATGGTCTAATTTAGGGGTGTTTTAACATCTAGAACTATCATGTGTAGTTATTTAGTGTCTACAACCACTTTTATAAAGACCTCTAAGGAGTGTGAATGCCTCTTCCATACCATGTTATGGGTCAAAGTTCAACCTATTCATCTTATCATTGATAATCTAAGATAGAATAATATCATCACACTAGTTACAACCCAATAACTTAGCATTCCCACTATTATGCATTACAAGCTATAATCCCTAGGATGGATTCAATAAGGTACAAATATATAGTTTTGGAGGCAATGCACATTATAGTATACATTTGAGCCTATAGAGGGCACCATCAATTGAAACATTATCCCTTTTTAAATATTATTAAGGAGGTTATACTTTTATTAATAAGATTCTACATATATCAAGTGCAACCAAAAATTTGGGATGTAAACACAAAATATTGATCCTTCAACATCTTATAGTCAACTCCACTAACCAAAGTCACGTTGGTACCTTCTAAAAAAAATCATAAACTAATCATGCATGTATATAGTTTCATGTTTCTTATGGATTTTCTTAAGACACCTATGTAGGAAAGAAGTAAGAGTTTATAGTGTGATCAATGAAATCAATGTCCCAATTAAAAAAACTTGACAATTTATTGAAGCCACATAATGGATTCTTCCTAGATCCTAAATCTCTTCTAATGCACTATGTAGTAAAACACCACATATATTTGGTCCATTTACAAAAAAACCTTTCTATCATAAATAAACTTGGGAGAATGATAAATCCTAGTGTTAAATATAGGAGCTCCTTGATCAGGGCAAGATAAGACCTAGGTTTTCTCCTTGCAAGAGTCTAATATCCCTCACACCCAAGAATAATTATTCATATCATATATCCATTAACTATCACTCACTCAATAAAATCATGGTGAAGAATTAGTGTCCACTTTAAGCATTGATGACCTCTTAAACTAAATATAAAGTGTACAATACTTCACCAAAATAAAAAATAAAAAGGAAATATAAGTGGACATGGGATTGATTTCATGGACACGTAAATATTATAGATTGTACTTGATCATAAATGTTATGAGGTCTAGTGATGCACTTATGTATTTATCTAGATCCTATTTTTCCATATAATAAACAAAGATAATTTTATGTGTCCATATAGTCAATATGGCCTACTTATACATGGATTAATATCCACATTGATAGACCTCTTTAGACTATCTACAAAATTACAATCTTGGTAAGGAAAGAATATAGACACAAATAAAGAGACTTAAGAAACTTTGATATTTCTTGACTATTATATAAAAATTGAGGTTATAATCTTATGGTCCTTAAAGACATATTCAATCTTTATCTCAATATGGAAAACCAATCCATCTATTAGTTTTATCTATTTGAACTCAAAAGACTCAAAGCTCTCTACAAGCTAATTAAGCATAAATGCCTCAAAAGGATCAAAACAAGAAATATTTGAAAATAGGAGTATAGATCAATCTAAAATACTTTATCACAATCTTTTGTAGGTGACTCAACTTATGCAACACCTCATAAGGTCTTTTATAAAGAATTTTATCAAAAACCTCTCATAGACTTACTAGTCTTAATGTTGCTCTAACATGTCAAACCCCATTCTATATTTAATTAACACTTTAAGACACCTTACAAATATTTATTTAGGTGTTTTATGAATTATTAATGCTTAGATAAAAGGTTTGGTTTTCCAGTTTTAATATTTTACCCAAACATTCATAAAATCATGTTTTGTCTATGTTTCATTAAATTTTGTCTATTTTAAGTCTAAAGGAAAATAGAAATAAGGATGGGGATGAGTAATTAGAATGAACCTAGATTTGGTTTGCACATCGTATCTAGACATTGTGAGCACTCCTCTTTGGCTGGGGAGGACTACTTGAAAGTAAGAAATCACTACCACAACATGTTTGTTAGGGTTAAATGAGTGGGCTACCAAGCTACATGCTTATTCTAGGAAGTTTGAAACTTCGCTAGAGATGGTAGTCCACTTGTGAGAGATAAAATAATAATAAATAATTGAAAGAGAGGCAAAGAGAGAGTGAAAGAGATATAAAAATACCATTATTAATAACTTGTATGTAGTAGAGACTGATAGGGTGTAGGTGAGGTACTCTATTTGTATTTTAGAATTTGTCTAGGTAGGTTTTGAAGAGACTAGGGAATCCACAATCATTAACATCAGTAGGGGAGTGATCGATATTGGTTATATTATTGAGGTCGGTAGTGAAGTGATTGATGTTGGTTAAGCTACCAAGGTCGGTAGGGGAAATAATTATCTAAGAGCTTACAGAAGGTTTTTTTGAGTCTAGGAAATGGTTTTGATCATGTTAGGGAGGTTAGGAGAGTTATGAGATATTATGGCTTGGGTAAGTCTAGTCAGAGGTTTGGTATGTCAGGGTAAGGGGAAATGAGTGAGGAAGCTTTGTAATTCCCTCATAGGGGTACAATCAAAAGTACATAAAGAAATGCAAAGTAGATATAAAGAAATAGAAAAATAAATATTTAAATGACCTATAGTATAAGTGATGTACTTAGCTATGGTGGTCACTAAATGATAAGTGCTAGGTTGATGGTCCCTATCAGGGAGTCTGAATCTAAATGCTTGAATAAAGAGAACAAGTGGGTGTTGTTAGTCCCCAAGAACTCAGTTGCTAATTGTGATTGACTTATGTAATATGATTGTAAGCCAATGTGTCAAAAATAGAATGTTGAGAGTCTAAATGAGAGTGAGAATCATTTTTTTTAATTTTTACTGATCTGAACTTCAAGAGCTTAGTTTATATTACCAATATCGGTGATCTCATCAACATCAGCCATGGGTTGATCGACATCGGTGGTCCTAGAATAGGTAAACATAACTATTTTTGGCCTATTTTCTATTATCTTCCATGCCAAGTGTGACACCTATTATAAAATGGTAAAAATAAGTTGTTAGGAAGGAAGTAGTTGATTAGGAATTTAGTTTGGAAGTTGGAATAAGTCTTGGGTAGTTAGGATGAGGGAACCAGGTCTTGAGGTGACTCATTAGGTGAGAATTAGTCATAGGGTGAGGTGTCTAGGTAAGGTGGAAATAAGATTTTTTAATTAACTTAATTAAGTATTTTAAATTAATTAAATGTGTGAAGAGTAAAAGTATGGGTTAAGGAGATTAATTATTATTATTATTGAAATGGGCTAAAGGGGGGTTTCAACATAGGGAGTTACACACATGTGTGTGACATAATTTTGGTGTCTATATATACCCCTTTTTGTCTTGTAATTTATACTAGCATGTTGCAAGATAAAAATAAGAGTTAGATACTCCAAGTATTGGATGAGGTATCCCCCCTCAAAATGGGAATCGATGGAGGAGAAATTAGAATTAAGTACTAGTTTGATAAAAAGGTAATTGGGTGAATGGTGGAGAATTATCACTCTATATGTGTATACTACAATGATATATATTTATAATAGTTCATAACAAGCAAGGTTAAAGAGGACTTAGATAAAAGTAACCAAAGCACAGCTTGTAAGTGATAGCTGAGAGGTCAAAATAATCAAATTTGTAGCTCCAGTGGTCAATGTGTCCCAGGTATATAAGGTAGGAAGTGCCCTTGGTAAACATAAAATGGTTGAAGGTGATAAGAAAAGCTTGGTTTCCATCTAAATATCTAATATACATGCGTGTGCACAATAGCCAACTATAGAAGAATATCATAAGTGATCAGGATAAGTAATACAAGGTTAGTGTAAAAGGGTCAATGAGTGAGGACATATTCATGATTTACAAGAAAAGTCATCGTTGGTGAAGATTTAAATGATCTTTAATGTCATTTTGTCATGGTTAGTGGAGATATTTGTGATCTCCAGTTACCCCAATGTATGGGTAAAGTTTAAAAATTTGGGAATGTTTGGTTTCTAAAAACATTATAAAAATGGTGCCAATGTTAGTTATATTTTTTGATATTGGTAATATAAAGTACCAATGTCAGTAAACTTAGGGAAATATTGCTGATGTTGATAGGTGTAAGCACCAACATCAACAAGTTAGGTTAATAATGTTGATGTTGGTGGCTGACCAAACCTGATAAAAGGGGGTTTGGCAGTCGACCAAACTCATTTTCAACTTTGTGATTATAGAGAAGAAATAGAGCTTGAGAGTGATTTGAGATGGTAGCTCAAGATGGGGACCCAATAGAAGGTGTACAACGATAAGAGGCAATAATGCTAGCTAGAAGGAGACTGAGAGATGAGGTAAGAGCCTACACTAGTATGATTTTGGTATTTATAATTTTGAGGCTAAGTGACAGGTGGGGGTGTAGAAAATGTTAGTGGAGGGATAGAAAATAGGGTAGTGTAGTTGTAGGATAAATTAGGGGTTTTTGTGGGTAAGTTTTTGGGTGAAATGGGGAAGTTTGGGTTTGGTTCATTCAGCCTTGGGGCTAAACCAATTATTGATGTTGATGAGGTCCACTGACATCAGTCAACATGGCACTAAGGTCATTAGTTACCTACCGATGTCAGCCAATAAAACACCAATGTTGACATTAATGTTGATGTTAGTAATTGTGGAAAAGTATGAAAGTAAGAGAAAGGGTGAGATTTTGATATCTAGTGGAAGTAGTCAACTAGCTTAATGGTTGAGCTAGCCTTAGAAGACCCCATGCCATCTGAGTGTTGCCTACATAGCCTATTTTAGGGCTTCAAGCCAATGTAGTTCTCATAAAACCTAGGAAAAAGATCTAGAAGGGTGTGTTTATTTAAAATGGGTAAAAAGGTAAGTTAAGATAGGTTGAGAGGTCTAGGGCTTAAAAGATCATAGTGTCAAGAGTCAAGAATATAAGTTGTCAGGCCTAAAGTTGTAATAGGTAGGTAGGCCTAGGGTAGAAAGAGAGAGACAGGGAAGCCTAGTGTGGTTAGTGAGGTGGGGATATGGTCGAGCTAACCTTAGAAGACCCCATGGCATCTGAGTGTTACCTACATAGCTTGATTTAGGGCCTTAGGCCAATGTATTTCTCCCAATGAGAAGGGAAAAAGTTGGTGATAGAGTATATTAAAAGGTATGCAAATATTTTTTTTATGTGTATGGATGTAGGTAAGGATGGAGCTGACATTATGAGACCATTTACTAAGGCTATTAACATGCATGAGGAGGGATGTCACTCCAAATGAGTGGGAACATATGGTAGCTATTAATTTAGGAGGAGTACGATAGTACTGTCAAGTTGAATGGGATGTGTCTCTAATGATAACATTGATTGAGAGGTGGGATTACACCACCAACACCTTCCATCTGCTGACTAAAAATTTGACAATGATGTAAGAGGATATGTATAGGATTTTATAGCTTCCACTCTAGGGTGAGAATCTCTTTGCATAATCAATAGAGGAGCATGATATATGCATGGTTTCTTTATATGGAGAGCATGTCAGTAAGGTGACTTACAAATCTATGAGTTTCACATACAAGCCACTCTATATGGCTGATGAGGAGTAGCATCATTTGAGCATCTTGATGATGATCAGGATCATGATGTATGCATTACCATATGTAGAGGATGGGAGATTTATAATTACATTGAAAAGTGTGCTTACACAAATGGTTGAGTAGTGGACCATTTTTTCCTGGGGTTTAGTATTTTTGGCACAATTATACAAAGAGCTATGGGGTTTGAGGCTATGATGGTGATATAGTTTGTATGTTGGCTATCTATTACACTATTGGGAATATGAGCACATCATGGTGACATGACCACTGGGGTTACCTACCACTATCCTAGCTAGCTTTAGAGTTGGTTTTAGATGGTGGAGAGAGGGGATGGCACAAACTTGAGTGGATGACATGGTGTGAGATAGTGCCTACTATAGGCATATGATCGAGGGCTTGATCCCTATAGATATTTTATTGAGACCATGTCTAACATACCTAATTTTTAAAACTATAAATATTTATAACTTGAAGTCATATTGGAAAATATTGAGGTCATGTTTTTCAAATATCCCTTTTTTTTTCAAAGTCATGGACAAGACTATAGAGGCTTAAACATTTTCCACTGTGAGGACAAAACCATACCACTATGTAAGTTAACTAAGTGTATAGGAGTATGGGTGAAGAGGAAGTGAAATGAATGTAATAAGGATGCTCAAGGGATGAGCTCAATTTAAACATGAAGTAAAGTGATTCTTGTTAAAAAAGAATGGTCATAGGTGTAAGGCATTTAAAGGCTCAGGTTCTAGCCTTCCTGTAAGAGAAGATAAGTGATAAGTTCTTGAGCCATATTTGTGAGTTATGATATATGGTCTAAGCCAATTAGGAGTAAACTTAGCCCATTTATTTTCTCCATGTTCATCACATGTTGATTTTATTTTAAGATGAGATCTCCTATATTGAAATATCACTCTTTGAGGTTTTTGTTATAAGCGTGTGTGATACACTCTTGATAGATTTGGAGGTGGTTGAGGTATATGAGATGATGTTCATCAAGAAATTTAAGTTGGGCCAAACATTCTTGGTGAAATTCATCATTAGTAAGTATGTCATGTAGGTAAATGTGAAGAGAAGGAATCTGGACTTCAAGAGGTACAACAATCTCCATCCCATATACCAATGAAAAAGGTGTAGCACCTGTAAGGGTTCAAATGCTAGTGTGATAAGCCCATAAAGCAAAAGTAATGTGTGTGTGCCAATCCTTACCCATATCATTGACTACCTTCATGAGAATTTTGGTCAATGTCTTGTTAGAAGATTCTACTTGTCCATTAGCTTGTGGATAGTATGATGAGGAGAAGCTTAATTTGATTTCAAATGTATCACAAAGACTTTGAGCAGTATTATTTTTAAAGACTTGCCATTATTTGTTATAATGTTATGAGGGACATAAAAATGATAGATGATGTGATGGTTGATGAAGTCAATAATTTTGTCAACTTTAGTAGAGATGAGAGGGATGGCCTCAACCCACTTGGTGAAGTATTCAGTGGTAGTGATGATAGAATGATGATAGAGGGATGAATGAGGGTTAATATATTTGATTAGATCTAAGCCCCATTAGGAGAAGGGCCAAAAGTCTTTAGTAACTTGTAATGCATGACTAGGAACATGAAGGAGGTTAGCATGTTGTTGACACTTGACACAACACTGAATGTAATCAACACAGTCTTGATGAAGTGTAGGCCAATAATAGCCCAATCAAAGAATACGTTTGGCAATTACATGACCATTAAAATTCCCACCATAAATCCCATCATGGACTTCCTTAATAGCAAAGGGAGTCTCAGTACTAGTTACACATCTAAGGATAATACCATCAAAACTTCACTTGTAGAGAAGTCCCCCTAGTATAGTGTAATGAGTGGCACATTTTATGAAGGCCCATTTCCCATTATTAGAGAGATTAGGAAGGGTAATAGAGAAGGAAAGATAATCCATGAGTTGTTTGTACCATAAGTCTTATGGGTTGGCTGTTATATTTTCAACAAAGAGGATGTTATCTGAGACATAGGAGGGTAATGTTAAGCGATGTATGGTGACATAGATTCTCAAAGAGGAGGATGAAGAGTGTATTTGTGAAGAAAGTGAAGCCATCATGTCAGAATACTTGTTTGTAGATCAATAAATAGTTTGCAAGAGATAAGAGTCAAATGATCCCATAAACATATCTACACAATGTTTATACCACTACAAAACCTTGTTTTTGCATAGGTAGTAGCCATTAACTTGGTTAACCACTAGCTGAGAATCACCAAAAATAGTTATGGATTGATACCCAAGAAGAGAGCTATTTTAATTCCTAAAATCAAAGCCTCCTATTCAACCATATTATTAATGCATTCAAAATCTAGTTTAAATGATAAAGGCATAAGCTCACTATCTAGAGGAATAAGAATGACCACTACACCCCCACCATGTTGGCATTTAGATCTGTCAAAGAACATCATAATTTGATAGGATATGTCATCGATGGAGAGCATTAAAATAGATTCATTAGGGAATTCAAGGTTTGAAGTTTAATTATCAGGTAAAGGGGAAGCAACTAACTAGATAGTGTTTGTTTACCCTTTAATAGACTTTTGTTGAATAAAATCTAAGTCAAATTTAGCAAGAATCATGAGCCACCAAGCTACACATTGGTTATGATATGGTTTAGAATACATGTATTTAAGGGGATCAGTATGGGTGACCACATAGGTTTTGTGATTTAGGAGATAATGGTGAAGATCGGAGGTAGAAAAGACCAACACAAGGCAAAGTTTTTTAGTGTGGGTATATCAAGTCTCATAATTAATAAGTGTGTAGCTTATGTAATGAACCACCTGCTCTTGATGTTGGTTATCTTGATGTGCATTCATATCACCTATAGAATGGTCTATTATAGAGATGTATTGGTAGAAAGGTTGATTTTCCTTGGTGGAATAAGAATCGATGGGGAAAGGAGGTATTGTTTAAGTGTGTCAAAAGCTTCTTGGAAATATGTATTCCATTGAAAGGAGACATCCTTTTTGAAGATATGGTGAAAGGGTTGGCAACAATCTAACAATTGGGAAATGAAGCAATGAATCAACTAAAGTTTGCCTTGTAGGCTATGGAGTTGTTTGATATTAGTAGGTGGAGGCATTTCTAGGATTGATCTAACCTTAGTAGGAGCGACCTAGATACCATGGAAAGAAATGATAAAACCTAAAAGTTTACCAAAAAGAACACTAAAGACACATTTCTTTAGGTAGTCAAATGTTATATTGGAGGAGATGATTAAATATGGTTTCGAGAATCATCAAGTGTTCTTAATGAATTTTAGATTTGTCAAGTAATTCATCCACATAATCTTCCATAATTTTGTGTAGGATATCATAGAAAATATAGGTCATGACACATTGGTAGGTTATACCAGCATTCTTTAGGCCAAAAGGCATGACCCAATAATAGAAATTCCCCCATGGGGTAATAAATGTTGTCTTGTGTTGATACTCAAGAGAAACAAAGATTTGATTATATCTAGAGAATCCATCCATAAGTGCTAGCATTTCATGGCTAGCCATTAGATCAACAAGTTGGTCGATACTGGGCAATGGGAAGTCATCTTTTGGATAGGTGAGATTTAAATCATGATAGTGTAAATGTGGATTCCCTGGGTCACTTTCATGATAGGAATGATATTATAAATCCATTTTGGGTAGTTGATGGGTTGGATAAATTTTATATAAAGGAGGCATTAGAGCTCTTCTTTAATAAGGAGAGCAATACAAGGATGCAGCTTGTGAAGATTCTACTTAATAGGTTTAGCATCATGATTGGTGACAATGTTATGGGTGATGATAGAGGGGTTAATACTATTCATGTCATTGTAAAACTAAGTAAAGGATTTGCTATGGTCATTAATAAATGTGGCATAATTAGCTTATTCAAAGGAATCTAAATATTATCCAATCTTGAGGAGGTAAGGGTTAACATGAGAGGGCAAGTTGATGTTAATGGTTGATTCATTTAACATAGATTATGTTTCAGATGGGAGTGATCATTGTATATAGGAATCATTTGAATCCATGTAGGTGATAATTACATCATCATCTTGACATTGGACAATGTTAATAGTGGGAGAGTCTTCATCAATTATTTTAAGATGAATGAGAGGAAGGGAACTTGTTTCCTTACCTTGACGATAGGTGAGAGGCCCCAAATAGATGGAATTTATTAAAGAAAAAAAATTAGGAGGTATAGATAGCTCCAATTCAGTAGGTGATGGTGGATAAGAAGGTGGAGAAGGAGAGATTGGTTCTTTGACAATTGGTTCATGGGAGGTTTTAATGAGTTTATTTGGTTCATCATATCCTACCCCATGCCTCTTTTTGGCATTTTTAATGGTGTTGCTAGTAGGATATTCAATAGGTGTATGGAAACCTTTCTCATAATGACCTAAAACAAATCCTTTCTAGTCACACCTATAGAGATAGGTGTGAGTGAATTTAGGGTTACTCAGGAAAGAGAAGTCATGGTTAAATGTTGTGGTGAAGTAGATGGATTACTGATAGTGGGATCTTGATCAATTCCCCCATATGTGAAATTGGTTCAAAGGTTAGGGGGCCCATAAGAGATGACCATATTTATATAAGAATCATAACTTGGGTGCATGTGAATCCTTCCATACTCTTGTGGAGTATAGAACATCATAAACATCAACAAATGATATTCACTAAGTGACAAATGTTGAAAGGTCTCCTCCATGGGATCTTTTTCAAGAATTTGTGTTGTTGGTATCTGTGTAACCATGAGAGTGGAGCTTGTAGAAACTTCAGAAGAATCATGCGAGGAAGATGATGTTTTTAGTGGGATGAGAACATCATTAGGACTATAGGTCATGTTACATGTTTTAAATCAAGGTGGGTTAGCAGTTATAACATGTACTTGTTCATCATGTTCAAACTTGACACAATAATGCAAAGTTGAGGGTACACATGCCATAGCATGTATCTAAGGTGATTCAATTAGTATGTTATATTATAACTCTCCTTACACAACATAGACGATCTTAGGAATTATGCAAGGACCTACATGAATATGTAAGACAATAGTGCCCATTATAGTAGCTATAGTATCATTAAAGGAATGGAGTACCACATCAGTTTGAGACATGAAATTGTCAAGAAGGGCTAGATATTTGTAGGTATGAGTGGAAATAATATTAATACTATCTCCCCCATCAATCATAACTCTCTTGATATGAGTTTGATCAATATATGTGGTAATAAAAAGGGCATAATCTTGATCTTCAAGGTGTTGAAATGGAATTTTTGAATCACTAAAATAAATTAGGGAGATAGAATTAAGGGAGCTGACCAAAGATGCAAGAGATTGGGTGTCATCTTATTTTACCTCAATTACTTTAAAAGTAATAATCAAAGCATGATGGTGTTGGGATGAGTTTTGGATTAACTCATACAAAGACATTTTCATAGGAATTTAGTGAAGCTATTTCACCATTGAGCTTTGAATAACATCCGAAGATGTTGTTTTAGGAACACCCAAGATGGAAATCTTAGGATTAAGAGGAGGAGTGTGTTTTTTGAAGGGATGGTGTCTAGGGAGTAGTGACCTTTTCCTTACCATTATCTTTTTGGTTTTGTGACTGTGTGGCCACATTAACTATGTTTATCTATAGTTGGTGAAGGAGGTGGTAAAGGGGTTACGAAAACATCCTTAGGTTTGAATTTAGGTGGAATAGTAGGAGTCACTATGGATTCCAAAGGTGGAATAATGGGAAGGTTAATGGGAGTATCATCTAAGAGAGTGTCACTATCAAATTATTCTTGAATAACTATCGTGAAGGCTTTATAACTCTCAGTATCATGTCCAGGTGAATGATGATATAAACACACTTGTGTATCATCAAACCAAGATGAATTTGTTCCAAGAGGACTATAAGGATTAATAGGAGGAATAGTTATTATGGAATATTACAATAACTGACGTAAGAAAAATAATTGAGAGCTTGCAAGTGGGCTCACAATTGTTGTGCTAACAGGAGTAGACACCTTTTGTTTCAGTGTTAAAAAGGTAATTTTATGTGGTAATTTGTTTGGTGATGGAAAAGTAACTGCTATGAACCTAGGGATATGATATATTGATGTATATGGGTTGATGGAGATGCTAACATTTGGCACACATCCCCTTAGTTAGTTATATGGGTACAATATATTAGGATAATAGAGTAATTTGTGGAAGTAGTACATTGGGTAATGGTTGGACTACATTGGGATTAGGAGGTTACCCATCCATGGGTTAGATAGATGTATATATATAGGAGATGATTATCATGGTAAAGATATCAAGTAAGCATTGAGTCTTCTATTGTAAAAGGATATTGGAGGTTGTCCCCTCGAAGAGACATTGTGGAGTTATTCCTTCCTAAAGGATTATTATATGGTGTTTCCCTACCTTAAGGGTATTTATACATATATTGAATATCAAGATCATATCAATAACATGTTTTGTTGTCACTTTATTAGTGTTAGATGTGAGAGGCCTACCAGATGGAAAATGTAGGAGTGGAGGTAGCTTAACTTTTTGTTTGGCTTGACTAGACAATATTTCAACTAAAGTAGAAGGGTGTGGCCCCAAAATGGATGGTAAAGTTGAGGGTTGAAAAAGGGATCGATGAGATATAGGAATCTTAATATTCTTCTATAATTTAGGTTAAGAAACTCTAACTTATGGTTGAAGAGTTAAATCTAATTTCACCTTTGGATGAATTAAATTAGAAATGGGGTGTACACCTAAGGACGTGATCTACTTTATTGTAATAGATTCTTATGAAGGTGAGTGTTCTGACATAGATGGTTGAACTTTAGGTGATTTTGGTGAAGAAGCTCTAGCTTTGTCAAAGACCTTAGGGTAAAGGGCAGTAAGGGATTTGGTGGTAAAGGTTAACATTCAATGTGTTGGATCTGGATTTTTAAGTTGGTCCCAAAATGTCGCATGGTCTAGCTTTATGGAGTCAATAAATTCTAGACTTTTCACCAAATGTGAAAAGAGTTTTGACAAAGTTGATGTAAGACTTAAATTTTTTTTTTTAGAAGGCTGTGGTGTTTGGGAAAGAGGGAAATTATTGGTCTTTTCTACTTCAAGCCAAAGACGAGAAATAACCGCAATGGGGTCCTCTTCAACAAAGATGGGAGAAGAGACTTAGTCTTCATGGGTGGAAGGGAGGTAGGTGACGAAGGTTCCTCAAGGGGGTAAAGCATAGGTATTATGGCTACCTCAAAAAGTGGGTGAGGAATGGGTAAAGTATGATCCTCCATAAGTAAAAGAAGGGGTAAGAGTGGTATTATTAGATTAGGCACAATAGGTCTCTCATCTATTATAGGAATAGATAACAGTGATCCTCTAAGTGTAAAGGTAGAGTGGGTGGGGTATTACTCTCTATAGGTGGAGGAGAAGTAGGTGAAGAAGACTCCTTAAGAGGGTATAGTGTAGGAATGATGTTCCCTTCAACATGTGGTTGAGGAATAGGTAGGGTGTGGTCTTCAAGTGGTAAGAGGATAGGTAATATTGGTGCAAATAAAATTATCATTATAGGCTCCTCATTTGGCAAAAGGAGTGGTAAAGGAGGATCTTCCTTTTGAGGGAGTGGAATGAGTGAAATAGGCTCTTCTACCTGAAGAGGGAGAATGGGAAAAATATATGCCATGAAATGTGGGGAAGGAGTCGATGAAATAGATGTCTCTTATTAAGGGGAAGGTTAAGCTAAAGGTAAAGAAAGACCATATTAATCATATGGATATTATGATCACCTGAATTAGTTATAGACTGGACAATATTTTGGTTCAATGAATGGTTAAGAAAAGGGTGTTTAAACACATCCATACTTTGATTAGGAGGTGCATTAGGATTATCCAAGATGAGATCACCTCTATCATGAATGTCTTGAAAATTTTTCTTGAGAGTCTTACAATTATTAAAATTATGGCCTTTAACTCAATGGTAACCGCAAAACTCATCTTCCTTATACTAGGTTGGGATAGGATGGGAAGGGTTGAACTGTATATGAGGTTTGATCTTAGGAATATTTTTAACACCTTATTTTAATATTTTCTCTAAGATGGATGTATGTGATTCCCTAATGGGAGTGTATTGTCTTTGTTCATATTGTTGTTGGATTTTTTTGGTCAAATTTTGAGAAGTTGAGGAATTTGATTGGTTTGTGGCTGTGGAAGAGGCTAACTTGATGGCCACCACATTGGTAGAGACCTTAGCCTTTTTATTAGAGGGAGAAGTTTTATAGGAGGAGTCAATTGACTTGGTATTGGGATTATTGCTACACAACTTAACTTTGCCTTCATCAATAGTGTGAACCTCAAGTTTTTGTGCCATTGTAAAGCCCTCATCAAATGTGTGGAAAGTTTGTACCTAGAGTGTGGATGAGATGTTCTTAGCACATGACCTTGAGAAGAGCTCAATAAGCTCAGGTTAGGGTAAGGAAAAATAGATTTGATTGATCAAACTTCTCCAACGAGTGACAAAATTTGCAATAAACTTATCATCAAATTGTCTGATAAAATAAAGGTCTATTATATAAACCTTTTTAGAAATGTTAATAGATAAATGGTCTAGGGATATTTGTGCAAGTTGGGTAAATGAGAAAAGGGAGTGTTGAGTTATAGATCTATACTAATCCAAGGTAGCACCTAAAAGGGACATAGGGAAAGTGTGAAGTAATAAAACATCATCATGCTCTATTAAGTAACAAGCATGTCTAAATGCTCGTAAGTGTTATTATGGGTCCTCTTTACTTTGGAAATGAGTAAATTTAGGGAGTTACCATTGGCTTGGATAAGGGATAATAGGCATAGAAGGATGAATTGGTTCATTTCATATTTGATCATAAGATAATGCATTCTTTGAACAAAAAATGGATGTCTCTAGATTAGACATTTTGTCCATTAGCATATTAATGAGGTCTAGAGGGGGATTAGTTTGGGGGATACCTCCTAAGTTATAAGGAAGATAATAAGAAGTAAATGGAGCATATGACATATCTTGCTGAGATTTTTTTGGGGTAACATAAGGATAATGAGGCATAGGATGGGGTGCGAAAAGAAAAGGGATTTGTCCCATTGGGTTGGAGACTATGCCTTGGTTGGTTATTGTTATTATAGGTTAGATTATTGGCATGGTTAGACTAGATGAAGGGTGAGTCATAACTTAGGTAATTATAGGCATGAGGGTAGATGGAATAGGTACCACTAAATTATATAATGGGATGTGACTTAGTTGAACTGGTTGTGGTTGTGAAAGTAGGGAAGTCACACCAGGGTTTAGGTGGGATTGGGAAATTGGAGATGTTATATTTGGAATATTGTTTATAGTTAGGTTACTCATTGATTTGGTTATTTGGGTAACATGGGGAAAACAGTAGATGTAACTAAAACTGAGGTTATCTCCATCAAAGAGGTTGGCATATCATAGATTGGGTCACCCAAAGAATTATGGGTTTGGCTCATTACAAGGTAATGTTGAAGGTTTCCATATTATGATCAAGAAATTTAGCAAAATATTGATCTCCCTTAGGTAAAATAATAATTTGGTTAGGGTTGGGAGTATTCTCTATATCTAAAGTATGCTCCATAATAGAATCGAAAGTGAGAAGGGGAAGGTGGAAGTGGTTGTTGGCTTGCATAATTGGCAAGAATTTTGGCTTGAGATAGTGTCAATACCATGCAAGAGGAGGTTTAAATAGTCTTACTACCTTGTATTTGAAACATAATAAATAAAAATCAATTTTGAGTGTAGGTAAATGGGTTATTTTAGCTTGATTTTTTGAAAAGATGAAATTACATAGTCACCACCATTGGTAGGGAGTGACTGATACCGGTAGGAACAATTCATCAATATCAATGGAATAATCAATACTGGTAGGTAAAATCTACTGATACCGATAGGGTTAATCGATATCAATCACTATGAAATCTTGGGTGATGGAAAATCTGATATTTTAAGAAATAAGAGGTTGAAACTAGGTAAAATAGTGGATGTAAAAGGTCTGTGTAAGAAAGAACACTCAAAAAACCTAAGATAATAGGTTATACCAACTGAGTTTTATAAATAGTATTATTTTTTTGAATCAATAAGAAATCATCCTTACCAACTCAAAAATATAGAAGACAATTGAAAAGTAGAAAAAGAACATTTAGCTGGCAACTATTAAGTCTTAGAGATTAAATTTTAGTCTCGTGTTGGCTTATGCCTTAATTAAATATTGAGAAGAGAATTTGGTTATCGAAGGTACTAGAAGTTAATCTAGAGCTAGTTTCAGGTTAGTTTTGGTGCTCAAGAGGAAATTTGTGTTAGACTAGGTACGTGGCTTATTATAGGAGCTTGCTCTCCACACTTCATGAACTTGGAGTTGAGCCAGACTGCTTAGCCAAAATATACCTTATCTCTAGAGATTATACTCCACTAGAGAATAGAGTGGGTTCTCCCCTTGGTGGTGAAATTCAAGTAGGATAGCCGAGTAGGGTAAGGTGATTCATCAGGTGATGAAATCTTGATGGGCCTTTTCTCAAGTGAATTTAGATGTTTATTTATGTGAATGAAATTTGGTTGTGTAACATAGGTGCACTGAAATTTATTCAAAATGCTTGTAATTAACTAGTTGAGTTAATATGCAACAAGCAAACTATGAAATGCAATAAGTTTTAAACCCAAATCTGAAATGTTTAGATTCGAATGACAATAGAGATGAAATAAGAATAGAGTATGAATTTCACTATCCTAATGTGCATGCAAGAGGAAGAAAAGAAGAGATTCTCTTCTTCTTTTTTTAAAAAATAAAATGGCAAATTACTTTTTAGAGGCTAGGAGAAAAGAAAAGAAAATTTTGGTTTAATGCTTTCTACACAAAGAATAAGATATTAAATTTTTTGTTTTAAGAGAAAAGAGAAGGGGGAAGTGCAAAAAATGAAATTTTCACTATAATTCACCTATATGAATGTTTAAAACAAGAAATGAACCCAAGGAAAACTCCAAGGTCCCACTGGGCATGATAAAAATGTTTCACTAAATTTTGTTTATTTTAAGTCTAAAGGAAAATAGAAAGAAGGATGGGGATGAGTGATTGGAATGAACCCAGATTTAGTTTGTCCACCATATCCAAATGTTGTGAGCACACCTCTTTGGCTGGGGAGGACTACTTGTATGTAAGAAATCACTACCATAAGATGTTTGTTAGTGGTTAAATGAGTGGGATGCCAAGCTACACACTTGTTCTAAGAAGTGTGAAACTTCCATAGATATGATAGTCCACTATTGCGAGTTAAAATAATAATAAATAATTGAAAGAAAGGCAAAGAGAGAGTGAAAGATAGCTACGATTACCATTATTAACAACCTATATGTAGCAGAGAGTGATAGGGTGTAGGTGAGGTACTTTGTTTATATTTTAGAAGTTGTCTGGGTAGGTTTTGAAGAGGCTATGGAATCTATAGTTGTCAAGGTCAGTAGGGAAGTGACTGATATCAATTATACTAATGAGGTTGATAGTGAGGTGATTGATGTTGGTTAGGATACTGAGGTCAGTAGGAACAATAATTATATAGGATCTTACAAAAGGTATTTTCAAGTTTGGGAAATGGTTTGGATCAGGTCAAGGAGGTTAGGAGAGTTATGAGAGAGAGATTATGGCTTGGGTAAGTCTGTTCAGAGGTTTGGTATGTTAGGTTAAGGGGAAATAAGTGAGTAAAATTTGTAACTCCCTCATGGGGGTACGATCAAAAGTACATAAAGCAATGTAGAGTAGATATAAATAAATAATAGAACAAATATTTAAATGACCTACAATATATGTGATGTACTTAGCTATGGTGGTCATTATATGATAAGTGCCAGGTTGATGGTCCCTATCAGGGACTTTGAACCTATATGCCTAAATATAGAGAACAAGTGGGTGTTGTTGGTCCCCAAGAGCTCAGTTACTGATTATGATTGACTTACACAAGATGATTGTAAGCCAAGATGTTGAGAATAAAATGCCAAAAGTCTAAATGAGTGAGAATCAATTTTATTAATTTTTGCTAACCCAAACTTTAGGTTAGAACTTGGCTTATATTGCCAATGTCAGAGATCCCACTGATGTCATTCGAGGGTTGACCGACATTGGTGGCCTTAGAATAGGTAAACCTTACTATTTTTGTCCTATTTTCTATTATCTTATGTGTCAAGTGTGATACCCATTATAAAATGTTAAAACTAAGAGGTATAAAAGGAAGTAGTTGATTAGGAATTTAGTTTGGAAGTTGGAATAAGTCTTGGGTAGTTAGGATGAGGGGGCTAGGTCTTGAGCTGACTCATCAGGTGAGAATTAGTCATAGGGTGAGGTGGTTAGGTAAGGTGGCAACATGAGTTTTTAATTAAGTTAATTAAGTATTTTAAATTAATTAAATGTGTGAGGAGTAAAAGTATGGTTTAGGGAGATTAATTTTTATTATTGAAATGGGCTAAAGGGGGGTTTTGACATAGGGAGTTATGCACGTGTGTGTGACGTAATTTTGGTGTCTACAGTCTATTATGCCTAATTAACCTCTAGTAGGTCAAAACTCAAGATATAGATTTCTTAAAACAAATGATCCTTTTATGAGGTCTATACAAATTCATTAGAGGTTTTTTAACCTTCATTTGGGTTTTATAGACTCAAATTTTAAGTTTCTAAACCAATCTCTCTCCTCACTATAAAAGAAACATAGAAAATAGGGTATCTCTTACACATATTCTATTGGTCAAAGGAGCCCAATTGATGAACCATCTATGTAGACACATTTGGATGGGTATTTTTAGGCTAAAATGACCTTTGTCTAGTCTTAGTTGGGCTCTATATCTGAAAGATGTAGTTGGTCAGAGGCATTCCTGAAGAGAATTTATTTGTCCTCAAGTGTGCAAAATAAGCAAACTTCAGTCATGCACTTCATGAGAACCATGAGGGATAGAGATGAACTATCAAATAATAAACATGTAAGGATGAGTCCTATAATAAATATTGAGATGATTTTATCTAACTCATGATGAATGAGATTTGGTAATGAGGTTTCTCTTGCAACCAAATATCTCAAAACAAGGTAAAAGTTGGTTAGTGGGGGGTGTAAAATCTGGCTCATCAGCCTAATTGATTAATCATCTACATGAACACATTTGGATGGGCTTTTATAGGCTATAAAAACATTTGTCTTATCTTTATCAGGACCCAAAATTGAAAGTTACAGCTGATTAAAGGCATCTCTAAAGAGAATTCACTCATCCCTAAATGTTCAAAATGTGAAAAATTTGATCTCACATTGCATTAGAATCATGAGGGTTAGGGATGAAAAATCATCTCTTACATGTGGAAGGATGAGTCCTCTAATAAATATCAATAGTATTTTATCTAACTCATGGTAGATGAGAAGTGGAAATGGGGTTTCTCTCATGGCCAAATCTCTCATAATGAGGTAAAATTTGGTCAGCAGGAGCCATAAATTTTGAATCATCTACCTAATCGATAAACCATTTATGTGAACACATTTGGATAGGAGTTTTTAGGCTAGAACAACCTTTTTCCAATCTCAATCAAGCCCTAGAAGTGAAATTTGTAGTTAGTTAGAGGCATCCTTGAATAGAATTCACTCATCCTTGAATGTGCAAAATAAGTAAACTTCAGTTGCACATTACACAAGAACCATGAAGGATGGAGATGAACCATCAACTCCTACACATGGATGGATAAGTCCTATTATAAATCCTAAGAGTATTTTATCTAAATTGTGATGGAAAAGATGTATAAACAATTTTTTTCTCATGGCCAAATCTATCATAACAAGGTAAAATTTGGTCAATGAGGTTCATAGATTTTGACTCATCTACCCAATCAATGAACCATCTATGTACACACATCTAGATGGAATGTTTTAGGATAAAATGACCTTTGTCTAGATTGGTTAACCCTAAGGAGTGAAATATGTAGTTGGTTGGAGGCATCTCTGAAGAGAATTCACTCATCCCTGAGTATGCCAAATGAGCGAACTTCAGTCGCATATTCCATGAGAACCATGAGGGCTAGGGATAAACCATCAATTCCTACACATGTAAGGATGAGTCTTATAATAAATTCCAAGAGTATTTTATCTAAATAATGATGGATAATATGTATAAATAAGGTTTCTATCATGACTAAATCTCTCAAAATGAGGTAAAAGTTAGTCAATGGGGGTTGTAGATTGTGACTCATTAGTCTAATTAACAAATTGTCTACATGAATAAATTGATATTGGCATTTTTAGGTTAAAAAACCTTTTTTAGGTCTTGATAGACCCTAGGATAAATAATTTAAATTGATCAGAGGCATCCCTTAAGGGAATTCACTCATCCCTAAATGTACAAAATGAACAAATTTCCATCACACATTACACAAGAATCATGAGAGCTAGAGATAAATCATCAACTCCCACATATACAAGGATACATCCTCTAAGAAATAATAGGATGATTGTATCTAAATTATGATGGATGATATGTGTAAATGAGTTTTTTCTTTTAGACAAATCTCTTAAAATGAGGTAAAAGTTGGTCAGTAGGGGCTGTATATTCTGACTCATCAGCCCAGTCGACAAACCGTCTATGCAAACATAGTAAGATAGGCATTTTTAGGTTAGAGTAATCTTTTTCAAGTCTTAATAAACCCCCAAGATTGAAATTTATACTTGATCAAAGGCATACCTTGAGAGAATTCACTCATATTTGAATGTGAAAAATGAGCAAACTTTTATCACCCATTGCATAAGAACCATGAGGCTAGAGATGAACCTTAAGGTCTTAAACATGCAGAGACACATCCTCTAAGAAAGAATATGAGGATTTTATCTAACTCATGATGGATGAGATGTGGAAATAAGGTTTTTATCATATCCAAATCTTTTATAACATGCCAAAACTTGATCAGTGAGGGTCATAGATTCTAACTCGTCAACCCAATTGATGAACTGTCTATACAAACACTTTAGGATAGGTATCTTTAGGATAAAATCACCTTTTTAAGGTATTGGTATACCCTTTGGAGTGAAATTTTTATTTTATTGAAGGCATACCTTAAGAAAATTCACTCATCCTTGAATGTGCAAAATAAGTAAACTTATGTCGCATATTACATGAGAACTTTCAGGGTTAGAAATGAATTGTCAGGTCCTACACATGAAGGGAAGAGTCCTATAATAAATAACATGAGTATTTTATCTAAATATTGATGTATGAGATGTGGTAATGATTTTTATCTTGCATCCAAATGTCTTAGAACATGCCAAAATTTGGTTAACAAGGGTCGTAGATTTTGATTCATCAGCCTAATTGACAAACCATCTATATGGACACTTCAAGATAGGAATTTATAGACTATAATTACCTTTGTTAGGTATCTATAAAACCTTAGGAGTGAAATTCATAGTTTATTGGAGGAATCCATTAAGATAATTCACTTATATTTGAATTTGCAAAATGAGTGAACTTCCATTGCATGTTGAATGAGAATTGTGAGGGATAGAGATGAACTATCAAGTGATACACATGTAAGGATACATCTTGTAAAAAATCCCAAAAGTATTTTATCTAAATTATGATATATGTGACATGAAAAAAATGTTTATTTCATGGATAAATATTTTATAACATGCCAAAAATTGGTCAATGACTGTCATAGATTTTAACTTATTGGCCCAATCAATGAACCGTTTACATGGACACTTCAAGATAGGCATTTTTAGGTTAGAATCAGCTTTGTAAATTCTTGGTATAACCCAAGAGAAAAAATTATATTTGATTAGAGGAATTCCTTAAGATAATTCACTCATCCCTAAAGATGAAAAATAAGTGAACTTTTATCTCACTTTACATGAGAACCGTGAGGGCTAAATATGAACCATCAAGTTTTATACATGCAGAAAAGAGTCCTATATGAAATATTAGGAGTATTTTATATAAATAATGATGGATGATATGTGGTAATGAGGTTTATATCACAACTAAATCCTTTATAAGATGTCAAATTTTGGTCAGTGAGGGCTATAGATTCTAACTCCTCAACCTAGTTGACGAACCATATATATGGAACAAATGAAGATAGGTATTTTTAGGATAGAGTCACCTTTATCAAGTCTTGATATACCCTTGGGAGTGAAATTTTTATTTAATCAAAGGAATCCCTTAAGAGAATTCACTCATCCCCAAATGTGCAAAATGAGCAAACTTCCATCGTGCATTGCATAAGAAACATGAAGGATAGAGACAAACCATCATGTCCTACACATGAAAGGATGAGTCTTTTAAGAAAGTATATTAGGATTTTATCTAACTCATGATGGATGAGATGCATAAATGAGGTTTATCTCATAGCCAAATCTCTTAGAACATGCCAAAACTTGGTGAACGAGGGTTGTATATTCTAACTTATCGGCCCAATCAATGAACCATCTCTGTTGATACTTTGAGATAGGATTTTCTAAGCTAGAATCACCATTTTTCAAGTCTTGGTAGAACCTTCAGAGTGAAATTTTTATTTTATCAGAGTCATCCCTTAATATAATTCACTTGTCCCCAAATGTGCAAAAATGGGCAAACTTCCATCATATGTTGTAAATAATCATAAGGGATAGAGACAAGCCATTAAGTCTTACACATGTAGGGATGAGTCATCTGAGAAATCCCAAGAGGATTTTATCTAACTTATGATAGATGATATGTGGTAATTATGTTTCTCTCACAACCAAATCTCTTATAACATACCCAAAATTAGTCATTAAGGGCCATATATTTTGGCTCGTCATACCAATCGATGAACAATCTACACAGACACATCAAGATATGCATTTTTAGTCTAAAATCATCTTTTTCAAGTCTCAATATACCCCCATGAGTAAAATTTACATTTTATTGTAGGCATCCCTTAAGATAATTCACTCATCCCTCAATGTGAAAAATGAGTGAACTTTCATCATGCATTGCACAAGAACTATGAGGGATAGAGATGAACCATTAGGTCTTACACATCCAAGGATGAGTCCTTTAAGAGAGCATAAATAAGACTATTTATTTATTTTATTGAAAAGATAAATAGAGAGAATGTGAAAAATTATTTACTTAAGGTAGATGAAATTAATATATATTGTTTTGGCTTCTCTTCATTTCAAGAAGATAATCTTCTCTACTCACAACACCAACCATGTGAAGGTGGAAGCTCATCTAGTAAAACTAACCTACATTTAAATTGTTAGTACAAAAATTAAAAAAAAATAAACATATAATCATAAAATAGTTAAAAATTAAAATAAATTAAATTAAATAACTTTATCATATTAATTTGAAATACTAGATAAACTTACTAATTCAATCTAAAGTACCTTCAGGATTAGCTCTATTTGCAAGTGTTTCAAGAATTGCTTCTTGGTAAAATTCATGTACTTTCCACAAAGTTCTATTGTGAGTATTTCCATGATATGTTTTAATATTTATAGTAATAACAAGGTTCGAATACTAAAACACCATCCTATATGTTTCAAAGTCCTCAAATAAAAATTGTTTTATTTTTTTATGATAGTACCTATGAAGCTAGGTTCCAGTAACCACTACAGATCTAGTGGGATAAATTAGCTATTCTCCATCCATAAAATTTATGGTTAATTTTTTTGTCTCTACATAATGACACAAATAGTAGTCTATTCCCTCATCATTGCTCTTATGTGCAATTACTACAAAAACATGTCCTGCATTTAAAGTATAATCAAATTGTAAGTACATCTAAAAAAAATAAAAATATCACTAATATATAGGGTTGTATATTTAATTAAAGAACAAATTTTACCTACTTTCACAAGATTTAAGATGTGGTCAAAGTCAATTGATGATTCCATTTCATGATCTATCAATTGTTGGAGTGAATGGCTACTCTCTACAAGTGATATGGGTCTACAATACCATTCATTAACCCATTATTTTGACTCACATTCATTCTAATTAAATTCCATATATGAGGTAAAAAAACATGTTATATACCTAGTATAAATAGTCTAGGAACTTTAACTTGAGATTTGAATGGAGTGGAAAATACTCAATCTAGGTACTGTAATATAATCTTCATAAATTGCCTTATGTTGTTCCTCTATTAACCAAAAGAATATTTGTATATGAGAATTTTTATCTGATCCATGACAAATATTTTCATTACACCAAGTCATAATGCTTGTTGTATTGATAAAATTATTGTGATCTTTATTATTTTCCTACTCTCTTTTAAGAGATCTTTTTACACATGCATCAACACCATCATGTTCCCCTTTTACATGCCTAGCCTCAAAGAAGCTCCAAAAATATTGAATGCCATTATTATTATGTATTTTTATTAACTAATAAAACATTTAAGAATTCTTAAACTAGCTTGCACAATTGTCTAACCAAATTTAGTATGTATCAAACATGATTTTTCTTACATTCATGTTCATATAAAATATCTAAAAACAACCTTAGATAAACTCTAGAGAAATTGATCTGTCATCGCTCATATGAAAATGGTACTCCCTCAAAATATTTCTATTATCATCTCTTTTATCAGGTACATGTCTAAATGTAACATGAAAAAAATATCAACTTGAATTGAATTATAATATTGGGATTGAACCTTATTCAGTGGTTATAGTGTGTAGTTCTCAGCAAAATTCACAACTAAAATGATGGTACCAACTGGGAAGTTATCCTTACATGCTTTGAATTTATTATGTAACCATTTTGATTTATGTGTGTGTCTTGCACATTGGTAGATAATATTCTTATTGATTTACTTGTTTCACTTAGAATTCAAGCTTTAGATGTTGACTTACTCACAATAGATTCTTTTATTACTCATCTTGCCACATTACTATCTTTATTTTGACTTTATTGCCTATTACCTTAAATGCATTAAATATATTATTTACTATTGTACCATTTTTTCCTCTATGTTTAATTTTATTAACCCCAAATTATGCATCATGGGTGAATTTTTTGCATTTTCATTAATTGAACAAATAGTTGACACCATTCTATATGGCTTTTATTCTTAAATGTATAGCTTCATACACATTGATCATGATGTTGAACTATTATTTTTGACATTTCACCTTCCATAGGTTCTATTATTTTATCATATATTTTAACCAAATACTTTGTTGTTCATCTTATTATCCTTGGAGGTGTGAGTGTAGGAGATATATTTAGTATTAAATTGGGTGGTTTTCACACTTCAACCATAGTAGGGACATTAGAGGATTGAATATCTAAATTAGGGGTCATAGGCAAATTAAATTCCTCTTCATTAGGAGACACATGATTTGGAGTCATTATTTGATGTTGATTATCATCATACTTAAAAAATTCATTATGAATGGATGTTTTATTATATTATTTATATGTTCATGTGTTTCATCATTCATTACAAATTCATTACTTACATGCTCTACATTTTGAATTTCATCTTGCAACAAAGATTTAATCCTATTCTCTTATCTCATTTGAATACATATGTAAAATAAATTCTATAGAATTGGGCATGTTATTATCATTATAAGTATTACCTAGTGTAAAAGAAGAAACTTCACCTTGCCTATAAGCTCTTACGGATGACCTCCTATCTACTTGTATTTTACTTTATTTTTTCTATTTTATCTTCAATTTCCACATTTTTTATCCTTTGATTAGTCTTCTATAATGACTTCCTGACCCCATTATTTATCTTTTCCAAAATAAGGAAATTGTAGATTTAAACTTGAAGAATTCTTAGTGATTCAAACAAAATAAATGAACAATTCATCAAATTAATATAGTTGCAATAGAAAAACTAGTTTATAATTTGGAAAAAAAAAATGACTCATTTTCATGGAAAATGCAAAATGAATTCATGAATCATAAAGGCAATGCATGATTTCAAAAGCATGCATGCCCTTTGGGATCTATAAACCAATGGAAAAATGCATTAATTGGAAAAATAGTGGTTATAAAAAGGGTGTATGCCCTTTACAAAAGATGTATGCCCTATGAAAAGGGAAAATTCATTTTTAAAAGGGACTACACCCTATAAAAATGGCATACACCCTTTGTATAGGGTGTACACCCTTTTCATATTTACAATTTTTTTTCTCTTTTTCCCTCCAATTTTGCCTTGGTTTTAGGCTTTGGGGGTCCCGAACCTAGCCAAACTTTGACATGGAATAGCTAAGGAACTTTTTAAGAAATTTTAAAGTTTTTGTCCTTTTTATAGACATGTCTGATCAGGCAATTTTTATTATTTAAAAAAAATATGGGTTTGTAGAGTGGAAAGTGTAGTTTTCATTTATATAATTATTTTTAATGTTAGAATATTATTTATAATTATTATTTAATTTATAGGTAATATACCTCCTTATAGTCTATATAGATATCATGACAAATACCCTTATAACTTTTTGAATATTAGGTGAACACTTATAAAGCGTATATCTCAACAATCTACACATTGTCAACTATGCTTTAAAAAAGATTATTTTTCATGAATTAAGGTCAAAAAGTTGTGTTTGTACATTTGAAATTTTAATTTTCTAGTTATATTGACTTGTAAAGTTATTTAAAAATTATATATATAAATAAAAATTACTAAAAATATTCTCAAAAATCTTTAACATTTCACCTATCTATATATGAAATTTCATACAAAAATTCAATCATTTACTCAAAAAAAGCGTGTTATTACACTTGTAATCTCCTTATAATTTTACAAAAAATGATCAAACTATTATCATAAATGAAACTGTTTCTCACACTTTTATCATCTAAGTATTTTTAAAAATTATACATTTATAAACTACATTCAAAGTGCCATAATTCATGTTTTTATGTCATTGTAAAATTCCTCTTTGAAGTGTCTCTAACTTTCTCTCCAAGTTCACCTACTGTTATTTTTAGAAAAAAAAATGTTGCTTTATACCCCACCTTTTGTCCCCCATTATCCTAAATCTACCCTAAAAGATATAAAATTATGGTAGTGGTATGTGAATTCAAAAATCGAGAAACCTATCACTAAAGAAATATGAACTGAGTCCAAGAATAGAGCATGATGTGTTAATGATCAAGTGTGAACACAAAGAAGATGTGAGACCTAGATCTAATGAATTTATACATGTCATTTAGGATACACACTAAGTGTGAAAGAGAGTTTAATTGAGAGGGAGAGAGGCAGAGAAGAAGTGCATAGTATGAGCAGTTTTAGAATAAGACTGTAACATAGAACTACATTCATTTTTGAATCAATTTTGTAATCTAAAGTTGTAGTTCAATAATAGATCTGATTGGTAGGTTCCAATAGAAGAGTTGAGTTGGTGCTTAGTTAGGGAGTAGGTGCTTTGTTAGAGCAGGTACTCTTAAATCAGGGGATTGGTGTCTCTTTAAGGTTATTTCCCTTAAACATTATAACTAGTGAGGTTTTGATTATGAGACTGGATTAGAATAGTAAATTCTAGAAACTATTCTCACAATGGTTTTTCTCATACTAGGTTTTCCATGTACACTGAGTGTTGTGTCTATTTGTGTATGTGTGTGTGTGTGATCTATGAATATACTTTTTAATTTACATTAAAATTATTAAAGGACTAATTTTTAATCAATCTATTGATTCACCTACCTCTAAGTAGATAGTTGTGTTCCAACAATTGGTATCAGATCCATGGTTCTTTAGAAGAATCTTAATCAACTTAGGTAGATTTGGAAGGTGAAAACAAATATCTAGTCAAGAAGGATCTTACTCAAACAAATAACCTCTCTTTGATGCATCAAACTATGTATTTTGGAGCATTATAATGGAAGAATCTTTATCTTCATTAGGGTTTGATGTATGGATGTCTATTGTAAATGGATATATAATTTATGCTATAACTCCTACTAATCAAGCTACTAAGAAAGCATATGAGATCAATTCCAAGGCAAAGAATGTTATCCTTTGTGGATTATCTAACTTAGAGTTTGTCAAAGTAATTCATTATCAAAATGCATAATATATCTAGAACAAGATGAAGATCATCTATGAATTTGATGATAAGGTAAAGTAGGCCAAGCTAAAAACATACAAAGGCAAGTTTGAAAGTCTTAAAATGAATGAAGAAAAGAAAACTGGAGACTACCTCTTAAAAGTATATAAAATAGTCAATGCAATTAGAGGCCTTGGAAAAGATATGAAATATTTGATCATTGTAAAAAAATTCCTAAGATCTCTGCCATCAAGGTATGACTCTAAAATCTCTATAATAGAGGAAACAAGAAAATCTTGATAAACTCATTGTTTATGAGTTACATGGAAATTTCATATCCTATGAGATGAGAATGGGAGAAGTAGATACCTTCAAGAGAGAAGTTGCATTCAAAGTAGCCAAACAAGTAAAAGTACAAGCACCTACATCCAGATCTAAGGAGACTGATGAAGAAGAATCCAACTTTGTCAAAAAACTAAGAAGAGGATCTGGAAAGTAGAAATCCAAGTTACCCTTTAAATGCTTTAACTATACTATTATACTAAATGGCCTTATAACAAAAAGGATAACTATGAGCAAGAAGAGCATAGTAAAAATATGAAACCTCACTACTTCAAGAAGAATAACTTCTTTAAAAATAATAAGGCCCGATTCATTGGATGATAGTAATAGTTCAAATGATGACCATGATTTTGCCTTTGTGGCTGAGGGAAATGAACTCCTACTCATGAAATTAGAATCAACTTATGTGGATAAAAAATAATAATAATTTGAAGACATAGATGAAGAAGAGGAAATAAAAATGGATATAGAAGGTGAACTCATTTGTGCTCTAGATGAAATTGAAAATTTGAGAAAAGAGAACTCAAAGCAGAAGAAGCAGACACAAAAAGAGATTGAAAAAGTATCCAAAAGTCTTTTAAAATATGGTCAGATGGTAGTTAGCCTAAAGACACAAGTTAAAGAGGCTAAAATAATAGAATATTTAGTCAAATTTGAACTACAATCTAAATGTGATGAATGCATGAAATTAGAAGAAGAAAAGGTGGCTTTGAGAAAAGAACTTGAAAAAGTTAAAGAACAAATAGACAAAGGTTTGAAGTTGAAAGGAGGTTTAGAAATTCTTGATGAATTGATTAACTCTTAAAATCCATCAAAAAATAAATTTGGTATTGGTTTTGAAAAATTAAAAAGTCCCATAACCAATACACCTACACATTTATATGATAACTTCAAAGAAGAAGAAGAATCAAGAACAAAGAAAGAAAAAGCTTGCATGAATACATCCAGAGATACAAAGACAAATAAAAGCACTAATAATGTGAAGAAAGATGAAGGAGAAAATAAGCCTAATGAAAAGAAGAATAACAATGATTCAATCTCTACAAACTCCAGGAATATAAAAAACACAAAGGAAGTTAATGTAGATGGTTACATAAGGGTTAGAGACTTGAAGAAGCCATAGTTAAGAAGACCTCCTCATCTTGCATAAATAAATGTTATGACCAGGTATTCATCATTTTTCTATGGTTATTTTTATAATTATAATTAGTTTGATCATAGTTCTAGCGATTTTAGAGTTATACATAAAAGGAGAACAAACTTTATGAGTAGAGATTCATTTCTACCATTGTTAGATACAAATGTAATATGTTATAATTGTAATAATTTTGGTCACATACCTAAACAATGTATTAAAAAAATTGTAAGATCAAAAATAAAAAGTGAAAATAATGCTTCCTAGTGTGAACAAAGGTTCACAAGTATTTGAAAAAGGGAAAAATAAGCTAAACAAGAAACCTCAGGATGTGTGAAAAGTGAAAGATTAGAAAGGTTCACAATCTATGATTTCTCAAACTGCACTCCATGTCAAAGAACATAATTTGTTGGTAATAGACAATGAATTCTCAAAACACATGATTGGTGACAAGAGCAAGTTCATTACAATGAGTAAATGTAAGGAAGGATCTATCAGCTTGGGAGACAATATTGCTTTAAAAATCTATGGTAAAGGAACCTTGAATATAGATGAAAACTATCTACACATGATGTCCTTTATGTTGAAGGATTGAAACACAATCTAGTAAGTGTTAGTCAAATATGTGACAATAAATATAAGGTCACATTAAATGCAAAAGGATGTAAGATAAGTATATTTTTAAGATTAGTTACAGAAGGGAAAAGAATTGAAAGTAATATTTATAATCAAAGTGAAGTGAATGGACATATCTGCCTAATAGGAAAGATTAATGATAGTTGGTTATTGCATAGAAGAATGGGTCATGTTAACTTTGATAACCTAGTAGAAGTAAGCTTGAATAAGCATGTTAGATATATGCCTAAGATAACCAAACTTGTAGACACTACTTGTAAGGAATGTCATCAAAGCAAACAAACAAGGGTCATATTTCAAACAAATGGATATGCAACTACAAATCCTTTAAAATTAGTTCATATTGATATTTATGGTTCCACTAAGACAAGATGATTCAAAGGAGAAAGATAATTCATGTTTCTAATAGATGATTACTCAAGAATGAAATGGGTAACCTTTTTAAAGGACAAGTCTCAGGCATTTAAAAGATTCATGATCATTAGGGCCATGGTAGAGAATGAGATTGGATGAAAAATCAAATGCTTAAGATCTGATAGAGGTGGTGAATTCACCTCAAATGATTTCATAGAATACTATGAGAATCATGGAATCAAAAGGTATTACTCTGTAGAAAGGACTCCACAATAGAATGGAGTTATTGAAAGAAATAATAGAATAGTTTAGGAGATGTCTAGAAAAATGGTAAAAGAGTCCAAGTTACCTAATAGATATTGGAGAGAAGCAGTACAAATAGTAGTATATATCTTGGATAGAATTTAGCTAAGGGTAAACATTGATAAAACCCCCTATGAACTATGGTATGGAAAACCTACGTGTATTAAGTATTTCAGAGTGTTTGGTAGCATATGCTACATTAAGAGAAAAGAAGATAACTTAGGAAGATTCTAATCAAGATGTGATGAAGGAATATTTAGTGTTTATTCCACCCAAATCAAAGCCTACATATGCTACAAAAAAGGCTATAGAAAACTATAAAGAGTATCAATGTCAAGACTAAAGAATGGTAGAAACATGTTAAACTTGATCGATACATCTATGAAGAAGAATCAAAGTTTGAAGAGAAAGTAGCTAATAAAGAGCCTCAGGAAGCAGATGGAAAGACACCTACAAGATTTGTTTAAAAGGAACATCATATAGAGTAGATCATTGGCAATAAAAATGGATTTTAGACAAGGAGAAGAGTTGTAATGAATGAACAAGTAAGAAATTACTCTAATATCTAAAATTGAGACTAAAAATTATGTTGAAGCTAAAAAGTATGAGAATTGGATAAAGCCATGGAAGAATAACTAAGCCAAATTGAAAAGAACAAAACTTGGGAATCAGCTCCAAGACCTTCAAATAATAATGTAATAGGTACAAAGTGGGTCAATAGAAACAAACTCAATGAGGATATAACTGTCATAAGAAATAAGGCTAGATTGGTGTGCAAAGGATATGCATAAGTTGAAGGCATATATTTTGAGGAAACATTTGTTCTAACTTCTAGATTGGAAGCCATAAGAATGTTTTTAACATTATCTATTTATAATAAATTCAAATTCTATCATACGGATGTTAAGTCTATTTTCTTGAATGGGAACCTAGAAGAGGAATTCTACATATAACAACCTAAGGGTCTTCAACTATCAAAAGAAGAAGATTATGTTCGAAAACTAAAGAAAGCTTTGTATGATCTGAAATAGGCACCTAGAGCATGGTATTCAAGATTAGGCAAGTACTTATAACAAAAAGGAATCAATAAAGGATGGGCAAACATCAATTTGTATTTCAAATCAAAAGGTAATCATATGTTAATTGTTATTTTATATTTAGATGATATCATTTTTTGTGGTAACAACAACAAAAATTGCAAATAACTTTCTTGGATAACTTTCTTTCTTCCTTGGTCTACAAATAACATAAAATGACGAAGGGATATTTATATCCCAAACCAAGTATTCTACGGTAATTCTCAATAATTTTGGAATAGAAGACAACAAACTAATAGGTACTCCCATGATAATTGGATGTAAGTTGAGCAAAAAGTATGAATCTCTTGATGTAAATTATTTTTATAGAACAATGATAGGTAGCTTATTATACCTAACTACATCAAGAACTAATAACATGCAAGTAGTGTTCATGTTTGCAATATTTTAAGTTTCTCCTAAAGAATCACATGTTAATGTAGTGAAAAGGATCTTTTGATATATCAAGAGTACAATTGACTATGGCCTTTGGTATCATAAAGATGAATATTTCACTTTGACAACATATACAGATGTTGACTGGGCAAGAAATTTAGATGATAGAAGAAGAACTAGTGGTGCATTTTTCCTTAGAAACAAAATTGTTTAATGGTTGAGGAAAAAACAAGAGTTAGTTACTCTTTCTAAAATAGAAGCAGAGTATGTTACAATAGTTGCATTTTGAACTTAGGTCTTATGGATGAAGCAAACAATCAAAAACATCAAGGTAGAATACAAATCACCTATCTCTATTCTTTGTGATAATTCAAGTGCTATTAATATATCAAAGAATCTAGTGATGCATTCCAAAACTAAGCACATATCAATCAAGTATCACTTCTTAAGAGAAAAATTTGTAGATTAAGAGGTCACAATAGAATGTGTGCCAACATAGGATCAAATTTTATACATATTCACCAAACCTCTTCCCAAGGAACAAGTTGAGTATCTGAGATAGAAAATGGGAGTGGTGTCTTCTACATCACATCACTAGATCCTAGTAATGAGGCATAAGTCCAAGGGAGGATCATAGAAGATTTGTCAATCCCTAGAAAAAGAGAGAAAAGGAAACTTATGTGTGCATATTTTTATAGATTTATAATGAGTTGATGGTTGTAGATTCTTGGACAAAATCCTTTATCTAATAAAGGGGGAAAAATTGGACAAATTATGAGAAAGTTGGAGTCCCTTTGTCATTGATGTCAAAGGTGGAGAAAAAGTGCAAATGTTCTCTGTAAAATTTTTCCAAATGCTCTATGTTTATCAAATAAGGAGAAGAGCATGTGTCCAATTTGATTTTTGGAAAGTGTTCCATTTCTTAAGGGAGAGAAAGTTTGGTATAAACAGATTCAACTCACTTTCATTAGAAGCCAATGCAAGTAATTCAAGTAAAATCAATGCTAGAGGAGTAGGGCATGCATTACAAGATTAGAGAATTTATTTGACTTTAATGACAAAGGGAGAGATTATTGAAAATATGAATATCATTGATGTCAAAAGGGAGATTGTTGGCATTATGGATGTCATTGATGTTAGAGGATCAAGTAGGATTGATGGAGAGAAGATAATGTTTTACAATCAAACAATATAAGTTGCAATATTATCATATAAAGTTGTCATGATTTTATAGAGACCATTTTTGGACCATTTATAGAGCAATTTATAGAAGATCCATTATGTTTTTCTCAAGTACATCTCATATGTATGGTCAACAAGTTTAGATGAAAAGAAATGAGCCCAGAAATGATTTATTTTAGCTCTCAACCATTACTAAGGTTTATTAGTAAAAAATTATGGGTTTTAGTCATGGAATTCATAGGAATTTATAGTTTTATGTTGAATGGATATAGGTAGGAACCGGTCACTTAAGTTACAACTTAAGCCTTCCTCATTGTTTTGTAACTAGCCCCTTCAACCTAGTGATTACCAGCTTGGAGAAGTGATCAAAGACTTTAATATTTCATAAGTCCTCAACTTAAGATTTATCGAATCTTGATCAATAGTTGGTTCTTAATATCATGATGTAGATCCAATGACACATAGTGAAGTCAATATGTCAAAGGTACCTAAGAGGGAATGAGCTAGTGATATGTGTTACATTCATGGGAGCTTTTCAGATAGAGATATAATGAGCATATTAATATATCAGATGATCTAATGGTGTGTGATAATGCAATGAAGATCAACAAAGTGCATGGAGTCAAATAGGTCTAAGTGTTTGATGTATGGAAAGTTAAAGGCCGATCTACTTTGAGGAGATCAATGATGCATATGTGTTCCAAAGTATCAATAAACAATGAGATGAGATCAAGTACTTGATGTTTAATGATAAACAGAGGTAAAGTCCATGCTACTTTTGAAGATCTAATGACATGTAGGAGCTTAGATCAAATATCAACAGATGCATTTTAAAATTAAAAAATTAAAGTTCAGAAGCTCACAAAGATATAATGGAGTGCGTGAGCCTGTTAGAGTTTGATCTAATTGTTTCATTTTAAAGTTGAGTCAATTAAATGATGATCATCAAATCATGGCATGAAACTTAAAGATCAATGGTCAATATTTAATTATTTTTCCATCTCAATGGTCAAATGATGAAATACTCAGAAAAGATGTATTATACAACACAAATAATAATATAACTCATTATGATCAATCAAAATTGTGTAATATAGCATGTGCATATAAAATAGAGCATGATATATGATAAATATAGTAAAAGATAGATAATTATAGCAATGGTGTGTGAATTAAAGAAGCAAGAAACCCATCATTAAATAAATATGAACTGAGTCCAATAATGAAGCATGATGTGTTAATGACCAAGTGTGAACACAAAGAAGATATGATACCAATATATATATATATATATATATATATATACATATATATATATATACACACACACACATATATATATATACATATATATATATATACATATATATACATATGATATATATATATATATATATATATATATATATATATATATATATATATATATATATATATATATATCTAGGTATCATATCTTCTTTGTGTTCACACTTGGTCATTAACACATCATGCTTCATTATTAGACTCAGTTCATATTTATTTAATGATGGGTTTCTTGCTTCTTTAATTCACACGAATACACACTAAGTGTGAAAGAGAGTTGAATTGAGAGGGAGAGAGGTAGTGAGGAAGAGAGAGAAGTGAAGAGTATGATCAGTTATAGAATAAGTCTATAACATAGAACTAGATTCATTTTTGAATCAATTTTTTAATCTGGAGTTATAACTACATAATAGATCTGATTGGTGGGTGCCATCTAAAGAGTTGACTTGGTGCTCAGTTAGGAAGTATGTGCTTCCTTAGAGTAGGTGATCTTAAATCATCGGATTGGTGTCTCCTTATGGTTGGTGCCCTTAAACATTATAACTAGTGAGGTTTTGATTGGGAGGCTAGATTAGAATAGTAGATTCTAGTAGCTATTCCCATTGTGGTTTTTCTCATACTAGATTTTCCATGTACACTGAGTTGGGTGTCTATTTATGTGTGTTTGATATCTGCGTATACTTTTTAATTTTCATTAAAAGTATTAAAGGACTAATTTTTAATCAATCTACTTATATACCCCCTTTCTTAGTAGACAGTTTTTTTCTAACATAATATAGCATTGAAATTAAATCTTTCACATTAATATATGTAGCTTAGGAATTATAATCAAGAACATATTTATAAATTTCCAAATCTCAAATTATTCTTCAATGATTCAATACATATTAGATTGATATATAATAGAATCAATGAGAATCTATAAAGGAAGACAAATAAATTGCAAGACTTCAACTATTTTTACATAACCTTCAAACCTCATGCATATTAACAATATGTTTAACTAGATCTAAACTCATTATCATTATCATCTAACCAATTTCACTCCAAGTTCTATATTTGTATATATGTTATAATTTATGGGATTTTTATTATCTGATCTAACAAGATTGTTTACATTATCTATATCTATGCTACCTTGAGAACTTGAAATTTTATTATGATGTTTGACATAATAGGCAAGAGTAGTTTCAATAGTTGTAAACTGTATATCATGCAAATCCTATGATGAGGGCAGAGGAAGTGTATCCACCATTTCTTTCTTGCTTCCTTGATATACTTAGATTCCACTATATTATTTGTTTGTAATACTTTTTCAAAATTATAATATACTTGCATCCAAACTAATTTATTAATATAATGGTGCATATCTTTGCATGAGATACATAGAAACACAATAGAGTAGCTTAACTATATTTATCAGAATTCCTTCATCATGTAATGAATATAAATTCAATATGATTTATTATCTAACATCGGGTAATTAAATACATATAAATTTCTCAATTTCCCCACTCTAGATAAAAAAATATAAATAATTAATAACTGGTATATAACAATGCCTTAATGGATTAGGAGGATTTATATCTAATGAATTTGATCAATTCAAAAGACAACTTTTCCCTTACACAGTATAGTGTGCAAACTCATAAAATAAATAAATAAACTACAAACAACTCCAATTGCTCAAGACTTTCACACATTAATACTCTCTTAGAAGTCTACACCTTCAAACAAAATTTAATGATTCAAATACAATAGTGTGACAATCCACATATAAGATCCGATGATAAATACACTATTGAATTAATCAAAGTCTTTGCTATTTATAAAATACTTACAAATTTGATATACAGGCCTCAAAAAACATTCTTTGCTCCTTCTAATCCATCCTCTCTTTTACTCTACCCCCTTAATCTTTCCTTATTTCTCTCCATGTAAGTATAAATAGTTATTATAGGCTCCTTTTTTATTGGTATGAGTCCTATCTTTTCTCAAATGATGAATAAACAGAGCTTTCTTCATAAAGCCTAAGTTTTCTCAACATATAATATGTTATTTTGTCTTTTTAACATAGAACTCTCCTTTTTCTAGAGGATAGGGTAGTTTTTATATTTACTTGAAGATAAAACATGTTATTTTCCTTCTAATTTATCCTTTACAAATTTTAAATTTTTAATGTTTAACTTAACATTCCTCTACATAGGATATATCTAAAAGAACTTTATATTGATTTATATGACTAAACTTGCAAAGACAAAAGACCAACACACTTCTCAAAGATCATCCACGACTATTTACATGTAACATCAATCTAATATTTCAAATATAGTTTCCCTATTTGATGTTCCTACATCAAACTATTGGGCTAAAAAATATTTTCATGAGCTCCTTCTCATGCTTCTTCATTGATGTTCTGGTATTGGTATTCTTCTTCAGCATTCATTGTCCTACATCAAATCTTTTCCCTCCATTTCCCATGGTCCATATGTTGATGGTAAATATAACTCACATTGAATGGATTTAAAGTGACTTTTGTTGAAATTTTGGTTCTCTTTTATTCGTTTCTGACCACTGTCATTATCCTTCATTATACCTACATAAGGAACAAACATGTCAACAAAAATATTTATTTTACTGGTTTGGACTTTGAATTCCACCAGTTTCCTTTGTAAAGATTATATTTCCATTTAATGCACAAATATACACTCCATATTGTTTTTTCCCTTCTTCCTACATTCATCTACTTGGACGGCCACCAAATCTTTGCCATCATTTAATCTAAAATCTCCTTCATTGTCTTTCAAGAAAACTTCCTTTCCTTTCTCTATATTTTGTTCTCCTAAAAAATTTGTGATCTCATTGCCTTCCATGGAAATTTTTTTCAGCAAACTCAACTTCTCAACAAACCTTCCAAGATACTCCACACTCTTTATGGAAGATAAACTATTAGATAAATCTGAAAATAATATTTCTACATTCTTCTGTGACAATCAATCAGACTTCCAAGACAAATTGCCTTATTCATCAACTGTATCAATTACATTAGGCTCATTTACTTCATTAATTTGATCAACTATCTTTTCATTTACTTCATCCTCTTTCTGTTACTGCAAAAGCTCCTTTTCACCTATAACAAATACCTTAGAAGCATGTTCAACAATTGTAGTATCATCTTTTAATGGCAAAAGTGTATGTTTATACCCTCCCTTTCAAAAATATATGTATTTATTTTTCCTTAATTAATGTCCTTCATTTCATATTTTGATGGCCTTCCTAATAGGATATGACATATATCTATTGGCATCACATCACACATTACTGCATCTTTATAATTTTCTACCTGAAATTCTACCTTACACTATTCATTCACTAAAATGTGATCTTTTCACAACTATGAAACTTTTTATGGATTAGGATGCCTTACCTTTTTAAAATTTAATTTATTTACCATTTTTTTAGACACAACATTGTCAGTGCTTTCACTATCAAAAATTCCTTACAAAATTTATCTTCTGCATTATAGGGTATCATGAACAATGTCTTCCTTTGAGTTGGTTCTTATATAGCTTTCTTATTTGGCTTAATTATAATCCCTTTCATAATTAAGTATTCTCTAATTTTAGGATCATCTTCATAAATAGTTGATACAATATCCTCTTCTTTATTAGTTTGCACCACATGAGTACTCCCTTGACTAGATGATGAATGGTTATGACACTCATATGATCTATGTCATATTCTCCACATTTAAAACATATACTAATAAAACCATTGCTTCTACCACTATCAAAAGGTCTATTACCTATGAATACTTGACCACCTCTTAGAATTGGTTCTTGTGTTTTCAAACTACTTTATTCATTATGCATCTATAATTATTTTCAACTTCATTAATCAATGAATTATCTTTTTCACCTTGCCTATTAGATATGCTTTCTTGACACTTTATCTTTAACCTTTAGAGAAATTTGATATATCTCTTCCATTGATCTAAGTGCTAAGATATTAATTTCATCTCATAGACACCTAAATTTGGCCATCGATAACCTCCAATCAGGGTTTGGCCAATTTCCATCCAAAATGCATAATTTGGCCTAAAAACACTAAAACACGCTAAATGAGGTGAAATTGACATATTAAATTGTTGATTTTGGCCATGGTATCCCTAAATGGGGGTGAAATTTATGGTCCATCTAACTTTGATCAGATCATTTTGAGTTAAAATGTCAAATTTACACCTGCATACTTTGGATTGTTCTTCCCTATCAAATATTTTGCACAAGACTTGTGCCTTTGATTTTTTTTGGAAACATTCTAAATGGGAATACACATCTAACACATCTAATGTGTTTTTCAAATTCAAATCTAGTTAAAATTAGGACCAATAACAAGGCATTCTGATCAATTTGAGTAATTTGTGCACAAAGTACTTAATCATGCTTAAGAGCTAATTAACCCAAATCAAGGCCTAATAAATAATTCCATGGAAACTATTTGAAAAATTATTTTTTGAAATGAATATTGAATATCTACATCATCAAGTGACCTCATTTCTTTGGAAGGCATCCCTAGTCCATAAATGCCACAAATATCAAGATTCATGCCCTCCATACCTCATCAATGCCTTCCATTATGCCCTCCATGCCTCTCAATTGCCCCTTTTTCAATTCCATGATGATGATAATTACAAAATTAATTCCAAAAATTGAATTAATCCTCAACCACACATCTCAATCTTGAGATGGATGGTTTAGGTTGATTCTGATCAAATCCAAAAATCTATAAATAAGAGGCCTCAGAACATCATTTCTAAGGCCTAATTAGTACAAAGTTATAATTCAAGATTGGTTACAAAAGGCTTAATTAGTGTAAAGTTATAATGTAGGATTGGTTCCAAAAGGCTTCAAGCAACTAGTGTTATAATTCCAAAGGTGTCTGTAGACACTGAAATCGTGTCGACTCCCCTGGTCATCCCCCATCTTATTCTTCTTCTCCTATTCAACCCTTGTCGATCACTTTTTCCACTAGCCTTGACCTTGGCAGCATGTAATAATGAGCACAGAGCTAAAGCTAGACTCCATCCCCATTGTGCATCTACCGACGATGGTTGTTACCCGGCTGATGTCGGTCACTTATCGGCTGACGTCGGCAATCCTGCCGACGTCGGTCACCTTACCGTTATCCGTTATCAGTTATCATTCGGTTCCCAATCAGTTTTTCGAATGGTTATCGAACCGTCTCTCGAACCGTCCCTCGCCTTCATCAGCATCCACCGATCAATCTCGAAGGCTAATCAACTAATCAATCAATCAATCGACCCCCAAACTCGGACATTCAAAAAAACTCTGGCGATCAATCAACTCCAGCATTCAACCAATCTGCATTTGCTTCAATCAACTTACAGCAACGCTTCAACAACTTCAATCATGGCTTTTATCATGTCTTCTGGCAGGTAAGTCTTTACTCTATTTGTTTTATTTCTTTCTGGTTATTATTTGTTTGTTGTTTCTATTTCTATCATCTCAGATCTTCAGACCGTAGACCTGAGCCCTGAGTCCCTTCCTTACATCTCTGCCCACTATCCCAGTCTATAACTCCGTCCAGACTCGACCAAAACCCCCATACCCTGTCCAGACCCTGTCCCGACCTTGACCAGACCCTATCCCAACTCTGTTAGACCTTCTGTAAATTGTCCAGACTCTGTCCAGACCCTGTCCCGACCTTGACCAGACCCTATCCCAACTTTGTTAGACCTTCTGCAATTCATCCAGACTCTGTCCAAAACTTGCCCCGACCGACACCGGTCACTACCCCGACCGACGCCGGCACTTTAACCGACGTCGGCACTTTCCCTAACCGACGCCAGCACCACAGAGACTGACATCGGCGACTGCACAAAACATTTTACTTCATTATCAGGTACGCATTTTATTTTTTGTCCTTTATTTCTATCATTTTATCTACTTTAGTCCAATATTCTGCTTTTTTATCAGTGGGTTGATATCCTTCTAGAAAGTCTTCATACTTTCGGGATCGGGCGTTCACCTGACAGCCCACCATATCCTTTGACTAACATTTTTCTATGTTTCAGTCTCTTTTCTTCGCAGGTGTCATTCCTCCACAGCCAAAGAGGAGAATCTTCCAACGTCTGATTTCGGTGCGCACAACTTTATCAGGTATCTTCTAGCCTTGACCATTTCTTTTAGTTTCTTATTTCTTCTTTGAATGTAGAAAGCAATTTAGCATAGAAACAATGCCAAGGAGAGATGGAGGCTGTCAAGCTTCCATTACCAAGGACTTCATGAGCACAAGCCAAGAAAGCCACCACAACAAGCATTTTGGATCATTCAAGGAAGGTAAAAGATTTTTATTTTGCATTTTAGTTGTGTGTTTCATTCATGATTGTTAACTAACCTCTCCCTAGTGTCTAGGCCTAGAGATGTTATGTTATTAGTGTGTTTATTTCATTTTATTTTCATTTTGGAACTAACACCATACTAACCATCCTCTTTTGAGTCAAATTCCTAGATCACACATCTTGTATGTTGTATCTCAGTCTATTGAGATACCTGACCACCTTCTCTACATCCTCTTCAATATGTCCCGCTTTGATTGTTAGCTTACAAAAATCTTCATTGTAGTCCTTTATTAAATTTTTTTTGCCTTAAATTTTGAAATTTTCTAAAAAAGTCAAATTGATAATATTTTAAAATAAATTTACCTTTAATTTTTTCCATCATTTTGTCCCAACTTTTAATTATGGGCTTACCTTTTCTTCTTCTTTTCTGTTACACTCTGTCCTATGAGAAGGATGCATGGCTCTTTAGTCTGGTCACAAAAAACTTAAACTTATTTTCATCAACAAAATTTTCATAATCAAAATATTTATCTAATGCACTTACCCAATCAATGAGATATTTAGGATTGAGGTTTCCTTCATACACAAGAACCTCTATTTTGATTTTTTCACTCACCTCCATAATGGTTCAAATCATCCTTTCTTCCACTATTTATTCTTCTACAACCAATTCTTCATCTGGTGATTAATCTTCTCTATCAGTGACATCACCCATGTTAGTACCTCTTCTTTGAACCATTTATATGTCTTGTAATCTAGATATGAGATTCCTTATTTTTTTCACCAATGCAACTTCACCAACTTGACCTGGTTGCCTCCTTCATCAAAATCATGCTTTCATTTCCATTTTTATCTTTATTTTTACTCTTGATTTGCCTTAGAACCTTCAATTATACACAATTTGTAGTGTTAATACCATAATTGATAAAATTTATTATACAATTAATAAATCTAATCTTGCATTGAGATATTTTATAGACATGATACAACTACTGCATATGCATATATTCAATTTAGCATTGAAATTAACTCTTCCACATTAATATCTATAGATTTAAAATTATAGTCAATAACATATTTATAAATTGACCAATGTCAAATTATTATTAAAATATTCAAGATGTATTGGACTTATCTATAATAAAATCGATGAGAATCTTTAAAGGAAGATAGACAAATCTCAAGACTTCAACTATTTTTACACAACTTTCAAACCTCATGCATATTAACAATCTATTCAACCAGATTTGAACTCATTATCATTACCATCTAATTAATTTCACTCCAATTTCTAAAATTTGTATGTACATTATGATTTTTAGGACTTTTATGATCTAATGCAATAGGACTAGTTACATTATCTGTATCTGCGCTCTGTCAGAATATGCTAGTAGGTGATCTTTTGGTAGGGTGAGCACACAAGTATTCTATAAATCAATGAACTTACTTGTATTCATAAATGAAAAAGAATATTTTCAATAATTACATAATGTATTTAATTTTATTTTGGTTTTCACTAATCATCTCTATTATAATAGCATAGTGATTTGAGCAGCATTTCAGGTGACAGTTCTACCCCAATTGGTGGCAAAACTTCTAAGAGCCATAACTTTTTCACCATAGCTTTGTTTGAATCCCCATTTGAACCATTATAAATATAATAATGAGGATAGCATGATGTGATGGCATGAGTTATGCTCGATGTTTTTGACACTCAAAATCCCAATGAAAGTGTCTGCAATTTTAATTTTAATAGTGCAATCTAAAAATAGTAAGTTTTTAAAAATAGTATTTTTTCAAATTTTCTAATGTTGTAAATCATAGAAGTTAAACCACTTCATCTCCCTCAAGATTGGTGACCTTTCACATCATCCTCTAGCTTCAAAGTATGTATAAAAATAAATGTAGCATGTAAAGGCAATCAAACATCACTTCTTAGAGATAGAAATATGTTTGGATCTATAAAATTGATCAATAAAACATCTCTTCTCAAAGATAGCATTATTAAAACTATGTTATTCTTATTTATTGAATTATCTTTCAACCAAATATATTGAGTTTTGGATTAATGGTATCAGATCAATCTGTATTTAGAGTGTATGATCCCAAGGATGAAGTTAGATTACAGGAAGCTTGGGTGGAAAATAATAGAACTAATAGACTATCCACCTATTCGCTCCAAATGACCTTAAATGGTAGACAACATTGAGACATATGATCCTTTCAAGGAAATGGTGAATGAATCCCCCCAGTAGTAATAAGCACAAATGATATAATAATTCACCCAAATTTTCCAACAAATCTTGATATAAATTTTTGGCTCCTCATCTACAACCCCACATTTTTTTAGTGCCTCAACACCTTTCAAAGTTTAGGTGAATTTTGATATCCATATATTTGAATGCAAAAGAAATACTAATGTAGTATATAATTGGTTGAATCAATTGTCATCCTATTTTTATATAAATAAATTCACCAATAAAGAGAAGATCAATTTTGCTCTTTTGAAAGCATCATTTCCTATCAAAAAAAGGTGGGAAGTGTACAAGAAGAGATTCAGTATAGATGATATTGGCCTTGAGGTGGAACCTACCTAGGATGATTTCATAGAGGTTGCAAAGGAAGAATACTACCTCATTGGATCATATGATGATTTGTATATAGAGTGGTAACAACTTCACCAAGGTAAAGAATAGTTTGTTCAACATTACACTGACATTTTTTCATTCTCTATCTATGAGATTAGGTATCCAAAAAAGTGAGAAACAAAAGGTCATCAAATATCATGGTAGACTATACTGGTATACATGAGGGTAAATAGAACTCTTCAATTTAGAAATCCTCGATGAGGTATACAATTTCATGGTGAAGATTTAGTAGAAGCATGGAAGAATGAATATGAAGAGTTAGCCTTCAAAATATAAAAGTGATAAAGAAGGTCAAACATGAGGCCAAAAATAGAAGCAAAAGGAAGGAAATTTTTTAAAATGGTGTGATTAGCACAAATCTAGAAATCACTCCAAAGAAGAATGTTGAGCCATAAAGTCCCTAATTTTTGAGTCAAAATCTTCAACATCTACTGCTCTATCTCATACACACCCTAAAGTCAAAGAGGATGAAGAAGAGATTATACATGTTGAGCTCAACGCCATCATTACTTCATCATAGACCCATGAGGAAAGGTTAGATGATAAGGAAAGATTTTTTCACTCTAAGTTATGGGTGAAAGTAAGCCTCTGCATTTCATTCTTGATAGTGAGATTCAAAAGAATTTAATCTCTTCTAATGTTGTGAAAAGCCTAAATCTATCCATGAAGCCTCACCCAAAGCCATATAGTATTGGATGGTTCAGTCCAGGGAGAAACTTCTATGTCACCCACCAATGTCTTCTCTTATATACAATAAAACCTTTCCAAGATGAGGTCTTGTGTGATGTGGTCAATGTGGATGTTTACAATGTACTCCTTGGTTAGCTATTCATGTATGATTGACATGGCATATATGAATCAAGAATTTTAAAGATCACCTCACTCTTGGAACATGGAACTATAGGGTACCATAGGTACCACCTTCTACATCTATCTCCCTGATTAGTGCCAATAAATTTATTCTCATATTGGTCAAACCATAGAAATATAAATAGGACAATGTTACAACCCTAACCACACAAAGAATAAAAAAATCAAATAAAATAGATACTAAGCTAAGGAAGTTCATGGGCTTCCATCTATAGACTGATGGTCAGATAGAAATGGTGAACAATCAAGCCCTACACATCTCAACAAAGAATAGTTTCCCAAAGCATAGTCCATTCTATGTATGCATCAGGAATCAAATCAAAATAAAGCTACCAGATTTGATGATAAATATTGATGTAATGGAGACCATTGCTTCTCAAGGAGGGAGGAATGATCTGAGTAGTATTTCAAGTGAATTGAAATGATAGTTCTACCCCAATTGGTGGTAGAACTTCTGGGAGCTATAGATTCGTTTGACCCCCTGTTTGAACTATTAGAAAGCTAAGAATGAGGATAATTAGATGAGATGGTATGAGCTATGCTCGATAGTTTTTCAACCTCAAAATCTTAATAGAAGTGTCCTAAATTTCAATTTTAATAGTATAGTCTAAAAATTGTAAATTTGTAAAAATATTAATTTCTCAAAATTTGTAATATTGTAAATCATGGAAGTCAAACCACTTTATCTCCCTCAAGATTGGTGACCTTCCACATCCTCCTCTAGCCTTCAAAATATTTATACAATAGATGTAGCGTAAAAAGGTAATCAGAAATCTCTTCTTAGAGATAGTATTATTACAATTGTGTTATTCTTATTTCTTGAATTATCTTTCAACCAAAGCTCCTAAGTTTTGAATCAACGGTATCAGAGCGGTTTGTCTTTAGAGTGTATGATCCTGAGGATGAGGTCAGATTACAAGAATCTTGGATGGAAAATAATAAAACCAGTAGACTATCCACATGTTCAGTCTAAATGACCTCAAATGGTAGAAAACACTGAGACATCCAATCCTTTCAAGGAAATGGTGAATGAATCCTTTGATTAGTATCAAGTATAGATGCTACAATAATTTACCCAAATTCTTCAATAATTCTTGATGGAAAATTTTGGCTCCTAATCTGCAACCCCACATCTTTTTAGTGGCCCAACACCATTCAAGATTCAGGTGAATTTTTATATCCTTACATTTTAAGGCAAAATAAATGTTGATGTAGTAGAAAATTAATTAGATCAATTATCATCCTATTTTTCTATAAATAAATTCATCGATAAAGAGAAAATCAATTTTTCTCTTTTGAAAGCATCATTCCTATAAAAAATTGGTGAGAAGTTTACAAGAAGAGATTCAGTATGGAGGATATTGACCTTGAGGTGGAACCTACCTAGGAAGATTTCATAAAAGTTTTAAAGGAAGAATACTACCCTATTAGAGCATATGATGATCTGTATACCGATTGATAACTTTTCCAAGGTAATAAATAGTCTGTTCAAGATTACACTAACATTTTTCATTATCTACCTGTGAGATTAGGCATCCAAAAAAGTGAGAAACATAGGTTCTTAAATATCCTGGTGGACTACAATGGTATATATAGGGGGAAACAAAAATCTTCAATTTAGAAATAATCAGTGAGGCATACAAGTTCATGGTGAAGATTGAATAGAAGTATTGAAGAGTCAGCCTTCAAAATGGAAAAGTGATAAATAATGTCAAACATGAGGCCAACATTGGAAAAAAAGGAAGGAAAGATTGGGAAATAGTGTGATTACCACAAATATAGAACTCATTCCAAAGAAGAATGTTGAGCCGTCAAGTCCCTAATTTTTGAGTCACAATCCTTAACATCTACTACTCTACCACATACATGCCCTTAAGTCAAAGAGGATAAAGATGAGATTGTAGATTCTATGTTTGATGCCATCATTTCTTCATCACAAACCCATGAGGAGAGGATAAATAACAAGGAAAGGTTGTTTTACTCTAAATTATGGGTGAAAGGTAAGCCTCTACATTTCATTCTTGATAGTGGGAGTCAAAAGAATTTAATCTCTAATAATATTGAAAAAGGCCTAAATCAATCCATGAAGCCTCACCCAAAACTACACAGTATTAGATGGTTGAGTCTAGAGATAAACCTCCATGTCACCCACCAATGTCTTCTCTCATATGAAATACTCCTTGGTCAACCATTCATGTATGATCGACATGGCATATATGAATCAATAATGTGAAGGATCACTCTCACTCTTGGAATATGGCACTATAGGATACAAAAGGTACCACCTTCTACTTCTATCTCCCTGATTAGTGCCAAGAAAGATTTTCTTTTGGTGGTCAAGCCATAGAAATCCAAAAGAATTGATATTGAAGCCCTGAATACATAAACAACACAACATAAATAAATAGATACCAAGTTGAGGAAGTTCATGGCCTTCCATACACAGACTAATGGTCAGTTAGAAATTATAAACAATTGGGCCCTACATAGCTCAATAAAGCACAGCTCCACAAAGCATAGTCTATTTTAAGTATGCATTGGTAATAAAAAAAATACAAATACCACATGTGATGAAAAATATTGATGCAATGGGGACCATTGCTTCTCAAAGAAGAAGGAATGATTCAAGCAGTATTTCAAGTGATAATTCAGGTGATGGTTCTACCTCAATTGGTGGTAGAACTTTTGGGAGCCATAAATTTTGTACCATAGCTCTATTTGACTCCCCATTTGAACCATTAGAAAGCTAAGAATTAGGGTAAATTGATGATATGGCATGAGATATGCTTGATGATTTTTTACACTCAAAATCCCAATAGAAGTTTCCTAAATTTCAATTTTACTACTATAGACTAAAAATAGTTTCTTAAAATAATAATTTCTCAAATTCTATAATGTTGTAAATCATGAAATTTGACCACTTCATCTCCCTCGATATTGGTGACCTTCCAAATCCTCCTCTATCCTTCAAAGTATGTATAAAAATAGATGTATCATAAAAAGACAATTAGACATCTCTTCTTAGAGATAAGCATATGTTTGGATCTACAAATTTGATCAACAAAACATCTCTTCTCATAGATAATATTATTACAATTGTGTTATTCTTGTTTCTTGAATTATATTTCAACCAAAACTCCTAAGTTTTAGATCATTGATATTAGTATAGTTTGTCTTTAGAGTGTATGATCTTAAGGATGAGTTTAGATTATAGGCAGCTTAGGTAGAAAATAATAGAACCAGTAGACTATCCCCCTGTTCACTCCAAACGACCTCAAATGGTAGACAACACCAAGACATCTAATCCTTTCAAGGAGATAGTGAATGAAGCCCTCTAGTAGCAACAAGCATAGATGTTACACCAATTCAACTAAATTATCCAACAAATTATGATGGAAAATTTTGGCTCCTCATCTATAACCCCACATCTTTTCAGGGCCTAACACCCTTCAAGGTTTAAGTGAATATTTATATCCCTAAATTTGAAGGAAAAATCAATGCTGATTAAAAAATTGGTTGGATCAGTTATCATCCTATTTTTCTATAAATAAATTCACTAATAAAAAGAAGATCACTTTTGCTCTTTTGAAAGCATCATTTCTTATCAAAAATTAGTGGGAAGTGTATAAAAAGAGATTCAGTATAGATGATATTAGCCTTGAGGTAGAACCTACTTGGGATAATTTTATAGAAGCTATAAAAGAATAATACTACCCCATTAGAGCATATGATGATCTATATATAGAGTGGAAACAATTTTACCAAGGTAAGGAATAGTCTATTCAAGATTACATTGACATTTTTCATTTTCTATCTACGAGATTGGGCATCCAAAAAAGTGAGAAACATAAGGTTCTCAAATATCTTGGTGGAATACAATGGTATATATAGGGAGAAATAGAACTCTTCAATTTAGAAACCCTCAATGAGGCATACAAGTTCGCATTAAATATTGATTATAAACATGGAAGAATGAATAAGAAGAGTTAGCCTTCCAAATAAAAAAGTTACAAAGAAGGTCAAACATGAAGCCAAAATTGGAAATAAAATGAAAGGAAGACTAGAAAATAGTGTGATTACCACAAATCTAGAACTCACTCCAAAGTATAATGTCGAGCCATCAAGTCCTTGATTTATGAGTCATAATCATCAACATCTACTACTCTACCTCATACACACTTTACAATTAAAGAGGATGAAGAAGAGATTGTAGATGTTGAGCTTGATGCCATCATTTCTTCATCACAGACCCATGAGGAGAGGTTAGATGACAAAAAAAAAATCACTTTAAGTTATGGGTGAAAGGTAAGCCTCTATATTTCATTCTTGATAGTGGGAGTTAAAAAAATTTAATCTCTGTTAATGTTATGAAAAGCCTAAATCTATCTATGAACCCTCACCCAAATCCATACAGTATTGGATGGTTGAATTTAAGGAGAAACCTATGTGTTTCCCACCAATGTTTTCTCTCATATGCAATAAAACCTTTCCAAGATGAGGTCTTGTGTGATGTGGTCAATATAGATGTTTGTGATGTACTCCTTGGTCAACCATTCATGTATGATCGACATGGCATCTATGAATCAATAACTTGGTGGATCACCCTCACTCTTATAATATGGTGTTATAGGGTACCAGAGGTACCACCTTCTACATTTATCTCCTTGATTAATGCCAAAAAAATTATTTTCATGGTGGTCAAGCCACATAAATCCAAAGGGGTTGATATTGCAGTCTTGAATACATAAACAATATAAAAATAGAAGCAAATAGATACTAAGCTGATTAATTTTATAGCCTTCTATCTATAGACTAATGGTCAAATAGAAATGGTGAACAATCGAGCCTTACACTGCTCAACAAAGCATAACGCCACAAAGCACAATCCATTCCAGATATGCATCGAGAATAAAATTAAAACACAATTGCCACACTTGATGATAAATATTGATACAATGGAGACTATTACTTCTCAAAGAAGGAGAAATGATTCGATTTGCATTTCAAGTGACAATTTGGGTGATGATTCTACCCCAATTAGTGGTATAACTTTTAGGAGCCATAACATTTGCACCATAGCTCCATTTGACTCCACATTTAAACTATTTGAAATATAATAATGAGGATAACTAGATGAGATAGTAGGAGTTATAATCAATGGTTTTTTACCCTTGAAAGTGCATGAAAATACCATAAATTTCAATTTTAATAGTGCAATCTAAAAATAGTAAGTTTCTAAAAATAATAATTTCTTGAACTCTATAATGTTGCAAATCATGGAAGTCAAAACACTTCATCTCCCTTGATATTGATGACCTTCCACATACTCATTCAGCCTTCAAAGTATGTATAAAAATAGATGTATCCTAAAAATATAATCAGACATATCTTCGAATAGATAGGCATATGTTTAGATCTACAAATTTGATCAATAAAATATCTCTTCTCAAAGATAGCATTATTATAATTGTGTTATTCTTATTTCTTAAATTATATTTCAACCAAATTTCTTGAGTTTTGGATCAGTGTTATTAGATCAATTTGACTTTAGAGTGTATGATCTCGAGGATGAGGTTAGATTATAGGAAACTTGGGTAAAAAATAATAAAACTAGTAGACTATCCACCTGTTCACTCTAAATGACCTCAAATGATGGACAACACCGAGACATCTGATCCTTTCAAAGAAATTGTGAATGAATCCCTCTAGTAGTAGAAAGCACAAATTATATAATAATTCATCCAAATTTTCCAACAAATCCAAATGGGAAATTCTTGCTCTTCATCTGTAACCTCACATCTTTTCAATTTCTCTAACACTCTTCAAGGTTTAGGTAAATTTTGATATCCCTACATTTGAAGGAAAAATCAATGCTAATGTAATAGAAAATTAGTTGGATCAATTTTTATCCTATTTTTTTATAAATAAATTCACCGATAAAGAGAAGATCACTTTTGATCTTTTGAAAGCATCATTACCTATTAAAAATTTGTGGAAAGTGTATAAAAAGAGATTCAATATGGATGATATTGGCCTTGAGGTGGAACTTACTTGGGAGGATTTCATAGAAGCTATAAATGAAGAATACTACCCCATTGGATCATATGATGATCTGTATATAGAGTGGAAACAACTTCACGAAGGTAAGGAATAGTCTATTCAAGATTATACTGACATTTTTTATTTTATATATGTGAGATTGGGCATCTAGTAAAGTGAGAAACATAAGGTTTTCAAATATTATGATGGACTACAATGGTATATATGAGGAGAAATGGAACTCTTTAATTTAGAAACCCTCATTGAGACATAAAAGTTCATGGTGAAGATTGAGTAGAAGCATGGAAGAATGAATATGAAGGTCAAACATGAGGTCAAAATTGGAAACAAAAAGAAGGGAAGACTAGAAAATAATGTGATTACCATAAATCTAGAACTCACTCCAAAGAAAAAAGTCAAGCCATCAAGTCCATGATTTTTGAGTTACAATCCTCAACATCTATTGCTCTACCTCATACACACCTTACAGTCAAAGAGGATGAAGAAAATATTGTAGATGTTGAGCCCGATGCTATCATTGCTTCATCAAAGACCTACGAGGAGAGGCCAAATGACAAAGAAAGGTTGTTTCACTCTAATTTATGTGTGAAAGGTAATCCTCTAAATTTCATTCTTGATAGTGGGAGCCAAAAGAATTTAATCTTTGCTAATGTTATGAAAATCCTAAATCTATCTATGAAGTTTCACCTAAATCCATATAGTATTGGATGGTTGATTCTAGAGAGAACATTCCATGTCAGGCACCAATGTCTTCTCTCATAAGCAATAAAACCTTTTCAAGATGAGGTCTTGTGTGATGTGGTCAATCTAGATGTTTGTGATATACTCCTTGATCAACCATTCATGTATAATCGACATGGCATCTATGAATCAAGAACTCAAAATATCACCCTCACTCTTGGAACATGGTGTTATAGGGTACTAGAAGTAGCACCTTCTACATCTATCTCCCTAATTAGTGCCAAGAAATTTGTTCTCATGATGGTCAAGCCATAAAAATCCAAAAGGGTCAATGTTTCAACCTTAACTACAAAAACAACATACTAATAGAAATAAATAAATACCAAAAGGAATCTCGTGGCCTTCTATACACAGACTGATGGTCAAAAGGAAATGGTGAATAATTGGACTCTGCATAGCTCAATAAAGCACAGCTACACAAAGCACATTGTATTCCAAATATGCATCAAGAATTAAATAAAAACACAACTACCACACTTGATGATAAATATTAATATAATAGAGACAATTGATTCTCAAGAAGAGAAGAATGATCTGAGTAGTATTTCAAGTGATAATTTAGGTGATGGTTCTACCTTAATTAGTGGTAGAACTTCTGAGAGCCATAACTTGTGCACCATAGATCCGTTTGACTCCCAGTTTGAACCATTAAAAATCTAAGAATGTGGAGAATGTGTTGAGATGTCATGATCTATTCTCGATGGTTTTTGACCCTCAAAATCTCAATGGAAGTGTAATAAATTTCAATTTTAATAGTGTAGTTTAAAAATAGTAAGTTTATAAAAATAGTAATTTCTCAAATTCTGTAATGTTGTAAATTATGGAAGTCAAACCACTTCATATCCCTTGATATTTTTGACCTTCCACATCCTCCTTTGGCCTTCAAATTATATATAAAAAAATATTTAGCCTAAAAAGGCAATCGACATCTCTTTTCAAAGATAGGCATATGTTTGGATTTATAAATTTGATCAATAAAATATCTCTTCTTAGAGATAACATTATTATAGTTATGTTATTCTTATTTCTTGAATTATATTTCAATCAAAGCTCCTATGTTTTGGATCAGTGGTATCAGAGTGGTTTGTCTTTAGAGTGTATGATCCTAAGGACAAGGTTAGGTTATAGGAAGTTTGGATAGAAAATAATAAAACCAGTAGACTATCCACCTATTTACTCTAAATGACCTCAAATAGTGGACAACATCGAGACATCCAATCCTTTTATAAAAATGGTGAATGAATCCCTCTAACAACAACAATCATAGATACTACAATAATTTATCTAAATTTTCTAATAAATCATGATGATAAATTCTAGCTCCTCATCTGCAATCTCACATCTTTTTAATGCCCTAACACCCTTCAAAGTTTAGGTGAATTTTGATATCCTTACATTTGAAGGCAAAATAAATGTTGATACAGTAGAAAATTAGTTAGATCAATTGTCATCTTATTTTTCTATTAAAAAATTCACCGATAAAGAAAAGATTATTTTTGCTCTTTTAAAAGCATCATTGTCTGTCAAAAATTGATGAAAAGTGTATAAGAATAGATTCAGTATGGATGATATTGGCCTTGAGGTAGAACCTACTTGGGACAATTTCATAGAAGCTATAAAAGAATAATACTACCCCATTAGAGTAGATGATGATTTGTATATAGAGTGGAAACAACTTTTCTAAAGTAAAGAACAATCTGTTTAAGATTACACTAACATTTTTTATTCTCTATCTGGGAGATTGGGCATCTAGGAAAGTGAGAAACATAAGGTTCTCAAATATCATGTTGGACTAAAATGGTATATACAAGGGAAAATAGAACTCTTTAATTTAGAAACCCTTGATGAGGTGTATAAGTTCATAGTGAAGATTGAGTATAAGCATGGAAGAATGACTATGAAGAGTCATCCTTCAAAATAGAAAAATGATAAAGAAGGTCAAATACGAGGCCAAAATTGGAAGAAAAAAGAAGGAAAGACTAGGAAATAGTGTGATTATCATAAATTTAAGACTCACTCTAAGAAATAATGTTGATCCATCAAGTCTCTAATTTCTAAATCAAAATCCTCAACATCTACTAAGCTCGATCCTGAGCCTGATGCCATAGTTAAAGAGGATTAAGAAAAGATTGTATATGTTGAGCTTAATGCCATCATAGCTTCATCACAGACCTATGAGGAGAGTATAGATGATAAGGAAAGGTTGTTTCACTCTAGTTATGGGTGAAAGGTAAGACTCTGCATTTCATTATTGATAGTGGGAGTCAAAATAATTTAATCTCTGTTAATGTTATGAAAAAAATAAATTTGTCTATGAAGCCTCACCCAAAACCATATAGTATTGGATGGTTGAGTCCATGGATAAACCTTTTTGTCACTCACAAATGTCTTGTATCATATAAAATAAAAACTTTATAATATGAGGTCTTGTGTGATGTGGTCAATATAGATGTTTACGATGTACTCCTTGATCAATCATTCATGTATGATCGACATGACATCTATGAATCAAGAACTCTAAGGATCACCCTCACTCTTGAAACATGGTGATATAACATACTAGAGGTACCACCTTCTACAATCATCTCCTTGATTAGTGCAAAGAAATTTTTTCTCAAGTGATCAAACCACTGAAATCTAAAAGAGTCAATATTGCAGCTCTGACTATAAAAATAACACAATAATAGAAAAAAATAGATATCAAACTGAGAAAGTTCATAGACTTCCATCTATAAACTGATAGTGAGATAGAAATAATGAACAATAGAGATATACATAGATCAAAAAATTATAGCTCCATAAAGCATGATCCATTATAAGTATGCATCATTTCAATTGATAATTTGGGTGATGGTTCTACCCCAATTAGTGGTAGAACTTCTAGAAGCCATAACTTTTGCACCATAGCTCCGTTTGACTCCCCATTTGAATTTTTGGAAAGTTAAGAATGAGGAGAATGAGATGATTTTTCATGACATATGTTCAATGGTTTTTGACCTTCAAAATATTAATAGAAGTGTTCTAAATTTCAATTTTAATAGTGCAATCTAAAAATAGTACGTTTCTAAAAATAGTAATTTTTTGAATTTTTTAAAGTTGTAAATCATGAAAGTTAAAACACTTCATCTCTCTTGAGATTATTGTCCTTCCACATCCTCTTTAGACCTTTAAATATATATATATATATATAGATGTATCCCAAAAATACAATCAGACATCTCTTCTCAGAGATAGGCATATGTTTAGATCTATAAATTTGATCAATAAAATATCTCTTCTCAGAGATAGCATTATTAAAATTATGTTATTCTTGTTTAATAAATTATATTTCAACCAAAGCTCATGAGTTTTGGATCAGTGGTATAAGATCAATTTGTCTTTAGAGTGTATGATCCTAAGGATGAGGTTAGATTATAGAAAGCTTAGGTAGAAAATAATAGAACCAATAGACTATCTACTTGTTCACTCTAAATGATCTAAAATAGAGGAAAAAACCAAGACATATAATCCTTTAAAGGAAATTATGAATGAATCCCTCCAACAATAGCAGGTATAGATGCTACAATAATTTTTCCAAATTAAAAAAAAAAAAAAAAATCTAGATGGGAAATTCTTGCTCATCATCTACAACCCCACATCTTTTCAGTGCCCCAACACCCTTCAAGATTTAGGTGAATTTTGATATCCCTATATTTGAAATTAAAATCAATGTTGATGGAGAAAAAAATTAGTTGGATCAATTGTCATCCTATTTTTCTCTAAATAAATTAATTGATAAAGAAAAGATCACTTTTGCTCTTTTGAAAGCATCATTCCCTATCAAAAATTGGTGGGAAGTGTAAAAGAAGAGATTCAGTATGGATGATATTGGCCTTGAGGTGGAACCTACCTAGGATGATTTCATAGAATTTGTAAAGTAATAATACTACCCCATTAGAGCATATGATGATCTGTATATAGAGTGGCATTAACTTTACCAAGGTAAGGAATAGTCTATTCAAAATTATATTGACATTTTTCATTTTATATTTACAAGATTAGGCATCTAAGAAAGTGAGCAACACAAGGTTATTAAATATCATGGTGGACTACAATGATATATATGGGGAAATAAAAATATTCAATTTAGAAACCCTTAGTGAGGTGTACAGGTTCACGGTAAACATTGAGCATGAGCATGGAAAAATGAATATGAAGAGTCATCCTTAAAAATAAAAAATTGATAAAGAAGGTCAAACATGAGGCCAAAATTGGAAGTAAAAATAAGGGAAGATTTAGAAATTATGTGATCACCACAAATCTAGAACTCACTCCAAAGAAGAATATCAAGCCATCAAGTCTCTAATTTCTAAGTCATAATTCTCAACATATACTACTCTACCTCATACACACCTTGTAGTCAAAGAAGATGAAGAAGAGATTGTAGATGCTGAGCCTAATGCCATCATTGCTTCATCATAGATAATTGAGGAGAGGCTTTATGACAAGGAAAAGTTGTTTCACTCTAATTTATGGGTGAAAGGTAAGCCTCTTAATTTCATTCTTAATAGTGGGAGTCAAAAGAATTTAATTTAAACTAATGTTGTGAAAATCTTAAATTTGTTCATGAAGTCACACCCAAAGCCATATAGTGTTAGATGGTTGAGTCCAAGGAGAAACCTCCATGTCACCAACTAATGTCTTATCTCATATGCAATAAAACCTTTCCAAGATGAGGTCTTGTGTGATGTGGTCAATTTGGATGTTTGTGATGTACTTCTTAGTCCACCATTAATATATGATCGACATGGCATAAATGAATTAAGAACTCGAAGGATCACCCTCACTCTTGAAACATGATGTTATAGGGTACCAAAGGTATGACCTTTTACATCTGTCTCCTTGATTAGTGCTAATAAATTTATTCTCATGATGGTCAAGCCATAGAAATCCAAAAGGGTCAATGTTGTAGCCTTGACTACACAAACAACACAACAATAGAAGAAGATACATAACAAGATAAGGAAGTTTAGGGCCTTCCATCCATAGACTAATTGTTAAATAGAAATGGTGAACAATTAAGCTCTATATAGCTCAACAAAGTATAGCTCTGCAAAGCACTATCCATTCCAAATATGCATCAAGAATCAAATAAAAAACAACCACCACATTTGATGACAAATCTTGATGTAATGGAGACCATTGCTTCTCAAGGAGGGAGGAATGATCTGAGTATCATTTTATATGACAATTCAAGTGATGGTTCTACCTGAATTAGTGGTAGAACTTCTTAGAGCCATAACTTTTGTACCATAGCTTTGTTTGACTCCCTGTTTGAACCATTACAAAGATAAAAATGAGGATAACTTGGTAAGATAGAAGGAGCTATACTCAATTATTTTTATCCCCAAAATACTAATGTAAGTGTCTTAAATTTCAATTTTAATAGTGAAATCTAAAAATAATAAGTTTCTAAACATATTAACTTCTAGAATTCTATAATTTTGTAAATCATGAAAGTTGAACCGCTTCATCTCCCCCAAGATTGGTGACCTTCCACATCCTCTTTTTAACCTTAAAAGTATGTATAAAAATAGATGTAGTCCAAAAATATAATCAAATATCTCCTTTCAGAGATAGGCATATGTTTAGATCTATAAATTTGATCAATGAAACATCTCTTCTTAGAGATAGCATTATTACAATTGTGTTATTATTATTTCTTGAATTATCTTTCAATCAAAGCTCCTAAGTTTAGAATCAATGATATCATAGTAGTTTGTCTTTAGAGTGTATAATCTCAAGGATGAGGTTAGAATATAGAAAATCTGGGTGGAAAATAATAGAACCAGTAGACTATCCACATGTTTGCTCTAAATGACCTCAAATAGCGAATGAAACTAAGACATTCGATCCTTTCAAGGAAATGGTGAATGAAGCCCTCCAATAGAAGCAAGCATAGATCCTAAAACAATTCACCCAAATTCTCCAACAAATCTTGATAGAAAATTTTGGCTCCTCATCTGTAATATCACATCTTTTCAGTACCCCAGCACCCTTCAGGATTCAGGTGAATTTTGATATCTTTAAATTTGAAGGCAATTTCAATGCTAATACAGTAGAAAATTGGTTGGATCAATTGTCATCTTATTTTTTAAAAATAAATTCATTGATAAAGATAAGATCACTTTTGCTCTTTCAAAAGAATCATTGCCTGTCAAAAATTGGTGGAAAGTGTATAAGAAGAGATTCAGTATGGATTATGTTGGCCTTGAGATAGAACCTACCTAGGATAATTTTACAGATGCTGTAAAGGAAGAATACTACCGCATTAGAGCATATGATGATCTATATATAGAGTGGCAAAAATTTCACTAAGGTAAGGAATGGTCTATTCAAGATTACACTTATATTTTTTAATCTCTATCTATGAGATTGGGCATCTAGGAAAGTGAGAAACACAAGGTTGTCAAATATCATGGTGGACTGCAATGGTATATATGGGTGTAAATAGAACTTTTCAATTTAAAAACCCTTGGTGAGGCATATAAGTTTGTGGTGAAGATTGAGTAGAAGCACGAAAGAATGAATACGAAGAGACAACCTTAAAAATATAAAAATGATAAAGAAGGTCAAACACAAGGACAAAATTGAAATCAAAACAAAGGGAAGTCTGAGAAATGGTGTGATTACCATAATTCTAGAACTCACTACAAAAAATAATGTCGAGCCATCAAGTCCCTAATTTATGAGTCACAATTATCAACATCTACTGCTCTACCTCATACACACCCTATAATTGAAGAGGATAAAGAAAAGATTACAGATGCTGACTTTGATTCCATCATTGCTTCATCATAGGCCCATGAGGAGAGGCTAGATGACAAAGAAAGGTTGTTTCACTCTAAGTTATCAGTGAAAGGTAAGCCTCTACATTTTGTTCCTGATAGTGGGATTCAAAAGAATTTAATTTCTATTAATATTATTAAAATCCTAAATCTATCCATGAAGCCTCACCCAAAGCCATAAAATATTAGATGGTTGAGTCTAGGGAGAAACCTTTGTTTCACCCACTAATATCTTCTCTCATATGCAGTAAAACCTTTCTAAGATGAGGTCTTATGTGATTGGACAATCTAGATGTTTATGATGTACTATTTAGTCAACCATTAATGTATGATCAACATGGTATATATGAATCAAGAAATCAAAAGATCATCCTTACTCTTTGAACATTGTGCTATAGGGTACCAAAGGTACCACCTTCTACATATGTCTCTCTAATTAGTGGAAAGAAATTTATTCTCATGGTGGTCAAGCCACAAAAATAAAAAAAGGTTGATATTATAGACTTGAATATACAAACAACATAACAATATAAGCATATAGATACCAAGATAAGGAAGTTCATGGCCTTCCATCCATAGACTAATGGTCAGATAGAAATGGTGAACAATCAAGCCCTACATGGCTCAACAAAGCATAGCTCCATAAGGCACAATCCATTCCAAGTATGCATCAAGAATCAAATCAAAACATAACTAACACATTGGATGATAAATATTTATGTAATGGGGGCCATTAATTTTAAAGGAGGTAGGAATGATTCGAGTAGCATTTTAGGTGATATCTACCCCAATTAGTTATAGAACTTCTAGGAGCCATAACATTTGTACCATAGCTTCATTTGAATCCTCGTTTGAACCATTCAAAAGATAAGAATGAGGAGAACATGATGAGATGGCATGAGATATGCTTGATGGTTTTTGACCTTAAAAATCCTAATAAAAGTGTCCTAAATTTTAATTTTAATAGTGTAGTCTAAAAATAGTAAGTTTCTAAAAATAGCAATTTCTCAAATTCTATAATGTTGTAAATTATGGAAGTCAAACCACTTTATCTCCCTTGAGATTGGTGACCTTATACATCCTCCTCTAGCATTCAATGTATGTATAAAAATAGATGTAGCCTTAAAAAGGAATTAGACATCTCTTATTAAAGATAGATATATGTGTAGATCAGTAAATTTGATCAATAAAACATCTCTTCTCATAGATAACATTATTAAAATTATGTTATTCTTATTTTTTTTATTATATTTCAACCAAATCTCTTGAGTTTTGGATTAGTGGTATTATAGCAGTTTGTCTTTAGAGTGTATGATTATAACGATGAGGTCAAATTATAGGAAGTTTAGGTGGAAAATAATAGAACTAGTAGATTATCCACATGTTCACTCCAAATGACCTCAAATGATAGACAACATCGATACATCTAATCCTTTAAAAAAAATGGTGAATGAAGCCCTCTAGCAATAGCAAGCACAGATGCTACAACAATTCACCCAAATTCATGAACAGATCTTGATGGAAAATTCTAGCTCTTCATCTACAACCCCACATCTTTTTAGTGCCTCAACACCCTTAAAGGTTCAGGTGAATTTTGATATCCATACATGTAAAGGCAAAATCAATGTTGATGTAATAAATTCACTGATAAAGAGAAGATCACTTTTGCTCTTTTGACAGCATCATTGTCTATCAAAAATTGGTGGGAAGTGTACAAGAAGAGATTCAATATGGATGATATTGGCCTTGAGATGGAACCTATCTAGGATGATTTGATAGAAGCTATAAAGTAAAAATACTACCCCATTATAGCATATGATGATCTATATATAGAGTGACAACAACTTTAACAAGGTAAGGAATAGTCTCTTCAATATTACACGAATACTTTTCATTCTCTATTTGTGAGATTAAATATTCAAGAAAGTGAGAAACACAAAGTTCTCAAATATAATGGTAGACTACAATGGTATATTTGTAGGTAAATGGAACTCTTCACTTTAGAAACCCTCAGTGAGGTGTATAAGTGCATGGTGAAGATTGAGCAAAAGTATGGAAGATTGAATATGAAGAGTCATCCTTTAAAATGAAAAAGTGATAAAGAAGGTCAAAAAAGAGGTCAAAATTGGAAGTAAAAGAAAAGGAAGACTAGAAAATTGTGTGATTACCACAAATATAGAACTCACTCCAAAGAAGAATGTTGAGCCATCAAGTCCCTGATTTTTGAGTCATGATCATTAACATCTATTGCTCTACCTCATACACACCCTGCAGTCAAAGATGATGAAGAAGAGATTGTAGATGATGAGCCCAATGCCATCATTACTTCATCACAGACCCATGAAGAGAGGCCAGATGATAAGGAAAGTTTGTTTCACTCTAAGTTATGGGTGAAAGGTAAGCCTCTACATTTCATTCTTAATAGTGGAAGTCAAAAAAATTTAATCTCTGCTAATATTATGAAAATCCTAAATCTATTCATGAAACCTCACCCAAATCCATACAATATTAGATGGTTGAGTCCAAGGAGAAACCTTTGTGTCACTTACCAATGTCTTCTCTCATATGTAATAAAACCTTTCCAAGATGAGGTATTATGTGATGTGGTCAGTCTAGATGTTTGCATTATACTCTTTGGTCAACCATTCATATATGATTGACATGACATATATGAATCAAGAACCTGAAGGATCACCCTCAATATTTGAACACTATGTTATAGGGTATTACAGGTACCACTTTCTACATTTGTCTCCTTGATTAGTGTAAATAGATTTTTTCTCATGATGGTCAAGCCACAGAAATCCAAAAGGACCGATGTTGTAACTTTGACTACATAAAAATAAAACAATAAAATCAAATAAATGCCAAACTAAGGAAGTTAATGGCCTTCCATCCACAGACTGATTGTTAGATAAAAATGGTAAACAATTAGGCCCTACACAGCTCAACAAAGTATAGCTCCACAAAGCAAAGCCCATTCCACGTATGCATTGAGAATCAAATTAAATAAAACCACCATAGTTGATGATAAATATTAATGCAATGGGGGCCATTACTTTTCAAGGAGGGAGGAATGATTCGACCAACATTTTAGGTGATAATTCAAGTGATGGTTCTACTCCAATTGGTGGTAGAACTTTTGGGAGACATAACTTTTGCACCATAACTCTGTTTGACTCCCCATTTGAACCATTGAAAATTTAAGAATGAAAATAACATGATGAGATGGAATAAAGATATGATGGATGGGTTTTGACCCTTTAAATCACAATAGAAGTGTCTTAATGTTTAATTTTAATAATGTAGTCTAAAAATAGAAGTTTTTAAAAATAGTAATTTTGTCAATTTGTAATGTTTTAATTTTATAATATTATAATTTCATATCCCTTAAGATTAGTGACCTTCCACATCCTCCTCTATCCTACAAAATATGTATAAAAATATATGTAACTTGAAAAGCTAATCAAACATCTCTTCTCAGAGATAGACATATGTTTGGATCTACAAAATTGATCAATAAAACATCTCTTCTCAGAGATAACATTATTACAATTGTGTTATTCTTGTTTTTTGAAATATCTTTCAACCAAAGCTCTTGAGTTTTCGATAAGTGGTATCAGAGTGATTTATCTTTAAAGTGTATGTCTTGAGGATGGGGTTAGGTTATAGAAAGCTTAGGTGGAAAATAATAGAGCCAACAGACTATCCACCTATTCACTCTGACTTAAAATGGTGGAGAACATTGAGACATTAAATCTTTTTAATAAAATGGTGAATGAGTCCATCCAATAATAATAATCATAGATTCTAAAATAATTCATCTAAATTCTCCAACAAATATCGATGGGAAATTCTGGCTCCTCATCTCCAACTCATCTTTTTAGTGCCCCAACACCCTTAAAGGTTCAGGTAAATTTTGATTTCTTTGTATTTAAAGGCAAAATCAATGTTGATGCAGTATAAATTTATTTAGATCAATTGTAATCCTATTTTTCTATAAATAAATTCACTAATAAAGAGATCACTTTTGCTCTTTTGAAATCATCATTACCTGTCAAAAATTGATGAAAAGTGTACAAGAAGAGATTCAGTATGGATGATATTGGCCTTGAATTAGAACCTATTTAGGACCATTTCATAGAAGGTATAAAGGAAGAATACTACCCCATTGGATCATATGATGATCTGTATATAGATTGGAAATAACTTCATTAAGGTAAGGAATAGTTTGTTCAAGATTACATTGACATTTTTCATTCTCTATCTGTGAGATTAGGAATCTAGGAAAGTGAGAAACATAAAGTTCTCAAATATCATGGTGGAATACAATGGTATATATATGGTGAAATAGAACTCTTACAATTTAGAAACCCTCGGTGAAGTATAAAAGTTCATGGTGAAGATTAAGCAGAAACATAGAAGAATGAATATGAAGAGTAAGCTTTTAAAATAGAAAAATGATAAAGAAGGTCAAACACGAGGCCAAAATTAGAAGTAAAATCAAAGAAAGATTGGAAAATGGTGTGATTACCACAAATTTGGAACTCACTCCAAAGAATAATGTCAATCCATCAAGTCCCTAATTTTTTAGTCATAATCCTCAACATCTACTGCTCTACCTCATACACACCCTACAGTCAAAGAAGATGAAGAAAAAAATGTAGATGCTGAGCTTGATGCCATATTTGCTTCATCATAGACCCATGAACAGAGACTAGATGACAAGAAAATTTTATTTCACTCTAATTTATGGGTGAAAGGTAAGCTTCTAAATTTTATTCTTGATAGTGAGAGTCAAAAAAATTAATATTTGCTAATGTTGTGAAAAGATTAAATCTATCTACAAAACCTCACCCAAAGCCATACAGTATTAGATGGCCGAGTCCAGTGAGAAATCTCTATGTCACCCACCAATGTCTTCTCTCATATGCAATAAAACCTTTCTAAGATGAGGTCTTGTGTGATGTGATCAATATAGATGTTTGAAATATACTCCTTGATCAACCATTCATGTATGATCGACATGGCATCTATAAATCAAGAACTCAAAAGATCACCCTAAATTTTAAAACATGGTGCTACAGGGTACTAGAGGTACCACCTTCTACATTTATCTCCTTGATTAGTGCCAAGAAATTTGTTCATATGATGGTCAAGCCATAGAAATCCAAAAGGGCTGATGTTGTAGTCCTAACTACATAAACAACACAATAATAGAAGTAAATAGATACTAATATGAGAAAGTTCATGAGCTTCCATCCATATACTAATGGTCAGACATAAATAGTGAATAATTAGGCCATGCACAACTCAACAAAGTATAGCTCCACAAAGTACAATCCATTCCAAGTATGTATCAGGAATCAAATCAAAACACAACTATCACACTTGATGATAAATCTTGATGCAATGGGGACCATTTATTCTCAAGGAGGGAGGAATGATCCAAGTAGCATTTTGGGTGATAATTCGAGTGACGGTTCCACTCCAATTGGTGGAAATTTTTTGGAAGCCATAACATTTGCACCATATCTCCATTTGACTCCCCATCTGAACCATTAGAAATATAAGAATGAGAAGAACATGATGAGTTTATGATCAATGATTTTTTACCTTTAAAATTCTAATAGAAGTGTCCTAAATTTCAATTTTAATAGTGCAGTCTAAAAATAATAAGTTTTTAAAAATAATAATTTCTCAAATTCTTTAATATTATAAATTATGGAAGTCGAACCACTTCATCTCCCTCAATATTTATGACCTTCCACATTCTCTTATGACTTTCAAAGTATGTATAAAAATAGACGTAGCCTAAAAGACAATCATAAATCTCTTCTCAGAGAGAGGCATATGTTTGGATCTACAAATTTGATCAATAAAATATCCCTTCTCAAAGATAGCATTATTAAAATTATGTTATTTTTGTTTCTTGAATTAGCTTTCAACCAAATCTCTTGAGTTTTGGATCAGTGGTATCAAAGTGATTTGCCTTTAGAGTGTATGATCTCATAGATGAGGTTATATTATAAGAAGCTTGGGTGGAAAATAATAGAACCAATAGACTATCCACTTGTTCACTCCAAATGACCTCAAATAGTGGAAAACATTGAGACAACTGATCCTTTCAAGGACATGGTGAATGAAGCCCTCCAGTAGTAGTAAGCATAGATGCTACAATAATTCACCTAAATTCTCCAACAAATCTTGATGGAAAATTCTAGTTCCTCATTTTCAACCCCAAATATTTTTACTACCCCAACACCCTTCAAATTTTAGGTGAATATTGATATCCCTACATTTGAAGTCAAAATCAATGTTGATGTAGTAAAAAATTAGTTAGATCAATTTTCATCTTATTTTTTTGTAAATAAATTCATCAATAAAGAGAAGATCATTTTTGCTCTTTTAAAAGCATCATTGCCTACCAAAAATTGGTGGGAAGTGTACAAGAAGAGATTTAGTATGAATGATATTGGCCTTGAGGTAGAACCTACCTATAATGATTTCATGAAGTTATAAAGGAAGAATACTACCCCATTGGAGCATATGATGATCTGTATATAGAGTGGTAACAACTTTGCCAAGGTAAGGAACAGTCTATTCAAAATTACATTGATATTTTTCATTCTCTATCTATAAGATTAGGCATTCATAAAAATGAGAAATACAAGGTTCTCAAATATCATGGTGGACTACAATGGTATATATAGGGGAAATAGAATTCTTCAATTTAGAAAACCTTAACTAAGTGTATAAGTTTATAGTGAAGATTGAGTAGAAGAATGGAAAAATGAATATGAAGAGTCAGCCTTCAAAATAGAAAAGTAACAAAGAAGGTCAAAAATAGAAGTAAAAGAAAGGAAAGACTAGAAAATGGTATGATTACCACAAATCTAGAACTCACTTCAAATAAAAATGCTGATCCATCAATTCCTTGATTTCTAAGTTATAATCTTCAACATCTACTGCTCTACCTCATACACATCCTACAACCAAAGAGGATGAAGAAGAGATTGTAGATGCTGAGCTCGATGCCATCGTTGCTTCATCACAGACCCATGAGCAGAGGCCAAAAGACAATAAAAAGTTATTTCACTCTAAGTTTTGGGTGAAAGATAAGCCTCTGCATTTCATTATTGATAGTGGCAGTCAAAAGAATTTAATCTTTATTAATGTTGTGAAAATCCTAAAATTTATCCATGAAATTTCACCCAATGCCATATATTATTTGATGGTTGAGTCTAGGGAGAAACCTCTATATCACCCATCAATATCTTCTCTCATATGTAATAAAACCTTTCCAAGATGAGGTCTTGTGTGATGTGGTCAATCTAGATGTTTGTAATGTACTCTTTGGTCAACCATTCATATATGATCGACATGGAATCTATGAATCAATAATTTAAAGGATCACCATCACTCTTAGAATATGATGCTATAGGGTACCAAAGGTACCACCTTCTACATCTATCTCCGTAATTAGTGCCCAAAAATTTATTCTCATGGTGGTCAAGCCATACAAATCTAAAATAGATGATGATGCAACCCTAACTACACAAATAATATAAAAACAAAAGCAAATAGATACCAAGTTGAGGAGGATCATGAACATCCATCCACAAACTAATGGTCAGACAAAAATAGTGAATAATCAAGCCATACATAGTTCAATAAAGTACAATATCCCTCAAGATTGGTGACCTTCCACATCTTCCTCTGACCTTCAAAGTATGTATAAAAATAGATGTATCTAAAAAAGGCAATTAGACATATCTTCTCATAAATAGGCATGTGTTTGGATCTAAAAATTTGATAAATAAAACATCTCTTCTCAGAGATAACATTATTAAAATTATATTATTCTTATTTCTTGAATTATATTTTAACTAAAACTCTTGAGTTTTGGATTAGTAGTATCAAAATGGTTTTTATTTAGAGTGTATGATCCCAAATATGAATTTATATTATAGGAAGCTTGTGTGGAAAATAATAGAACTAGTAGACTATCCACCTATTTGCTTTAAATGACCTCAAATGGCAGAACATTGAGACATCTGATCCTTTCAAAGAAATGGTGAATGAAGACCTCCATTAATATCAAGGATAGACGCTACAACAATTCATCTAAATTCTCCAACAAATCTTGATGGATAATTTTAGCTCCTCATCTACAACCCCACATCTTTCTAGTACCCCAACACCTTTCAAAGTTTAGGTAAATTTTGACATCCCAACATTTGAAGGCAAAATAAATACTGATGTAGTAGAAAATTGGTTGGATAAATTGTCATCTTATTTTTTTATAAATAAATTTACCGATAAATAAAAAATCACTTTTTTCTCTTTTGAAAGTATCATTACCTATCAAAAATTGGTGGGAAGTGTACAAGAAGAGATTCAGTATAGATGATATTGGCCTTGAGGCAGAACCTACATGGGATGATTTCATAGAAGTTGTAAAATAATAATACTACCCCATTAGAGCATATGATAATTTGTATATAGAGTGGTCACAACTTCACCAAAGTAAGGAATAGTCTATTCAAGATTACGCTAATATTTTTCATTCTCTATCTGCAAGATTTGGCATCAAGGAAAGTGAGAAACATAAGGTTCTCAAATATCATGGTAGACTAATGATATATACGGATGGAAATGGAACTCTTTAATTTAGAAACCCTCAGTGAGGCGTTCAAGTTCATGGTGAAGATTAAGAAGAATCATAGAAGAATGAATAGAAAGAGTTAGCCTTGAAACTTGAAAAGTGACAAATAAGATCAAAATTGGAGGCAAATGGAAGGGAATATTGAGAAATGGTGTGATTACCACAAATATAGAACTCACTCCAAAGAAGAATATCGAGCCATCAAGTTCTTGATTTTTGAGTCACTATCTTCAACATCTACTGCTCTACCTCATACACACCTTACAATCAAAGAGGATGAAGAAGAGATTATAGATGTTGAGCTTGATGTCATCATTACATCATCATAGACCCATGAAAAGAGGCTAGATAATAAGGAAAGGTTATTTCACTGTAAATTATGGGTGAAAATTAAGCCTCTAAATTTCATTCTTGATAGTGATATTCAAAAGAATTTAATCTCTATTAATGTTGTGAAAAACCTAAATATATCCATGAAGCCTCACCCAAAGCCATACAATATTAGATGGTTGTGTCCAAGGAGAAACCTCTATGTCACCCACCAATGTCTTCTCTTATATGCAATAAAATCTTTCTAAAATGAGGTCATATGTGATGTGGTCAATCTAAATGCTTATTATGTAATACATGGTCAACCATTTATGTATGATCGATATGGCATCTATGAATCAAAAACTTAAAGGATCATCCTCACTCTTAAAACATAGTGCCATAGGGTACTAGAGGTAATACCTTCTACATCTATCTCCCTAATTAGTATTTTTTTTTTATCATGGTGGTCAAGCCATAGAAATCTAAAAGGGCTGATGTTGCAGCCCTAACTACATAAACAACACAACAAAAAAATAAAATAGATACCAAGCTAAGAAAGTTCATGACTTTCTATCTATAGACTGATGATTAGATAGAAATGGTTAACAATTGGGCCCTGCACAGCTTAACAAAACACAGCTCTAAAAAGCACAGTCCATTCCAAGTATGTATTAGGAAATAAATTAAAACATAATTTCTACACTTGATTATAAATATTGATACAATGGGGACCATTATTTCTCAAGGAGGGAGGAATGATTTGAGCAACATTTCAGGTGACAATTTAGGTGACAGTTCTACCCTAATTGGTGGTAGAACTTTTGGGAGCCATAACTTTTGCACCATAGCTTTGTTTGACTCCCCATTTGAACCATTGAAAATATAATAAAGATGAAAATATGATGAGATTGCATGGATCTATGCTCGATAGTTTTTTACCATCAAAATTCTAGTATAAGTGTCCTAAATTTCAATTTGAATGGTGCAGTCTAAAAATAGTAAGTTTTTAAAGATAGTAATTTCTTGAATTTTGTAATGTTTTAAATCATGGAAGTCAAACCACTTCATCTCCCTCAAGATTTATGACCTTCCACATCCTCCTCTGGCCTTAAAATTATGTATAAAAATAGATGTATCCCAAAAAGGCAGTCAAACATCTCTTCTCAGAGATAGGTATATGTTTAGATCTACAAATTTGATCAATAAAATATCTCTTCTTAGAGATAGCATTATTATAATTATATTATTCTTATTTCTTGAATTATATTTCAACTAAATATCTTGATTTTTAAAACAGTGGTATCAAATTGGTTTGTCTTTGGAGTGTATGATCTCAAGGATGAGGTTAGATTACAAGAAGCTTGGATGAAAAATAATAGAACCAATAGACTATCCTCCTGTTCACTCTAAATGACCTCAAATGTTGGACAACATTGAGACATATAATCATTTTAAGGAAATGGTGAATGAAACCCTCCAATGACATAAAACACATATACTACAATAATTTACCCAAATTCTCCAATAAATCTTGATAAAAAATTTTGGCTTCTCATCTACAACCCCACATCTTTTTAGTGCCTCAACACCCTTCAAGGTTCAGGTGAATTTTGACATCCCTAAATTTGAAGACAAGATCAATGTTGATGAAGTATAAAATTGGTTAGATCAATTGTCATCTTATTTTTCTATAAATAAATTCACTGATAAAAATATCACTGTTGCTCTTTTGAAAGCATCATTGCCTATCAAAAAATGGTCTAAAGTATACAAAAAGAGATTTAATATAGATGATATTGGCCTTAAGGTGGAACCTATCTGAAATGATTTCATAGAATATGTAAAAGAAGAATACAACCCCATTAGAGCATATGATGATTTGTATATAGAGTGGCAACAACTTTGCCAAGGTAAGGAACAGTCTATTCAAGATAACACTAATATTTTTCATTCTCTATCTATGAGATTGGGCATCTAAAAAAGTGAGAAACATAAGTTTCTCAAATATCATAGTGGAATACAATGGTATATATGGGATGAAATGGAACTCTTTAATTTAGGAACTTTTGACGAGGTGTACAAGTTCACGGTGATGATTAAGCAAAAGCATGGAAGAATGAATATGAAGAGTCAATGTTCAAAATAGAAAAGTGACAAAGAAAATCAAACATGAGGCCAAAATTAGAAGCAAAAGGAAGGGAAGACTAGGAAATGGTGTGATTACCATAAATATGGAACTTACTTCAAAGAAGAAAGTCAGGCTATAAAGTCCCTAATTTCTAAGTCACGATCCTCAACATATACTATTCTACCTCATACACACATTTTAGTCAAAGACGATAAAGAAGAGATTGTAGATGTTGAGCCTGATGCCATTGCTACTTCATCATAGACCCACAAGGAGAGGTTAGATGACAAGGAAAGGTTGTTTCACTCTAAGTTATGGGTGAAAGGTAAGCCTTTACATTTCATTCTTCATAGTGGGAGTCAAAATAATTTAATCTCTTTTAATATTATGAAAAGTTTAAATATGTCCATGAAGCCTCTCCTAAAGTGATACAATATTGTATGGTTCAATCTATGGAGAAACCTTCATGTCACCCACTAATGTCTTCTCTTATATGCAATAAAACCTTTCTAAGATAAAGTCTTATGTGATATGGTCAATCTGGATGTTTATTATGTACTTCTTGGTCAACCATTCATGTATGATCAACATGGAATATATGAATAAAGAACTTGAAGGATCACCCTCACTCTTGTAATATGGTCCTACAAGGTACCTGAGATATAACCTTCTACATCTGTCTCCCTATTTAGTGCCAAGAAATTTGTTCTCATAGTGGTCAAGTTATAGAAATCTAAAAGGGCTAATATTATATCCCTGACTACATAAACAACACAATAGAATAAAATAGATACCAAGCTGAAAAATTTCATGGACATCCATCCATAAACTAATGGTCAGATAGAAATGGTGAATAATTAGGCCCTACATAGGTCAACAAAGAACAACTCCACAAAGCATAGTTCATTCTAAGTATGCATAGAGAATCAAATCAAAACATAAATAACATACTTGATAACAAATCTTGATGTAATGGAGACCATTAATTTTGAAGGAGGGAGGAATGATTTGAATAGCATTTAGGTGATAATTTAGTTGATGGTTCTACCCCAATTGGTGGCAGAACTTTTAGGAGCCATAACTTTTACACCATAGCTATGTTTAACTCCCTGTTTGAACTGTTATAAAGCTAAGAATGAGGAAAACATGATGACATAGCATGGATTTATGCTCGATAGTTTTTACTCTTAAAAATTCTAATAGAAGTGTCCTAAATTTTAATTTTAATAGTGTAATCTAAAAATAGTAAGTTTATAAAAATAATTATTTCTCAAATTTTGTAATGTTGTAAATCATGGAATTCAAACCACTTTATCTCCATCAAGATTGATGAATTTTCACATGCTCCTCAAACCTTCAAAGTATCTATAAAAATAGATGTAGCCTAAAAATGCAATCAAACATCTCTTCTCAAAGATAGGCATATGTTTGAATCTATAAATTTGATCAATAAAACATCTCTTCTCAGAGATAACATTATTACAATTATGTTATTCTTATTTCTTGAATTATCTTTCAACCAAATCTCCTGAGTTTTGGATCAGTGGTATCAGATTAATTTGTCTTTATAGTGTATGATCCTAAGGGTAAGGTCAGATTACAGGAAGCTTGGGTGGAAAATAATAGAACCAATAGACTATCCCCATGTTCCCTCCAAATGACTTCAAATGGCAAACAACACTAAGACATCTGATCCTTTTAATGAAATGGTGAATGAAGCCTTTTAATATCAGTAATTATAGATGATATAATAATTCACCCAGATTTTCCAATAAATTTTGATGAAAAATTATGGCTCGTCATCTATAACCTCACATTTTTTTAGTGCCCCAACACCCTTCAAGGTTTAGGTGACTTTTGATATCCCTAAATTTGAAGGCAAAATTAATGTTGATGCAATAAAAAATTAGTTAGATCAATTTTCATCTTATTTTTTTGTAAATAAATTTATTGATAAAGAGAAGATCACTTTTGCTCTTTTGAAAGCATCATTGCTTGTCAAAAATTGATAGAAAGTCTACAAGAAGAGATTTAGTATGGATGATATTAGCCTTGAGGTGGAGCCTATCTGTGATGATTTCATAGACGCTATAAAGGAAGAATATTATCCTATTAGAGGATATGATGATATGTATATATAGTGGCAATAACTTTATCAAGATAAAGAATTGTCTGTTCAAGATTATACTGACATTTTTCATTCTCTATCTAAGAGATTGAGCATCCAAGAAAGTGAGAAACATAAAGTTTTCAAATATCATGGTAGAATAAAATGATATATACTAGAAGAAATGGAACTCTTCAATTTAGAAACCCTCAGTGAGGCATATAAGTTCATGGTAAAGATTAAGCAGAAGCATGGAAGAAAGAATATGAAGAGTCAGCCTTCAAAATGAAAAAGTGATAAAAAAAGTAAAATAAGAGGCTAAAATTGGAAGAAAAAGGAAGGGAAGATTTGGAAATAGTGTGATTATCACAAACCTAGAACTCACTCCAAATAATAATATCAAGCCATCAAGTCTTCAATTTCTAAGTCACAATTCCCAACATCTACTACTCTACCTCATACATACCCTAAAGTCAAAGAGGATGAAGAAGAGATTGTAGATGTTGAGCCTGATGCCATCATTATTTCATCATAGACCCACAAGGAGAGGCTAGATGACAAGAAAAGGTTGTTTCACTCTAAGTTATGGGTGAAAGGTAAGCCTCTATATTTCATTCTTGATAGTGGGAGTCAAAAAAAATTAATCTCTATTAATGTTGTGAAAAGCCTAAATCTATTAATGAAGCCTCACCCAAAGCTATACAATATTAGATGGTTGAGTCTAGGGAGAAACCTCTGTGTCACCCACCAATGTCACCTCTCATATGCAATAAAACCTTTTCAAGATGAGGTATTATGTGATGTGGTCAATTTAGATGTTTGTGATGTACTCCTTGGTCAACTATTCATGTATGATCAACATGACATCTATGAATTGAGAACTTGAAGGATCACCCTCACTCTTGGAACATGGTGTTATAGGATACCAAAGGTACCACCTTCTACATCTATCTCCTTGATTAGTGCCAAAACATTTTTTCTCATGGTGGTCAAGCCAAAAAAATCTAAAAGGACTGATGTTGTAATCTTAACTACAAAAACAATAAAAGTAAATAGATACCAAGCTAAGGAAGTTCATAGCCTTCCATCTAAAGATTGATGGTTAGGTAGAAATGGTGAATAATCAAGCCTCTTACAGCTCAACAAATCATAACTCCATAAATCATAGTCCATTTTAAGTATGCATTAAGAATCAAATCAAAACACAACTATCACACTTGATGACAAATATTGACAAAATGGAGACCATTGCTTCTTAAGGAGGGAGTAGTGATTTGAGCAGTATTTTAGGTGACAATTTGGGTGATAGTTCTAACCCAATTAATAATAGAACTTTTGAGAGCCATAAATTTTACACCATATCTCTATTTGACTCCCCATTTGAATCATTGGAAAGATAATAACAAGGAGAGCATGATAATATGGCATGGAGCTATGCTCGATGGTTTTTGAGCCTCAAAATTTTAATAGAAGTGTCCTAAATTTTAATTTTAATAGTGTAGTCTAAAAATAGTAAGTTTTTAAAAATAGTAATTTCTAGAATTTTGTAATCTTGTAAATCATGGAAGTCAAACCACTTCATCTCCCTTGAGATTGGTCACTTTATACATCCTCCTCTAGCATTCAAAGTATGTATAAAAATAGATGTAGCCTAAAAAGGCAATCAGACATCTCTTTTTGGAGATAGGCATATGTTTGGATTTACAAATTTGGTCAATAAAACATCTCTTCTCATAGATATCATTATTAAAATTATCTTATTCTTGTTTCTTGAATTATCTTTCAAGAAAGTCTCTTGAGTTTTGGATTAGTGGTATCAGAGAATTTTATCTTTAGAGTGTATGTTCTGAAGAATGATGTCAGATTATAGGAAGCTTGAGTGAAAAATAATAAAACCAACATACTATCCACCTGTTTGGTCTAAATAAACTCAGATGATAGATAATATTGAGACATCTGATCCTTTCAAGAAAATGATAAATGAAGCCCTCCAATAGTACTAAGCATAGATGCTACAACAATTTGCCCAAATTCTTCAACAAATCCTAATGAAAAATTTTGGCTCTTCATTTGTAACCCCACATCTTTTTAGTGCCCCAACACCATTCAAATTTTAGGTGAATTTTGATATCCCTACATTTGAAGGAGAAATCAATGCTAATGTTGTAGAAAATTGGTTAGATCAATTGTCATCCTATTTTTTTATAAATAAATTCACTGATAAAGAGAAGATCACTTTTGCTCTTTTGAAAGTATCCTTACCTATCAAAAATTGGTGGGAAGTGTATAATAAGAGATTTAGTATAGATGATATTGACCTTGAGGTGGAACCTACATGGGACAATTTCATAGAAGTTGTAAAGGAAGAATACTATCTTATTGGAACATATGATGATTTGTATATAGAGTGAAAACAACTTCACTAAGGTAAAGAACTATCTATTCAAGATGACACTAACATTTTTCAAAATCTATCTATGATATTGAGCATTTAAGAAAGTGAAAAACACAAGATTATCAAATATTGTAGTGGACTACAATGGTATATATGAGGAGAAATGGAACTCTTCAATTTAAAAACCCCCAGTGAGGGGTACAAGTTTACAGTGAAGATTGAGTAGAAGCATGGAAGAATGAATATGAAGAGTCAACATTCAAAACATAAAAGTGACAAAGAAGGTCAAATACGAGGTTAAAATTAGAATCAAAAATAAGAAAAGATTGGAAAATGATGTGATTACCAAAAATTTGGAGCTCACTCCAAAGAAAAATGTTGAGCCATCAAATTCCATATTTTTAAGTCATAATATTTAACATTTACTACTCTACCTCATACACACCTTGCAGTCAAAGAGGATGAAGAAGATATTATAGATGTTGAGCCTGATGCCATCATTGCTTCATCATAGACCCATGAGGAGAGGTTAGATGATAAGTAAATGTTGTTTCACTCTAAATTATGGGTGAAACGTAAGCCTCTACATTTTATTCTTAATAGTGGGAGTCAAAAGAATTTAATCTTTGTTAATATTATGAAAAGCCTAAATCTATCCATGAAGCCTCACACAAAGCCATATAATATTGGATGGTTTAGTCTAGGGAGAAATCTCTGTGTCCCCCACCAATGTCTTCTCTCATATGCTATAAAACCTTTCCAAGATGAGGTCTTGTGTTATGTGGTCAATCTAGATGTTTGCAATGTAATATTTAGTCAACCATTTATGTAAAATCAACATGGCATCTATGAATCAATAAATTGAAGGATCACCCTCACTCTTGAAACATGACACTATAGGGTACCAGAGGTACCACCTTCTACATCTATCTCCCTAATTAGTAGCAAGATATTAGTTCTCATGGTGGTCAAGCCATAAAAATCTAAAAGGGTCAGTGTTATAGCCTTTAATACACAAACAACACATCAACAAAAACAAATAGATACCAAGTTATGGAATTTCATGACCTTCTATCAATACACTGATGGTCAAATAGAAATGGTGAATAATCAGACCTTGCATAGCTCAACAAAGAATAGTTCATTATAAGTATGCATCAGGAATCGAATCAAAATACAACTACCACACATGATGATAAATCTTGATGCAATGGGGACCATTGATTATCAAGGAGGGAGTAATGATATGAATAGTGTTTTAGGTGACAATTCGGGTGATGGTTCTACCCTAATTAGTGGTAGAACTTTTAAGAGCCATAACTTTTACACCATAGCTCTATTTGACTCTCCATTTAAATCATTGGAAAGCTAAGAATGAGGAAAACATGATGAGATGGCATGAGCTATGCTTGATGATTTTCAATATTTAAAATCATAATAGAAGTGTCTTAAATTTCAATTTAAATAGTGCAATTTTAAAATAGTAAGTTTCTAAAAATAGTAATTTCTCAAATTTTGTAATGTTGTAAATCATGAAAGTCAAACCACTTCATATCCCTCAAGATTGGTGACCTTCCACATCCTAACTGACCTTTATAGTATGTATAAAAATAGATGTAACCTAAAAAGGTAATCATATATCTCTTCTCAAAAATAGGCATATGTTTGGATCTACAAATTTGATCAATGAAATATCTTATTAGAGATAACATTATTACAATTATGTTATTCTTCTTTTTTAAATTATTTTTTAACCAAAGCTCTTGAGTTTTAGATCAGTGGTATCAGAGTGGTTAGTCTTTATCATGTATGATCTCAAGGATGAGGTCAGAGTATAGGAAGTTTAGGTGAGAAATAATAGAACTAGTAGACTATCCACCTGTTCACTCCAAATGACCTCAAATGATGGACAATATTTAGATATTTGATCTTTTCACGGAAATGGTGAATGAAGCCTTCCAGCAGTAACAAGCACAAATACTACAATAATTCTCTCAAATTCTCCAATAAATCTTGATGAGAAATTTTGGCTCCTCATCTGTAACCTCACATATTTTTAGTGCCCTAAAACCCTTCAATATTTAGAATAATTTTGATATCCCTAAATTTGAAGGTAAAATTAATATTGATGTAGTAGAAAATTGGTTAGATTAATTTTCATCCTATTTTTCTATAAATAAATTTACTAATAAAGAAAAAAATCAATTTTGCTCTTTTGAAAGCATCATTACCTGTCAAAAATTAGTGGGAAGTGTACAAGAAGAGATTTAGTATGGATTATATTAGCCTTGAGGTGGACCCTAATTTAAATGATTTCATATAAGTTGTAAAGGAAGAATACTATCCCATTAAAGCATATGATGATCTGTATATAGAGTAATAATAACTTCACCAAGGTAAAGAATAGTCTATTCAAGATTACATTGACATTTTTCATTTTATATCTCCAAAATTGGGCATATAAGAAAGTAAGAAACACAAGTTTCTCAAATATAATGGTGGACTACAATGGTATATATAAGAAAAAATGGAACTCTTCAATTAAGAATCCCTCTATAAGGCGTGAAAGTTCATGGTGAAGATTGAGTAAAAGCATAGAAGAATGAATATGAAGAGTTAGCTTTCAAAATGAAAAAGTGACAAAGAAGGTTAAACATGATGTTAAAATTGGAAACAAAAGGAAGGGAAGACTGAGAAATTGTGTGATTGCCATAAATCTGGAGCTCACTCTAAAAAATAATGTCAAGCTATCAAGTCTTTGATTTTTGAGTCATAATTCTCAACATCTAATGCTCTACCTCATACACACCCTGCAATTGAAGAGGATGAAGAAGAGATTGTAGATGTCGAGTCCAATGTCATCCTTTCTTCATCATTAGCCCATAAGGAGAGGCCAAATGATTAAAAAAAGTTGTTTCACTCTAAATTATGGGTGAAAGTTAAGCCTCTATATTTTATTCTTAATAGTGGTAGTCAAAAAAATTTAATCTCTACTAATATTTTGAAAATTTTAAATCTTTCCATTAAACTTTACCCAAAACCATATAATATTGGATGGTTCAGTCCTAGGAGAAACCTCTATGTCACCCACCAATGTCTTCTCTCATATACAATAAAACCTTTCCAAGATGAGGTCTTATGTGAGGTGGTCAACCTAGATGTTTATGACGTACTCCTTGGTAAACCATTTATGTATGATCAACATGGCATCTATGAACTAAGAACTTGAAGGATCACCCTCACTCTTGGAACATGGTGCTAAGGGTACCAGAGGTACCACCTTCTAAATATGTCTCCCTAATTAGTGCTAAGAAAATTGTTCTCATGGTGGTTAAGACATAGAAATCCAAAAAGGTTGATATTGCAGCCCTAAATACACAAATAACACAACAACAAATCAAATAGATACCAAGCTAAGGAAGTTCATAGTCTTCCATCCATAGACTAATGGTTAGATAGAAATGGTGAATAATCAGGCCCTACACATCTCAACAAAGCACAGTCAATTTTAAGTATGCATCAGGAATCAAATCAAAACATGATTGCCACACTTGATGATAAATATTGATGTAATGGGAACTATTGCTTCTCAAAGAGGGAGAAATGATCTGAGAAAATTTTCAAACGACAATTTAGGTGATGGTTCTACCCCAATTGGTGGTAGAACTTCTGTGAGCCATAACTTTTGCACCATAACTCCATTTGACTCTCTGTTTGAACCATTAGAAAGATAAAAAAGAGAAAAATGTGATGATATGACACGATCTATGCTCAATTATTTTTTATTCTCAAAATATTAATGGAAGTGTCCTAAATTTCAATTTTAATAGTGTAGTTTATAAATAGTAAATTTCTAAAAATAGTAATTTCTCAAGTTTTGTAATGTTGTAAATCATAAAAGTCAAACCACTTCATCTCCCTTGAGATTGGTGACCTTCCAAATCCTCCTATGACCTTTAAAATATGTATAAAAATAGATGTATCTTGAAAAGGCAATCAGACATCTCTTGTAAGAGATAAGCATATGTTTGGATCTACAAATTTGATCGATGAAACATCTCTTATCAAAGATAGCATTATTAAAATTATGTTATTCTTATTTCTTGAATTATCTTTCAACCAAAGCTCCTGAGTTTGGGATCTGTGGTATCAAATTAATTTGTCTTTATAGTGTATGATCCTAAGGTTAAGGTCAGATTATAGGAAGCTTGGGTGAAAAATAATAAAACCAATAGATTATCTACCTGTTTGCTCTAAATGACCTCAAATGGTGAACAATACCAAAAAATATAATCCTTTGAAAGAAATGGTGAATAAAGTCCTCCAGCAGCATTAATCATAGATTCTACAATAATTCACCCAAATTCTCCAATAAATCTTGATGGGAAATTCTAGCTCCTCATCTGCAACCCCACATATTTTTAGTGCCCCAACACCCTTCAAAGTTTGGGTGAATTTTGATATCCCTACATTTGAAGGTAAAATCAATGACGATGTAGTAGATAATTGGTTGGACCAATTGTCATCCTATTTTGTTATAAATAAACTCATCAATAAAGAGATCACTTTTTCTCTTATAAAAGCTTCATTACCTATCAAAATTGGTGAAAATTGTACAAGAAGATATTTAGTGCAGATGATATTGGCCTTGAAGTGGAACCTACTTGAGATGATTTCATAAAAGATGTAAAAAAAGAATACTACCCTATTCAAGCATATGATTATCTATATATAGAGAGGTAACAACTTCATTAAGGTAAGAAATAGTCTGTTTAAGATTATACTGATATTTTTTATTCTCTGTCTATGAGATTAGGCATCCAATAAAGTGAGAAACATGAGTTTTTCAAATATTGTAGTGAACTAAAATAGTATATATGGGGGGAAATGATTTTTTTTAATTTATAAACGTTTGGTGAGGCATATAAGTTCGTAGTGAAGATTGAGCAAAAGCATGGAAGAATGAATATGAAGAGTCAGTTTTCAAAATGAAAAAGTGATAAATAAGGTTAAACATGATGCTAAAATTAAAATCAAAAAGAAGGGAAGACTGAAAAATAGTGTGATTACCAAAAATATGGAACTCACTCCAAAGAAGAATGTTGAGCCATCAAGTCCTTAATTTCTGAGTCACAATTTTCAATATCTACTACTCTACCTCATACACACCCTATAGTCAAAGAGAATGAAGAAGAGATTGTAGATGTTGATCCTAATTCCATTATTACTTCATCATAGACCCATGAGGAGGGCTAGATGACAAAGAAAAGTTGTTTCACTCTAAGTGATGGGTGAAAGGTAAGCCTCTCCATTTCATTCTTGACAGTGGGATTCAAAAGAATTTTATATTTTATAATGTTGTGAATAGTCTAAATCTATCCATGAAGCCTCACTCAAAGTCATACAATATTAAATGGTTGAGTCCAAAGAGAAATCTCTTTATCACCCACCAATGTCTTCTTTCATATGCAATAAAACCTTTCCAAGATAAGATCTTGTATGATGTGAACAATCTAAATGTTTGTGATATAATATTTGGTCAACCATTCATGTATGATTGACATGTAATCTATGAATTAAGAACTCAAAGTATTTCCCTCACTCTTGAAACATGGTGTTATAGGGTACCAAAAGTACCACCTTCTACATTTATCTCCCTGATTAGTGCCGAGAAATTTTTTCTCATGGTGGTCAAGCCAAAAGAATCCAAAAGGGCCAATGTTGCAACCCTGAATAAATAAATAATAGAATCAAATAGATACCAAGCTAAGGAATTTCATGGCCTTCCATCTATAGACTGATGGTCAGATATAAATGGTGAACAATCAGGTCTTGCACAGCTTAGCAAAGTACAACTCCACAAAGCACAATTCATTCTAAGAATGCATTGAGAATCAAATCTAAAAAAAATACCAAATATGATGAAAAATATTTATGAAATGGATACCATTATTTATAAAGGAGGGAGGAATGATCTGAGGAGTATTTTAGATGACAATTCGGGTGATGGTTATACCCCAATTGGTGGTAGAACTTCTAGGAGCCATAACTTTTGCACCATAGCTCCATTTGACTCCCTGTTTGAACCATTGAAAAGATAAGAATGAGGAGAAAAAATTGAGATGGCATGGAGATATTCTCAATACTTTTGACTCTTGAAAATTATAATATAAGTGTCCTAAATTTAAATTTTAATAGTGCAGTTTAAAAATAGTAAGTTTTTAAAAATAATAATTTCTTGAATGAAAAATTTTCAAATAAATATCAATGAAAATTTTTGGCTCCTCATCTGCAACCCCAAATTTTTCCAATGCCCCAACACCCTTCAAGGTTAAGGTTAGTTTTGATATACATACATTTGAAGGCAAAATCAATGCTGATGTAGTAGAAAATTGATTGGATCAATTGTCATCCTATTTTTCTATAAATAAATTTACCGATAAAAAGAATATATTTTTTTCTCTTTTTAAAGCATCATTACATATAAAAAATTAGTGGGAAGTGTACAAGCAAGAGATTCAGTATGGATTATATTAGCCTTGAGGTGATACCTACCTAGGATGATTTCATAGAAGCTGTAAAGAGAGAATACTACCCCATTGGAGTATATAATGATATATATATATATATATATATATATATATATATATATATATATATATATATATAGAATGTCAACAACTTCACCAAGGTAAGGAACAGTCTGTTCAAAATTATACTGACATATTTTATTATTTATTTATGAGATTGAAGATCTAATAAAGTGAGAAACATAAGGTTCTCAAATATCATGGTGGATGACAATGGTATAAATGGGTGAAATGGAACTCTTCAATTTAAAAATCCTCGATGAGGTGTACAATTTCATAGTGAAAATTGACCAAAATCATGGAAGAATAAATATGAAGAGTGATAAAGAAGGTCAAACATGAGGCCAAAATTGGAAGCAAAAGGAAGGGAAGACTATAAAATAGTGTGATTACCACAAATCTGGAACTCACTCCAAAGAAGAATGTCAAGTCATCAAGTCTCTAATTTTTTAGTCACAATCCTCAACATTTACTACTAAGTCACATACACACCTTGCAGTCAAAGAAGATGAAGAAGAGATTGTAGATTTTGAGCCCAATGCCATCATTACTTCATTATAGACCTATGAGGAGAGTCTAGATGACAAAGAAAGGTCATTTCACTCTAAGTTATGAGTGAAAGGTAAGCTTCTACATTTCATTCTTGATAGTGGGAGTCAAAAGAATTTAATCTTTGATGATATTGTGAAAAGACTAAATCTATTCATGAAGTCTCACCTAAAGCCATATAGTATTGGATGGTTGATTCTAGGGAGAAATCTCTGTGTCACCCACCAATGTCTTCTCTTATATACAATAAAACCTTTCTAAGATGAGGTCTTTTGTGATGTGGTCAATCTGGATGTTTACGATGTACTCCTTGGTCAACCATTCATGTATGATTAACATGGCATCTATGAATCAAAAACTCAAAATATCACCCTTACTCTTAGAACACAATGTTATAAGGTACTAGAGGTATCACCTTCTACATCTATCTCTTTGATTAGTTTCAATAAATTTGTTCTCATGGTGGTCAAGCCATAGAAATCTAAAAGGATCGATGTTGCAACCTTGACTACACAAACAATATAATAACATAAGAAAATAGATATGAAGTGAAAGAAGTTTATTACAAATGATATTGGCTTTAAGGTGGATCTTACTTTAGATGATTTCATAGAAGTTGTAAAGGAAGAATACTACCCCATTTGAGCATATGATGATCTATATATAGAGTGGTAACAACTTCAGTAAGGTAATGAAGAGTCTATTTAAGATTACACTGACATTTTTCATTCTCTATCTATGAGATTAGGCATCCAAAAAAGTTAAAAATATAAGGTTCTAAAATATCGTGGTGGACTACAATGTTATATATAGAGGGAAATGGAACTCTTCAATTTAGAAACCCTCAGTGAGGCATATAATTATATGATGAATATTGAGCTGAAGCATGGGAAAATGAATATGAAGATTAAACCTTCAAAATAGAAAAGTGACAAAGAACATCAAACACGAGGTCAAAATTAGAACCAAAAAGAAGGGAAGACTAGGAAATGTTGTGATTCCCACAAATCTAGAACTCATTCCAAAGATTAATGTTGAGCCATCAAGTCCTCAATTTCTAACTCACAATCCTCAATATCTACTACTCTACCTCATACACACCCTATAGTCAAAGAGAATGAAGAAGAGATTGTAGATGTTGATCCTGATTCCATTATTGTTTCATCATAGACCCATGAGGAGAGGCTAGATGATAAGGAAAAGTTGTTTCACTCTAAGTTATGGGTGAAGGGTAAGCCTTTGTATTTCATTCTTGATAGTGGGAGTAAAAATAATTTAATCTCTATTAATATTTTAAAAATCCTAAATTTGTCCATGAAGCCTCACTCAAATCTGTACAATATTGGATGGTTGAGTCAAGAGAGAAACATCTATGTCACCCACCAATGTCTTCTCTCATATGTAATAAAACCTTTCCAATATGAGGTCTTGTGTGATGTGGTCAATCTGGATGTTTACGATGTACTACTTGGTTAATAATTCATGTATAATTGACATGTCATCTATAAATTAAGAACTAAAAGGATCACCTTCATTCTTGAAACACGATGATATTGGGTACCAGAGGTACCACCTTCTACATCTATCTCCCTGATTAGTGCCAAGAAATTTGTTCTCATGGTGGTCAAGTCACAAAAATAAAAAAAAGGCTGATGTTGTAGCCCTAAATACACAAACAACACAATAATAAAAGAAAATAGATACTAAGCTAAAAAAATTCATGGTCTTCCATCCACAGATTGATGGTTAGATAGAAATGGTGAACAATCAGGCCCTACACAACTCAAAAAAGCATAGTTCCATAAATTATAGTCCATTCTAAGTATGCATTAGGAATCAAATCAAAACACAACTACCACATTTGATGATAAATCTTGATACAATGGGGACCATTACATCTCAAGGAGGAAGGAATGATCTGAACAACATTTCAGGTGATAATTCGGGTGACGGTTCTACCCTAATTAGTGGTAAAAATTTTGGGAGCTATAACTTTTGTAGCATAGCTTCATTTGAATCTCCATTTGACTCTCCATTTGAACTATTGAAAATATAAGAATGAGGAGAATTCAATGAGAAGGCATGAAGATATGATCAATGTTTTTTGATTTTTGAAATCCCAATAGAATTGTCTTGAATTTCAATTTTAATAGTGCAGTCTAAAAATAGTAATTTCTCAAATTTTGTAATGTTGTAAATCATGGAATTTGAACCACGTCATCTCCCTTGAGAATAGTGACCTTCCACATCCTCCTCTAGCCTTCAAAATATGTAAAAAAATATATGTAACTTGAAAATGTAATCAAACATCTCTTTTTAGAGATAGGTATATATTTGGATCTACAATTTTGATCAATAAAACATATCTTCTTAGAGATAAAATTATTACAACATGTGTGAAGCCGCCACCGTGCCCTGTTTAGGGAAAAAAAAGAAAAAACCCTAAGCTGCGGTGGTACCCTACTCAGGGAAAATGGGCTCGAAGAGGGTGCTCACGTCTGCATGGCACCCGTAAACCCTATCTATTCTACATAGCCCACTGTAATGCATGATCTCTTATTGTGTGGAACTTTATTTTTGCTTTAGATGTCCATATTATGGATGGAACATGGGTTAGATTTCTAGCCCAAGTTAGATTGCTATCGTGATCTAGTTTATGAAGGAAATAGTGAATAGATGGGGGAAACCCTCGTGGGGGAGCCACATAGGGTGCTCATGGAGGCCGCCATGGGGAGCAAGGCTAGGATTTGGCCGAGTTCAGTGAGCACCTCATTATCAGATGCCACAGGGAGCAGCACAATGTGCTCATGGAGGCCGCCAAGGCTATTGACAGTAATGTGAGTGACATGGCTATGGCCATCATTATTGTTGGATCTGATGGTGTCTTCATCAATCATAGTGACAAAGAAACCAAAGGTATTTTGGGGTTTTTTATTGTCATGGAAAATGCTTGTGCATCATTATTACAATGGCAACCTACATTATTGGCTAGGGTAGAATGCTAAAGATATATATGTTTTTAGCATTCTTTTCCCTATGCTGTAAGTTTTTTAAGGTTACAAGTCCTTGTAAAACCTAGGTACTTATTTCAGCTTGTAAAACTTGGTTTCGTTAAGGTTTCAGGTCCTTGTAAAACTTGGGTGCTTTTATTGGTTCATGTTTGTGGTTTCAGGTCCCTGTAAAACCTGATTTGATACTATTTTTTAGTAGGTTTCAGGAATGCTTTTCCTGGTGGTTGTTAATGCTTTATCTTTATTGATTCTATAAAAGGGTTTTGGGGTCCCTTCAAAACCTACTTTTACCTTAATCTAAAACATTATTACAATTGGGTTATTCTTGTTTCTTGAATTATCTTTAAACTAAAGCTATTGAGTTTTGGCTCAATGATATCATAGCAGTGTTTATTTAGAATGTATGATCTCAAAGATGAGGTCAGATTACAAGAAGCTTGGGTAGAAAATAATAGAACGAGCAGTCTATCCACCTATTCACTCTAAATGACTTCAAATGATGGACAACACTGAGACATCTGATCCTTTAAAATATATGGTGAATGAATCCCTCTAGCACTAGCAATCATATATGCTACAACAAATATATCAAATTCTCTAACAAAACGCGATGGAAAATTTTGGCTCCTCATCTACAACCCCACATCTTTTTAGTGCCCCAACATCCTTCAAATTTCAAGTGAATTTTGATATCCCTATATTTTAAGGAAACATAAATGTTGATGTAGTAGAAAATTAGTTGGATCAATTGTCATCCTATTTTTTTATAAATAAATTCATTAATAAAGAGAACATCACTTTTGATCTTTTGAAAGCATCACTACCTGTCAAAAATTGGTGGGAAGTGTAGAAAAAGAGATTTAGTATGGATTATATTAGCCTTAAGGTAGAACCTACCTGGGATGATTTAATATAAGCTGTAAAATAAAAATACAACCCCATTGAAGCATATGATGATCTGTATATAGAGTTGTGACAACTTTGTTAAGGTAAGGAACACTTTGTTAAAGATTACACTAACATTTTTCATTCTCTATCTATGAGATTGGGCATCCAAAAAAGTAAGAAATATAAGATTCTAAAATATCGTGGTGGACTACAATGGTATAAACAGAGAGAAATGGAACTCTTCAATTTAGAAACCCTCAACAAGGCATACAAGTTCATGGTGAAGATTGAGCAAAAGCATGGAAAAATGAATATGAAAAGTCAGCCTTCAAAATAGAAAAGTGACAAAGAAGGTCAAACATGAGGATAAAATTGAAAGAAAAAATAAGGGAAGATTGAGAAATGATTTGATTACCACAAATCTTAAACTCACTCCAAAGAAGAATGTCAAGCCATCAAGTCCTTGATTTTTGAGTCACAATCCCCAACATATACTACTCTACCTCACACACACCTTGTAGTCGAAGAGGATGAATAAGATATTATAGATGCTAATCTTGATGTCATCATTGCTTCATCATAGACCCATGAGGAGAGGCCAGATGACAAGGAAAGGTTGTTTCACTTTAATTTATAGGTGAAAGGTAAGCCTATGTATTTTATTCTTGATACTGGAAGTCAAAAGAATTTAATCTCTCTTAATGTTGTGAAAAGCCTAAACATATCCATGAATCTTCACTCAAAGCCATACAGTATTGGATGGTTGAGTTTAGAGAGAAACCTCTGTGTCACCCACCAATGTCTTCTCTCATATACAATAAAACCTTTCCAAGATGACATCTTATGTGATGTGGTCAATCTAGATGTTTGTGATGTACTCCTTGGTCAACCATTTATATATAATCAACATGGAATATATGAATCAAGAACTCAAAGGATCACCCTCACTCTTAGAACACAATGCTATAAGATATTAAAGGTACCACCTTATACATTTGTCTCCCTGATTATTGCCAAAATTTTTGATCTCATGGTGGTCAAGCCACATAAATCAAAAAGTGTTGATGTTGTAGCCTTGAATATATAAAAAACACAATAATATAATAAAATTGATATGAAGATGAAGAATTTCATAGCCTTCCATCCATAGACTAATGGTTAGACAAAATTGGTGAACAATCAGGCCCTGCATAGCTCAACAAAGCATAGCTTCACAAAGCATAGTCCATTCCAAGTATGCATCGAGAATCAGATCAAAAAAAAAAACTCCATACTTGATGAAAAATATTAATGTAATGGGGAACATTACTTATCAAGGAAGGAGGAATGATCCGAGCAACATTTTAGGTGATAATTTGGGTGACGGTTCTACCCCTATTAGTTGTAGAAATTCTGAGAGCCATAACTTTTGTACCATAGCTCTCTTTGACTTCCCGTTTTAACCATTGGAAATATAAGAATGATTAAAATGTGATAATATGGCATGGATCTATGATTAGTGGTTTTTGGAACTTAGAATCCTAATAGAAGTGTCCTAAATTTGAATTTTAATAGTGTAGTCTAAAAATATTAAGTTTTTAAAAATAGTAATTTATTTAATTCTATAATATTGTAAATCATGGAAGTTGAACCACTTCATCTCCCTTAAGATTGGTGACCTTCCACATCCTCCTACGGCCTTCAAAGTATTTATAAAAATAGAATTATCTTGAAAAGATAATCAGATATCTCTTCTCAGAGATAGGCATATGTTTGGATCTACAAATTTGATCAATAAAATATCTCTTCTCAAAGATAAAATTTTATAATTGTGTTATTATTATTTCTTGAATTATTTTTAAACCAAAAATCCTAAGTTTTGGATCAGTGGTATCAAAGTGGTTTGTATTTTGAGTGTATGATCCTGAAGATAGAGATATCCATATGTTTGGATCTACAAATTTGATCAATAAAATATCTCTTCTCAAAGATAACATTATTATAATTGTGTTATTGTTATTTCTTAAATTATTTTTAAACCAAAAATCCTAAGTTTTGGATCAGTGGTATCAGATTAGTTTGTCTTTGGAGTGTTATTATTATTATTTCTTGAATTATTTTTAAACCCAAAATCCTAAGTTTTAGATCAGTGGTATCAGAGTGGTTTGTCAGATTATAGGAAGCTTGGGTGAAAAATATTAGAACTAGCAATATGATCCTTTGAAGGAAATGGTGAATGAAGCCCTACGGTAGCAATATGTAAATATGATACAACAACTCACCCAAATCCTCTAACAAATCTTGATGGGAAATTCTAGTTCCTCATTTTCAATCCCACATCTTTTTTGTTCTCCAACACCCTTCAAGGTTTACGTGAATTTTGATATCCCTATATTTGATGGAAAAATCAATGTTGATGTAGTAAAAAAATAGTTGGATCAATTGTCATCCTATTTTTATGTAAATAAATTCATCGATAAATAGAATACGACTTTTGCTCTTTTGAAAGCATCATTTCCTGTCAACAAATGGTGAGAAGTGTAAAAAGAGAGATTCAATATGGATGATATTGGCCTTGAGGTAGAACCTACATGGGACAATTTCATAGAAGCTGTAAAGGAATAATACTACCCAATTAGAGCATATGATGATCTGTATATAGAGTGGCAACAACTTCATCAAGGTAAAGAACAGTCTGTTCAAGATTATACTAATATTTTTCATTCTCTATCTATGAGATTGAGCATCTAGAAAAGTGAAAAACATAAGGTTATGAAATATCATGGTATACTACAATGGTATATATGGGGGAAAATGGAACTCTTCAATTTAAAAACCCTCGATGAGGTGAACAAGCTCATGGTGAAGATTGAGCAGAAGCATGAAAGAATGAATACGAAGAGTCAGCCTTCAAAATATAAAAATAAAAAAGAAGGTCAAACATGAGGCCAAAATTGGAAGAAAAATTAAGGAAAGACTAGAAAATGGTGTGATTACCATAAATCTAGAATTCAATTCAAAGAATAATGTCAATCCATTAAGTCCCTAATTTTTGAGTCACAATCTTCAACATCTATTGATCTACTTGATAAACACCTTGTAGTTAAAGAGGATGAAGAAGAGATTGTAGATGTTGAGCCTAATGCCATCATTGCTTCATCATAGACCCATGAGGAGAGGCCAAATGACAAGGAAAGGTTGTTTCACTCTAAGTTATGGGTGAAAGATAAGCCTCTACATTTTATTCTTGATAGTGGGAGTCAAAAGAATTTAATATCTACTAATGTTGTGAAAAGCTTAACTATGTTCATGAAGCCTCACCCAAAACCATAAAATATTGGATGGTTGAGTCTAGGGAGAAACCTCTGTGTCACCCACCAATGTCTTCTCTCATATGCAATAAAACTTTTATAAAATGAGGTCTTATGTGAGGTGGCCAATCTGGATGTTTGCGATGTACTCCTTGATCATCCATTCATGTGTTATCAACATGACATCTATAAATCAATAAATTGAAGGATCAACCTCGCTCTTGAAAAATGGTGTTATAATGTACCATAGGTACCACCTTCTACATTTGTCTCTCTGATTAGTGCCAAGAAATTTATTCTCATGGTGGTCAAGTCATAGAAATCTACAAGGGCTGATGTTGCAACCTTAACTACATAAACAACAAAATAATAAAATAAAATAAAATAGATACCAAGCTAAGGAATTTTATAGCTTTCCATCTATAGACTAATGGTCAGATAGAAATGGTGAATAATCAAGCCCTACATAGCTTAACAAAGCAGTCTATTCCAAGTATGCGTCAAGAATCAAATCAAAACACAACTACCAAACTTGATGACAAGTCTTGATTCAATGGGGAAGATTTCTTCTCAAGGAGGGAGGAATGATCTTAGTAGCATTTCAAGTGACAATTTAGATGATGGTTCTACTTAATTAGTGGTAGAACTTTCAAGAGCCATAACTTTTACACCATAGCTCTATTTGGCTCCCCATTTGAATCATTAAAAAGATAAGAATGAGGAGAACATGATGAGATGTCATGATATATAATCAAAGGTTTAAATCCCTCAAAATCCTAATGGAAGTGTCCTAAATTTCAATTTTAATAGTGTAGTTTAAAAATAATAAGTTTTTAAAAATTATAATTTATCAAATTCTATAATATTATAAATCATAAAAGTTGAACCACTTCATCTCCCATGAGATTGGTGACCTTCAACATCTTCTTTCTGCCTTTAAAGTATGTATAAAAATAGATGTATCCCAAAAAGTCAATCAGACATATTTCTCAAAGATAGGTATATATTTAGATCAATAAATTTGATCAATAAAACATCTCTTCTCAAAGATAACATTGTTATAATTATGTTATTCTTGTTTCTTGAATTATCTTTCAATCAAAGCTCTTGATTTTTGGATAAGTGGTATCAAAGCGGTTTATCTTTAGAGTGTATGATCCTAAGGTTGAGATTAGATTACAATAGAACCAGCAGACTATCCACCTATTCACTCCAAATGACTTCAAATGGTGGACAACACTAAGACATCTAATCCTTTCAAGGAAATGGTGAATGAAGCCCTCCAATAGTATCAAGCATAGATGCTAGAATAATTTATCCAAATTCTCCACTAAATCCTAATGAGAAATTTTAGGTCCTCATCTACAACCTCACATCTTTTCAGTGATCTAAATCCCTTCAAGGTTTAGGTGAATTTTGATATCCCTACATATGAAGGCAAAATAAATGCTGATATATTAAAAAATTGGTTGAATCAATTGTCATCTTCTTTTTTGTAAATAAATTCATCGATAAAGAGAAGATCACTTTTGCTCTTTTGAAAGCATCATTGCCTATCAAAAATTGGTGGGAAGTGTACAAGAAGAGATTCAATACATATGATATTGGCTTTTAAGTAGAACCTACCTAGAATGATTTCATAGAAGTTATAAAGGAAGAATACTACCCCATTGAAGCATATGATGATCTGTATATAGAGTGGCAACAACTTCGCCAAGGTAAGGAACAATTTGTTCAAGATTATACTAACATTTTTAATTCTCTATATGTGAGATTGGGCATCCAAGAAAGAAAGAAACACAAGGTTCTCAAATATCATGGTCGACTAAAATGGTATATATGGGGGGAAATAAAACTCTTCAATTTAAAAATCCTCAGTGAGGCTTACAAGTTCATGGTGAAGATTGAGCAAAAGTATGAAAGAATGAATATAAAGAGTCAACATTCAAAATAGAAAAGTGATAAAGAAGGTCAAACATGAGGTTAAAATTAGAATCAAAAGGAAGGGAAGACTGAGAAATGGTGTGATTACCACAAATCTAGAACTCACTCCAAAGAAGAATGTCGATCCATCAAGTCCTTGATTTCTAAGTCATAATCTTCAACATCTACTACTCTACCTCATATACACCATACAATTGAAGAGGATGAAGAAGATATTATAGATGATGAGCCTAATGCCATCATTGCTTCATCACAGACCCATAAGGAGAGGCTAGATGACAAATAAAGGTTGTTTCACTTTAAGTTATAGGTGAAAGGTAAGCCTCTACATTTCATTCTTGATAGTCAGAGTCAAAAGAATTTAATATCTGATATTATTATGAAAAACCTAAATATATCCATGAAGCCTCACCCAAAGCCATATAGTATTGGATGGTTGAGTCCAGGAAAAAACCTCCATGTCACCCACTAATGTCTTCTCTCATATGCAATAAAACCATTCCAAAATGAGGTCTTATGTGATGTGGTCAATTTGGATGTTTGCAATGTACTCTTTAATCAATCATTCATGTATGATCGACATAGAATCTATGAATCAAGAACTCAAAGGATCACTCTCACTCTTGGAACATGATGCTATAGTGTACTAGAGGTACCACCTTCTACATCTATCTCCCTGATTAGTGCCAAAAAATTTGTTCTCATGCTGGTCAAGTCTTAGAAATCTAAAAGGGCTGATGTTACAACTTTGACTACAAAAACAACACAATAATAGAATAAAATAAATACCAAGTTGAGGAAGTTCACAGCCTACCATCCACAGACTAATATTCAAAAAAAAAATGGTGAACAATTGAGCTCTGCAAATCTCAACAAAGCACAGCTCCACAAAGTAGAATCTATTCCAAGTATGCATCGAGAATCAAATCAAAATGCAACTGCCACACTTGATGACAAATTTTAATTAAATGGGGATGATTGATTCTCAAGAGGGAGGAATCATCTGAGTAGCATTTCAAGTGACAATTTGGGTGATGATTCTATCTGAATTGGTAGTAGAACTTCTGGGAGCCATAATTGTTGCACCATAGCTCCATTTGACTCCCTGTTTGAACCATTAGAAAGCTAAGAACAAGGAGAATGTGATGAGATGGCATAAACTATGTTTGATTATTTTTTACCTTTGAAATCCCAATAGAAGTGTCCTAAATTTTAATTTTAATAGTATAGTCTAAAAATAGTAAGTTTATAAAAATAGTAATTTCTCAAATATTGTAATGTTGTAAATCATGGAAGTCAAATCACTTCATCTCCCTTGAGATTGGTGACCTTCCGCATCGTCCTTCAAATTTCAAAGTATGTATAAAATATATTTAGCCTAAAAAGCCAATTAGACATCTCTTCTCAAAGATAGGCATATATTTGGATCTGCAAATTTGATCAATAAAATATCTCTTCTCAAAGATAGCATTATTACAATTGTGTTATTCTTATTTTTTCTTAAATTATCTTTCAACCAAAGCTCTTATGTTTTGGATCAGTGGTATTAGACTGGTTTGTCTTTAGAGTGTATATATGAGGATGAGGTCAGATTACAAGAATCTTGGGTGGAAAATAATAGAACCAATAGACTATCCATATGTTCACTCTAAATGACCTCAAATGGTATACAACACCGAGATATCTAATCTTTTTAATTAAATTATGAATTAATCCCTCCAATAGTAGCAAGCATAGATACTACAAAAATTAGCTCAAATTCTCCAATAAATCTTGATAGAAAATTATGGCTCCTCATCTGTAACTCTTACATATTTTCAGTGCCCGAACACCCTTCAAGGTTCAGGTGAATTTTTATCTCCATACATTTGAAGGCAAAATCAATTCTAATATAGTATAAAATTGGTTGGATCAATTTTCATCCTTTTTTTTTGTATATAAATTCACTAAGTTTTAAAAGCATCATTGCTTGTCAAAAATTAGTGAAAAGTGTACAAGAAGAGATTTAGTATGAATGATATTGTCCTTGAGGCAAAACCTACCTAGGATGATTTCATAAAAGCTATAAAGAAAGAATACTACCCCATTAGAGCATATGATGATCTATATATAGAGTGGAAACAACTTCGCTAAGGCAAGGAATGGTTTGTTTAAGATTATATTGACATTTTTTATTCTCTATGTATGAGATTGGGCATCTAGGAAAGTGAAAAATATAAAGTTCTCAAATATTTTGGTGGAATACAATGGTATATATGGGGGCAAATAGAACTCTTCAATTTAGAAACTGTTGGTGAGGTGTACAAGTTCATGGTGAAGATTGATCAAAAGCATGGAAGAATGAATACAATGAGTCAACCTTTAAAATGGAAAAGTTAAAAAGAAGGTCAAATATGAGGCCAAAATTAGAAGCAAATGGAAGGGAAGACTTGGAAATAGTGTGATTACCACACATCTAGAACTCACTCCAAAGAATAATGTTGAGCCATCAAGTCCCTAATTTTTGAGTCATAATCCTCAACATCTACTACTCTGCCTCATACACATCTTGTATTCAAAAAAGATGAAGAAGAGATTGTAGATGTTGAGCCTGATGCCATCCTTGCTTCATCATAGACCATGAGGAGAGGTTAGATGATAAGGAAATATTTTTTCACTCTAAGTTATGGGTGAAAGGTAAGCCTCTATATTTCATTCTTAATATTCAAAGTCAAAATATTTAATCTCTATTAATTTTTTGAAAATCCTAAATCTATCAATGAAGCCTCACCCAAAGCTATACAGTATTGGATGGTTAAGTCTAGGGAGAACCCTCTGTGTCACCCACCAATGTCTTCTCTCATATACAATAAAACCTTTCCAAGATGAGGTCCTGTGTGATGTGGTCAATTTGGATGTTTGTGATCACCCTATGAATCAAGAACTCAAAGGATCATAATAAAATTAGCATGACATCTATGAATCAAAAACTCAAAGGATCACCCTCATTCTTGTAACACATAACTATAGTGTACCATAGGTACCACCTTCTAGTGACAAGAAATTTGTTCGCATGGTGGATAATCAATAGAAATTCAAAAGGGTTGATGTTGCAGCCCTAACTACACAAACAACATAAAAATAGAATAAAATAGATACCAAGCTGAGGAAGTTCATGGCCTTCCATCCATATACTGATGGTCAAATAGAAATGGTTAATAATTGGGTCTTACATAGGTCAACAAAGCAAAGCTCCATAAAGCATAGTCTATTTTAAGTATGCATTAGAAATCAAATCAAAATATAACTGCCACACTTGATGACAAATATTGATGTAATGGGGACCATTTCTTTTGAAGGAGGGGAATGATCTGAGCATCTTTTCAGGTGACAATTTAGGTGATGGTTCTACCTCAATTGGTGATAGAACTTTCAAGAGCCATAACTTTTACATCATAGCTTCGTTTGACTCCCCGTTTGACCTATTGAAAAGATAAGAATGAGGAGAATGAAATGAGATTTTATGAGCTATGTTTAACATTTTTTAACCCTCAAAATTATAATAGAAGTGTCCAAAATTTTAATTTTAATAGTGCAGTCTAAAAATAGTAAGTTTCTAAAAATAGTGATTTCTCAAATTCTATAATGTTATAATGTATGATCCCAAGGATGAGGTCATATTATAGGAATCTTGGGTAGAAAATAATAGAACCAATAGACTATCCACCTTTTCATTCCAAGGGACCTCAAATAATGGATAACATTGAGACATCCGATCCTTTCAAGGAAATGGTGAATGAAGCCCTCTAGCAGTGGTAAACATAGATGCTACAACAATTTTATAAAATTCTTCAAAAAATCTTGATGAGAAATTATGGATCCTCATAAGCAACCCCACATCTTTTCAGTACCCCAACACCCTTCAAAGTTTAGGTGAATTTTTATATCCCTACATTTGAAGGTAAAATCAATGTTGATGTAGTATAAAATTGGTTAGATCAATTGTCATCTTATATTTTTTTTAAATAAATTCACCGATAAAGAGAAGAACACTTTTACTCTTTTGAAAGCATCATTTCCCATCAAAAATTGGTGGGAAGTGTAGAGAAAAAGATTCAGTATGGATGATATTGACCTTGAGGTGGAACCTACTTGGGATGATTTCAGAAAAACCTATAAAGGAAGAATACTACCCCATTGGAGTATATGATGATCTATGTATAGAGTGGAAACAAATTTTCTAAGGTAAGAAACAATATGTTCAAGATTACACTAATATTTTTCATTCTCTATCTATGAGATTGGGCATCTAAATAAAGTGAGAAACATAAGGTTCTCAAATATCATGATGGACTATAATGGTATATATGGGGGGAAATAGAACTCTTCAATTTATAAATCCTTGGTGACGAGTACAAGTTCATGATGAAGATTAAGCAGAAGCATGGAATAATGAATAAAAAGAGTCAGCCTTCAAAATGTAAAAGCAACAAAGAAGGTCAAACATGAGGCCAAAATTGGAAGCAAAAGAAAGAGAAGACTAGGAAATGGTGTGATTACCGTATATCTAGAACTCATTCCAAAGAAGAATGTCAACCCATCAAGTCCCTAATTTTTGAGTCATAATCCTCAACATCTGCTAATCTACCTCAACACACCCTATAGTTTAAGAGGATGAAGTAGATATTATAGATACTGAGACTGATGCCATTGTTGTTTCATTACAGACCCACAAGGAGAGGCTAGATGACAAAAATGGTTGTTTCACTCTAAGTTATGGGTGAAAGGTAAGTCTCTGCATTTCATTCTTGATAGTGGAAGTCAAAAGAATTTAATCTTGTTGGGGAATCCAAGAATAACACACCTGTTCTGATCCCACTTGTTAGGATCTTGCTCCTCAAAAAGAGCACAATATGATTACCAAATACAAGCAATTAAACATGTGGAATTATCCAGAAGTACAAGTAACTAGAATTCACAAATAGCACAGAATATGAGAGACAATACACTATCTTGTATTAATACTCATACAGAAAATAATACAATAAATAAGATGCCACTTCTTCTCCCACCTTTCAGAGGCTTCCCACACCTCAAGTGTATAGTAATTCTTCTTCAAAAGTTTACTCTCCTACCAAAAACGGTCCCAACACGCAACTCACACACATAATTGGTGTTCACCTCTCCAACTAGTCAGTAATAACCCTGCCAGTACCAAGCACTCTAAAGTACTTCAAGTAGATCTCCCATGAACCTGCAACCTGCAATTCAACAGACCATACTTACACATGTAGATCTCCTATGAACTTGCAACATCCTGCAACTCAATGATCTTACAATGGAAGGATCTTCCTTGCCTTCCTTTTCAGCTCATAATTACAATACATGCCAATGGGTCTATAAATAGATCCTAGACTTAAAAAATAACTTAGACTCTTAGTTTACTAATAATAGACACGCAGCTCAAGACTCGAAATAGCCTTTACATGCAAACAATCAGTTCAATAAACTAACTGTTTATGCAACGAATAGTTCTAGAACATATAGGCAACCGATGTCGATCCCTATCTGACTACTATTGACCGACGTCAGCCGACTCCCTACTGATGTCGGTTGCTTTCTGCATTCATCATGATCGACGTCGATTATACTACCGATGCCAGTGTCTCTAGAACTTCAGCAACCTCCTCTTCATCTGCATAGTTGAAGCTTTTAGCTCCACAACCTAACAATCTTCCACTTGGAGATAAATAGTTGCAACTGTACCTATACCTGTACATCATCTAGTTTGTTCCCTTGGCTCTATATCCCTCTTCGAAATCACCCTTGAAGACCAACCACCAAAAAACCTGTGGTGCACCTCATGTCATCCAAATCACCTGCCACATCCGCATCTACAAACCCATGTAGAAAATAACTTGACCCTGCATAGCATGTGCACCTACTGCTGGTCCCTCTAAGAATCCACTGAACTGTCCTCCAATGCTTCTTTCCTGGATTGGCTCCAAACTTGTGACAACTCCCACTGCTTGGGAAAACTTAGGTCTAGTACATACCATGCACTTAACCTCATTATGTGAATCAAGACACTATTCTGTGAACTGTCCAACCATCGGCGTGCTAACCGGTCTCACACAATCATCCTGCAACAAAGTCAACCTGTGACCTTCCATGTCCCTAGAACACACTCATGCCAAAGAATCTTGCTGCTCCCAGATTCCTCATGACACACCTCTAAACTAGCTTTACGTTTAGTTCAGCAACTCCCTGTATATGTAACCCTACAACAAGCACATCATACAGTATTAGGATAATGTAGCTAATATAATCCAACCTGGTAAAGAGAAACACAATGATCAAACCTCCATCGCCCTGCAGCTTACTCAAGACCATATACCCTAGCCTTCTGTCTCACATGTCCATTTCCACTCTTCTTTAGCCTAAACATCTATTCGTCTCTCAGTGCTTACTTCCAATTGGCAACTCCACCAAAAACTCCCATTTGGTTCTTCTCCAAGGAATCACATCCTTCATCCATGCCAAGATCCCACTGTTTCTTGGATCTACCTACTCTGCTTCTTTAACAACTTCCTGGTTCTTTACCATAAGTGAAAAACAAGTAGTGTAAAGAAGGGAAATGATGAATTTTAAGCTTACATACCCTTTAATTCCTCCATATGGGCACTTGAGACTCCTTGACAGCTTGCTGTCCACCCAAAATCTGTCTCAGTGACCGATGCTGGTCACATCTCAGTCTGCACTCGACCGACGTTAGTTCCATGTGACTGCCTCATCACTGACGTCGGTTCCCCTTGACTGATGCCGGTGTTTATTTGTCCCTGAGTCACCGATGTCAGGCTGCACATAGCCGACATCAGTCCCTGTCTGGACGTCGATGTCATTTTTCCAACCAACATCAGTCTTTGTGTTTTTCTTGTGAGAAATGACTTTTACCTGCGAGCTCCTTTTGGATCAAACCCTTGTCTAAATAAACCTTGCTCTGCTTAGAATTCTTTTGCCCCCTTGTGATAAACTCTGTCTATCACCTTCTCCTTGAAAACTAAGGCTTTCCAGCTCTTGTCACTAACATCAGATTCCTCAAGAAACGTCACCTTCTTCTTCTGCATACAAAAATCTCGATTCATGCCTTTCAAATCTAAAATCATACCCTTTGACTCAAGAACATGCATCTCCTACTTATTCATGTGACCAAGCCTATTAAGCCACATCTTTGAATCTACAGCTAAAGTAGATAACCCAAAAAGAGAATCAGTAATACAAGTAGATAGATAAAGCATACCTACTTTCTTACCTCTTGTTACAACAAGTGCACCCTTGGTAACCTTCTAAGAGTCCACTGTGAGAGTTACTATGCAACCCTCATCACCCAAACGTCTTACAAAAATCAAATTCCGCTCTAGAATTGGGACATGCATGACCTCCTTCAACACCCATGTGTTACCTGTCTGCAATTTCAGCTTCACTTTCCCTTTGCTAACCATCTGACAAGGCTTACCATCCCCTAAACAAATTTCTCCAAAGTCTCCCTGAACATACTCATGAAAAAATTCCCTATTTGGGGATGCATGAAAAGAGGCACCAGAATCTAAAACCCAAGATTTTACTTTATCCAAAGAACATACCAGAGCATCCTGTGCAACAAAATCTACAACATCTACTTCTTTTTCATGTCCTTCATGCTGATCTTTACCCAACCAACAATCTCTCTTTAAGTGCCCTTGCTTTCCACATTTCCAGCAGGTTATTCTGCCATACCTGGACTTGGATCTCCTTCCTATCTTTGACCTTGATATCCCATGCTCTATCTTCTCTCTTTGCCTTCCCCTACTTTCCACACTCAATGCATTTTCTGATGATTCACCTGTGCTTTTCCTGCGAATCTCTTCATTCAAGATTACACTCACAACATCATCCACTTTTAAGATTTTTGAAGTAGACGCAGTATTGCTAACTACCATTACCAAACTCTCCCAACTTTTAGGTAATGAACATAAGATTAAGAGAGCCTTAATTTCATCATCAAAATCAATATTGACTAAACTTAACTAGTTTACCAAACCATGGAAATCACTAAGATGACTATGTACAGATCCACTATCCAACATTTGCAAATTAAATAATTGCTTCATAAGAAATACCTTATTCGAAGCTGAGGGTTTTTCATATAAATTTGCCAAAGATTCCATCAACTCTACCATTGTCTTAGCATGTGATAAGTTGGAAATCACAGACAATGCAAGACTCAACCTTATAGATCCCAGAGCCTTCTGATCAAGAACCTCCCATTCTTCATCCTTCATATCTCGGGGCTTGCAATTAACCCCACCCAATGATAAGTACAAATATTTTTGATACAGATAATCTTCAATTTGCATCCTCCATAATTGATAGTTCTTTCCATTAAACTTCTCCATTCGTAGCTTACTGTCTTCTGCCATTGCTCTACTCCCACTCAAATAAAAACCCCTGTGAGTAACCTGTAATCAACACACACTAACCAGATCTAATCCAACCTATTAGTAACCTAACCAAAAGCTCTGATACCAGTTATTGGGGAATCCAAGAACAACACACCTATTTTGATCCCACTTGTTAGGATCTTGCTCCTCAGAAAGAGCACAATATGATTACCAAATACAAGCAATTAAACATGCGAAATTATCTATAAGTACAAGTAACTAGAATTCACAAATAACACAAAATATGAGAGATAATACACTATCTTGTATTAATATTCATACAGAAAAGAATACAATAAAGAAGATGACACTTCTTCTCCCACCTTCCAGAGGCTTCCCACACCTTAAGTGTACATTAATTCTTCTTTAAAAGTTCACTCTCCTACCAAAAATGGTCCCAACACACAACTCACACACAGAATTGGCATTCACCTCTCCAACTAGTCAATAATAACCCTACCAGTACCAAGCACTCTAAAGTACTTCAAGTAGATCTCCCATGAAACTGTAACCTGTAATTCAATAGACCATACTTACACATGTAGATCTCCTATGAGCTTGCAACAACCTGCAACTCAATGATCTTACAATGAAAGGATCTTCCTTTCCTTCCTTTTCAGTTCATAATTACAATACATGCCAATGGGTCTATAAATAGATCCCAGACTTAAACAATAACTTAGACTCTTAGTTTACTAATAATAGACATGCAACTCAAGACTCAAAATATCCTTTACATGCAAATAATCAGTTTAACAAACTAATTGTTCATGCAACGAATAGTTCTGAAACACACAGGCAATCGACGTCGGTCCCTGTCTGACTAGTGCTGATCGACGTCGGTCGACTCCCTACCGATGCCAGTTGCCTTCTGCATTTATCATGACTGACATCGGTTATACTGCAAATGCCGGTGTCTCTGGAACTTCAGCAATCTCCTCTTCATCTACATAGTTGAAGCTTTTAGCTCCACAACCTAACAAATCTATACTAATATTAAGAAAAGCTTAAATTTATCCATGAAGCCTCACTCAAAGGCATACAATATTGGATGTTTTATTTTAGGGATAAATCTTCATGTCATCCACCAATGTCTTCTCTCATACGTAATAAAACCTTTCCAAGATGAGGTCTTGTGTGATGTGGTCAATCTAGATGTTTTTGATGTACTTCTTGGTCAACTATTCATGTATGATTGACATGACATCTATGAATCAAGAACTTGAATGATCACCCTCAATCTTGGAACATGGTGTTACAAGGTAGTAGAGGTACCACCTTCTACATCTGTCTCCTTGATTAGAGCCAAGAAATTTGTTCTCATGTTGGTCAAGCCATAGAAATCCAAAAGGGTCAATGTTACAAATCTAACTACATAAATAACATAATAATAGAATAAAATAGATACCAAACTAAGGAAGTTCATAGCCTTCCATCTATAGACTAATGGTTAGACAAAAATGGTGAACAATTAGGCCTTGCACAACTCCACATAGCACAGTCCATTCTAAGTATGCATCAAGAATCAAATTAAAATACAACTGCCACACTTGATGATAAATATTGATGTAATGGGGACCATTGCTTCTCAAGGAGGGAGGAATGATCTTAGTAGTATTTTAGGTGACAATTCAGGTGAGGGTTCTACCCCAATTGGTGGTAGAACTTTTGGGAGCCATAACTTTTGCACCATAGCTCTATTTGACTCCCTGTTTGAACCATTAAAAAGTTAAGAATGAAGAGAATGTGATGAAATAACATGATATATGATCAATTATTTTTGACTCTTTAAATGTCAATGGAAGTGTCCTAAATTTTAATTTTAATAGTGCAATCTAAAAATAGTAACTTTCAAAAAATAGTAATTTCTTGAATTCTGTAATGTTGTAAATTGTGGAAGTCTAACCACTTCATCTCCCTCCAGATTGGTGATGTTACACATCCTCCTCTAGGATTAAAAGTATATATATATATATATATATATATATATATATATATATATATATATATATTTAGCTTAAAAAGACAATCAAACATCTCTTTTTAGAGATAGGCATATGTTTGGATCTAAAAATTTGATTAATAAAACATCTCTTCTTAGAGATAACATTATTACAATTGTGTTATTCTTGTTTCTTGAATTATCTTTCAACCAAAGCTCTTGAGTTTTAGATCAGTGGTATTAGAGTAGTTTGTCTTTAAATTTTATGATTCTAAGGATGAGGTCAGATTACAAGAAGCTTGGGTGAAAAATAATATAACCAACAAACTATCCACATGTTCTCTCTAAATGACCTCAAATGCCAGACAACACCGAGACATCCAATCCTTTCAAAGAAATGGTGAATGAATCCCTCCAATAGTAGAAGTAATATATTCTACAACAATTTACCCAAATTCTCCAACAAATCTTGATGGAAAATTTTGGCTCCTCATCTTTAACCCTACATTTTTTTAGTGCCCCAACACCCTTCAAAGTTTAGGTAAATTTTTATATCCCTACATTTGAAGGCAAAATCAATGTTGATGTAGTAAAAAGTTTTTTGAATCAATTATCATCCTATTATTTTATAAATAAGTTCATCGATAAAGAGAAGATCACTTTTTCTCTTTTGAAAGCATCATTGCTTGTCAAAAATTGGTTGAAGTGTACAAGAAGAGATTCGATATGGATGATATTGGTCTTAAGGTAGAACCTATGTGGGATGATTTCATAGAAGCTATAAAGGAAGAATACTACCCAATTAGAGCATATGATGATCTATATATAGAGTGGAAACAACTTTGCCAAGATAAGGAATAGTCTATTTAAGATTACACTAACATTTTTTATTCTCTATCTATGAGATTAGGCATCTAAAAATTTGAGAAACACAAGGTTATCAAATATCATGGTAGACTACAATGGTATACACAAGGGGAAATGAAACTCTTCAATTTAAAAACCTTTGATGAGGTTTACAAGTTCATTATGAAGATTGAGCAGAAGCATGGAAGAATGAATATGAAGAGTCAGCCTTCAAAATGGAAAAGTGACAAAGAAGGTCAAACATGAGACCAAAATTAGAAGCAAAAATAAAGGAAGATTGGAAAATGGTGTGATTACCACAAATCTAGAAATCACTCTAAATAAGAATTTTAATGCATGAAGTCCTTGATTTTTGAGTCACAATCCTCAACATCTACTATTCTACCTCATACACACCCTACAGTCAAAGAAGATGAAGTAGATATTGTAGATATTGAGCGTGATGCCATCATTTATTCATCATAGACCCATTAGGAGAGGCCAAATGACAAGGAAAGGTTGTTTCACTCTAAGGTATGGATGAAAGTTAAGCTTTTATATTTCATTCTTGATAGTGGGATTCAAAAGAATTTAATCTCTGCTAATATTATGAAAAGCCTAAATCTATCTATGAAGCCTCTCCCAAAGCCATAGAGTATTGGATGGTTGAGTCCAGGGAGAAACCTATGTTTCACCCATAAATACATTTTCTCATATGTAATAAAACCTTTCAAAGATGAGGTGTTGTGTGATGTGATCAATCTCAATTTTTGTGATGTACTCATTGGTCAACCATTCATGTATGATTGACATGGAATTTATAAATCAAGAAATCAAAGGATCACCCTCACTCTTGGAACACATTGATATAGGGTACTAGAGGTACCACCTTCTACATCTATCTCCCTGATTAGTGATAAGAAATTTGTTCTCATGGTGGTCAAGCCACATAAATCAAAAAGGATTGATGTTGCAGCCCTGACTACACAAAAAACATAACACTAAAAGAAAATAGATAGCAAGATGAGGAATTTCATGGCCTTTCATTCATAGACTGATGTTCGAAAAGAAATGGTGAACAATCAAGCCCTACATAACTCAACAAAGTACAGCTCCACAAAGCACAGTCCATTCTAAGTTTGCACCAAAAATCAAATCAAAACACAATTGCCACATTTGATAACAAATCTTGATGCAATGGGTACCATTGCTTCTCAAGGAGGGAATAATGATCTAAGCAACATTTCAATTGACAATTTGGGTGACGGGTCTACCCAATTTAGTGGCAGAACTTTTGGGAGCCATAACTTTTGCACCATAGCTCTATTTGACTCCCCATTTTAACTGATAGAAAGCTAAGAATGATGAGAACATGATGAGATGGCATGAGCTATGCTCAATATTTTTTGACCCTCAAAATTCCAATATAATTCTTTTAAATGTCAATTTTAATAGTGTAGTCTAAAAATAGTAATTTCTAAAATTATTTAATGTTGTAAATCATGGAAGTCAAACCACTTCATCTCCCTCAAGATTTGTGACCTTCCACATCCTCCTGTGCCCTTCAAAGTATGTATAAAAATAGATGTATCCTGGAAAGGCAATCAAACATCTCTTCTCAGAGATAGGCATATGTTTAGATTGGTAAATTTGATCAATAAAACATCTCTTCTCATAAATAACATTATTACAATTGTGTTATTCTTGTTTCTTATATTATCTTTCAACTAAAGCTCCTATGTTTTGAATCACATGGTGAAGTGGAATATAAAGGAGTAGGGGGAGTTAAATGATAGGATAAATCATTGTAGAAATATGTTTAACTCACTGTAGAACTCAAAAGAAAAGCATAGTGGTACTCAATTGAACTCCAAGAGGAACTCAATGTAGAACTCACCTTCTCACCCTCTTAACCTCTTATCACACCTAAGTAAGCTAAAGCTACAAGTGTAGGAATTATCCATTTAATAATTAAATAAAACAATTAATATCCTAGACCAATAACCCCCCTTAAGCATAGATGAGGTGGGTGAAAAAGAAAAGATGAGTCTCGAAAACAAGGCTTAATGAGGTACCCACATACAATGTAACTCTCAATAAGTGAAGTAAAAGGAGAAAACCTAGCGGGAAAAAAAAATCCCCCCCAAAAAGAGAGATAAATGAAAGAAGTTGGGACTAGAAATTCCACTCCAACACCACCCTTAAGCATAGCTTAGGTGGGTTGTAAAATTAGGTCCTGGCAATGAGGCTTGATGAGGTACCCAAGTACATAGTGATGATCCTAGTATCCTAAAAAATATGAAAGATGTGTGCCTCCATAAAGAAGAGAGAGAATATATGCATAGAATGTCACATTATGAGTTTTGTAATATGTCCCTTTACAATAAATACTATCTCTTCCTTTCAAAAGAAAGAAACCATAAGCTGTCAAAATGTTCAATTCCCACTCAAGTGGAGTGTAGATAGGAACCACGATATAGATCTTTGAAAAATGTTGAAATGTCTTTTTCCTAATGCTCGAATGTGTTAAAGTTTAATCAAGTATCATAGGAATAATTATATAAGATGGAACTGAAGAAGCATACAATAAAGGAGAGAGAAAATCAAGAGAAGAAGATGGACATGGGACATTCACTAAAGGAATGTATATGTCAAGAGTGGAGCATGACTCACCAACTGAAGAAAGAATGTCCATAGGAAGATATGAGTTATTGATGCTCACATAGGTGTACTCATACTGAAATTAGTAAAGTCCTCAGAAATGCAAGTCTATGAAGGCTGTGAAAGAGCAACAATATGCACAAAAATGGAAGTAGAATCTATAATAAGACAACTAAGGTCTAGCAAAATCTCATTCTGTAGTGGGGGCTCGACACAAGGAAAATAACTATCCACCATAGATGTATCATCACAAGAAATAAAAGCATGAAGAGAAAGTACAATAGTCTTAGAAGAGACAATAGGAAGTGGAGGAGGAGGTGTGACATAAATCTTTATAAGATCATTGAAAAGACTCTGAAGTATGCTCCAAATAGTGCATGGACACTCTGTATGTTCCACATGGTAATGAAGATCCATGGAAACATAAAGTAATAGAATGTAAAAAAACCTTGTCACAAGTATTAGCCCACTTATCAAATCAAATAGGATCAGTGGGTGAAAAAATCTATTCATATAGGAAAGGAATACAATTCTTGTGTGTGAAAAAGTGTTCCATATAAGCATGCCATGAAGCATAATTGTCTTTCCCAATAAGGGTCACTTGAGATGAAACAAATCTCCATATCTAGAGTATCTCAAATGGCATTGACATGATCAAGTGAAGACACCAAAAAAGTGAAAAAAATGCACAAAATACTCTATAATGAACCCCCTAAAGCACACATGAAAGGGAAATTGAGCACAGTTGAGAATACATCCAAATGAACAATCAGTGCTAGATTAAGCAAAAACAATGGTGCGTGCTCTAGAGATGAACTTTAGACTATCCTGAAAATGATTCCATATAGATGAGAGCAATCAGTGCATGAAGTATGTTGTAGAAAGTAGTATGGCCCATAACCCCATGAATATAGCACTTTATAACTTGAGTGCATTTTACAAAACTAAGTATACCAATGGAAAGAGAATGAAAAAACATGCACTTTTGAAATAAGTGGCACTCAATTCTGAGTTACCAATCAAAATTTATAACAAAATACTTTTTCCATCATTAATGGTCTATTTGATTAATTGACAATTAAAGTTTAAAAATTCTATCCAAGCAAAGGGTAAGGTAGCTTTCCAGCTACTCATTTGAACTCACATATAATGATGGATGGTGCCATTATATATGCACAATTAGATCAACACAGAATGATGGACAACGTTGTTGTGTATGTACAATCAGATATGCATGTATAAGTCTATGCTATTTTTAAGTTAATTTCTCCAATATGTTAACAAATGAATTTTGATATGCATGAATGGATTGGAGATCAAAATAATGAAATAGAATCTAGATCAAAGGATGTGAGTGAAAATATTATGGGGATCAAATTTTAAAAAAATAGAAGTATGCCATCTTCATGTGGAGGAGGTAGTTGAAGGGTTAGATCATTGGCAAGTGGTGGTTTAATCTACATGGTATATATAAGACAAAATAATAGAGAACTATAGACTTTTCAGCAATATGGCATGTGGGGTAATCTAAATATTTAGCTCTACATGCATAGTAAAGGTCTCATAGATGATATGAGGTGATGTTGGGTAGCGACCACAGATCTACAATGTTTATAACTGCACTTTCCTTACATTATTAGACCCCAAGATTAGCAATGTTTCTCTCACCACATGCTCTACCTCTAGTGATTCCACCACTTTTGTGTATGTGCAATATTAAAAGCTCCTTAGGAAAATAGGTCACTTTTGAGATACTCTCATGGTTTAAAATTGAGTCACAAAGACTTTCTTATCAGAATGATAAGGACACAAGGAGTTGATGGTCGTGGAATAGCTAGTCGATGAAGAGCTTCTTCTCTTTAATATCTAGTTACACTTCTAAAAATATAGACCCCAAATCTCTAAATTCTCAATTATTACTATGCTAAATACCATGTTTCCTCCTTAATGTCAAAGCAACATGGAGTTGATGTGAAGGCCTAGAGGATGGCGAGGCCAAGCTTGGATGGGTTGTGCTTTCAAACCTTAGCTTTGTTGGTGATATTTAGTAGTTTAACATGAATGATGAATGACAATGTAGAGGAGACCATGGGGCATGCTTCATATGTTTTACCAAGCCATGAATTAGGTTTTAAATGGTGGTGGTATAAATAGATGGAGAATATCAAATATTGGTAGCTAACAACCATGATCCATTCAAACTAGCTATAAATATTTGGAATTGATGTCCACAACTCAAAATATCTATAAAAAACCCTTCAAACTACCAACTTAAAAGTAGATAAATACCAATACAAACAATATGTAAATTCCTCTTAATAAATTCAAGAGAATTCAAAAACAAAAATCAAACAAAAACTTATGCTCATTACCAGAACCTAAAGCTCTGATACCATGTCAAAATATTCTAGTAGGTGATCTTTTGGTAGGGTGAGCACACAAGTATTATACAAATCAATGACCCTACTTGTATTCATAAATGAACAAGAAGATGTGAAATAATTACATAATGTGTTTAATTACCTTCTAGTTTGTATGAATCAACTCTATTACATTAACATGGTGAAGAAAAATATAAATGAGTAGGGGGAGTTAACTGATAGGAGAACTCACTGTGGAACTAAGTTTAACTCATTGTAGAACTCAAAATAGAACTCCCAATGGTACTCAACTGAACTCAAAGAGGAACTCACTATGGAACTCACATTCTCACCCTCTTAACCTCTTATCACACCTAAGTAAGCTAAATATACCAGTGTAGGAATTATCCATTTAATAATTAAATGAAATAATTAATATCCTACACCAACATGCTCCCTTGAGAACTTGAAATTTTATTGTGATGTTTGACATGATAGGCATGAGTATTTTTAGGAGCTGTATATTATATATCACATGGATCCTATGATGAGGTATGAGGAAGTGTATCCACCATCTCTTTCCTACTTCCTTGATATACTTAGACTCCATGGTATTATTTCTGTGTATAAGACTTTTCTATAATTATAAAATACTAGCATGTAAATTGATTTATTAATAGATGGGTGCATGTCTTTGCATGAGATAAATAGGAATACAATAGTGCAGTTTAACTATATTTATCATAATTATTTCATTATGCAATGAAGAAGAAATCCAATATGCTTTATTATATAACATTGGGTAACTCAATACATATAAATTTCTCAATTGTCCCACTCTAGATTGAAAAATATAAAGAATTAATAACTAGTATATAACAACACCTTAATGAATCAAGAGGATTTATACCTAGTCAAATTGATCAATTCAAAAGATAACTTATACCTTACATAGTATAGTGCATAAACTAGAAAACAAGGAAATTAACTATAAACAACTCTAATTGCTCAATACTCTCTTAGAAGTTTGTAGCTTCAAATGAAAATTAGTGATTCAAAGAAAATAGTGTGACAATCCACATATAAGATATGAATCATGATAAATACGCTATTGAATTGATAAAGTCTTTTCTATTCATAAAATACTTACAAATCTGATATACAAGACTAAAAATACCTTCTTCACTCCTATTCCAACCTCTCTTTTACTCTACCCCCTTAGTCTTCCCTCATTTCTATCCATGTAAGTATAAATAGTTATTATAGGCTCTTTTTGATAGGTACGGGTCTTATCTTTTCTCAATTGATACATAAACATAGGTTTCTTGATAAAGCCTAGGATTTCTCAATATAGAATATGTTATTTTGTCTTTTCAATGTAGGAGTCTCCTTTTTCTATAGGATAGGGTAGTTGTTATACTTACATGAAGATAAAACATGTTCTTTTCCTTCTAATTTATCCTTTATAATTTTTGACTTCAACATGTTTAACTCAACATTCCTCTAAATAGGATATATCTAAAATAACTTTACATTGATCTATATGACTAAACTTGTAAAGACTAAATACCCACACACTTCTCAAAGACCATCTTAGACTATTTACACCCAACATCAAGCCAATATTTACAAATATATCTTCCCTAGTTGATGTTCCTACATCACATGTGATCTTATTGTTCCATAGGGAAAACTCATTGTTCCTCAAAGAAACTCCACCAATATTCTAAACAACCTCATTGATGCTTAGGTCAATTCTATCATTTAAGTTAGAAGATAAAAAATGAAAATTAGATGGAAAATGAGAAAAAAAATCATCAAAGGATGATTTGAATGCACCTTTAGAAGTTTTGTGGGATGCATGGTCCCATCAGGCATGCAATTATGTGAGCAAGGAATCCAAGAGGGGAGATTAGTATTATGTTAGTTAAGGAAATCAAATCCAAATAAACATACTAAACACTAACACCTCTAGCCTAGACACTAGGGAGAGAAAATACAATAAGCATAGAATCAAAATACAACTAGAAAAAATAAGAAATATTATTTTTACTTTCCTTATAGCTATAAATTTGCTTTTTGATAGATTTGCCTTGCTTGGTTTGTGGACAATGGATTCTTCATCAATGGTGCTCTTGCATCATCTCTCCTTCATTCACCTTAGCTTGGCTTCATTCAATTTGGCATGTTAGCATGTTAACACTACGATGAAGCTTTTTGGAAGGTATTTTGGCATAATAACATTTCACTAAAAGATATTATCATGTATTTGTGCCTAATAACTTTACACCTAGAGATCTTATAGATCAATGGGTGAGGCCTTCTATTCATATCCTCTTAAACTAATTCTAACCCAAGTGTAATTAGGTTAGAGTTAACTACGGTTAAAATCAAACTAATCCTGAGTTAAGTTAGTCTAACAATGAGGGCCATGTGAGAGACATAGGTCAAAATGATTATGTCTTCCACCTAATCTAGATATTTTACAAGTGGATTGACAACCCACAAAATTAATGATGAATAAGCTAGATATTTTTCCTTTTTAGATATTCATTAATTGCAAATAAATTATTTAGTTAAGTAGTGGACGTAGAATAGAGATTGATAAAATCATGAAGTATATAAGATAAACACATGAATGAAGTGTTTGATTTTGTCTTTTGTGTATCTTTATACTTATTCAACCTTAAAATTCTAATCAAATAATTGGAAAATGTGAAGAGGCTTTCATTTTTTCTCATAAGGTTGGAAGGTGAGGAGACATCAGGATTGTAAAAGACTATAAATAGTAAATTGATGTAATAGAATATAGTTTAATGTGTTGATAGAGATTAATATAAATTATCTTGTTATGGTTTTCCCTTATTTTCTTTTATGTATGATGTATGCATAGTCGAGTACTCTATTTTTTTGTATTCTATAATCTGATGCAATATGAATTGTGGTCCTATTCCTTTATATAGATGTTGTAACCTAATTTTTGATATAATTTAAGATATTATAAGTGGTATGTATTATTTATCTTTTTATCACATATTGTGCTCTCCAATAATCAAAGTATCCCTGTAATTAACATGTTTTAGTGAAATCCAATAATTTATACTAAAAATGGTGAGGTGAGTGTGGAACCAAAGTAGATGAACTATGCCAAGATGCTTGCTAGGGATGAGAGACATAGATTAATGGCTAGTTAAGAGAATTAAAATTTTTGTAGAGGAATAAGCACAAAGAGTAAAAAAGAATGCATAGGAGATCGTCTAAGAACTAATTTATGGTGAAATTTATGAAGTTTTTTGGTGTGAATTTTTAAGATTGTTAGCTACATGGATAGCCAGGCTAGAATACTATTGATTTAGTCCAAGGAGAACAAAATTTATAAATTCAACTAAGGATAAGCTAGAGATATTGCATAATATAGATATCGATTGGTTTTGATCAATAGATTACTAGACAAAGGCTATGATTAGTGGATATATCATAGAGTTCACAAGAAAAGGATACATAGCTTTTGAGATTGCACATGATCAATTTTTTCAAGGAATCAAAGGGAATTTTTTTCAGTGACTACCCTTATTGATCAAGGTTTTGGTTGTGGAAAAGGCTATGGTGCTTACTCCATCCAAAATGGATTAGTGGCTTTAGGCACCATAGGGGTGTGCACAAGAGAAATTGGATGATGAGGAGATGAGTAAGAGGAACTTGAATATGATTTGAGAAAATGGAAGGTGAAAATACTAAGAAAAACTAAAATTCTAGGACTCGAGAGAGAACTACGATAGAAAATAAGATGAAATAAGATAATCAACCCTAAAGTAACTATGAGTAGGACTAAAAGTAAGGTATAATTTACTAGAGATGGATAAGTGCAAGGCAAATATGATAGAGAAGAAAGGTTTTTGAAAGAAGGTATGGAAGATGATGAAAGAGAAGGGTATGTTGAATGTGAGGAAATGATAGATGAGAAAGAGGATGATGGAAGCAGAGATGCTGAGGTAGAGAAATTAGGAAATAGAAGTAGGTCGTAGTTAACTAAGGGATTTTTTATTAGAACCAAGAAGAAAATTTCTTAGCAAGATTTTAAATTTGAAATTAGTACTATTAAAATTTCATGTTCGAAGTAATAAAAATATGTAAATCAACATCATTCATTTTAAGAGTATGCATCTCCCAAACCCACTTTATTTATAGAACATATAAAAATTACAGATAGAGAATTTGTCTTAGGTTGGTTTAATTCAATTATTGATAAATTTGGAAGGCTCAATATAGAAACCAAATAGGCATTATAAATAAAGAATTTATAGGAAGCAGATTATTGGTTACCCCTAAAGAGAATAGTGTGAAGCTTCTTATAGGCATGGTAACCACTATGCAGTCACTCAACTGTACAACTACTAGTGAATAAACATTACCAATTATAGTTACCACTATTTAAATGTTTGCAGTAATAATTAACAATAAATTGAATATGAAACATCATGTAAGTATGTTTGTACCTTTAATGCCATAACATGGATCTTCAAATCTAAAACAAAACTTAATCACATGAGATGAAATGGGTTGTAAAATGGGTTACATCAGATGATGTGAAGAAATGTGAGCTCATAGGATATTTAGGAGGAAAAACTTTAGAGTTTATTTTAAAAATAAATGTTAATACCTTAGATTTTAAACAAGTCAAAGATTTGTTGATAGCAGAATTCAAAGTAAAAAATGTTTCAATCAAGTGATCTAAGATCTAAAGGATATTCAGTAAAAATTAAGAGAAATGGTTGGATAATATGATCATAGGTTCTCTAACATAATTAATAAAATTGATTTCATTATTGAATATAAATATAATATTCTTAGTTAGTAGAAGGTTTAAGACCTAGAATAAGGTTCGCTATCATGCAAACCTAGTTATCCACCAAAGCTGATGCTTGATCAGTTGCACTATGTAGAGAGGATTACAAAGCAAGTTATTCAAGAATTAGTCCATAAACAATGAAACATGCATAAATAACTAACTAACCAAGCCTATCTATTCCTATAGGAATCATAAAAGATAGCAAGAAATAAATGAAAGAAAGCAACACCATATTACCTTCTCAAATGGATTCACCATACCCATGTGGTTTAAAAACATGTTCTCACTTGATCAAGTGTCCTTGTATTTGTAAAAAATGGTAGTAATCTCCTCCAATACCTCAACAACACTCCATAAAACCTAGGCTCATGATTCTAAATCACTAAACTAGCCTATCAATGAAGCTTGCAAACAAAATCAATGACCAAATGCAAATCCTTATGGAAACAATTTAGAATTATAACTTTGCAATATTCAAGATTTGAAGATATTTGAACATAATAACCTTTTACCAAAATAGCTTAGAAATGATTTTCATGGCCTCTCTATTTCTATATTTTTGAGATTGGTCAGGATCAACCATGACCATCCATCTCAAGATTGAGATGTGTGGCCATGGATAATCCTAATATTTAGAATTAAATACATAATTATCTTTATCATGACCTTGGAAGAAGGGGAATTGAAAAGGCATGGGAGGCATTAAATAGGCATGGGTGACCCATAATCTTGATATTTGTGGCATTTATGGCCTAGGGATGTCTTCCAAAGAAATGATGTCACATGATGATACAGATAATAAGAATCAATTTTCAAAAATAAATATTCAACAACTCTCATGGAAAATACATTTAAGCTCTTGATTTGGATTAATTATCCTTAAACAAGATTAATCAACATTTGTGCAACTATTTAAAAATTGGCCCTCAATTAATCAAAATGGTCAGAAAGTCATATTACTAAGTTGTAATTTGACTCAAGAAGAATTAGAAGGTGATGTTAGATGTGTTGGAACTATATTTACATTTAATATGTTTTCAACACAAAATAACAAAGGTACATGGCATGAATCAATGATTTTTAGAAGAAAAGAGTGATCTAGAGCACAAGAGACAAAATCATCATTTTGACTTGAAATGAACTGATCAAAGTTAGCTATCTCATAAATTACATTGCCCTATTTAGGGATACTTTGACCTAAATTGGCAATTGTAAATGACAAGTTTGAACTATTTAGTGCATTTTATGGATTTTGATCTAAAATGTGCATTTGAGTGCAATACGAGTAAGATTGACAATTTCAACATAAATGGTGTTAGGAATTGGATGTCTAAAATTTTCCCTTGTTTGAGAAGGCATAGTGAGACATTCAAACAAAGCAACATCTTTTAAAACAAAAGATTTGTCAAGAATAAATTGGAATAGACCCATGATTCCCCCCTCGAGAGGACATATTAAGATGAAAGAGAAGGATGGACTCTCAAAAAGAGAGAGAAAGTGAGAGATTAACCCATGAAATAGATCACATCTAGCTGAGCTAATGTTTGCACACGTGATTACCATCAATGATCAAAATGTAATTAGGAGTATAATAGGCCCTAGAGATGGGGGTATGGGAAAGATACAATCCATAAATGTAAGGGACACACTATAAATGTACCCAATTTGTGAGTACAAGCTACACGCTTATGGCATTGATCAATCTTGAGACAAGTTGCACACTAAAATATTTCCATCAAGGGCTTTAATGTGGAGAGCTTGGAATTAGAGGAAAAGGGAAAAAATTCTAATTTAGATTGGGAAACACCACTATAATAGTGTCTCCAAAGAGAAGATAATAAGAAGTGCCCCAATAGAGAAAATGTGATCATGATAAAATAGTTGTGCCCTAGTAGGGAAAATCTTGATCATTGATAAATAATAAAGAATGATTTTTCCCCTGTAGAGATGATTTGATTCAGACATGGTTCAGATGTTGGGCCATAGTATGGACAAATTGGCAAGTAAAATAGCTCAAGGATATAATCGAAAAGATATGTTAAAGTGAGCAGGTGTAAATGTACATGTGATGGTATAATGGCTTAGAAAGCCATATAAAACCAAGCATATGAGAATGCACAAAGAAATGAGAGAGATGAAAAGAAGAATTTAGATAGCCAAGCCAACCTTAATATACATTGAGCACTGCCTACATAGTTCCATGGACTCATGTTCCAACATGAACTTTAGGCCAATGGAGTTCACCCAAGTTTGGGAGAGAATGGAATGAAGAATGATGAAAAATGACCAAGAATTGATTAGACTTATAATGTATGCAAAGAGATGCATGTCTAAACATAAACAAAGAAGCCTAAAATTCATGCTACCTAGAATCCTAATTCCATATCATAAACCTAGGTTTTACAAAGTGTTCTTGAGAATCATTCATTAGAGCTTATGTTGACGTTAAGACTTTGAGGCCTGAGCACAAAGTGCTTGATATAGCAAAAGAAATTAGGCATAATAAGTATGAATAACTTAAAATGACATAAGATTATAATTGCATTGAGCCAGTTCAAATGTGAATATATATAACTAGGGATAATGGTAAAACAATGACCAAAACTAGAGTTTTAGTGATTTACATTTAAATAAAAAATCAAAAATAAAGAAAAAGATAAACATAAATGAACCTAAATTGAAATCAATATATGACCTATCAAGACTTAATTAGGAACATAAAATGTTTAAAAATAAAAGGCAAGAACATCTTAATGACATGAGACCAAGGTATGAATAATCAAGATCCATGTGGACCATCAAGGTATTCTTAAACATAGAAGAGAAGCAAAATCAAACATAAAAACAATCAAGGAAAGACAAGACCAAAAATGGAGATAAGAAGTAATAAAAATAGAAAAGGATAATAAATAAAATGAGAAGTGCAAAATTATAACAAAACACCAAGAAAACTCAAATAAACACATATAAATAATAACCAAGTTAGTATGGTTTAAAAACAAATGTTCATGCATGTGTGGTAGAGGTGTTACTTTCTACCACATTATAACAAAGAAAAATGACAATTGTTCCCTAATTAAACATGAACAATGATAGAAGAAATGGGGGAAGATAAGAAAAGGAAGGGGTTGGCCGAGTTGACTCTAGATGTATAAGACAAATGGATGCTACCTACATAGTTCCATGGATGCATGTTCCAACATGAACTTTAGGCCAAATGTTTTTCTCCCAGGAAATGGGATAGAATAAAAATGATGATTAGACTAGCATTATTTATAGAAGTAATGGAATATATGACAAATAAATGAGAATGGTCTGGTAAATAAGAAGTTGAGACAAGAAAGAATGATCTTAAAAAATAGCAAGTGTGTGGGATAAGATGAAATGAACTAGTGTTTCTATACTTGAAAAATGGTAAGAGCATTAAAACTTAATAGTTACTCTTAAAATTGAGAGAGTGTTCAAACTTAAAAATTTATTACAAAATGGTGAGAGCATTTAAACTTAACAATTGCTCACAAAATGGTGAGAGCATGGGATGGTGGAATAGGAATGTACAAATGTATAGAAGCATGAGACAATGTTTTTATTATTTTGTTGATTATGTTCTGATGTTTTTGTTATTTTTAAATTATTTATAATGTTTTTTTTATTTTTTGGGATAAAATATGCACAAGGTGGGGACATCTAGTCAAGGATATAGACATCTTGAGAGTAGAGGTTCCAATAAGATAGCTAAGTTGGTTGTAATGCCCCATGCTCACAAATTAGTGAGATCGAGGAAAGGGGGACTGAGGTGACCTCAACATGAATTGAGCATGACCTACATAGTCATAAAATAACCTCAATTCATAATAATTCCATCCACACAAAAGGTTAATAAAAACCAAATAGGTCCCAACAAGTTCTCAAATTTGGCAAATGGCCAGTCAAATAAAAATGGTAATGGCAAGGTGATGCGGCAATGCATGATAAACAAGTGTTGCCCCTAGTTTTCCCATAGGTGGTTATAACTAAGATATAATGGCATGGGTCAATGATACTAATTTTTCCATAGGAGATTATAATTAGTATCAAGATTGGTGAAACATTGATTTTCCTGAAGGCAGTTATAATCAAGCTCACATAAACAAATGTGGATATAGGATGAAAGATATCTTTCTAGATCAACTATCATAGTAATTTCATAGATTGTCATTATAAACATAGATTTGATTGATTGTTGAAACTTCATCAGAATGCCCCCCACAAAAGGTATGAGGAGAATCAAAAGAACCAAGATCACAATAGGATTGGGTAGGATGACTAAAAATAGGCTTTGGTCTAGATAGGAATGGAAATGGTATTACAAAATGATTAAAATAAAATTAGATATAGTGGTGATAAAGTTTCCCCCAAATAATGACTGGATTAGATTGCTCACAAAATGGTGAGAGCATGGAAAAGGGGTGACCGAGTTGACCTTAATAAAAAATGAGCGCTGCCTACATATTCTCGAAGGACCTCAAGTCAATGAAGTTCAAAAGGAATGGTTTATGGATCTCAATGGCATAATAATTCCTAAAAAGGGTCTATAGGGTTATCCCCAAGAGATGAGGCATGGTAATGGCAAATGGGTGAATGGTAGATGAATAATGGTTTTGTTTCTCTTATTGATAGGGAGATGCATTTCCTAGTCAATATGTGAGACAATAAAAATGATCAACTATATAAGTTGTTATCCAACACCCTTTTAGAATAACTAATTTGTTAAGCACTTGTTGATCTAGATCTCAATAATATGTTCATGATCTTCATAGGTTATTGATTTTGCTTCCTTCAAACATCGAGACAAGATATCCTTATAACCTCAATAAAGGAAAGTGCTGCCAGTGATGGTAAATAATGGTAGGATAAATGAGATAAGTGGGTAATAAATAGGTGGGTGATAATGGAATGTATAATGGGGGAAATAAATGGAGATCAGGACTTTTAGTCACATGTAATGTTGTTGATGTCAGATTTAACATAATTTTGGTTGTGATGGGGCCAAAGACCTCTAAATATTCTCTCTATAGGACCATCAGATTATTCTATTTCTTGATCTTGAGAGTAGCTACCATCTGATTATGATGTAGATTGGAAGCTATTTTGATTTGATTTTTGATATTATCTTCAGTAAACAATGAACAAATTGTGTGCTCATCTATTGGTGCCTTGAAGATGTTTTCACCAATGAAGTTGTCTTGATTGTCTTGTAGCACCTCCAAGAAGGTTTCACTAAGGAATGTTGACTTTTTACTATGATTGTCTTCTAGCTCTTCTAAAAAAGTTTCACTAAAATATGATGAGTTTGATCTTTGCTTATCCCCTAGTGCCTTTGAAAAGGTTTCACTAGTAGATTGTTCTTCTTCTGAATGAATGTGGTATTGGCCTCCTTATTATTCTTCAACTACTATGTCACCATGGATGTAGTTCAATAAAGTGTGACTCTATCATTCTTGATCGACACATGGGATGTGGAATGTCAATAATGTGGCTATGTTGGGTATTAATAATGGGATGGTGAAAGGCAGCACAATCCTCATAGAATATACCAGGATAAATTATGTTGATGCTTAAGTAATCATCCTAAAAAACTATAGAAGGATCAAAAATATATTAAAATTGATTTGCAAGGTAATTGTAACCAATGATGTAACAACCAATATGATAATCTATTTCTAACTCTGATTCTGAAGAAATAGACTTTAAATCTAATGTCACAACTGATGTTGATTTTATTTTTGATTTTAAACCCAATGTCAATTCAAAAATAGAGCCTTACTCTAATATCGATTCTTCATCTGATATGATTATTTTGATAATTTTCTATTGAATGCTAAATTTTTGACAAGTAATGGCATGTGATGGCATAATGGGCTCAATAAAATCTTATTCATTTTGGAAGGGTTCAACATAGACTAACTCATCTAATTGAAGCCCCTTAAAAAGAGGGAACCACTTAAGGGATGTCTCGACAAAATCATGTCTTTCAAAGCGAGACTCCTCAATGAGTGGGAAAAGATCAAGAGATAATTCTATCGAGGTTGGCTTGTGAAGGAGATGAGGCTCTTTAAAAATAGGTAACATATGAATAGGTAACTTATCATAGTCTATCTTGTCGCAAATGGTTGTTTCAACAATAACATGTTGGTTTTGGTTCACAATTAGTTGTAAAAGATCAACTTTGAACACATTTTAATCTTCATAATATGGCTTTTGAAGAGGTAATGGTTCTTGTTTAGGCTTAAAGATCGACACAGAATTTCTAAAGTGGGGAACATTTGGTTTAGTGAGAACAATGGTTTGTGGTTCAATAATGGACTCTCCAAAGATTATACTATTGAAGAAGGGATAAAAAACAATTAGTTCATCAATTAGAGGTTTTTCAATAGTAGGTTCATCAAAAACTAGTGATGAGCCAAGAATGGTAACAACTAGATGCTTCTTAGTTTGGTTGCTCATGAAAACTAAAGGAAGAGATCCTAAAATGGCAATGACTAGATTCTTCCTAGTTTTTTTGCTGATGTAAACCAAAAAAGAAGGTCCTAAAATGGTAATCTTAGTATGTTGTGGAGTGTGATTACTTACACAATCTAAAGCATCCAAGTCTTCTTGATAGAACCAATCATTCTAATCATGAGTTGGATCATAAGTTGGATCTTGAATATGTTCCCATGACTAATTTTTGTGAGGTGGATAGGAATCTATCTATAAAACCATATTGTTACCATAGGGGTCCTGAATAAAGTCATAAAAGTCATTTTGTACAGCCATTCTATCATAAGTTGGATTATCCATGACTGCACCATAAGTGTAGCTAGACATATCTATTTTTAATGAAGAAAGCTCCAAAAATAGAAAGACATAAAGTTATATAAACCCTAAAAAAAATGACCCAAAGGACAAATGGTTCAAACTTGGTCGAAGGGGTGGAGCTGCTTCTCAAAAGTAGTTTGTGCCAAGATTTGGCATAAAACAACCTAACATCAAATTTCTAACATCAAAGGTTTTTGAAGAAAGGTTGTGTTTTCCCAAACAAAGTCACAAAAAATGATGAGGATAGGTACTCGAAAAAACAAATAATCAAAAGTGTTAAAAATTGGGTAATCATTTAACCAAAACTATGCAACCCAAATGAAAAAGATCTATGTACCAACCCCATGAATTGAGGCCTAAACAAAAATCAATCAATGTTTAGATCCAAACATGACAAGGTTAATTGAAAATGCAATGTTGAAGACTAGGATTAGACCAGATAAGCTAGACAAGATTGGACAACATGACAGCACAAGGCAAAGGTCTAAATGGTCTACACAAAATCGTTTGAAACAAGTGGTTTTTTATACAAGGTGAAACAAATTGAGTAGCTTGATGACATAAGCATGCTCAAATGATGTGGTTAATTATTATGTTTCAAAGACTCAAAGGCAAAAAAGATTTGGCATGATTTGGGTAGCATAATGCTACCCTTGTTAACTCAAATATGTGATGTTAACATGGCTTATGAACAAACAAAAAAATCTTAACCTCAAAGCACACCAAGAAAATAATGACCAAAATGTACTAAGTATAATCATCCAAATCCTAACAAGGGTATGTCAATGTGGGGTTGACTAAACTATCAAGCTTTGATCATTCTAGGGTAATCAATTGGACAATGAATTTCACATCAAATGATGCAAAAGAAAAGCTTGGAAATTAGGTGACCACATCATTGGCTAGTTGTAAAAAGGTCTAGTCTTTTTTACAACCATTATATCCTGTTGTTCACTCAGTTTAGTATGATGTCCAAATGTAGATACAACCCATGTGCAACTCCAAAGGAGTCAAATGAATTCAATGTCAGGAGGTGAAACCTCAAGTCAAAACTTCCATAAAGAACATGTAAGAGGTAATTATGTCCCCCTCGCAAGCCAAGTTTGCATGAAAATAAAGAAATCATAAAATAGAAAGACTTTAGGGTAATTTTCAAGATCACCCAAACTTTGGTGAGTTTTTTGGGAGTGCTTTTGGAAACATTCTTTCTAAGCCTTGGACTACGCTATTTGCAATAAGAACAATGATTTTGATTCCAAGGGTTCCCTAAAGGGGACAAATGGAAGAGCATACATGGAACATTGCTCTTTTTGCCAAACAAAATCTAAGCAAACAACTATTGCAAAATAAAATTGACAAGTGTGTTCAATTCTTATACCCAAATGAAATGTTTGGTGATGTTCATTTGATCCCTTGGTCTTAATTGCAAACTTTGAAAACATTCACCAAAACATTTAAATTCTTTGTTAAACACGAAAAAAAAGTTCCTAATTAATTTTTTAAGCATGCAAGAGGTGATTTAAACATGTTTTTATCAAATCAAAATCTTGTTCCTACAACAAAAATGTTAGCATGTCCTTTAGCTTTGAAGCTCTTTTTATCTTGAAATAATGAACTTTGAAAAAGTAGCTCTTGGGTCTTTGTTTTTTGAAAAACACATTGACTGACATCGGTTAATACCACCAACATTGGTTACGGCTAACTGAGATCTAATCGATTTCAATCTTGTTGATCAATGTCGGTTAAGTTAGGTAATTCAAGTCGGTATTTTTACTGACATCGGTTACTATGTAAAAACTATGGCAACCAAACACAACAAAATAAAGCTAGAAAATCAATTTACAAGAGTTTTAAAGGCTTAAATAAATATTTTAAAGTTGTAAAAGGATTTCCTTTAGGTGTGAAATGTGTCTCATCCCATTGGGCATGCCAATATGTAGATAGAATTACAAAGCAATTTAGTTAAGCATTAGTCCATAAACAATGAGACATGCATAAATAACTAACTAACCAAGCCTATCTATTCCTATGGGAATTACAAAGGATAACAAGAAATAAATGAAAGAAATAAACATCATATTACCTTCCCAAATGGATTCACCATACCCATACAGCTCAAATACATGTTCTCCCTTAATCAAGCATCCTTGTCTTTGTCAACAATGGTGGTAAGCTCCTCCAATGCCTCAAGAACACTCCATAAAACCTAGGCTCATGATTCCAAATCACTAAACTAGCCTATCAATGGAGCTTGCAAACAAAATCAATGACCAAATGCAAAGCCTTGTGGAAACAATTTAGAATTATAACTTTGTAATATTCAAGCTTTGAAGATATTTGAGCATAATAACCTTGCACCAAAATAGCCTAGAAATGATGTTCATGGCGTCTCTATTTATAGATTTTTGAGATTGGTCAGGATCAACCATGACCATTCATATCAAGATTGAGATGTGTGGCCATGGATAATCCTAATATTTGGAATTAAATCCATAATTATCTTCATCATGACCTTGGAATAAGGGGCATTAAAGATGCATGGGAGGCATTAACTAGGCATGGGTGACCCATAATCCTGATATTTGTGGCATTTATGGCCTAGGGATGTCTTCCCAAGAAATAATGTCCCCTGATGATGCAGATAATAAGAATCAATTTTCAAAAATAAATATTTGACAACTCTCATGGAAAATCCACTTAAGCTATTGATTTTGATTAATTATCCTTAAACAAGGCTAATCAACATTTGTACATTTATTTGAAAATTGGCCCTCAATTAATCAAAATGGTCAGAAAGTCATATTATTGAGTTGTAATTTGACTCGCAAAGAATTAGAAGGTGACATTATATACATTGTAACTATATTTCCATTTAAGATGTTTCTAACATAAAATAAAAAAGGTACGTGACATGTACCAATGATTTTTATAAGAAAAGAGTGATCTAGAGCATAAAAGGTGAAATCATCATTTTTACTCAAAATGAATTGATCAAAGTTAGCTAGCTCATAAATTGCATTGCCCTACTTAGGGATAGTTTGACCTAAATTAGCACTTTTAAATGACAAGTTCAAACCATTTAGCATGTTTTATGGATTTTGACCTAAAATGTGCATTTGAGTACAATTCGAGTAAGATTGACAATTTCAACACAAATGGTGTTAGGAATTGCATGACTACACACTCAAAGTTGAGGAGATAAAAGGATATGTAGATCTTCCCTTGGTATTATCAAAACTAGAAGCTAAGTTAGATGATTTTATGAGGAGGATGAATGAAATACATGAAAATGAAAATACTAAATTATATTTATGGTTCATAGAGTGTGGTCATGAGGGATATCATAGGAATGATTATCTGACAATAAAAATAGAATTATGTGAACTTTATAGGGTAGTGGGACATCCCACATCCAAATTCCATCTCCTTTAGAAATATATTTAGAAATCACATAGCATGTATTATAATTTTTTCAAATCTACAATCATGATGAGACTTGTCATTATGTATTGCAAGATTTAAATCAAGATATAACAAATAACATCTTCCCAGTTGTGGCCCAATATATACCCACTACAAAGCAATCAATTTGAGGACCAGATGTGGAGATGACTAATATGAATCAAGGTAATATAGGATGGGTTCCTTCATCACCATAATATTAGATGCCATCATCACCATAGTACCATCCATAAGGCCTAACTAGCTATAATAATGCATCACCTCTATCGTATCAATATTCTAGTTACTATATGAAACCATGGAACAACATGAATATTTATCGACAAGAAAATTGGACCCTAAATTCTCTTTAGCATCAGTATGGAGGATATGATTCTTAGATAAATCAATAGGGAGGTTATAATGGACAAAAATCACAAGGTTGGGGATATCAACAAAATAGAGAAGGCTACAAAGGAGGATATTGGGGAGGATATCAAGGAGGTAAAAATAATGATAATCAAAAAAATAAACCACCCATGCAATGTTATCTATGTGGCACATATAATCATTATGCATAGAACTATCTCACAAATATCCAAAGGCAAGTTTATTGTGTATATTTTAGGATTGAAGGTCAACATTAAATGGAAGACTATCATATTCTATAGAAATAAGGAAAGGAGAAGCCAGTGTGAAATGTAAACATGATTAATGTGCATCCAAAGGAAAATTAATTTGTGTAAGTTGTCACAAGGACACAAAGGGATGAACAAGGTTTACCTCCATTAGAGATGCCTCAGGATCTAAGTATTAAAAACATTCAATGGAATAAATATATTGACCCTACAACTAAAAATAATTGAATGCATTGAGATGCATATGTATCATAATAAATACAATAAAAACTAAATTTTGATGAGGATAACATTTCTATTGATGCTTAAATATATGGGAAAATTATTTGGATCTTATGACAATAGGGCATTGTGACCACTTTGAAAAATATAATGAAACTACTCAGCATGTTGTATAATGAGGATATATCTTAGAATATAATGAACCTCATTCACAATATTTTTTAATATGCACAATGAGGATAGATAAGGGCCAATAAAGTAGTTTGGTACATCAAGACCAAGAAGCCTTGGGATGTGGATTCACGACTAGACATTGGGTTGGTTTGATATGAAATCCCAAATGTAGTATTTGACTTTGGTGGTACTGTTAATATGATTCCTCACTCCATATGGTAAGCCATTGGCTAACCAACTCTGAGTTAAAATCTAATAACATTAAGCTTAGCGGATTATGATAGAGTTGAGCATATTTGCCAACTAGAAGATGTTGAAATTAAAGTAGTTGTACTTAGCTTGTGAGGAGACTTAGAGTTCATTGACATGAAGATAGAAGAGACCCATTACCCTTAATTAATTGGTAAGAAATGTTCCTACAATGGCCAAATGACTATTAACACTATGTGCAATCAATTAGATGCAAAACAAAATGATAAAATAGCAGTCATACCTCTCAAAAAATCTAAACAAAAACCATATATGATTCATAAGGAACTATAATCTCCGTATGCTTATGGGGAAAATAGTTGGTTTAAGGAAAGGATAGATGAAAGTCAAACTAGGGTGCACACTATTGAATGTCAGAAGTGGAAGGTCAATATTGCACAACATGAACAACTACTGGTATTTAAACTAGTTATCACAAATTCCCCAATCATACTAGTTCAAATTTAAGAATGTGGTTATCCTTCAATACGTTCACCAATAATATTTGAGGTAGAATTTTTATATAATAAAATTTTAACTATGATGGATTAAATTGAACTTACCCCTGAAATAATCCTACCCTAAGATTCAACCTCCTCCATAAGTAGTGACTCAGATGCACACATCCTGAATTGGTCTCATAAAGATCATGAGTTGAGACCTATGTGCATGATGTTCACTATAGAATGATAAATACCTCAATATTTTATGATCAATAATCTTAAGCCATTCATCCTGAGGCTTGAACACCATGTACCAGAGGTAGAACAATGAGTTAGCACACTCAACTATGCATTGAAAGGAACTACTACAACATGATAGGCTATGAACAAAAATATAAATATGTATTGGGAGGATGCCTATGAAATCTTACATGTAAGGTTTTAGCTACCAATCAGTATTAAAAAATAATGAACCTTATTTAAAGTGGGTCAATTTATGAAACTACACATCCATTAGTGCATGGACATATGGACTACATAGGAAGTGGAGCCTTGATATTGGGTGCACATATTTAGTAATACTCTTGCAGCTCTTATAATAGCTTGGTACATGCATCAATAGCATAGAATAGAAAACAAAAATTGGCCATAACCTTAGTAGGATTTTATCCAAAATTTTGTATTTGAAGATGATAATTCTTTAGTATAGAATGCCCTATAAAAGATCAATTTTTTTATCACATATGTGCAGAAGATTTAACAAATATTATTGAATAATATTTTAATCAGGAAGTTACACAAGATCTGGATTATTTATTGCCTAATTACAAAACTAATAAAAATAATAGCTCCAGATTCAACCTTGTAACAGATAAAATAATGATCTATCAGAGTCTAATGATAATCATAGTGATGGGGATCTAGATTTAGAAGGGTTATTTGAACCACAACATGAAGAGGAACCTATACCAGTACAAAGATTAGATCAAGTAGAATAAGAGAAGTTGTGCAGTATTAACATCCCATAATGGGAATGCAAATGCATTTTATAAGATAGTATGCCTACTGGATTAGGAAAAATATATTAGGAACTGTTACAGAAGATGCAAGGAACTATTGGGATAGAAGTGGCCCCTAAGCTTACATAATTGAGATATTATTGGGGATAAGAGTATATCTTTGAATCCTTGTAGCTATTAAGAGACTAATAGGATATGTTTCCAAGTAAAATTTTGGAGGTTCAAGGCATAGATCCACCCTTGGGAGAGATGCACATTAAGCTAAAGGAATGCACATGCCTAATTAAAAATTGACCCTACAAATTCAATCCTAACATAAAATCAAAAGTAAAGGTAAATTGGATTGAATGTAATAAGATGTAATTATTCATCCAATTGAGAAGGTAGGATGAGTGAGCCCCATAGTGGTATAATCTATGAAGATGGGAGAAATACAAGTGTGTGGGGATTACCATGTAGTTAATGATTCCCACATCAATGATCCATTTCCTATCTTAAAATTATAATTTACAAATAATATTAGGCCAAAACTATATTTTCTCCCAAATGGGGGTCATTTGCATATAAGTTAATGCCATTTGGTTTAAAGAATGCACATATTGTCTTTTCTATAGCTATGGTAAATTCCTTTAAAGACTTCATTAATGATTTCCTGGAGGTGTATATAGATGATTGGTTAGTTTTTTCTATATTTAAAGATCACTTGTCAAAGCTTAGATTGATGCTAGAGTGATGCAGGGATTTGCACATTTCCTTAAACTTAAATAAATATATAGTCTTTACATCTTTTGGTGTCTTGCTAGGTCATGTAGTGTGCAATGATGGAATTCTTGTTGATCCAATTAAAATTTTAATTATAGTATGAATTCCACTTCCTATAAACTCAATTTAAGTGCACACTTTTATGGGTCATACAGATATTATAAGAAATTCATAAAAAGATATGCAACTATATTAGTAGCTATGGAAAATCTATTGTCAAAAGACACAAAGTTGAAATGGACACTTGAGTGTTAAAACAAAATTTATTGATCTTAATAAAAGGTTGGTAACAACATACATATTGGTATTTCTTGATTGTAAAAATCCATTCCATATACATGTCAATGCTTTAGGCACTATAGTAGGAGCCATATTAAGATAACCAAGTGAAGGTGGGTTGGACCATTCAATACATTTTACAAGTAAGAAACTCTAATATGTAGAAAATAATTACATAAAAATGGAGAGAGAAGCACTAGACATAGTGTTTGCATTAAAAAAATCTAGGCATTACTTGCTAGCTACACCTTTTAAATTCTTCATGGACCACTAGGCATTGCGATACCTAGTAAATAAACCAATGCTAGGGGGATAGATCTCTAGTTGGTTAATGCTCTTCTAGAAATTAAAATTTAGAATCAATGTGAGACTAGGATGGGAGAATGTAGGGTTGAATCATCTCAATATACTACACAATGGGGAAGAAATAGTGGAACTCAAAGATGAATCTCCTGATGTGCATCTATTTAGAACTATTTCAGTTCTTGATAACATGGAGGCCATTGCAAACTTATTTAAACAAAGAAATTTTCATACACATTATATAGAGAGGGAAAATAAATAGATAGTTACTATAGCTATACCATTTATCCTCATTAATGGTTTCTTTTACAAGATGGGTAAAGATGATTTATTACACAGGTTAGCTTTAGAACACGAGTGACCCTAATTACTTCAAGAAGCTCACCAAGGCATTGTAATAACAAACATCGTAGGACACATTACTACCAAAAAAATACTTTAGAGTGTTTTATGGTGGTCTATACTTTTTCAAGATGTGCACAAAGTTGTTAAACATTGTGGCATCTATCAATAAATAGGTAATCCTAATCAGTGAGTTGAAATAATTTTGGTTCATATGCTTGTATAACAACATTTTAAATAATGGGGAATTGATTTTGTTAGACCTATAACTCCACCAAGTAAATACAGTCATGCCAGATAAATTATCATGTTAACTAACTATTGGTGTTTTATATTTTCAATAACATGCTCTCCAATGGGCAACATATTTTCACAAAGATCTTCAATCTCTTATAGAGATTCAAGATATAGCTACCAATCATTCTTTTGTTCATCACTTTGATAAATTTGAATATGATTATATTGGAAGGTATCTTGATCTTCCTCAAGTGGAGATGTCTCAATCTTATATATGAATTCAGCCTATATCATTTCCTCATGGATTTCTTCCATATCAAGATCAGCATTTTCTTGTATACCTGAGATAACTTCTTCAATATCAGCTAAATTCTTACTTTCAACCTGTACCTCAAGTGAAGTATCAATGAAAAACTCTTCATCATACACATTTGAAGCATCCTCTTCACATTCCCTAACATCTTCACTTGTAGATGCCACCTCTTCCTCTATTTCCCATAGAACATGCTCCTTTTGAAGAAGGGAGATGGTGAGAGGGTAGTGAAATTCGTTTTCTTGAGACAGAGTATGAAGCATGGGAGGTTGATCAGGGTAAAATTTTGGGATATTGAGGGAAATGGAATCATTTAGGAAATCTTGAAGAAGAGGGAAAGATAAACTTTTGAGAACTTCTACATTTTATTCTTTCCACTTGTCCATTACTTCATCATGGTCTGAAACCTTTTTGTTCTCATGGACAACTTGAGCTTGAGGGGTATGTGGTGAATAAATGGGACTATAAGAAGGTTTATCCTCTTTAATAAGATATTGAATTAGCATATTAATATCTTATTAACTCCAACTAGGAAGCTTCATTGACACACAATGGGCTTGGTCAAGAACTTAATGAGAATAAGGAACATAAGACGCCTAGTAAGGAATATAAGAGGGTTCTTGATACAACTGATCCAAATAATTTTTTTTCCTCTCCCAAGCCTCCATCTTCTCCAATAAAAAAATACACAACTCATTCCTCTCCTCTAGATCATTGGATACATTTAGAAACAACCCATTCACTTCTTCATACTGAGAATTCAAAAAAACTATTCTTGTATATGCTAGTAGTTTGAGTTCTATTTCATCCATTCTCTTTTGGAAATAAGGTTTCTCATGTGTAAAATAATAGCCACATGGGAAAGGTGGCATATGGTCTTGAGACTGATATGGTTCATAAAGAAGGAAGGATTCATGCTCTTAATAATAAGGATCATGGGAAACTTGATAAGGCTCATCATGTCCATGATAAAATTCTTGGTAAGGTTGATTGGGCTCATAACAAGGCTCATATGGATCATGAAAAGGATGGATGATCCATCATAGGGATGATAATTAGGTATTGAATAGGTATTTCCTTCATATATAGCCACAAAAATAACATAAGGATAGTGCAATAAAATTATACTTACTTGGAAACTACTTGGACTGTTAAAAGTAATTGCTTGAGCTTGGAATCACCAAAATCTTCATGAAAAACACTGATACAACTACAATTCCACCAAGACCATCTCTAAAACATTCCACCAAGTGTGCCAAAACTATTAACGTTCTAGATTTGCATGCTAACTGAACAGAAGATTGCTTAAGTCTTTTACTCAAATCTAGTCTAACATGGGATTGATCCTCAGCTATGCATATCTTAATAATGGATCAAATCTCCAGAAGGCTAGATTCCTTATGGATATATCATCTAAGCTAAATTATGATTGGGAAAATGGAGAGAGAAATGGGTAATAACACATAAAAACATGTAAAATAGGTGATGCACCAGTAATGTGATTGTTCATCCACTCTATCTAAACTTCTAACAAAGACTAATGAGATCAGATCTATGACTCCAAATAGTTGTTTATACATTAGTATTTCATGCAGAGGTTTTCCAAATGATCAAAACCTAAGGGAAGTGATGGAGAGGCCTAATTCAAGGAACTAACTAGTCAATGTATCCACTTACTAGATTTAATCAAATAACATTTGACACTGAACATGACCTACAAAATAATATAATTTAGTAGTTAGGTGAGATTAGGATTTGACAAGGGAGAGATTTCTGTCGCATATGTAGATTAATCTGGCATTAACACACTATGCCATAATAATAAAATATGAAAAGAGTCCTTTATTTATCTCAAGAGGTTACAAAGATAAAATCTAGGTAGATTCTGATGCCCAATAGATGGATTACCAAAAAAACTATTTTTAAGGCCTAGAAGCCTGTATTTATAGAAAAGAGGGATGAGAGAGAGAGAAGGAATTGAGTAGATAGAAAAAATTAAATGAGGTCCAAATACTCTTGATGGATTCGCATTCTCAAGGATGTTGAGTTATGATCTTATCAATAAGGAACAAACTTTAAAGCTTTATAAAATAATTTAATGTTCCATGATCCGTATTCAACTGCTACGTCTTCATCTCAAGATTCCATGCCATTTCCACTTGATCTATTGATGAGGACCAATTTTTCATGCCTAATAGAATCTTTCTTGGTATATTTTGAATGGTTAGATGTACCTATTTATTGAGGCTACAAATGTATTAGAAAATGAGAAGCCTCTTTTATTAATCACATATATGCCCTTATTTAGGAAATTGGACCTGGATCAAATATAGGTTGAAAACCAAACCATTTATTGGTTTTCCTATGGCAACATATAGATGCATAGCCTACTCAACCTTGGTACCCATTTTTTACAATAGTTAACAATCATTGGTCTATACTAGACCTTTCAAGGGACCTATTTTACCATCGTAGAGTTCCACTAGTAATGTTTAGTCCTACTTGTTCAACCTAGTTCAATCCTAAACAATATTTGAATTCATATTTACTTACCTAGGTCAAAAATAGCTTAGTCAACATTCATCAAAGTATTCCTATGTTTTCCCCTTGTTTATTGGCTATTGATCTATGACTTGGCCTATTGAATCTTTGACCCTACTTGCTCCATTGATCTACCTGTGTATGGATGCCCATGAGCCACCAATCTTCTATTAGGACCCACATGATTTTGACACTTATCCTCAACTCCATAGCTCCTTGGATTTGCTAACTTCTTAACCATCTATGCACTATTTGATCTTGATGATTGATTAAACATGAGCCCTTAGATCTACTTAGGATCCACTGCTTAAAACCTACTGGCTACTTTAGGAGCTCAAAATTGGCATTCATGTGAACATTATTTGATGTGTACATATATGTATTTGATATCCCATAGACTATCAAATTTAAGCACATATGGATTTTTACATGAATTTAAATTTGACATCCGCATGACCGTCATTGATGTCCTAAAAACTATCAATTTTAAACTTGTATGATTTTTGCCTAAGATTTATTTTGGAATTTGTGCAGACATCAATGATGTCTAGTAGAACATATTTGACTTCTCATAGACCATCAAATTTAAGAACTAATGAATTTTTGCTTGAGTTTAAACTTGACTTTCGTGTGAACGTCTTCATATGTTGGATCAACTTTGAAGGGTTGGATATCAAAATAAAAAATTCATGGAGGCACAAAATTTGTATGGGACGATCTAAGTACTAAGATAAAAATGTCTACATGACCCAAGGGCTTGCGAGGATTTCTAAGCATGATTTTTAAATGTGCAAACAAGTTGACCAATTTAATTCTGAGTGATGTCCTAATGATGGTCTGGATCCTAGACTTATTATTTTGAATTTTTTCTTGAACTTTGGAAGCTTGAATGAAATTTTGAATCATAATTAAACTTTCCCATGACCTGAAATAAAAAATTACCTATGCAAACTTATTTATATCTTCTATTTACTCTATAGACCTATTTCTCTAAGATCAGTAGAATTACACTTTAAGCTTGCTTAAAGTATTTTAAAAGTGTTGCAAGTAATATGATCTTCTTATTTTATCATTAGATCCTTCTCTCAATCAAGAATATTTATTAGTCCTTGAAAGCTCTATATGTAGGCCAAAAATGGCCAACACTAAATATTTCAAAAACTGGGTAGATGTTGTTGCTACTCCAAGTTGTCATGTAAAGGATGCTACCAAGTTCTTATATGAAAACATTAGCACATGATATAGATGTCCAATTAAGATTTTAAGTGATAGAGGCACACACTTTCTCAATAATAATATTAAGACTCTCATATAATAATTCACGATATCACACCAAAAAAGTATAGCTTACCATCCATAGCTAATGGATAGGTAAAAGTATCAAATAAAATTTTGGGTAAGATGTTGACAAAAAATAAAAATATATAGAGAGATGATTGGAAGGATTGCATTCCTAGAATTCTATGGACCTATCACACACATTACAAGTAATGAACTAGATTCACTCCCTTCTAATTAGAATATGGCATCGAGGTAGTAATGACTATGGAGAACATTATACCCAATCTATGCATTGCAATGATCATGAGGTTAGGGGATCAAGACTCATTAAGGGCATGATTTTTGGATTTCACTAATATGGAATAAGATAGAGTGAGAGCATAGTGGACCCAAAAAATAAATAAACAAAGTCAAAAAACATAGCATGATCATAATCTACCTAGATCAAAGTTATTGCTTTATGAGATTAGATTTAAAGCAATCCCAATAAAATTGCACATATGATGTAAAGGACCCTGTATCATTGACAAAGTATCACCATAGGGTACCATAGTGATAAAATATTTGTAGGGAACCATTTTACCACGGTGAATCAATGGTTATAGGCTTAAGCCATATCATCTTTAATATCTATCATGCTGCTAAAAATTGATTGGGTGCTAAATAACACCATGTAGTTAGGATTTTGTTTAATGTTGTTTGTTTTCTAGTTTGTTTCAGAGGTTAGAATGTTTTTTAGTATTCTCATTATTACACAACACATCATAACAACCACAACCAATTATCATCATAGGGTGCAACCACCTGGCCAAGACAACTTAGCTAGGACAACTAGACACCACTACACCAAGCATGGTAATTAAGTCTATGAAGGTAGTGAAAAGATAGGTATGCTAGATGGAAGGCCAAATATCAGGTTATACCATTAATAACATGATATCTCAAAATATTGTAGCAGTTTTGAAGCAAATTTAGAAATAAAATGACAAGTGGATACATAAAATGAATTGATTAAGTGAAGGGACACCTTCTCACCAAAAATAACCATTAGAGCTAAATCACATAACATAGACACTAAAAATCCTTGTCAAGATGATTTATAGCATATAATATTAATTTCAAAGAGAACATTCATGTGTATGTAATCAATGCATTCAAAGGAGGTGGTAACATGAATTTGGGTGATAAATTACTATAAAAGAAATGGATATGGATAATGAGTAGATATTGCATTCCCCAACTAACATGAGATTTATATGATCAACCTTTCAATTGTATATTTGTTAATAGATTTCACACTAGAGTGCAATTCTTCAAATTAGTCATTAGCTTTGCTCATTCATCCAGCCATGGATAGAGTTTAACTATTGATCCCACTATCTAATGCTTAGAATGAGAAAATGGGAATAGGGTTAGTTCTTCAAAAAATGAAATATTATGATCTAGAACCCTTTGATTTCATTGATGGGGTAGAATCTAATTTATTTTCTCTAAAAGCCCAAGGAGTAGCACAACCAGGAATTTTAACACTACATCATCCACTCAGTGGTTTTGACACTGAAAGGTTTTTCAGTTTGCCTACATTCAACCAGTTAGATGAAGTCATCATGGCATTTTTGAATCATTACAATAAAGGTGTTATTCATATAGCTCATGATATTACCATCTAGATTAATGTGCACTTAGTGTCAAGATAAACTGACCTACCCAATCATGGTAAATATTTAATGCAATACAAGTCTACAACACCACCACTTGACACAGATATCAAACAACAATACACTAGTAGGGTAGGAAGAGGAACTCTAATTGATTCAGTTGTGGATGCTTTACTATGCACCATGGTCTAGTGTATTACTACATGATTTTGGAAAACCACAAACCATGTAAAGAAAATAACAAGAGGCATCATTGACATTACCTACCGAATGACAAAGGTGCATGAATATTTTAATTGACATGAATTCTTGGTCATCAATCTTACCATGAATATCAAAAAGGTACTTGCAAGAACTAGATAAATATTTCAATATCAAATTATTGGTCATGCTATTATGTTTCACTTAGTTAAAGTCTCCCTAGGGCCATTAAATGTCACTACCAATTTTTAGATAGGTAGTGCCCTCACAAGCATTGCATGTACCAAAACTAGTCAGTATTATGAACAATTGGGGCAATTTAATGCATAGTGGCTAGAAGCCCTCACAATAATTTGATCACATCCTAGTATTCCATAGAATGTCATGTAGTATCTAGGTTAACATGCATCTATTACCAAGCTAAAAAATAACACATAAATAAAGATACATGAGTTGGATAACCCAAATATCACTTCGATGCCATTATTAATTTTAATGGTTGAAGTAAAAGCTAAGGCATATCAATATAAATCCTTAGCTTCTAGGTCTATACCTCCATTATAAACCATCCCTCCATAATCCCAATAACAATAGGTAGAGCAAGTATCAGGACAACAAACCACACAACCAACACAACCATAAGCTTGAACACATCCAAAAATAGGAAAGAGGAAAGTACTTATGCATAGATCCTCACCACCTCTACCAAAAAAGTGAACATTACAAGTGAAGTCATGGCTCAAACACCCCATGGTTCCATGAATAGCCATTGAGTGTGAGCTACCTGAGATGGGGCTAGAATAAAAATAAGTGCTTCAATTAATGCTAGAAGAGATTAGTACTAAGGTCTATGATGTAGAGGAGGAAAAGGAGTTATTTTTTAGAAAGCAATGTGTACTTTCCATTTTCACAATCAAGTAAGGAAATATCTTTGGTTTGATATCACTCAACCACCTAATTATATTATTGATGAAATTATAGGATAGGAAGCAGCTCGACAGAAATTAGGGGAAAAAATATGTTCAACAAAACCAATTGTGGGATCGTCTGCTACACATGCCATAGACTTATCTATAGAATATATCCCCACATAAAGCTTATTCAGGTGAACACACACACATATAATTTTGAATCCCTCATAAATAGTGCATAAAAGGATGGTTTCTTTTAGTGCATATACAAAACAAAGTACTGTGCAACCAAATCCATAACCTCAAACTTAAGGAGTAAGGAAACAAAAGAAAACACTCAAGCCTCTAGTCAAATCTAGAAGAAAGAAGTTGATACAAAAAGAAAAGTTGAATGTAGTAAAATCAAATGAATAGACTAAATTAGATGAGATCACCAAAGAATAAGAGAAATCAGGAAAATAGCCATGCCTAGTGAAGAGGAGGAACAAAAAGATGAGCAGGGTACACTTGAGCCTAAGGTGGAACAACAAAAACAAAGTACTGAGGAATCATAAGAACAAGCAGTCATTATGCCATTAGCACAACAACAAGTTGTGTAGAACCTAAATCCAAAGTAATAAGATGCAACCATGGAGCAACAAAATAATGTTGAATAAGCAGAGGTTCAATAGAAGAAATTCAAATAAGTTGAAACCAAAAAGAAGAAGCTCAAGGAAGTTAAAGTTACATGTAAGAACGTTAAAGAAGTAGAGACAAAGAATAAATAGTAGGAAGAAGAATAAAGGCAATAAAAATAGGCCCAGGCTATGTATAATAAATAATAGGAGTAATCAATTAATGTTAAATCCAAAGTTGAATCCAAATCTCAAGTTGAAGCTAAATTCGAAGCCAAGGCTAAGGTTGAAATAGAAGCTAAAGCCAAGACTGACACATAGGCTAAACCCAAAGTCCAATTCAAAGCTCAAATAAAGGTTGAAGATTAATTCGAAGCAAAGAATAAATACAAGGTAGAGACAACAATCAAGGCTAAGGATCTCAAGGGTGCATAAGTCCAAGATGAGGTAGTATCCACTAGTCAAACTAAGGACACTAAAGAAGTAGTGTAGCTTCTTAGTCAATGGCTATAGGATTTCCCTACTACATCCATCTAGTGAACTACCTTCTTATTTCCACTTGATTAGTTTACACTGGTTCCTACAACATCTACCACTACATCCATGGCACTTGCTACCTCTATGATGAAAACATTCTTTAGATGTAATCCAGTTGTGACTCTCCAAATAGATCAAGTGTGCACCAAATTTTAATCTCAAGCAAATATTATCAAAATGACAATAAAACTCAAAACTTAATAGCACCAATAGGAAAGGATAGAGAAGATAAATCAGAGTCAATAGAGCATTCTTACCATCCTTTTTACCTTCTCATGCCTCCATTCTAGGATTTCAATTTGTATGATTGAACTTGAAGATCTTGATTGTTAGATTGCTTGTGATATTCTTGACAATGGCTTCCAAATGGATATGGGATGTGGATAATAGCTTTTATGGATGTTTGAAGGCTAGTATGGATGCTTGACAAGAGAGCTTAATGGATTTCTAGTGGATTTTTCATTATTCTTGAGGGTGGAGGAGAGGTTTAATTTTATAGGCATATCCGAGGAAAATCTATGGTCTAAATTTAAATTTGAGCCATCAAGATCTATGGTCGAAGAATTTCCATAGAATTTTTAATTCCATGGAAATATCTAAAATAGTAAGATTCTAGAGGTGGATAAATTGGAGAGATTTCTAGAATCCTTAAATTCTATAAATCTCCCCATAGGGTTTAAGGGTTTAGGAAATGCTAGTATAGGGTGGTGGGTGGGTAGTTGGAATATTTTTGAATTTAAAATTGGCTAGTGGGTTTAGGGGGTAGGTTATTAGGTAATAGGATATTTTAAGGGTTTAATGAAGGGATTAAATAGTTTTGGGATGGGGTAAAGGTTATATGGGATGTAGGAATGGAGTATGAATATTAGGCCAAAGGTAAATATAGTTAGGAAATACAAGACTTAGGCTAAATTAGTGGTAATTATTAAAATTAGCGAGGCAAACATATTTTAATGCATACACAAAGGATCAAACACTTTCTAAGTATCCATTGCTCAGAGGGCTTTAGATTTAAAGCAAGAAATTATGAAGTTACAAGATAAAAAGGATGAAGTAGAGGAGAGGCTAACAAATGCATGGTAAATAATCAATAATGCCTATCCCACCTTAGTTATGCAAGTATTGAGTGATAAAGTTACATTAGAAGATAAATAATTCATGGGACTATTGACAAAACTTACAAAGTGTTGTGGATCTACACAAAAACTTTTGGCACTATGCACATAAGGACAAGCCCTCAAATAAAAAATAATGACAATGTGCCAACTTCTTGAGGAATACGAATATATCTTAGACATTGTTGTAACACAAGCCGAAAAGCCAGCCTAAGATATGCTCAACTAGAAACAACATTTGAATCAATCTCTAACCACTAAGTATCTAGAACTTTTGACTGCTGATAAATCTAACACCATGCTGGAGGATCAAATGGTAATTACAGAGAAGATAAGTAGTGCACTCAAACAACTACTAGATTTGTGAGATGTTTTTGTATAAAAATTGTAAGTATGGTATAATCAAATAATTAATAACACTTTCACAGTTGTTTAAGCCTAGAGGATAGCAGATAGATTGGACAAGCTCATCTTGAACATGTAGTAAAAATAATCTAATGCTAAGACATTGCTTACAATCGTAGAAGATGAAGACTTACAGAACATGATGATGATTGAAGTACCACTACACATTCTAATTATAATGGTATGTGAAATATTTATTGGCTGAAAAATTCTCAATCAAGATCTCAGTCAAGTCGATCTAGTAATTGCATAGATAGTAGATGATCTCTAGTTCATTCCTTCGCATCAACTTCTTAAAATCATACAGGAGAGGGAGATCAAGGCACAAGGACAATCTTTGCAGATACCCTTGGTAGTGGATACATCAAGATCCACTGGACTAAAAACTACTTAGTAACAAAAAACTCTATAGACCTCTAGCATACCATCTTCCCAACCATAGTAGTAAGGTTTGTGATCTATAATTTTTTAACTTCTAGTAGACTCACATTTTTGTTAGATAGTCTAAACATTAGGAGCGAGGTGAAATAGGTTGAAAAGACATAAAGGGAAACCATTTGGTTATGCTATACTATTTAAAATATGAAAGGGTGGTAGGCTAACATGCTACTTAGTTGAAAACTTGAAAGGGCAGCTAAGTAGTACACAAAGGGTGAAAATTGGCAAATGACACCTGGATCGATTATTGTGACTTTTATTTAAGACTCATCTTTCTGGTTCAGTTCAACTCAACTTGCACCTTTGTTTTGAGACGAGACAAATAATTAAGTCTGGGAATGTGTTGGACGTAGAGTGGAGCTTGCTAAAAATGCAAAGTATATAAGACAAACACATGTATGAAGTGTTTGATTTTGTCTTTTGTGTACTTTCGTACTTATTTAGCCTTGAATGTCTAATCAGATAATTGGAGAATGTGAAGAGAATTTCATTATGCTCTCAAAATGTTGGAAGGTGAAGAGACATCATGATTTTAAAAGACTATAAATAGTCCTTTGATGTAATAGAATCTGGTTCGATGTGTTGATAGACATTAATATAAATTTTCCTGTTATAGTTTTCCTTTATTCTTTTTTATATATGGTGTATGCGTAGTTGAGTACTCTTTTTAACTTTATTCTTAATCTGATGCAATATGAATTATGGTCATGCTCTTTTATATAGATGTTGCAATCTGATTTACGATCTAATTCAATATGTTTTAAATGGTCTATACGATTTTCATCTCTCTATCACCTTTTATGCTCTCCATTGTGCAAGTTATCCCTATAATTAACATGTTGTGGTGAAACTCTAGGAACCTGTGCTAACACTAAGCATTTAACCTCGTTTAATTAGTTGATTCATTTTGATAAGCATTTTATCTCTTTTAGGAATTGTTCAAACTCTCCTTTTAATGGGTCCAAATGTTAAAATATTAGTTGTTAGGTCGCAAAGTAATTGGGGATGAATCCATGAGAGGTTATTGTTGTGTACAATATAATACCCCAAATATGAATGTCTCAACACAATTCTGAGCATTAATGAATGATATGTGGATGAAATTGGGATGTTGAGTGATTTTTAAGCTTAATTTTTACTGTTTGGTAGAAATCAATCTGAAGTTTGGTCGGAACCCAGTTGTGCCTAGAATGGGGTGTCTACAATCATCATGACAAAGAACGATGTCGAGAAAATTCTCACACCTAACTAAAAAAAATACATAATGTAATGTAGAAACGATCATATGACATTGAAAAAATATGTTATTAATTTTTTATTGATAAAAGCCAAGACCGATTAATTAATAAATCATCGTCTTGATTTTAATGATAAATTATAAACATTATCTTATAATTTTCTTGTTAATTATTTTTCTATCATCACATATTTTCTAAGGTGAATAATTTATAATTTTCATTTATTGAAGATGTGTTGAAATTTATAATCTCATTGACCTATTTAATTATCATTTTTAAATATCAATATTCTTTCTTTATTTTTCAAAAAAATGGTGATGAATCTCTCTTAAAAAAGAGGAAAGTGAACAATAAAAGAAGAGGAATCTCAAATTGACTTTAGGAATTTAGTAGTGATGTCTCTCCATATTCTTATTAAATGGAGGAAAAATAATGAGAAAGTTTAATTATGTTTTAAAAATTAGTTATAATGTTACTCTACATTCTTATTGAATGACAAATTCTTCATGCTCAGAATATTTTTAAAAATGAGAAAAAAGAAACCAATATTAATATGAAACCAAATATATTGAGTTTTTTTCAAAATAATATTAAAAATCACATCATTTGAAGATTAATGATTTGGATATGATTATTGGCTTTGTGTGAATTACACATATACAATTTTGGTGGTTGTTTTGCCGCGTATTAACGTCAAACTGGAACAGCCCGTTACGTTTCTTGCAACAGAGGTGTTAACCCTGTCTTCAGGGAGGCCGACTTGTCCAATAATTCTCTTTAATATCTCCAGGGTTTTCCATTCTTCACCCTCTCTCACATTCACCATATATCCCTCGACTACTTCAGTATCTTCGAATCTCAGAATGGATGGATGACTTTCACACGAGTCTATTTTTTTTGAGTCAGTAACCACAATAGTAACAATCCCTTCTCCTTTAAAGTCTAGAAGAGAGTAAGTAAACCAAGGAGTTGAAATAATGTCAAATCCAGTGCAGCGAAATCGAACACACAAGATGATTGCGCTCACTGACCCTGACATCTTTGGCATCTCCAATTCTGTGTTCACACAACCAATGCCATGAATCTCAATGACCGAGTCGGCATCGATTACATGACAAAACATGTTTGCATTCAAACTTGACTCCTCTGTGCCTAAACATATCATACCCGTGAACCCTGAGGGCAGTCTCTGAAATATTAAAAAAATAGTGTGTTTTCCTCATTAGCAACTCAGATAGATGTTAGAAAGGTAAATATATACTTTTATAAAAGAAAAATAGTAATATTTTTTCTTCTAGTAAAATTCATCAGACTTCAAGATGTGCAATGAATAAAATTGTTTTCTACTCATAACAAATTGTCTGGTGGAAGAGAGAATTTATTACCTTGAGAGCATAAATGTTATTCCATATTCCTGAATGTCTATTGAATCCGCAAAGATGCAATTCTTCCAATCCTTCCAACTCTTCGATGCCTGCGATACTCTGCAGCTTATCACAAGCCATGATCTCAATGGTCCGGAGACATCTTGGTAACACTGATATTGTTTTCAGATTATGACAATCCCACACACTCAGATATTTCAGTGTTTTTACCTGCTTTAATTCTACTTCAACTAGATTATCCATGCTTGAAAGGAGGAGAGAGTGAAGGCTGGGACAAATCTCTCCATGGATTAACAACTTTCATAAATTTCCATCTTCAATTTTAATCTTTCTAAGGCTATTCATGCAGGGGCTTATAGTATCTGTAATATTAGCGTGCTTTCTGAGGGATTGTGACGGAGGAGTAGAATCTGTAATATGGCTTAGAGCCAGTTCCCCAGTTATTGAGACTCGCTCCAAAATGAAACTTCTAAGATTGCCAAGCTTCCTAAGGGATTGTGACCAGGACGTTCCTTCAGTTACCACGTCTCTCCCTTTCCAATGTCTTGACAGGTGTAAACATTCCAAATGATATAGCATTCCTATTAGTTTTGGAAGATTTGGCAATGAGTCATACTCACGAAGCTCCAGCTCTTTCAACTCGAAACTGGCCTAAAATGGACAATCAATTTAGACAGAACCGAATTAACTCTCAATGCTAAATACGATTCTCCATACTACTAGTCTAAAAGATATACGTGCCGTTAAAAGAGACTTTGATTTTCAATAAAGGAAACGAAACTACCTGGCATCCTTTCATCTGCCAATTTGGGTCCCACACTTCTTGGAGAGGGCCATTAACACGTAGACCCTGCAATTTTTGCAGAGGAATCCACGAAGGAATTCTTTTTAATTTATCTTCGAAACGAAGCTCAAGCCACAGTAGCACAGTTGATGATGTGTCGGCACAATCATTTGCATTTCCTATGAAACATGTGATGCGACAACCAAGGGACGAGTCCTCAAACTCATGGAAACACCTCCCGTTTGTTTCAACTAGGATTTTCTCAAATCCTTTTGACTCCTGCAAGTAACGATCAAGTTAAATTTTTGTTTATATGGAAAAAATAAAAAATAGATTGAAATAAATGCCCTTAAAGTTTTTTAAATCTTTTATTTTAAAACTGTGGAGGAGAAGCACACGATGGATTTAAGATCGTGGGGTTTCCACAGCCGAGGAGGAGAGCTCAATTTTTCTGCCATTAGTCTACCCAGATCGCGGAGGTGATCGTGCATTCTAAATACACAATATTTCGGATTGGGACCCGCTTGCACATGAACCCCACGCGTTTGCACTTCAACCAGACTTTTATCTCGCAGGGTTTGAAGTGCATGCTCAGCACTCCATCCCGAACCCTTCCAGATTCTTATGGCCGTATCTCTCTGTTTACCTATAAAAAAACAGGCTACATCCATAAAAATCTGTTTTTCATCAGCGTCCAGACTGTCAAAACTGATTTTAAGCCTTTGGATTATATCATCAGGCAGGGTCTTTTCAACTTTGTCCAATTCTAACTGCCAGTAATTCCTGTCATTGCTACCACGAACATGGGCGCCTAAAACTACGAGAGAGAGGGGTAAACCTCCACAGAATTTCACAAAGCGTGCAACCAAATCCTCATACCCAATATCTGGATAGGGTTGGAGGAAAGCGTGCCAACAGAAGAGCTCTGTGGCACGAGGCATATCCATCACTTTCATGTTATAATGAACACTAATTTTGGCACGGGTTATCACCCTCTCATCACGGGTGGTAACAATTACCAAATTGCCACTACTCTGCATATGTCTGAATGAGAAAGCATTTAAATGGTTCTGGTGTGCTATATCATCTAGCACTATAATGAACCGCAAGTCCCTGTCGTGCCTCAGACGATCCCTGAGATAGGTTGTGCCCTCATTTACACTGTCAAATTTACGTTTTTCACCGAAAAGATCTTTAAGGAGCTTAGTTTGCAGAGAGCATAACTCACCTTTGTCAGATGTCTCTCTTACATCATAAAGAAAACATGATGCATTGTAGTTTGATCGCTTCCGGTTGAACAATTCTTTGGCTAGGGTAGTCTTTCCTGACCCTCCCAATCCAAAAATACCAACGCCTTTAACGATCTCCTGCAGTCTATCTCTGCAATGTGTTTCAAAATCTAGCACGCATTCATTCAGTCCTACTGGATATTCTGCAACAAGTAAAGGTCTCCTTGCTTCAATCCTTTCCACCACAGCAGACACAATTGTGTCACACAAGTCCCTGAAAATAGGAAACAAGAATTTAATGAGAAAGGCACTGCGTTGAATTATAATCACTTTGTTGTACTGAGAGGAAAAAAAAAACCCCAAAGATTTGATCAAACCAAAATCAATTAAAAACATATAGCAGTAATCTTACTGTCCATATTTGCTGAGTTCGTAACCAGAGATGTATGAAGCACGTTGGAGAGCCCCTCTCCAGTCTTCGAGCTTGTTGAGGTTCCTTTTTTTCCTTTGATATTCAGAAAATGCCGCAGCATACACTCCTTTCTCGATATAGCGAAGTTCCCAAGGCCCCACTTCATAGAAGACGGGAATAAACAGAGCCTCCGTTTGTTTTAACATAAGGAGGAGTTCATCAAGGCACCATTTAGACTCTGCATATCCTCTTGAGAATATGGCGATTTGAACCGAGGAGGATGAGATGGCATTGTGAATGGTAGAAGAAATTGAATCTCCACCTTTTATCTCGTCTTTGTCAAGAAAAGCTCTGCATCGTCTCTTTTAAAGAGAACGATAAAGTTGGGAAGCCAGAGTATCTTTGACGTCGGGTCCCCTGTGGCTGATGAACACATCATACACTTGCGGAGCTGCAAGTGGCCTTTCTCTTTCGGGCAGGGCTTCAATATCGCCAAAAGCTTGCTCCGCTTTTTGTTTGTGAGATGAGGAGGACGAGGCAGCCATGAATGGTATAATGAAAGTCAAGAAATAAATCAAAGAAGAGAAAAATAGATTAGGTATATTTGGTAGATGAGGTAGCACTGCGAAAGCACTTTCTCTCTTACAATGGCGGGCGGGGTGTTTTGGATTTTGGTTTCCTGGTACTGCAAATACAATATAATATATATATTATTTGCTGTGTTCATTTCTTAGCCGCGTTAATCTTCCGCAACATTGCACTATACCAAAAGTTAGAAAGGACAGCTTATCAGACAAAGAATATATTTTGTCGACACTTTTGTAGATTCCTTTCGAGGCATTTCAAACACCGCAAAGTTGATTCCCTCTCGATCATAAAATGGACATTTAGCTATCTCTAGTTTAACACTCTTTTTAAATTCATAGATTTTTAAATGTTTTAAATATTTTATGAAAATTTAAATTGTAACACTTTTTTTTTTTTTTTCCCAATAGGTTAATCTATAAGTATTTTTTTTTTTGGGAAGGGAAAAAGGTAGCCATCTAAATCACAAAATTAAAATCAATGATGGGTGAAAATGATTATTTTGTTGGAGAATATAATTTATTATTGTAGATCAATCATAATTATGATAAATAGTTAGAATATAGTAGGGTGTTGTAATTATATTTACAGACAGGAAATTGAAAAGAAATTGAAAAGAAGTAATTTGAATTGATGAGATGAAATCAATATGAACAAGATTAAATTATGCAAAAGAGAGATGTACTTATCTTTTTATGCATTTTTTGCTAATTTATTAACTAGAAAACCATAGAAACAATGTATGAGATAGAAATCTAGAATGCTCTAGGAATTTGATTTTGAGACTCTACACGGACAAGGCTACCCAAGTGGGACATGAGTATTGGGTGCTAATGTCCAAATCTAGTGCTAGTGTCTATTTGCAGTTGAAAAATAGGGCACAATGTAATGTCCCCTTCTCGAGCATGATCTTTCCAGTGATCGTTGGCCAATTCTTAAGACATGTAGGCTACTCGAAAGGTAAAATTAGGGTTTTTTGTTTTGAAGGATGCTCTTGATTGAGGTCGGTTGATTCAATGGCAGATTCTTTCTGGGTTTTCAGAGAGCTTCGCAGTGATTTGTTCTTTTTGGCATTCTGAGCATCTTCAGGAATTTACTATTTTTAGTAAATTCTATTTCTAGCAGTGGTCCGGTTGGTTTCAGCACAGTTGGCTTTCCATGTCAGTTTGATCTGTTGGCTTACTCAATTTTGGGCTTTGGGGGCACAAATGGAGAGATAAGTCGAATTATTTTAATTAAGTCGTGTTTTAATGTTATATTTTAACATTGACTTTCCCCTTGGCCTAGCTACTTCACTTTAAGTTGTTTTAAAAAGATGTTCTTTATGGGGTGGGCACCTCATTGAAAGAATTAATTATAATTCTTATTGAATATTTAATCCAAGCTTAAATTGGACACCACCTATTGGAGGATAGGGTTTCTATAAGGGTCAAATGGAAATTATAAAAGGAAGCCATTGGTCCTCGCTTGGATCATCTTGAACTACAGGAATGTTATGTTGCCGGATTGGCTTGGGATTACTTCGAGGAATGAAAGCCTCCTAGCTTGGCATTGCTTCTCGCTTGAAAGATAGTGACTAGTGGTGAGATAGTGTAGTTTGATTGTTTTGTATGTAGGATTTGTGCATTGTATTCAGTGTGTGTTTTATAGATCAGTTTAGGAGAAATTCAAGACTATCATATTCATTACAGTAGGCTATGTTTTATTCATTAAAAAAAAGACAAAAAATTTCATTGTGGGTATTGGCTATATCTCTATGTTGGTAATGGGCACCCCTCTTTTGTAAATTATAGATTTTTTAATGACTGCTGTGATTTTTAAAGGCAAATCGCCCCTCTTGTTAGACTATACTTCTTGTGTGTGCATTGGGATGCATGTAATAATTATATAAAAACTTTTAGGTCTGTTTGGTGTTCCAATCTTGGGCGCCTTCATTATTAGGGCCTTTTGCTTTTCGTTTCATGTCAATAGGATGAATTGGGTGAGAGATTTGTCCATTTTAGTGTGATCTCAGGTTGCTAGTTTTACATTTAAAGGTGCAAATCAGAACAGACCAGAATCGTGAATCTATGTTTTTTGAGGAAAGAAAGAAGTCTCAGTGTGTTCCATTAAGCAAGGAGGATTCTCTATTCAAATGATTGTTGAGTGGTTCTAATTCTATGTTCTTGGCAGGTGAATTCTTGATCATATTGTAAGCTAGTAGTAATACTAACAACAGTTCTTAATCTTGCTTAATCATGATTTGTAATGCTGATCTTATATTCTGAAACTGCATTGTAATACTTTACATCTCCGTCATATGGTAGCTTCCACTCCCTTTCAGGTTGGAAAGCACATTCTTGACGTTGAGTATTTCAACATTCTTGTTTATTTCAGTACTTTATAGCGCTCTGCCATATGGTCACCTCACTCCATACTAGATTGGGTAGCACATACTTGGTGTTGAGTTTCTTGTAAGCATTTTAATTCTTAGTACTCCACCATATGGTCACCTCACTCCATATTGGACTAGGTAGCACATACTTGGTGTTTTTTGAGTTTATTTCAGTACTTGTAGTAGTAAAAGATCTTCTGACCATATGCTCGCCATCATCGGTGCCATTCTTGGTTAGAGTTCCTTCTAGCTATGTTTTTGCATTCAGATCCTCTGACCAATGCTCACACCTTGGCCTCCTCAGAATCTTGGTGTATATTCTGGTTAGAGTTGCTTCAGTTATCATTTTGGTTTAAGGCTAATCCTAATGACTGTGTATTGCTCTGTTGATTGTAATTGAAAGTTTGAAAAAAATTGGCTCAAAATATTTTAGTGGTATCAGAGCTAAGTATCCTGCCATCCTGTGAACAAATCGTCTATGAGTGACAGAGAAAAGAGATACATAGCAAGGGAAGATAAGAAAGTTGAAAAATAATTCCAGTGGTATCAGGCTCTAGAAGGTCAGATAGCTTCAGAGGTCTTGAGGGCTCATTAGGAGTCTTCTCAAGAAATAGATATGGTAGAAGGTGAAAGGTCAGTCAGGGGTAACGAGAGGTTTACCAACAATAGAGATGATAGTGGGAAGGGAAGAGAGAGTTTGATAAGTCCCAGAATGATATTTGAAAGGAAGATGGATGCCTTGATGGATATGGTATCTCTCATGTTGGGGAAAGTGGGCTAGAACATAACTCCACAGAATAACCCAGGATATAGAGGGGAGCACAGTGCCTCTAATAAACTTGATGGAAGTGTTGCTCAGCCTATTTCAAACAACACATACATTTCATCAAGGCCCTTCAAACTCACCTTCTTAGCACCAATAAACACCCAACCTGATCTTGAAGAGAATGCTTCATTCGTGGAACAATTGAGATGTGGTCATGCGGAGTATGATTCTCTCCCTGATGACATCAAGATGGACATGTCCTATAATGAATTTATGGATCGTAAGAGAAAGAATAAGGGACAAGGGAGACATTATGAGCAAAGAAGAACAACAGTTCAAGGGGATTTGTATCAAGTTGTCAACAAGGTTATACTTCCACACTATGACAGGAGTGATAACAGTTCAGCTCGAGCTTGGATACAGAAGCTAGACAACTATCTAGCTCTTAGACCCATGGCAGAAGAGGAGGTGATTAAGTTCGCTATGCTACACCTTGATGGGGTGGTGCACGAGTGGTGTACCATAGCTTAGTCACATTAGGTCATCGGTCTATCAATACCTATGATGAGTTCACCAATAGGCTCATCGAGCGATTTGAGACAAAAGATCCTAAAATACATTTCAGAGAATTGGCACAGTTGAAGCAGTATGACACAGTTTATGCGTACATAGCTGAGTTCTAGAAACTTTCAGTGATGGTCACTGGCATCATGTAGAGGCAGTTGGTGATCCTTTTTAGTGAAGGATTGATAAAACCACTCAAGGGTTGGATTAAAGCCTTTGATCCACCATTCCTATAGGAGGCAATGAAGAAAGCAAGAAACATGGAGTGGGCTGCTCCTAAGGCAAAGTTTCAATCCAAGCCGCTCTTTCGCAAATGGGATAAAGGAAAAATACCTTATCATAGAACTCCTTTAAGACCTCAGCATAAGGAGTTCAATCAGCATAATCCTCATGTCACAAGATTGGATCTTGAGACATTGAACAAACTCAGAAGAAAGGGGCTATGTTTTCGGTGTAGAGAAAAATGGTCTCAAGAGCATGTTTTCCCAAAGGGAGTCAAATTTCACCATATTGAGTACTATTCAGCTGGTGAAAGTAATTTTGATTTTTCAGACCAGCAGTCTGATTTTGAAGATAGTGAAGTGGAAAGAGATCCGAAAGAGTTTGAAGATGAAAAGGAAAGTGGAGGCATTTTGGCTCAACTTTCAAGCTTCCAAAGGAATGAATCCTTCAAAGTTTGAGGGATGATTAAGGGGCAGTGAATAGTTGCTTTGATCGACACTGGAGCAACACATAACTTCATTGATGAAGTTGTGGTGGCAAAGAAGGGGCTGCAAACAAAAGAGTTTGAAGGCTTCAAGGTCATGGTTGCTAATGGGTTCCACATCTCATGCACCAAGAAGATCTCAAACATGACTATGTAATTGGGAAACTATGAAGTCAAGGATGACTTCTATGTAGTCAACATTGAAGATATGAATGCCATTATAGGCATTCAATGGCTATGTTCACTTGGAGAGATCTCCTTAAATATGCAAACTATGGAGCTCAAGTTTCAATCTGATGGGAAGAGGATAGTACTAAGAGGAATGTCCAATGGGGGACCTCAAGTTATGTCATTCAAGAGAATGGCAAGGCTGATCTGTCATGATCAAGCTGAGTGGGTTGCAGAATGTATGATTCTTCCTGCTAGTCTAGTTGAAACTAAGAGAGACTATCCTCCTGATGTTCAGTCTCTAGTCACAAAGAAGAGAAAGGTATTTTTTGATTTGCCTCCTGGACCACCACCTGAACAGGGTTTGGAACATATCATAGAGCTCAAGGAAGGAGCTAAACCGGTTATTACAACTCCATATTGGCACCCCAAGAAGCAGAAGGATGAGATTGAGAAAAACATTTAGGAACTCTTGGAGATGGGCTTCATTCACCCAAGCAAGAGCCCCTTCACTTCAGCAATGGTTCTTGTGAAGAAGGATGGTACCATGTGCATGTGTGTGGACTATCGGGTTTTGAATCAAAGCACCATCAAAAACCAATACCCCATTCCAAGGATAGATGAGCTCATTGATGAGCTACATGGAGCCAAGTTCTTTTCAAAGATCAATTTGAGATCGAGCTACCACTAGATTAGGATGAGGGGGTCAGATGTTGAGAAGACAACTTTTAGATGTCCTTATGGCCACTTTGAGTTTCTAGTCATGCCACTTGGGTTGACTAATGCTCCTGCTACTTTCCAATCTTGCATGAACTGAGTTTTTCAGAAATAGCTGAGGATGTTTGTATTGATATTTTTTGATGATATCTTGATTTTTACCAAGACATGGGATGAACATCTCAAGCACTTGGAGGAAGTGCTTAGTATCCTAGAATCTGAGAGCTTGATCACCAAAGCATCCAAATGTGAATTTGGAATGGAGGAGTTACTGTACCTTGGTCATATAATCAGTGCTAAGGGAGTGAAGGTTGATCCAGAAAAGATCAAGGCCGTTGTTGATTGCCCACCTTCTGAGAACTTGACTCAATTGAAAGGGTTCTTGGGTCTTTTTGGATTTTACAGAAGATTTGTGAAAGGGTACTCACAGAATGTTGCTCCTCTTATGGATCTCACAAAAAAAGGGGCCTTTTGTTGGTCAAATAAGGCTCAATCTACCTTTGATAAGTTTAAGAGGATCATTAGCTCTTGTTCGGTTCTGGCTATTCCAGATTTCTCTAAGCCTTTCGAGCTATAGTGTGATGCATCCAGTGAAGGAGTTGGGGCTTTTTTGATGCAAAACAAACATCCCATAGTGTTTGAGAGTAGAAAGCTAAGAGGTGTTGAAAGAACCTACTCCATTTATGACAAGGAAATGCTTGCCATTGTGCATGCATTAGCTAAGTTCAGACATTATTTGGTGCGAAACAAGTTTGTGGTCAAGACTGATCATAATAGTCTCAAGCACTTTATGCATCAGAAGGATCTGAATGAAAGGCAACAAAAGTGGGTGAGTAAGCTCCAAGCTTACGATTTTAACATCGAGTATGTCAAGGGGAAAAACAACATTGTGGTTGATGCTCTATCTAGGAGACCCCATTTAAGATCACTGTGCGAGCTTACTACTGATTGGAAGGACATGTTGCTTACTGATTATGCTAAAAATTAGTTTGCAACCAACATTATTGAGGGTACTTTTCATGATGAAAGATACAAGGTGATTGAAGGGCTGATTCACTACAAGGGTAGGATCTTTTTGGTGGCTGATTCTAAGCTCAAAAAGAAGATTTTGTTGACATTTCATGACATTTCGCTTGCTAGTCATCAAGGCTTATTTAAGACCTATAGGCAGATTCAGGAAAGATTCTCTTGGAAAGGGTTGAAAGGGGAAGTTCAACGCTAGATTCAAGAGTGTCCCACTTGTCAAATGAACAAAAATAAGCATACTCTACCAGCTAGTTTGTTGCAACCTCTCCCTATTCCCAATCAAAAATGGGAAAAGGTCCAAGGGAAGGATTGTATCTATGTTGTAGTGGATACATTAACCAAATTTGCTCACTTCTTCACCATTACCAGCTCTTTTTCAGTAGCCCATGTTGTAGATTTATTTTTTCATGAGGTGTTTAGGTTACATGGGCTACCAAAAAACATTGTGAGTGATAGGGACAACAAGTTCCTTAGCACTTTTTGGTGAGAGGTATTCAAACTGAGTAGTACTATGCTTACTCCAAGCACTAGTTATCACCCCCAAATAGATGGACAAACGGAAATAGTGAACAAGTGGTTGGAAGGCTATTTGAGAAACTATGTTTCTGAGCAGCAAAGAGCATGGGTGAAGTGGCTTCACATAGGTGAGTACTGCTATAATTATTCTTTCCACATGTCAATAAAGATGTGACCTTTCTTGGCTCTTTATGGTTATGAAGCTCCTAGCTTTGCTGATTTGGTGTTTGGTGACAACAAAGCTCCTCAAGCCAAGGACTTATTGTAGCAGAGTCAAGATATCATGAAATCATTAAAGAACAATCTTCAGATGGCACAAAATTAGAAGAAGATGTATGCTGATCAATGGCATGTTGAGCACTCTTTTGAGGTTGGGAATATGGTTTATCTTTGATTACAGCCTTACAAATAGTCTACTCTCAAGAAGAGTGGAGCTGAGAAGCTCAAACCTCATTTTTATGGGCCATTCAAGGTTATCGGAAGGGTTGGAGCAGTAGCTTATGAGTTGGAGCTACGTTCTTATAGAAAAGTACATAATGTCTTCCACGTGTCTCACCTCAAGAAGGCACTTGGACACAATGATTTTGCTTCATCACAATTTCCACCTTTGGATGAAGAAGGACAATTGGTTTTAATTCCAGAGGAGATACTTGATTATAAAGAATGTTCTTTGAGGAAAAGAACCATCAGAGAATACTTGGTGAAGTGGAAAAATTTTCCTATGGAGGATGCAACTTGGGAGAATCATGAGATTTTGTAGCATCTAGGGTTATGATTGCTTGAGGACAAGCAATCTTGGGGAGAGCAGACTATAATGTCCCCTTCTCGAGCATGATCTTTCTAGTGATCGTTGGCCTATTCTTGAGACCCGTAGGCTACTCAAAATGTAAAATTAGGGTTTCTTGTTTTGAAGGATGCTCTTGATTGAGGTTGGTTGATTCAATGGCAAATTATTTTTGGGTTTTTAGAGAGCTTCGTAGTGATATGTTCTTTTTGTCATTTTGAGCATCTTCAAGAATTTACTATATTTAGTAAATTCTATTTTTGGCAGTGGTCTAGTTGGTTTCGGTACGATTGGCTTTCCATGTCAGTTTGATCTGTTGGCTTACTCAATTTTGGGCTTTGGGGGCACAAATGGAGAGATAATTTGAATTATTTTAATTAAGTCATGTTTTATTGTTATATTTTAACATTGACTTTCCCCTTGGCCTAGCTACTTCACTTTAAGTTGTTTTAAAAGGATGTTCTTTATGGGGTGGGTGCCTCATTGAAAGAATTAATTATAATTCTTATTGAATATTTAATCCAAGATTAAATTGGATGCCACCTATTGGAGGATAGGGTTTCTATAAGGGTCAAATGGAAATTATAAAAGGAAGCCATTGGTCCTCACTTGGATCATCTTAAACTATAGGAATGTTATGCTGCCAGATTGGCTTGGGATTGCTTCAAGGAATGAAAGCCTCCTAGCTTGGCATTTCTTCTCGCTTGAAAGATAGCGACTAGTGGTGAGATAGTGTAGTTTGATTGTTTTGTATGTAGGATTTGTGCATTGTATTTAGTGTGTGTTTTATAGATCAGTTTAGGAGAAATTCAGGACTGTCATATTCATTACAATAGGCTGTATTTTGTTCATAAGAAAATGACACAAATTTTCATTGTGGGTATTGGCTATATCTCTCTATTGGTAATGGGCACCCCTCTTTTGTAAATTGTAAATTTTTTAATGACTGTTGTGATTTTTAAAGGCAAATTACCCCTCTTGCTAGACTATACTTCCTATGTGTGCATTGGGATGCATGCAATAATTATATAGAAACTTTTGGGTCTGTTTAGTGTTCCAATCTTGGGTGCCTTCATCATTAGGGCCTTTTTCTTTTTGTTTCATGTCAATAGGATGAATTGGGTGAGAGATTTCTCCATTTTAGTGTGATCTCAGGTTGCTGGTTTTACATCTAAAGGTGTACATCAGAACATACTAGAATCATGAATCTGTGTTTTTTGAGGAAAGAAAGAAGTCTCAATGTGTTCCATTAAGCAAGGATGATTTTCTATTTAAATGCTTGTTGAATGGTTCTAATTCTATGTTCTTGGCAAGTGAATTCTTGATCATATTGTAAGCTGGCAGTAGTACTGATAGTAGTTCTTAATCTTGCTTAATCATGATTTGTAATGTTGATCTTATATTCTAAAATTGCATTGTAATTCTTTACATCTACATCATATGGTAGCTTCCACTCCCTTTCAGGTTGGAAATCACATTCTTGACATCGAGTATTTCAGCATTCTTGTTTATTTCAGTACTTCATAGCACTCTGCCATATGGTTGCCTCACTCCATACTGGATTGGGTAGCACATACTTGGTGTTGAGTTTCTTGTAAGCATTGTAATTTTTAGTACTCCACCATATGGTCGCCTCACTCCATATTGGACTGGGTAGCACATACTTGGTGTTGAGTTTCTTTTAGTACTTGTAGTAGTAAAAGATCCTCTGACCATATGCTCACCATCATTAGCACCATTCTTGGTTAGATTTCCTTCTATCTCTATTTATACATTCAGATCCTCTAACCAATGCTCACACCTTGGCCTTCTCAGAATCTTGGTGTACATTCTGGTTAGAGTTGTTTCAGTTATCATTTTGGTTTAAGGCCAATCCTAACGACTGTGTATTGCTCTACTGATTGTAATTGAAAGTTTGAAAAAAATTGGCTCAGAATATTTCACACAACCATGTGTGACTTTGTATATTATGCTTGTTTGTGATGATTTTATTCTCTGTGATGCACACAATACTATCGGATAACTCTTTGAAGATAAAAATCTTAGCTTGTGTGCCAAAATGGAAACAAGTGATATCAAGGAGTAAATAGGGGTTAACAAGTGGAGTTTTGCTAGACCTCAATACTCCATTGTATTTAGCGTTGCCTACATACCAATACTTTGAAGAGGAATCAAACCTTCATGTAGCTCTCCCACTTAAGTGCTTTGTGAAGGTGTGCTCCTTTGACTATGTGAATATCTCTAGAATAGACTTAAATAATTGATCGTGTTGACTTAGGGTTGCATAAAACTAAACTAAGACGTGGTTGATACTTCTTAAGGTTATTGAACCCTGATTTTGGAGAAAATAAGGAACTTTTGCTTAATGGGCACTTATGTATAAGCCTCTGAATAGAATTTTGTCAAGTTATATAATAAGTAAATTAACTGTGTATTTATAGTAATTCCAAAGGGAAGACCACACACTTGGAAGCTTAAGGGAATGAAGATCGACATAAGGATGATTTTCACTTCAAAAAGTAACCATTTATAACTCATGGACACAAATGTAGAAGGACATGAGTGTCTGACACTCACACCTAGGCACTAGATGTTGGTGTCCCACTAGGGTGAGTGTTAAAAATTGCATCCAAACTAAGGCATGCATACACAGAGGTATTTTTAATGATTTGTATATTTCTATATGTGATGAATGCCAATTATTCGGTAAAATAGGTTTCCACTTCTACTTAAGATAGAGTGTGGTATAAATATATGTATCTCTTAATTACATAAGTTAATTAAGGATAAAATGAACTAAATCAAACATGTTCAAATATTGATGGCTAGAATTTAGTTACTACATTTTCCCCTCATTTAGTCTAGAAATGAAATTACTAGATTAAGAGAATTTATATACCTTAGTGTGTAAAACACACTTTGTATTTGAGTTGTTACTTTAGTCATGCAAGGCACTATATGCTTTGGAAAAGCCTACACATATATGAAGTATCTACTTCGTTCTTTTTAAAAACTGAAATATAAAAATGCTTTAATTTTAAAATTGTTTGAATTTTGAATCATTTGAAAATTTACTTGAATTTTAACAATTTGAATATTTTTTGAACTTTGAAAATTTTAAAGCTTGAGATAAGAGTATGGAAGGAATACGCCTATGTATGGGAAACTGTATTATTGTTGTTTTATGAATTTGCTTTGTTGATGATACTTCCTTGAAGCATTGAAGAATTTTGTGCATATCATGAAGCACATGAGTAAGATATTAATGACACCCATTGAGGAATGCTTGAACCTCAATTTAATTCAGGTGGTTTTTGTAAACCCGAGACATGAAATGGGTTGGAATACACAATAGGTTCACTCACATAGTGATAGAGTCTCAGTCATCTCAAAGTTATGCACCATGTTCTATGAATAGAACCGACCATTACAGATGACTTATGATTCAATTATAAATTCAGTGCAAAGGAAAAAGAAAATGGATATTTTCCATACCCATACCATGTCTATAGATAATGTATAATATGTATAGACATGAATCAATATCATGCCCCATTTGAACTATATAGTTGTAACTATGTATCGTGAATGTGATAATATAGTGAATGTGAATCTGTATTATGCCCGCTCATTATAACTATAGTATTTATAAATTGAAAATGGAGTGTAATGCATGTCGTATTCCCCCATAATATGTGCCATTGACTTATTTTTTCAACTATTTTATAACTTATGAAATTGTATGTTTCAAAATGATTTTGAGACCCTTTGTAGAAATAATTCATGCATGAAAATCCCATTGAAATTTCCCCTTTTGAAGTGAGGGAATGCATCCTAAAAAATTCACTCATCTCAAAATAAAAGTTAACTTGTAACCTATGTAGTAAGATGTATCATTGAAATTTTTAGTATTTATGAAGATATTTGTTTGCATAGTGGATAAGTGCATGGAGATGAGGGGACAAAAAGCAAAAAAATTGTGTTTGGGGTGTTGAAAATAGTTTTGCATATGCAGTTTTGAAAAGTGCATATGAAGTTCTATGACGTTGGTTTGGTAATCACCAAACCTAAACTACATACATAATTTAATGAATTAAAATCACATATATGGTTTAATAAATTAAATTACATATGGGGTTACATAGAAAAAAAATATGCACATAATTTTGTTGCTTTATAACCAAAGACAAATCATCGATGCCATTCATTTATCATTGATGCAAACTATGACTAGGAGAAAGGAAGAAGAAATATGCGATTGATAGTGAGACTAGGGCAAGAAAAAAATACTCTAGCAACCTAAATTGATAATGACATGCCTAAACAGAGGTATACAAACATGGTTTAGCACATTTAGAAGAAAATTTAGTTAATTTTGTTGCATTTTCATTAAATTTTGTTTTGAGCACATGCAAAGGCTAATGTTTCAAGTAGAAATGAACAATAATCTAACCCTCCTATCCCTCTTATAGTTCCTCAAGCCCCTCAAGGTAGTTAAGAGGATTTAATATCCCATATAATTGAAAGTAAGATCAAACTTATGTTGGTAGAAGAATTAAGATTGTAAAGTTGTGTCAGATATTTATCTAATATTCATGCATTATATACTCATTTTATTGTTGTATAGTCTCTTTTATCCTATCTACATGACTCATAATAGGATAGAATATGGATAGACTACACTTTTGGAACCAAGTATGAGAAGAAGATGAACAATCACAGACTAGAAACATCTATATATACCTATGTTTATAAGAAGAAAAGGGTTCCACTTTTGAAGAGATTAATAGAGGTTTATTTGCTTATGGTTACCTATGTGCTTTCTTATTATGTTATTTGTGCGCATTCTCATGTATAATGTTTGGTTAATTTCTATCTAAGTAATATTAATGCTTTATTCTATTTATGAAACACTGGTTGTTTTTAATTCCTAAATAATGTAGGATAACTAATGCTTGTGTTATCCAAACTCATGTATGAATCTAATACGTTACTCAACATGCGTGAAGTATATCACATATATCGTCATCCTTAGCATGTTTTGATACTTTAGGAACCTCTACTAACAATGGTGTGCTGAGTGTGAAACTCCTTTTGTAGAGAATTATGCTAAGATGGTTACAAGGGAAAAGAGATATTAAGATATGGCTAGACCAAAAGATATGTAATTTTACAGAAGAAGAATCAAAATGGACTGGTCTTACCATATAGGAAATCATTCAAGAGCATATTTATGGAGAGATATATGAAATTTTATGGTGTGATTTGAATGAATTGCTAGTTAACTGGTTAGCCCAATTGGAATATTATTTCTTTAACGCAAGAATGAAATAAAATATAATCTAGACTGAAGAAAAGATAGATCGATTACATAAATTAGAAACTGGATGGATAAGAGTAATAGATTATTGGGTTTCTACTATAGTAGATAGATATATAACTAAGTTTGTAGTACAAGGATACATATCTTTTGAATCTATGAAGGACTTGTTCATTAGAAATTTGAGGTAAATTTTTGTAATGAATACCTATCCTTGTGAAGATGTTGGTTATGGACAAGGCCATGGTGCCTACTATTGCCACCAAATCTTGTACCATATAGGAGGTTGTTCAATCCTCCTCTAGATTTAGGCAATATGGGAATACTGATAGGTATGTGGGTTTACCTATAGTAGAATTAGACCTCTAGGTTTAAGGGCTAGCTCCCTGAATATGCCTTGAAGTGCTTATCACCTACTTGACTAATTACTTATAGGAAAAGAGATAGAATTTTTCATGAAATCAAACTAATCTAAGGGGGTGATACACTAGAATTATTTCCAGTAGACCATCATACTTCTTTCACTAAGAAACAAGACCTACAAACCAACTTCAAAGTCCTAAAAGGTTTTAACATGAGTGCTTTAATATAGAGGTGATATGTATGAGGCAACACAAGGTAAGTGAACTAGAAGGAAAATTACACACTCTAAGGATAATTATACACTTAAAAAATCCTAACACATTAACTACACTCTATATGACCTTTTAGAATAAGAACTCTTTCATAAACATGAGAGAATAAAGAGAAGCAAGGATAGAACATTATCACTTAACATCACCATACATCACTTTGCACACTTAGACAAATGTTCATGAACTCAAAAATAGACTTTACTTTATTATTAAAAGGTAAATTACAATGTCAAAAACAATAGGGCTTCACCATACATGGTGTGGTATTAATCTACAAGAGCCAAAATGGCTACTACTTATAGAATTAGAGAGAGAAGAAGAGAGTGAAGTCCAAGAGTCACTAGAATATGTGTCAAGCTAATAAAAGGAGTTACATCTATAGGATAATGAATATATAATATACCATGAAAGTTATCATAGGATAAATTTCCTTCAAAGGCATAAAACTCCTGAGATGTGGTATAGGACTCTTTATTTGCATGCCTGAAAACTACCTTCATCATTTGGCCTCCTTAAAACATTCCACATTATAATAAGGATAAATGAGATTATTTAACTAATATTTAGGGGTTATAAAAAAGATACAACATGCATTGGAGGTGTCCCTAATAATCAAAATTATTTTGGCCATTAGTTATCACTATCTACAGTCTTAATCACTATTCTTCCACTCACCCTTCACACTTAACACTAGGATGGTATTCAATTTTTCAATATGATCTATAAAAATAGGTTATGACACCTATCATGACATCTCATCCCATTAGGTTCCTTAGGTAGACCTTTAAAGGCCTCCTAGTTAGAGTTTTCACCTTCTCATTTGCTTGTTCACTATGCCAATTTGGTATGGCTAAGATAAATACACTTGTAGAGGAACTTGTGAGATTTTATGTTGTATTAAATTTACATGAGGAGTTATATTAGGTCTTAACCAATCTCCCAAAGTGAATTTCATCTTTTATAACCCCTCCATACCTTCAAAACACATAAAACTATCAATAAAATCCATTTTCCACCTTGTCCATACAAGTAAGGTACAACTCAAATGGATGAGAAGTATCTCAGATGAGTCCTATTCAAGATAATATCACCTTAATGTTCACTCTATCCCATTTTTATGCATTTCCTTCTTCATTTTCCCAATTGGGTTGCTAGCAAGGGGTTTAGAGGGTTTATAGTGATTTTTCCCTCTAAGGATTGTTCATATAAATCTGACATCCAATTTGAGAAAAAATTCCATAAAATCCTTGTTCAATACCTCCTTTAACATCCCATAATTAATTATACTCCCATTTTAATCCTCCATGCAAGTGTGAACATCTTAATTTAGCCTCTCGAGCTTTGCTCCCCATTTTACATACCCTATGATGGTCTCAAGATAAAAAATGTCTTACCTATGATTTTATTTAAATTCAAATATCTCATAAAAAATTATAAATCCCCATTTATGTATTTAATTCTTTTTAATGTTTATGTATTTATATGAATGAAATTGACCCCCTTTTAGGCATTAGGCCTAGATTATGCCTAGTGGACTTTGACTGCATCCATATGGGTTTGTACCATACTCTAGGTTTATAACCCCTATTCATTTTTTTCCCATTATTCCATTTCTATAACATCCTTACACATCTCCTTACATGGTTTAATTATCTTTTATTTTGTCTTATCACCATCTTTCCTCTAAACTTTCAGATTTGCACCCTTAGGGAGTGCCCTATGTCTGAGACAAAAAAAATGGAACTTCCCCTAATGCTTTAGTCAATGTGTATATATGATAAGATTATCCAAGTTTTAGGGACCATCTATGAAAATTTTTAGGGTTTTATCTCATCTTTAGCACCTCTAACTATCTCAAAACTTAGGACAGACTCATGGAGAATCTCACTATGTACATTGTCCTGAATATGGGTTGTGTATTGCATTGTTGAGAACCTTTCCTTCCCTTATTTCCATGGTATGAGAGTGTCATGTAATGCTAATTTTTAATATATAGGTATCCTAATCATGTTTATCATCATCTAATTTTTTTTTAACCTTTCATTGTATACTCTCTCTTGACAGATATAAATTGCAAGTCATATGGCTGTGACTATGTTTCTCCTGCCTGTAGGTGGTACCTGCATGTTTAAATATTTTATCATTATCAAAAGACATTATTTAATTCCATAAGGTAATTTTAAAATTAATATATACTATTTTCATCATTTTCATGCTATGCCAATCTCCAAATCACTATGTTTCCACTCATTGTCATGTTATAGTTGACTGTAGCTGCCTAATTTGGAGCAAGCAGGGTCCTTATAGGTGGATATTAACCTTTAAATATTTTATATATGCGTTATGGTATTTTTTATATCTTTGTAAATAATTCCCAATGGAAAATTTGTATTTAAATTCCTATTAGTTATCTAAGGTGTATATCATGGCTTATGAGTATCTACATCCAAGCTATAGGCAGTTAGTTTGAAGGCAAGACACAGTTGTAGGTGGTGGTGTGCGTCCATGCCTTGAAATTTAACCCCTTTTGATGACCTTTGAGACAAAAATGTCTTTATAATTTAAATATAAACACCTAACATTAATATATGTTCTCATATTATATCTTTGGACAATGAGGACACTTGGAACTCATGGTACTGTAGTAAACATTGAAGAAAAGCAGTGAATAAATGTATGACCTTAAAACCTTATAAAATATTCCTTGTCTAACATATATATTCTTCTACAAGGTATCTCTCCTATATTATGGATTATATATATATATATATATATATATATATATATATATATATATATATATATATATATATATATATATATATATATATATATATATATATATATATATATATATATATATATATATATATATATATATATATATATATATATATATATAATTTTATTCATCAAGTCTCACTTCAACGCTATTATATGGCATCACCAAAAGTGCTTAAGCCTTTGTTTTGGGGTTTTAGGGAAACTTGTTAATGAACTCAAATTCTTTCACTTGGGGAGACCTCTCAAGTATGCATTCCTACCTATGAATTCAAACATTGTTATCAAGGTATCTCCAATATAAATAAACTTCATTATGGTTTCAAATCATGTCAAATATATCCATATAACACCTTCAAGATTCTGTGAGAGCCACTTGTAGGTGTGAATTTCAGTGTGTAGGCAATGAGTGTGGATATGTGCTTTATGCATGGAGTGTGACCTTATGTTTCATATTGAACTTTATAATCTTATATAAATTAATAATTTCAATCATACGATACTTAGAACCAATAAATTTCATTTTTTCAACCTGATTGACTCTCTCCATGGCACCTGTAGGTGCTCACTCATGGTGTATGATTGTGTAGATATTTTGCATTGACTATCATATTTTGTAATATGATATTTAGAGAGCTTGGTATAATTTATAATGCTATATTATTATGTACAAAAATTATTACACCTCCATAATATTTCCATGAAAATTACTCAAAACACCTCATGTAGTTGACTATGTATGACAATCATGCAAGAAGTTGACTATGTGACGCATTTTGATTGCAACCTTCATTATGATAGATTTTGAGACTATTATTGAAGGGATATGGGGTCAATAATACATTGGATACATGAAAAAAAACACCTCACACTCATCTAAAACCACTTCAGAGAAAGAAACCTTATACATGTATTGAAATCTGACTTCTAGTCCAGTAGTGACATCAAGCTATAACTTGAACTATTTGGCTCATGATAAAAACTCCAAACATGAAAAATAAGATGGAAAAAATTAAATGAAGGATTAATCATCCTGTACAATCAATTCTAATAAATGGATTGAATGGACCTATTCATACAAGAGGAAAACCTGTAGGGTATGGTGATTAGCTAGCAAAACAAGACAATTAACTTCTAAAGGATGGTTCATAAAGCATAAGGATCCAATACTTAAAATAATACCATGAATTTGAATAATACCAAGTTTAATATCCACCACCAAGATCATTTGACCTATAATTCTTCCTATTGGCTATACCACCCAATGACTTGTTGATTAGTTTTAATTATCTAGTGGAGTGATGGAGAAGAGAAATATTTTTAGCCCATTTTTAGCACTTCCAAAGAAAATTAAAAATTAAAATGGAATAAAGGAAGATAAAGGGTCATTTAAAAAATTTATCCCATGTTCCACACTTCCCTATAGGCCATACAACCTTTAAAACTCCCTCTTTTTCACTTGGTTTCTTGATTTTTAATTAACACCTATAAGTTTTTAGTTAGAAACTGACATATCTAATAGGGACTAACATGAGGGACATTGGAAGGGAGTTTATAACACTTTTTTTTCCTATAAAACTACACCACCTTCACAAATGACCTATATATGACCCCTAAATGACATAAAATGACACAAGGACTAAATGTGACCATGACCAAGGGTAATAGCACATTAAATCACATAAAAAAGACTATGACACACACTATGACATGATAATACACTCCTATATAAGTTTTGGACTATAGAGGGTTGACCTATTTCGGCTTGTGGTCAAAATGTCAACATTATTGGTGATTTCTATAGGTGGTATGCTTGTTATGCCTAAGACCAGTTTCCTAATCCTATCCATTGGGCCATGGAGTCACATATATACCATTTGGACACATATTTTCATTTGACACTAAACTAAACACAAAAAAAATTATAAGACACAAAATAATACACCACACACTTGTGCCTCATGAGCACTTATGAAAAACACACACAAAGCAAACTAACTCAAACACCAACTATCCTGAAATAAATACTTTCTCTTAGTTCAAAGGGGAAGTTTGAAACCTTTTCTAATTCATGGGATGAAGGATTTAATGAGGCATGTTTCTTTTTTACCCTTGGTATTGATGCCTCCATCTTCTTCATGATGCTTACCAACCTCATTGGTATGATGTTTAATAAAGTCAAAATAGCTACAACCAGGTCAACTATGAAAATAAACTCTTATTGAATCCAAATAGCCTCGAATTTCTCACATGACTCCTCAAATGTAACCTCTAATGATGTTTCAACAAGGCATACCTTCTTATTTTCTATGGTTCTCTCAATAAGGTTGGGTTTCTTTTCAATTGTAAGCTCTTCAACCTCATCAAGGAGCTCTGCATAGTCCACCCAATCATGGTCATTATCTTCCATGGAAAATGCTTTATCCACCTTCTCATGTACTTGGCCCTCAACTATGAAAAGCTCTTAAATATCTTGAAAGAGTTCCATTTGTTGCTACCACTCATCCTTATTATCTATAACCACCACCTCTTCAACTTTCTCTTCTTGATGTATAAAGTCATCAAGTTGGTATTTTTTATGTTCCAATGCATCTAAGGGTAGTTCAACATCAAGCTAAGGTATGGAGTAATCTTAAAGGACTACATCTTCTACCTTAGTTTCATGAGAATATTCTAGGAAAAAAACCTTTTGAGGAATGACTTGAAGTTCACCTTCATTCTTGATAGCACACTCAACCTCATGCTTGAGCTGATCATCAACAACCTCATGATCAGGTGTATAATCATTATGATATGAAATTGAAACATCAAGTTGTTCAAAATCTTGATTTATGACATGAAATTTCTGCCATAGTGTAACCTTCTCATGACTATCATGTTTAGGAGTTTCTTCATGATGGACATCAGGTATGGGGTCTTTACTATGAACCTCTTCCTTCATGTTTTCATCAAATTATGTATGGATATCTACAATAGGATCTTTAATGTCTTTTTACTCATTCAATAAGATAGAGTTATATTTATGTTCACCAATTGGAGTCCCTATGGTGATTTCTTCTTCATAGCTACTCATGAAATATTCTTGATCAACTTTAGCTTGGGTTTGATCCTCTCCACTTGCTTCCGTCAAAATGGGCTCCTTTTCAAGAAGGGGTGGGGTGGAAGGTTGATACATAGGCTTATGAATTGGAGATTTAGGAAAGAGGACTTCACTAGTAATCTCATGGTAAAGTTATAATTTGGGTTGGTTAGAAGGAAAAACACCTAATTCAATAGAATTTTCACCTTGCCAATACCCTCCTTGAGGCTCTTCAACAACAACATTTTCATTATCAATTTATTTTTATTCCCACATCTTTAGCCTATCTTTTGAGCATTGGATACACTTATTTTCCAAGTGCATCTACTCTTTGATCTCCCATTGTATTCCTTCTAACTCCTCAACCATATCCAACACCTTCAAAGAAACCTTGGGAAACAAATTTTAACATTTCCATCAGATGATTAGGGAGCACATCAAATTCATCATCCCATGTTCTCATATTATCTTCATTAACTAGAAATTCTAGTATGAGTGCCATCAAAGATTTGATATAAGATGGGGTCAATGGAGGAAAAAGAATTTGATATTCAGGATTATGAAGGGCTTCCATTTTTAGTAATGTTAGTTCATATTTTGTCTTGTAATATCTTTGTGCAAAAAACAATGGGATCATATGATTATTATTTATAATACTGATAGGAGTCCTCTTGAGCATGATAGGCATCATGATATGGTTGGTAGGGGGAAAATTGGGATTGATAATCTGGCACTTATTGATAGGTATATTTATAGCCCTCCTCATAGGGATGTATAAAAATATGATGTCTATGTGGAGAAGGAAATGGATGACCATGGGGATATCATGGCTCATAGGATTAGTATAAATTTTGATAGGACTGTTGAGGGGTAGAATATGGTTCATTACAAGCCTGATAGAGAGGTTCATAGTAGGGATATTCACCATAGCTATTCATATCAACCTCATAAGTCAAATGAGATACAATAAATGCTCAAAACCTTCAATAAAAGATACCTAGGGTGATTATAAACAAAATATTTCATTCAGATATGTCATTGGTGCCATCTTGTTTGCTTCTAAAACTTGGTTAGAGAAAAGACACACAAACAATCTTTCCACTCTCTTGGACCTTGGTCCCACTAGGTGTACCAAAACTATTTTTACCAAATATTACAACCTAAAGGAGGTTGTTAAAGCCTCCTCTAGATTTGGGAAACATGGGAATACTTCTAGGCATGTGGGTTTACCTATAGTAGAAGTAGACCTCTAGGTTTAATGGCTAGCTCCCCAAATATGCCTTGAAGTTATTATCACCTACTTAACTAATTGCTTATGGGAAAGATATAGAATCTTACATTAAATGAAACTAATATAATGGGGTGATACACTAAGATGATTTACACAAGACCATCATACTTATTTCACTAAGAAATATGACCTACAAACTAGCTTCAAAGTCTTAAAATATTCTAACATAAGTGCTTCAATAAAGAGGTGATATACATGAGGCAACACAAGATAAGTGAACCAGAAGGAAGATTACACACTCTAAGGATAATTGTACACTTTCAAGGATCCTAAAACATTAAATAAACTCTATATTACCTATTATAAGAGGAATTATTGCATAAACATGAGAGGTTAAGGAGAAGCAAGGATAGAAGATTATCACTTAACATCACCATACATCACTTTGCACACTTAAAAAAATGTTCATGAAATTAAAACTAGACTTACATTTATTATTCAAAGGAAAATTAAAATGTCAAAACTATTAGGGCTTTGCCATACATAGTGTGGTATTAGTCTACTTCTTATAGAATTGGAGAGAGAGAACAAGAGAATGAAGTCCAAGAGTCACTAAAACATGTGTCAAGATGAGAAAAGGATTTAAATCTACAAGATAATTAATATGGAATATAACATGAAAGGTATCATAAGATAAATACCCTCAAATTCATTAAACTCCTAAGTTGTTGCATAGGACTCTTCATTTGCATGCCTAAAGACCGCCTTCATCATTTGGCCTCCTTGGATTGTTCCACAATAGATTAGGGACAACTAAGATGATTGCAGTGAGAGGGAGGATTTATAAATAAGTTTCAACATTCATTTGATGTGTCCTTAATCATTAGGATAGTTCTAGCCATGAAGTATCACTACCTACAATTTTATTCACTCTTCTTCCACTCACCCTTCACACTTCAAATTAGGATGGTATTCAGTTTTTCAATCTGATCCATACAAGTAGGGTATGACACCTGTCAGGACCTCTCATGCCCTTAGGTTCCTCAGGTAGACCTTAAAATGCCTCCTACTTAATGTTTTCAAAATTTCAATTTTTTTTTCACAATTCCAGTTGATTTTATGATAAATTAAATGGGCATGATGGGTTAGCTTGGGTCCTAATCTATCTCCCAAAGTGACTTGCATTTTTTAAAACCCCTTTATACCTTCACAACACAAATATTTTAAGAAAATCCATTTTACACCCTATACTTAAAATTAGGGTACAACTCAAATGGATGGGAATTAGACCTATTAAGTACTCTATAATTTTAGATCACTTTCATGTCCACTCTAGCCCATTTGGATGCCTTTCCTTCTTCATTTTCCCAATAGGATCACTAATAAGGGTTTTAGAGGGTTTAATGTGGTTTTTCCCTCTAAGGATTGCTCATATAGGTCTAACATCCAATTTGTGAAAAAATTCCACAAAATCCTTTTTCAATACTTCCTTCAACATCCCCAACTCCTCAAACTCCTATGCTAAGCCTCCATGTAGGTGTGAGCATCTTAAGTTAGCCTCTCAGGCTTTATTCCCCATTCTTCATACCCTGTGATGGTCTCAATCCAATAAATGGATTACCTATGATTTTAATTGAATTATAGAATCTCAAAAACACCTTTTAACTCCCCATGTAGGTATTCTAATGTGTTGGAATGAAATTAACTCCTTTTAGGCATTTGGCCCAGATTAAGCCTAGTGGGCTTTGACTGCATCCATATGGGTTTGAACCATCCTATAGGTTTCTAACCCATATGAATTATTTAATCCTATAATTCCATGTTTATCACATCCTTCCATATCTCTTTGAATGGTTTCATTATCTTCTAGTTTGTCTAATCATCATCTTTTCTCTAAACCTACAGATTTGTACCCTTCGAGAGTGCCCTCTATCTGAGATAAAATAGAGGGTACTTACCCTATTACCTCAATCAAGGTGTTTATATGATAGTATTATCCAAGTTTTAGGTACCATATATGAAATTATTTATGGCTTGGTCTCATATTTAACACATCTAACTATCTCAAAACTTAAGATAGACCCATGGAGAATCTCAATATGTGCAGGGTCCTAAATATGGGATGTGTATTCCATTGTATGAGAATATTTCATTCCCATATTTCCATGATATGAGAGAATAATTTAATGGTAATTTTAATTATGGATGTATCCCAAGCATGTTAATCATCATTAAATTTTTAACTAAACCTTTCATTATATACTCTCTCTTGACATATCTAGACTACAAGTCAGATGGCTGTGAATGTGTTTTTGCTCCCTATAGGTGGTACCTACATCTTTAGAGCTTATCTAATTATCACAAGACCTTATTTAAGTCTCCAAGGTCATATGAAAATTCATATATACTTTTTAAATACTTTTCATGCTATGCCAATCTCCAAATCACTATATTTACACTCACTATCACGCTACAATTGACTATAGTTGCCTAATTTGGAACAAACAAGGGTCTTATAGGTGGATATTAACCTTGAAATATTTTAAATATGTATTAGGGTCATTTTGATATATTTGTAAATAATTAATAATGTCAAATTTGTGTTTTTAGGCCTAATATCTCTCCAAGGTGTACATTATGGCTTATGAGTATCTACAGTCAAGTTGTAGGCAGTCAATCTGAAGGCAAGGGACACCTGTAGGTGGTGGTATGAGTCCATTACTTGTAATTCAACACATTTTGATGAAATTTAAACCATAAATTTATTTATAATTTTAATATAAACACCAAACATGAAGATATGTTCTCACCTTATATCTTTGGATAATGAAGACACTTGGAACTCAGTGTATTGTAATTAACATTGAAGAAAAGTAGTGAACACATGTGTGACTTTGAAACCTTATAACATATTCCTTACTTTTATAACCTACATATTATTATGAAATATATATCCCATAAATAATCCTTTTAAAACTATTATATGGCATCACCAAAAGTGCTTAGGTCTCTATTTTGGGGTTTTAGGGAAACTTGTCCTAGAACTGAAATTCTTTCACTTGGGGAGACCTCTCAAGTTTGCCTACCTACATATGAATTAAAAAATGGTTATAAATGTATCTAAAACTTCAAAAAACTTCATTATGGTTTTAAATCATGTCAAATCTCTCTATATAACACCTTTAGGATTCTGTGAGAGCCACCTATAGGCGTGCATTCTAATATGCAGGTAGTGAGTGTGGATATGGGATATATGCATGGAGTTTGACCTTATGGTTCATATTGAAATTTATAATATTATCCAAAAAAATATTTCTAACCATAAGTAACTTTAAACCAAACAATTTCTCTGTTTTAACATGATTGACTCTCTCCATGGCACCTATAGGTGCTCATTCATGGTGTATGGTTGTGTAGATATTTAGCATTTATTGTCATAGTTTGTTGCATGAAATTTAGAGAGATTGGTTTTATTGATAACATTGTATGATTATGTCCAAAACATATTATACCTCCATCACATCTCCATGAGCATTACTAAGATCTCAAAACACCTCATGTAGATGACTATGTATGATAGTTATGCAAGAAGCTGACTTTGTGGCACATTTTGACTGCAACCTTCATTATGCTAGCTTGTGAGATAATTATTAAAAGGATTAATGATACATAAGAAATTTTATACAAGAAACACAACACCTCACACTCATCTAAAATAATTATAGAGAAATAAAACTTCCAGAAGTGTTGAAATCTAATGGCTAGTCCACTAGTGACATCAACATGTAACTTGAACTATTTGGATAATGAAAACAAATAAAAAAATGTAAAATAAGATGGAAAAAATTAAATTATGGAATTAAAATCCTATATAATCAATTCCAAAAGTTTTATTGTATGAACCTATTCATATAAGAGGAAAACCTACAGGGTGTGGGGATTAACTAGCAAAATAAGATAGTTAACTTATAAATGATGGTTCATAAAGCATAGGGGGCCAATAATTGAAATAATAACATTAATGTGAATTATACCAAGTTTATTATTCACCACAAATATCATTTGACTTGAAAGTCCTTGTATTGGCCATATAATCCAAAAACCTGTTGACTAGTTTTACTTCCCTCGTGGAGTGATAGAGAAGAGAAATGGTTTTATCCCATTTTTAGAACTTTAAAAGTATAAAAAGCATGAAATTGGAGTCAAGGAAGATAAATTGTCATTTCATGAGCTTCTCCCACATTCCACTCTCCCCCATAGGCCATACAACCTTTAAAACTCCTTCTTTTTTATTTTTTTCTTGATTTTCAGTTAACATCTACAATTTTTTGGTTAAAAACTAAAATATATGATATGAAATGACATTAGGTACATTTTAAGGGAGTTTATAACACTTTTTTTCCTAGATATGACCCCTAAATGATGTAAAATGACACAAGGACTAAATGTGACCATGACCAAGCATAATAACAAATTAAATCACACAAAAAGGACTATGACATAAAATATGACATGCTAATAGACCCATATAAAAGTTTTTTAGTATATGGGGTTAATTTATTTTGGATTGTGGTAAAAAAAGTGAATACCTACTATGACCAATATGAAGTAATCACTTCGGTTGTATGCAGGTGTGTGTGACATCATAATGAATGATGATTAGATGAGCATATAAGGATTGAACCTGAATTTAGAATGGAGATAAGAGATAATAAGATTCAAAACAAAATTTTATATTTTGAATGTGTCTATGATAGAAAAATAGATGGAGTAAACATAAGAATACCTAGGTAGTTGCGAGTAGATTTAAGAGTAGCAATAAAATAGATAAAGAATGAGTAAGATGTGATGAATGATAAAAAAGAGATGAAGAACTAAAGATGAATAAATATGAGATTAAATAAGAAGATGAATGCTGATAAAAAGAAAGAAGTGATGAATAATGAGAGGAAGAAGAGATGTTTGAAGAAGGCGATAATAGTTTAGAAGTATATCAGTTAGATGATAGATGTAGTGCGTAGCTACAAGAATGGGTATTATCAGAAGGACATGAAATTTTAATTAAATTAGTAGAAAAAAATAACATAGTAATCATATGTTCAAGCCTTAAATAATAAGTCATAGGAAACTATCATTCATTAGAAGAGCACACGTCCCTACAACCCAATTTCCTATATTCCAGTAGAAATTTTTAGCTAGATGATCAGGTAGGCAGTAGTTAGGAAGGTCTATTTTTAGAAAAAGTACATCATCTGGGTACTAAAATTGAAACAACATTAATTTTTAAGATTTTAAATTCCATGTAGACACTTAAAACTGGCCACCAATGACCTCTAATCAAGGTTTTGACCAATTTCTACCAAAATGTACAATTTGGTCTAAAAACACTAAAACACATTAAATGGTTCAAATTTTTAATATAAAAGTGCCAATTTTGGCCAATGTATCCTTAAATTAGGAAATTTATTTTATGAGATAACTAACTTTGATTAGATCATTTTGATTAAAAATGATGATTTCGCACCTAGGTGATTTGGATTACTCTTTTCTACCAATTTTATTACATGAGACACGTGGCTTTGTTATTTTATATCGATAAGATACTAAATGGGATAACAGTTTCAATGCATCTAACATCGACTTCTAAATCCAATCTAGTCAAATTTTGAGCTAATAATATGACATTTTGACCAATTTTATTAAATTTGTGCACCAATTTCCAAGATTTGCACCAAAATTTATAAATCATGTTTAAGGCTAATTACTTTTAATCAAGAGCTAAGTTAATTTTCCATGGATCTTGTTGAATATTATTTTTTGTAAATTGATTATAAGTTTTTGCATCATCAAGTGACATCATTTTTTGGAAAGACATCCCTAAGCCATAAATGTAATAAATATTTGATTAAGCCCTCCCATGCCTCTTTAATGCCTCTATCCAAAATATTTATGAGGGCATTTATTCATTTTAGCCTCCAAAATTAAATTTATTCTTAGCCACACATCTTCATCTTGAGATGGATGGTTTAAGTTCATTTTGATCATTTGCAAAAATCTATATATATAAGGCTTCACACTCATAATTTTATTCTTGGAAAGTGTAAAGTTACCATGCACAAATGATTTCAAATCCTCATACAATTAGTGTTATTATTCCAAATTGTTGAACCAAGACAAATCCATCACAAGTCAAAAGTTCCAAGGAGAGGAGCTAAACAAATCCATTGATTAAGATTATTTGATGCACAACCTGAGCAAGCCACTCTATGAACCATTTAGAAGATCCAAGGAAGGTGAAGGAAGGTTTCTTTCATGTTTTAGTTGTTGCTTTCATATATATATTTGTTACTAATATCCCCTTAGTGTCTAATCCTAGAGATGTTATGCTTGTTTTTTATTTTCATTTTGAACTAACACTTTATCTAACCCCCTCTCTTTAGTCAAATTCCTAGTTCACATAATGGCATGTTTGGTGGGCCCTGATGCCTCCCACATACCAAGAAGATCAATGTGTAGGTCTTAAACTGATATTTGGAGGCTTAAAATGTTTTTAAATTGATTTTTTAACTTTGTTTGGTTGTATTTCATCTTCACAAGTTTACATAGAGACTGTTAGTGGTCTTCTCTAACCATAGATGATCATGAACTAACCTTTGATGGTCATATACAACCATCAGAGGTCATATAACTATCAATGGTCATTGTGTTCATCCCAAAACCATTTATGGTCACTATGTAGGGTAATAAGCTAATAATCCATCTTCCAGAGCTTGGATTGGGGTCATACAGACTCCATTTTTGATGATTTGTTTTTAAAAACCATGTGTTTTCTCCTAAACTTTTAGAATATGCTATCAATTTACCTTCAAATTGCATGGTGTTTTAGCAAAATATTTAAATAGGAGTTTGACTATTTTTAAAGTTTCTAATTGTTCTTTTTTGGTTTTGATAAATTATGTTTTCTTTGTCTTATAACCAATTCTAATATAATGCATTTGATTTCTCGAGGTTTTACCTTTGGGTTAACAGGTCATCCAAACCTAAGAGCATACTTTTCAATTTTGCTTGTCTCATTTGAAAAATGAGCTTTTTAGGTAAACAATATGCTGACCATTTTATTGTAGGATCTTTTTGAAAAGTGACCAAATCATGCTTAATTAAGTCTTTTAAAAACCTTTTTTGGGTGATTAAAAAGAATTAGGAATATTTCATTTGGTTATTACATAAATTTCTAGGCTATTTACTTGAATATTTTTATTATTTTTCTTTCAAAGTTTTGCAATATAAAGCCAAGGGACCAAAGAACACCACCAAATATTTTATTTTAGTGCTCTAAAATTGAACTCATTTCAAAAAAAATAATATGTAAGTTAATCATTATTTGCTTAGTTATATTTATTTAAGAAAAAAGGAAGTTGTGCATGTATGCTCTCCCCCCATCCCTTATAGGGAACTTGTGGGATCAAAAGCGCTATGTTCATTACAAATTGCCTTAGTCCAAAGGCATAAAATAGATGTTGTGAAGGCTCTCCCTAAGACCTTCATGGCTTGGGTGATCTAGAAACAACTATAAAGCTCTTTTACTTAGTTTTTATTTCATACATCTTGGCTTGTGAGGGGGACTTCATTACCTCCCATAAGATCTATAGGGAAGCCTTAACCTAGGAATTCATCTCTTATCATTGTCTTCAACCCATCTTTATGGGGGGGGGGTTGGGGGGTGTGGGGTATATAAATTAGGATCACCCCATTGGGATGATGGTTTTAGTGGTTAAACTATCTCCATTAGTAGAGGCTAATCCTGAGACATTTGAGCATGTTGGACATCGCACTACAATGAGCAAGAGATGGATGTAGTGGTTGTAAAAAGGGAAAGAACTTTTTTATAACAAGTCATATGGTGTGGAACGAAATGACATGTGTTTCTCTTTTTTACTAATGTGAAATTTGGTAGACATGAGATCCATCTAGATGATAAAAAACAAAAGTAGTTTTAGTCAACCCCACTTTGCCACAACCTTGATAGGATTTAGGATGTTATGATTAGTTTCATTTGGTCACTTGTCTTTTTCTTGCTTGGTGTTTTGATACTAAAACTTCTATGTTTGTTTAAACTATGTAAAACACTAATTTATTTATATGTCACTCTTTTATCTAAAGAGGCATTATGCTGGTCATTTTACACCATGCTTATGCCTTGTAATTTTCACTAAAGATGTTTGTGTGTGTGTTGTTCCTCATCATTGTTTGTGCTGTTTAGGAGAACACAACCTTTCTCCAGGTGCCTTTTGCCTTATGTCTTATGCCAATTGATCATGTTTATGTTTGATTCCATGTGTCAAGTTTATGTTAAATTTGCTTCCAAACTTGTTAGATTAAATTAAATCAAATCAATCCTTTGTCTCAAGCCTAGATTTTGATACCATTTTGCCAAAAGTCCCAGCATAACCTATTTGATCCTATCTTTTGACTCTACATTTAGACAAAAGACCTAGCGACTCTTTTACCTTTCTTAGTTTAGACCTTTCTTGGAACACTTTAGCCTAGACTTAGACATGTCAGTTTTTATTCATTACTTGACCTTTTGTGTGTATGACATTTGATGTTAGACTATTTTATGTCAAGTCTTAGCACAAACCATTTTGGAGATATGACTCCATGTTTAGATCATTATTTGGAGATACAGCTCCACCCCTTTTGAATGAGCTAGATCACATTTAAACCTTTTGTCCTTTAGACATAATTTTTTAGATTTTGTAAAACTCTAAGAATTTTTTTAGATATTTCATCATTTATGTAGATATGTCTAGCTACACTTATGGTGACATCACATACAATCTAAGTTATGATAGAATGGATGCATAAATTGACTATAACCAAATGCCTACTTACAGTCTAACTCAAGACCTTGATTGGTATGAAGAGGTTTGTAAGGAAGGAATTTTTGAAGACCCAACTACAGACAGTGTTGTTAGCAATATGGATCCATACCCTCTTTACAATAATCAATACATGGAACACAATCAAGAACCAACTTATGATCCAACTCGAGATTGGGATGATATGGTTTATCAGGAGGAATTTGATGCTTTGGTTTGTGTGAGCAACTAAGCTCCATGATATCTTTTCATTATTTGATCATCATTTATCGCTAACCCTCCTTTAGACTATATGAGCTACCAAGCTCCACAATATCCAAGGAATACCATTACCATTCTAGGACCTCATCCATGTGTACCTTATAGATTAGTTTGAATACATTTTTGATCCTTCTATAGTTTTTGAGAATGAGTACTTTAGCATCGACATAATTTCTTCTAGTATCTTCTACAAGGATTGTGCTACCAAATCCCCTTCCATTACCATTCCACATACCATTAACACCAACCAACATAGCCATATCATTGACATTCCACCTCCCATAAAATTTTATTGGGACCGATAGAATCACACCTTGTTGAAATATATCCATGGTGACATAGTATTTAAAGAGCAAGGAGGCCAACATCACATTCATACAGAATAAGAACAATCTTCTAGTGAAATCTTTTTAGAGGTTCTAGGGGACAATCAAAGTTTAAAATAAACATATTTTAGTGAAACATTTTTGAAAGTGCTACAAGAAAATCAAATGCAAAAGTCAATATTCCTTAGTGAAACCTTCTCAAATGCACTATGGTAGAATCAAGATAACTTCATTAGTAGAAACCTCTTTAAGGTGCCAATAGCTGAGTACACAAGTTATTTACTATTTGATGAAGACATTTTCAAATAAAAAATTAAAATATCTTGCTATCTACATCCTAATTAGATGGTAACTACTCTCAAGATCAGATAATTGAAAAATATGGTGGTCCTATCAAGAGCATTTTCAGAAGTCTTTTTCCCTGCCACATCCAAAGTTATGTCAAATCTAGAATAAAAAACATTATGTGTACCTAAACATCCTAATGTTAATTTGTTTCCATACCATTATACACTCCATTATCCTTTGCCATTCTATTTCCCAATGAAACCTATCAACAAACATTTATCCCTAATTACCATCCATGGCTGCACTATCCTTTGTAGAGGCTACACCGTTACCTTGTCTTGATGTTTGAAGGAATCAAAATCAATAACCAAAGAATATCAAAACAACATTCTTGGCATAAAAATCTACAACAAGTTCTTGATAAAGAAACTATTCATATGAGGTGTGGGATAGAAATTAACATGATTGATTATTTTATTTGTATTATTTGTTGATCAGGACATGCATCTCCACTTCAATAAGAGTAATATAATCATATGCCATTTACCATACCCAAGCCAAACACATCCACAACTAACAACTATCATCAACCAAAATAATGTACCATGCCATTATCACATATCCATTTTCCATTGTCACATATCCTTTTGTCATTGTTGTATACCTAGCCCATCACCTTACCACTTGGGGGCAACCCTCTCAACATTATTCTTTATAATCCTATCATTATATCAGCCTATCACTATCTTATCATTTATCTGTTCTACCATACCTTCCCCATCAACTAAGTTATTTTCTCCCTTTGTACTTAACCCATTGACCTTAGTTCCATTCTATTGGTTTTATCATCATTTTTAGCAAGAGGGTTTAGATCTAGTTTCATCAGTTGTTTCACACATTTCAAAATGAGATCGTATTTTGAAATAGTAAGATAATAGTTTGGTAGTTGCATCCTTCATTTCTTGTTCCATTATCTATATCAAGTGTGCATGATTATAATCACCTATGGGAAAATTAGTGTCCTACTGGTCTTGTTACTTATTATAATTGTGTATGGGAAAATTATTATCATTGACCTCTGCCATTGTTTCCTATTTATAACCGCCTATGGGAAAACTAGGCACAACACTTGTTTACTATGCCTTGACATACTAACTAGCCATTTCCTATATCATAATGTGCCTTTATACCAAACGTGTTTGTTTTATTTGAATTGGTTACTACACTAGTTAGATTCCTCCACTATAAGGTGGAACTATAGTGACTTAAGGTCTCATCCTAGGACTTTGTAGGAATTACTTGATACTTGTTGAGGTCAGCTCAATCACCCTTTGCCCATGCTCTTGTTGTTTTGAGAATAACCTAAGCCATGCTCTTTCCATTCTGTGAGAAACCTAAGCAATTCTCTTGTCATTTTGTGAGATTAAACCGTTTAGTGTCTCATCATTCTCGACTGAGTTGAGATACTTGAAAATGACAAAAATATTTTAAATATTTCAAAAATCCAAGAAACATTTGTCCAATCTAATCCTAGTTCATCATCCTCAAATTTCCCTACGAGGGTAAATCCATTGTTACGATGAATTTTATTACTTTTATTTTCATTTTTTCTATTTGTTTTTCTATTTTTCTGTTTATTTATTTGTTTGCTTTCTTATTTATTTGTTTTCTTTCAACACTATTGCCTCGACTCAGTATATATTCATTTTTTGGGTGATTCCTTGAGCACATTATTATTAAGTCCATCCATATTAATATTTCAACATTGTCATCATGGTTTTTATCATTGATGCATTATTTCCAAGTGTTTATTAGATTAGGAGTCAATCCTTACACATCTTTTAAGATAGTCTTCATGGTGTTCTATCATGATGCATAACATCATGTGTTATAGTAAAAATTAGCTTCAATAAAGTCTACAAGAAATGGATCCACAAAAGTTTATTCTTGGTACCTTGGCAAAATATTTACATCCGATCTTGATCAAATCAACCCATTAACCATTTTATTTGTATCAATGATAATAAGGATGAAAATATCCTCATTGGTAGGTACAACTGAATCATTTATATTGATCAATCTCATTCTTCTATCCATTTATTTCACCACATGATCCAAAACTCAAAAGCTTTGGTTGAAATATAATTCAAGAAATAAGAACAAAACAATTCAAATAATGCTCTCTTAGAAGAGATGTTTTATTGATCAAATTTGCAGATCCAAACGTATGCTTATCTCTGAGAAGAGATGTCTAATTTCCTTTTCAAGTTACATCTTCATTTATACATGTTTTGAAGGTGTGTGGAGGATGTGGAAGGTCACCAATCTCGAGGGAGATGAATTGGTTTGACTTCCATGATTTACAATAATACAAAATTCGAGGAATTACTATTTTTAGAAACTTTCTATTTTTAGATTGCACTACTAAAATTAAAATTTGGGACACTTACATTAGTTTTTATGGGGTCAAACTTCATTGAGAAAAGGTCAATACCATCTCATGATGTTCCCCTCATTATTATCTTTCCAACGGTTCAAACAGTGAGTCAATTGGAGCTATGGTGCAAAAGTTATGGCTCCCAGAAGTTTTGCCATCAATTGAGGTGGACCCATCACCCGAATTATCATCTGAATTGTTGCTCGGATCACCACCTTGCATCCTCATATGCCTAGTTTTTTGTGGATTCTTTATCCAGGAGACCATTGCATCTACATTTGTGCCCACTCATCTATAATCAGTATTCTATGTTATATCCTTGAGTTATGCTTGCTAATCAACCCTAATTGGGGTATAACCATATCAAACATCATCTTTATCCAATCCAAGTCATCTTAATGATTATAATCTCTTATGGGAGATTTACTATTTAAACTTTTATTCCTAATTATAACTACCTTTGGGCAAATAAGTATCCTTTTTAAATCAATGCAAACAATAATTCTCTCATTTAGATTAATCTCAACCATGGGTTAATTATACCTTTCTTCTTGCTTATTTTCAAGGGACCATCCATCCACATATGTGATGTCCACTCCCTCAAAGGGGCATCATCATAGGCTTCCAAAACATTTTTTGGAGCTTTGTTCTTCAATAATCATCTTATTTTTGGCATACAATACCTTTTCAATCTTTGATAAGATGTTACTATGCTTATAGATTACAATGCCTTCCTAAACAAGGCAAACTGTAGACACCTAAAACTGGCCACCAATGATCTTCAACCAGGATTTTGACCAATTTCTACCAAAATGCATAATTTGGCCTAAAAATACTAAAATTCATTAAAAGGTTTGAATTTGTCATATAAAAGTGTCAATTTTGTCCAATGTATCCATAAATAGGGCAATGAATTTTATGAGACAACTAACTTTGATAAGATCATTTTGAGTCAAAATGATGATTTTACACTTGGGTGCTCTGGATTGCTTTTTTACCAATTTTATTGCATGAGACATGTGCCTTTGTTATTTTATGTCAGAAACATCCTAAATGGGATAATGATGCCAATTCATCTAACATCGACTTCTAATTCTAATACAGTCAAATTTTGAGCTAATAATATGGCATTTTGACTAGTTTAATTAATTTATGCACCAATTTCCAATATTTGCACCAAAATTGATAAATCATGTTTAAGGATAATTAATTTAAATCAATATCTTAATTTAATTTTCCATGGAACTTGTTGAATATTTATTTCTATAAATTTATTATGAGTTTTTGCATCATTAAGTGACATCATTTTTTGGGAAGACATCCCTATGCCATAAATGCAATAAATATTTGATTAAGCCTTCCCATGCCTCTTTAATGCCTCTCTATCCCAAATATTTATGAGGGTATTTATTAATTTTAGCCTCTAAAATTGAATGGATTCATAGCCACACATCTTCATCTTGAGAGGGATGGTTTGAGTTCATTTTGATCATTTGAAAAAATCTATAAATATAAGGCCTCACACTCATAATTTCAAGCTTGGATAGTGTAAATTTACCATGCATAAATGATTTTGAATACTCATACAATTAGTGTTATTATGCCAAGTTTTTGGACCAAGCCAAAGTCATCACAATCCAAAGGTGTCAAGGAGAGAAGGATCCAAAAAACTCCATTGATGAACAGTGTTTGATGCACAAGCTGAGCAAGCCTTTATAAGAACCATTTGGAAGCCCCAAGGAAGGTGAAGGAATGTTTCTTTCATGTTTTAGTTCTTCCTTTCATATGTATGTTTGCTACTAAGCTCCCCCTAGTGTCTAGGCCTAGAGATGTTATGCTTGTTATTGTGTTGTTATCATTTTGAACTAACACTTGATCTAACCCCCTCTCTTGAGTCAAATTCCTAGTTCACAAGCCATAGGGTTTGTTGAAGCCAAGTAGAGAAATGTAAGAAATAGATAAAAATAGAGTTCAAAGATTAAATTTTAAAGCGCACAAGAAAATATTCATAGTGCAGAAATAAGATCACACAAAATACAACCTTCCATGGTAATAGATGTACATTAGATCCCCTTGACACTAGTTTAAAAAATGGGTATTGTAGGAGCATTTATCAACTTGGAAACATATGATGGGTCTGTAGACACTAAGCAATAGTCACTAATATATGAGATTGGATGTAAATCTAAGGGTATTACTAATGAGGATATAAAGAAGTACAAGTTAATAGGGGCACTTAATGGAAGAATATTTGAGTTTATATACCATATAAAAATTGCACATGCAAGTCTACCACAGGTTAAGGAATGACTTATCATATAATTTAAGACAATAAAATGTACATGTCAGACTATTTAAGACCTAAAGGAGATTAGGCAGAAGTTAGGAGAATCAATTTGTGATTATGATCATAAGTTCTCTAAATTTATGAATAAGGTGGAATTTGCCTTGGTAGATAAAGATAAAGATGTGTGGTTTGTGGAATGATTGCATTCTAGAATAATATTTACTATAGCACAAACTCAATATGATATTGAAGTAGATGCTAGATCTACTGCTCTACAAGTGGAGTAAATTGAAGCTTATGGGGAAGCTCAGTTCTAAGATTGAAAATACATTGCAATATTTTATGAAGAGGATGTAAAAATACCATGAAATAGATAAACCTAAGATAAATCTATGGTGCATGGAGTGTGGGAAAGAAAGACATCATAGGAATGATTATCTTAAGACCAAGATAGAGTTTTGTGAAATCTATAGAGTAGTAGGGCATGAAATAACATAGTTTCATCTCCTACAATAGTATGTCAAAATCCCACAAAGTTTATATTATAATTTTTTTAAGTCACACAACCATGATGAAAAGAATTGTAGAGATTTGTAGGAGATCAAATAAGAAATTAAAAATAATATATTCATCATCATTATGTAGAAATTATCCTCAATAAAGCAGATAATTATAGGCCTAGAGGTCTATAAAGGTTATGCAAACCAAGCAAGTCCATAATGGATTCCCAATTTGCCTTAGTACTAATCTCAAGGTCTAGCTAGATGGAATCTTCCTTGACCACGTTGGACACCACCATCATCATAATACCAGTACACAACACCTTGGAATTTGATAATGACACAATAGCAATAAATTAGTTAGACCCCACCTATTGTGTAATAATGATTTGGAATTGGAAATGACACCCAACAACATCAGCACTAAAATACATTACAACAATAAGGAGGTTATATAAGAGGTTATCAGTCAAATAGAAGAGGATCTAAGGGTGGACATAGAGGAGGTTACCAAGGTGGCAGAGGAAATAACTATCAATGACTTCCTTTGTAATGTTACTTATGTGGAGATTATAATCATGAACAATGAAATTTCACTTTGAACCCTCAAAGATAGTCTTACCTTGCATATTATTAGGTATATGAGTAATAAGAGATAGAAGATTGTCCTATCTTAGAAAAGAAAAGAAATGAAAAGGATTTCATGAATGTTAACATGGTGAATACATAGCCTAAAGATGATGCATTCATGAATGCCATTGCAAGACACCATCATGCAGAGAGAGGATTTCCTACTCATGAAATAACTCAAGACCAAGGAATCCAAAAATAAAAATAGGATAAATACCCAGACCCAACTATATAAAATGGGTTCATGTATGAAGTTGTGCCAATGTTGAAAAATATTCAACACAAAAACACTACTCAAGGAGATGATGCAACAATCGATGCCTAAATATATGGTCATATTGTGTTCATTATGCATCAAGATGGAGTTGATACTACCCTAAGATATTTAATAAAGCTTTTAAGTATACTACATAATAAAGACATATCTTAAAACATCATAAACTTGATACATACTTTACTGGAGTGCACACATCAAGGATAATAGAAGACAAAAAAGCTTATTTGGTATGTAAAAAAAATAAGCAATGGGATGTAGATGCATGAATCAACATTGAAGTTGCAAGATATGAAATTATAAATTTTGTCTTTGATTTTGGTAGCAAAGTAAAAATGATCCCCAAGTCTACATGGGAGGTGATTGGATGGCCATTTCTAAGTAATAGTCTAGTGACTCTGAGCTTAGCAAATTATGGATGAGTTGAGCTCATTGATAGATTAGAAGATGTTGAAATCAAAGTCACAGATCTAAGCCTATGAGGTGACTTTGAAGTCAACAATATGGAGATAATAATGACTCATTACCCCATGCTAGTTAGCAATAAAAGGGCATATGACGGTTAGATGACCATCAATACTATGCAAAATCAACTAAAGGTGCATCAATGAGATAAAATTGTCATTATTAATATGAATAAGGTGCACAAACCCTAAAACATTTTGACTAAACTAGACTCTCCTTATGTTGCAAAAAAAACCAGTTAGATGAAGACAAACTCTAAAGAGAACCTAAAAGCTCTACACATAGATGAGTGTAACTTCTTGTATGAGCATACTAAACCTCATGTATAATCTTTAATCACTTGATATTTGAAAATATCTAAGCACTGAAAGACCAAATAAGTAGTTATTCAACATTAACACCTTATTTTTTTTATAGATGATTGTGCACCTATGTCTACTAAATCTCTTAATCACTTAGAAGTTGATTTTCTCTATGAAGTATAATGATCATATATAGGATTATATATATCCAACTAGAAAAGGAACATTGACTTTGGAAATAGATTCATCTATCAATGGAGACTTAGATACACATGTACTAAATTGGGATCGTGGTGATCATGAACTTTAACCTATGAGAATGGTCTTCACCCATGAGATACAACTCCCTTTTTGTTATGTGATAGAGGATATAAATCAATTTATTTTGTGCGTATAAGTTCATGTACCTATGATTAATCATTAGGTTAGTGCCTAAAATAATGATTTGAAGGGAGGTGCAATAACATGGTGGGTGATTCATAAAAATCTTTAACTCAATTGGGATGATGTATATGAACTTATGATTAGTAGATTTCAACTACCATAGGTCATCATACGTAATTTTCCTTTATTTCAAGAATGTGAGTGCCCTAAAATCCATATCCACAAATGTGTTAAGGTCTACATTAAAAAACATATGGCACCAAATAATTGAGTTCACATATTTCATTACACACTTTCCCCCTTACCATCAACATGGTATATGCATCAAGAACGCAAGAGGAAGTCAAAGCATTGGGAGTAGGTGTAGAGTGACTTCATATAGAATTTTGTATTTGACTATGAGATTCCTTTGGTTCATAATGTGTTGTTGAAAATCAAACATTTTCTATGCCATGGGTGCATAAAAGATTTAAGCAACATGATAGAATCTACCATGTATAAGAACTCAGCCTATGATCTAAATACAACATTATAAGGATATAAAGCTGCCAAGTTGGAAGAATAATCTCTCATGAAAGAATTCCACCAAATATAGGATGAAGAAGATGAAATTGAATATTTAGATACTAATGGTGATATTGATCTCACTAATTTGTTTGTAGCTGAATGGCAAGTAGAACCAGTAAAAAACCCAATCATAGAACCCACTAAAGAAGATAAGCTACATAACATAAAATTCTAGAACAGAAGGGAAATGAATTTTATAGGAATATGTTGTTGAGGAAAAACATCAAATTTATCAGCAACCTATTAATAAACACATGAAAAACATCAAAAGTGAGGAAATTCCTAAATTAGCATATATAAGTGACTATTAGACTAAATCTAAAGTTTTCGAAGCTATGAAACTACTACTGAGATTATCAAGATGCGTCTCCTACCACATTTTTAGTGTTCAAAGGAGTAGACCCATCCATAAATAAAATGCATATCTAACTTAAGGAGTGTGCATGACCCATTAATAAATGGCCATATAAGTTGAATCCAAACATGAAGTTGAAATTGAAAGTTGAACTAGATAAAATGCAAGATACATGTATAATTTATCTAGTAGAACAAGTAGATTAGGTTAGTCCTATGGTAGTATAGCCTAATAAAATAGGGGAGATTAGAGTATGTGGTGATCATCAAATTTTTAATTATGCCTATGTGAATGATCCATTTTTTATTCCCTTCATAGATAGTGTTTTAGAATCTATCATAGGTCATGAAGTCTACTCTTTCATAGATGAATTTTCTATCATCAAATAACCATCATAGAATAATATAGAGCTAAAATTAATTTTGTAATGGAATGGGGATGTTTTACATATAAGGTAATTCCTTTTGGCCTCAAGAACGTACCTAATATTTTTTTTCAAGTAGTGGTGACTGCGTTTAAGGATTTCATTCACAACTTCATAGAAATCTATCTTGATGATTGGGTAGTATTTTCTTTGTTTATAGAACATTTTCCCAAGATTCACCTCATGTTAGAATGCTACCAAGATCTACACATTAATTTGAATTTGAAAAAGTGCTTATTTTTTACACCTTTTGGTGTCCTTCTAGGTCATGTAGTGTGCAGTGCAAAGATTTTAGTGGACTAGGCTGAAATTGAAGTCATTCTTAGTATGCCTCCACCAATCAAATCCATAGAGGTGTGATATTTTCTTATAGGGTATTATCAAAAGTTTATCAAGGGATATTCATCCATTTCAGCTCTATTAGATTATTTACTGTGCAAAGGTACAAAGTTTGTCTAGAATTTTGAGTGTCTAGAAACCTTCAAGAACTAAAACAAATATTGGTCACTATACCTATTTTTATCTTTCTGTATTGGGGCAAGCCCTTTCATGTTAATGTTGATGCTTATGGTATCAATGTCAGTACTATGCTTGTGCATCCAAGATATGGTGGGCTAGACCACCCCATACATTTTACAATCCAAAAGTTGTATGACGTAGAAAATAATTACATGAGAGATAAAAGAGAAGCACTGGCTATAGTGTTCACACTAAAAAAATTCTAACACTATCTTCTTACAACGCCATTTGAATTTTTCATGAATCATCAAGATTTACACTACTTAGTTAATAAGCCTATGCTTAGAGGACACATTTCAAGATGGTTGATGCTCTTTTAAGAATTCTAATTTTGCATCAATGTCAAACTAGGCAAAGAAAATGTTAGACCAGACCATCTCAGTCGCATCCCATATAGTCAAGAATTAGAAGAATTATATGAATATTCTCTAGATTCCCATCTCTTTTACATTTTTGTGATCCCCAAAACTTTTGAGGCAATTGCTAATTTATTAGAATAAGGACTATTTCCTATGCACTAAAAAGAAAGAGACAAGAATCAGTTTGTCACTAAAGATTTACCATATACTATTATAAATGGGCTCTTATATAATTTTGGGAAGGATGAATTACTATGTAAGGTAGTTCTGGAACATGAACAAACATAACTCTTATAAGTGGTATAGCAATGAATAGTAGAAGGTCATTTTTCTAGAGAATCTACTACAAATAAATTATTACAAATTGGGTTATGGTGGCCGAATCTTTTTCAAGATGCACATAGAGTAACATAGTACTGCAATGCATGTCAATGCATGGGTAGGCCACCCCATAAGGATGAAATGTCATTGTATCCTTTATTATCCAAACAACCTTTTGAATAGTGGGGTATCAATTTTGTAGGACCTATTAATCCTTTAAGTAAATGTAGAAAATCAAGGTATATTATTGTTGTGACATATTACTTTACCAAATGGGTTGAAGCATTTGCAACACCTAGTTATGGCATGAAGGACACATCAAATTTTATTTATAAAAATATCATTACAAGGTTTGGATGCCCCATAAATATTGTTAGTGATCAATGAAAAAACTTACTAAATAATAAAATCAAATCACTTACCAAATAATTTATGATTTCTCATCATAAAATTACTGAGTACCATCCACAAGCTAATGACTAAGCTAAGGCTTCTAATAAATTGTTGGGCAAGATGTTAATAAAGATATATAATGTCAAGAGATTTTATTGGGAAAATCACATTCCTATGATTCTTTGGGAATATTTCACACACTATAAAAGGGCTATGAGTTTTACTCCATTCTATTTGGTCTATGGGCTTGAAGAAATCATACCGATGGAATACTTGGTACCTAGTTTGCTCATTGTTATGGTCTTGAGACTAGGGGATCATGAGTCTCTCACCACCAATATTCTCAAACTAAATAGGATGGATTAATATAGACATAGAGCATCTTGGATGTAGGAAGTTCACAAATAGAGATAGAAAGCCTAGCATGATAAGAATCTATACCATAAGGAATTTCATAAAGATCAACTAGTTTTGATATATGATAGTCAGTTGAGAGCATTTTTGGGTAAATTATAGATTATATGGAAATGAAATTATGTTATACATGAAATATCACAAGGAAACATTATTTTGAGAGATCTATAGGGAACTATTTTTCTAGGGCAAGTGAATGGCTATAGGCTTAAGCCCTACCACCAATAATTTTAATTGATCTCTCTTTGATAAAGGAGTGGGTGCTAAGAAACATTGATTAGATTAATATTTCCTATTTTTGTATGTTTTATTTTGTGTTTTTTTTAATGTGTGTGTGTTTATATATGATCTCTTTAGTATAATTTGGGAACATGGATAACAAGTATAACATGCACCATTCACACACAATAAAATTTAGGTGTACCATTGATGATGTCAGTAGGAGCAAAAGAAATAAATTAAGTTTGGGAAATGTATGGTCAAGTCACATCAATCAATATCTTCACTATATAATGGTCATCCCCAAGTAGTTAATGCCAAATCCAAGGTTTGATTGATCTAATCTTCATCAAATCAGTGACTAGTAAACACCATCCATTCATACTCTAGTATGAACAATAAATAACATAACAAGGTATCTTGACACATGAACTAATGACTAACTACCTTAAATACTAGATCAGATAAGATTTGCCACATCAAAATTCACATTAATTTTAAACAGATAACTCAATGTGGAATTTACGTAGAAACCAACATGCACAAATATAAAGGCATAAGGTAATAAACCAAGTATGCATTTCATTCTTGAAAATATTTTCATGAGCTATAGTTTCAAAGAGTCAAGATAATTTATACTATGAAAAAAGGAAAAAGCTTTTTAGTTGCACTAATCAGAGAGCATGGATCCTTTGTAATTAATAAGGATTTTTATAGATGCCTAAAAGGAAGAAATTGGTGTTGACCTTATGCTCTAGTAATAAAATTCATTGATCTTGAGCCATTTGATTACCTTCGAGTGGTAGAGCAAAAACGTTTTTGACTAGATCTTGTAGATGTTGTGGAACCATTAGCTCTTGTACTCCCCCATTGATTCTAAAATATACATATTGACCACCTACTTCACATGTCCACTTTCAGTGACTTGGAGGAGATCATGCAAATATTTCTTGGTTTTTATAATGGTGGTAACAACTACATTGGCCCTGACACCATAATCATCATCAACATAGAATCAATGGCCTAAGCTTTGGGCATGCCTATGCATGGTGATTCTCTTTCCCCATATAATATGAGAATGCCTCCTATCCTTTAGGAGGTTAGATATTTATATGTTTATGGATCCATATGAATCCTAATTGAATAAATTCAAGATGAACCAGTGTACATCCTAATAGAATGCATCATATAGAGATTTTGGTAGACTACCAAGTCTGTAAAGCAAATTCTAAAAGGGGTGGTGGACATTACACATCACATGATCCACTGTAATGAGTAGTTCAATTGGCCCAAGTACTTTCTTTAGGATTTTCTCACAAATGTGGAAAAGTGTCACACAACTTCTAAGTAGACTTTCTAGTACCAGTTCTTCATCTTATTATTGTGTTTCACCTAATGAAAGTTGATTAATGGATAACTATACCTTGAAAATAATTATTTACCAATGTAATAATTATGCAACCTGATATGAACATCTAAGCATGGCACCTTGACCCATGAGCGTAAATTTAAAGTATGGTGGGAGGAGTGTTTGAAGTTGATTGCCACACATCTTTAAGTACTGTTAAATGTCATGCAATACGTAGGATAATATTTTAATGTCACCTTACTATCAAAATGTGTGTTCATCCACATTCATGAGATGATGAGGTCACATTTCAGACCTCTATCATTCTTAGTTACCATGTCCATAGCACATGCGAAATTCACCAAGCAAAAATCCTATGTAGTCAGGCATGTAACATCACTCTAAGCCATACCATTTGGCACATCACTCCCTATAGTAAAATAATAATTAGAAGCCTCTAATTTAAAATCTCTTCATTGAGTAATAATCATCATCTCCTTCACTAAAGTGCATGACAAGGAGTATTGTAACCTAGATAGATGACCCTAAGGTACCCCAAATCAAAAAATTGTGTGATCTAACTCAGATGGGCATACATGAGTAGGATTTTTACTAGGTAATGATCACCAATATGGTAGGAGAGTTTTAAAATAAAGAGGAGGGGAAGGAATTCTTCATCTATAAGTTAGTGTACATAGTCTAAATGCACAAGAAGGTTCCTCCAAGTCTATGGTTGGAACTACCACCATGACCTACCTCTATTATGGTCAATAATATGCATGAAGAAGCTAATTAGATGTAATGATAGGTTAACTTCTTCTAACAAAAACCTTCTACCATATTTACTATCATCAACATCTTTACACCACTACCAAAAAGTCCATAAGAGTCTCTAATGTGTAGAATCAGAACTCAATAAGAGGTTAGGGTTTCACTAGCCTTTAAAAACATACCTTTAACAGGAAAAAAATGACACAAAAAGTGTAGCTTTATCTATCTTAAACTTCACCACCACCCAAACGTAGGTTGGTTACCTTAGGGTGAAATAAATCCCATGTCTCCAACTTCATGGTCCATCTAAGTGATTTGACACCTTAACAACATGCCCTAGAGGTCAAAGAGCTCACACCAGAATAAACTATAGCTAAATAATAATATGATTTATTGGATGAAGCATCTCACATAGTAGAATGGTGAGTCAAAAAAGATGAAAAGAAATGTCAGAAGTAGCAATAACAAGTTCAATAAGAAATTTGGTATGCTGAAGAATCCAAGTCCACACAAAATTCCTAAGATGTAGAGGTTGACTAACAAAAGGATTTAGAGGTGGATATGAAGGCACAAGAAGCTACTAATGTATCCAAGTAGTCACAAGAGGCACATTATAAAAAGATGGACAAAGAGCATTAGAACAAAGATACTATACTCACTACTAGGACTAAGGAAAAATAAAATAAGTAACAATAGGATGTAATGGCATATGAAAAAAATGCTTTGAAAGAGGCTACTCATGAATATCAGTAAGCTCAAAAATATACAAAGAAGTATAAAAAAGAAGATGATGAAGTCTTGTACAAATAGCAATCCCAAACATAGGAACAACAAGTATGAGTAACCAAGGTGCAGGCTGACCTAGTGGCACAAACATAAGCTAAGGCTAAACATGCCAAGGATAATATTCCTTAGGAATAGAAAAAGGAAAAAAGTGTGCATAGAATCTGTAGGAAGAGGAACAAGAGAAAATAAAGCTGCATAGGATAAGATTAATAGGAAGGTAATAAAAGAAACTAAGAGAAAGCAAGATGAAGATGATATATATCATGTGAAGTTTATAGAATAGGATAAAATACAATAACAACAAGTGACTCATCAATAAAAAGTTGGGTTACAGAACCTAGAGTAACCATAAGACCAATCCATAGCTCTAACAGGGGCACAACAACTAGAATTACCTTTAGGAGGTGTCTGGCTATGGGACATTCCAAATATGAGTGCTTGATACACCACTTTCTCTCTTCCACTTTTGACCATGCCATGACCTAACCCTTTAGGCACTATAAGAACATTGGTAATAGTTCCCCTTTATTAGGAATCCTCATTAAATGTCTCTAGACTGCCGCTAAATAAATAGTTAGAGGGCACTGCAGTATTCTAGGAGTCTATTGTGTAGAAGGTCACCTCTTGGAATAAGAAATAGATCAATCCAAGGTTGAGAACATAAAGTTGAAGGATATCTTGCATGAAGATACCAAGCTTATCTAGGACACTTCTCTTGAGTTGGTCACTGGCATAATTGGGGACCAAGTCATGTCTGATCAATGCAGACTCAAGACACTTATCTCTAAGTTAACCAAGGATTTATGAATAACATAGAAATTCCACACAATTAACACATTGGGATAGGATTTCAAGACTAAGGCCACCACACTCATAACACTACTATAAGAGTATCAAATAATTATTGATGTTGTTGCACTTCAACCATAATAGGTCACACATAGCTTGTTAGACTAGAAACAGTAACTAGATGCCTCCTTATCTAGTTCTAGCATAGACTTTGAAAATCCTTCCACTACCAAATAAACCATGGATGGCCACACTACCACTAGGGAGGATAAGGATGGTTCATTCTATAAGTCATTCAATGCTAGGGATAATGTGCACAACAACATACTCAATTGGTAGATTCAAATTTTACATAGTTCTTTTATCGGCCTCCAAGCTCAATGATACACAGATAAGATGGAGCAACTAAGTGGAAAGATTTAGAAAAGGGTTGAAAACACCAAGGTAGACTTGAAAATAACTGATGATGTATATCTCAATAAAATAATTGGATACCATGGTCTATTATGTACCTTATTATGGTTGATCCAAGAAGTGATGTTGGACTGGCATGCCTACATGATATATATAGCTCCTTTTTTCTAGTGCAGTTGCTCAGATTATCAATACACCTATGTATAATCCACCTTCAAAACTCTACCAAATCATCACTGGGAATAGGGACATACATTCCAAGTCCAAAGACTCTTCTACTCAATCATCATTTGCATATATGCCACCACCATCAAGTTAAGTACTACAGAGAGTATTAATATTGAAAATTTTGTATAAAATTTTGTATTAGGGATGATTTAGTAGGATAAGTAGGGATATGATGGTTTAAAACCCATAAAGGGTAGCCACCTAATTATTCCATCCTATTGAAAAATCATAAAGGGTGGTAGGTTGGTATGCTACTTAGTTAAATACCCAAAAGGGTGCCAAGTAGTGCACAAGAGGTGAAAATTGGAAATGGTGCCTTGAGTGATTAATTTGAATATTATTATTATAACCAATTCTTCATTCTTGGGTTGCTTATGCATTCTCAGATGATCCCGTAATGTTATCTCAAGATGAGACAACATTTTAAGTTTGGGAAAGTGTTGGTAGAAGAATTCAAATTGTAAAGCTACACAAGATATTTTTCTAGTATTTGTGCATTATGTACTCATTTTATCATTGTATAGTATATTTTATCCTATTTTCATGACTTATAATAGGTTATAATATGAATAGACTCCAATTTTTGTGCTAATTACAAGAAGAAGATGAACAGTCATAGACTAGAAACGTCTATATATACCTATGTTTGTAAGAATAAAAAGGTTCCACTTTTGAAGAGATAAATAGAGATTTATCCAGTTATGGTTACCTATGTGGTTTATTATTATTATTTTCTCTATGTAAATTATTGTGTATAATTTTTGGTTAATTTATATCTAATTAAGCTAAATTATTTATTCTTCTTTCTCTTAATTTTTGTTCATTTCTTAATTTGGAAGTAAGTAATGAAACTAGTAATAGGGTGTGTAAAGGATACTAATAAAAGTGTGCATGTGATCTAGAAAATGATGGGAAATCCTTTTTGGATTGGAAAGGATAACTTGAAGATAAGAAAGACACTATAAAATATGTTGTTAGATGGATGGCTGAGTGGATTGCCTAGTGTGAGCTAGATCCAAAAAGTGTATGCTTGCTAAGAGGTTGTCAATCCACAATTTATAAAAATTAAGTTGATATAAATGAAAATAAAGAATGATTGCATTTAATAACTAGAAAATAAATGCATGTAAGATGAGATGAAAGAAAATTTCTTGTTAAAACAAATGACTAAATATAGCAAATGTAGGTCAATGCTCATGCTAGGATGGTTGGGGTCAGGTTTGTTGTACCTAAAAAATGTCAGTCATTTTTAAGACAACATATAAGCTATTTTGGTCTTGCAAGACCAAAATATCCATTCCCATTTCAAAAAATTATTCTAAGATTTCAAAATTGGGAATTATTCAAGCTTTTTCAGTCAAAGGACTAATGGTTTAACAGGTTTAAAGGCTTCTACAGGTAGGTTTAATCAAAAGAACAAGTTTTCGACACTTAGTCATTTTTAGGACTAGTTCAATAGGTTCGAAAGGTTCCAATAGGTTAAAAAGGTTCAATGAGTTCAAGGTTCAATAGGTTCAATGGCGGGTGGTTCAACAAGGCTTGTTTCAAAGAAGCTTGGTTCAAGCGGTCAATAGAAACAGGGGAATGAACCATTGAACCGTTGAACCAAAGTTGGTTCAATCGGTCGGTTCAAGTGACAAGTTCAAAGGAGTGCCCCAAGAGTCAAAGACACAAGTGCCCTTGCGAAGGGAATTTCCATGGCAAAAGTGACTAAGGAAGGAAACAAATGGACTGAAACAAAAGCCTGATAGAACCTAGTGGATGCTGCCAAGTGTCATCTTCCAAGCCTCATTTCACTTTGTTTTTAAGAGCAGTAGAAGCCACCACGTGTCCTTTGTAATTTAAGTGGAACATGCCAAGTGGCATCGTCTTCATGAATCCAAATGAGTCCCACATGGTTATATAGTGTTTCTAAAATAAAGTGGAAGCCATCGTGTGTCATCTTCCATGAGACACTCAAAAGGCGTCCAAAGCTTTTACAAGTTCAATAGATGATGCCATGTGTCCTCACCTATTTCAAAGCAGATGCTGCCATGTGTCACATGTTAAGATTCACATAAAATTGACTAAGGCAAATTTTGAAGACAAATAACCCTTTTGAAGAGCACTCAGAAGCTAAAGTGGACCGTTGCAAAAACTCAAAAGGCTAATTTGGAGCTCAAACAGCCCTTGTGGAGGGCAGGAAGGGAGAAAATGGACCAATTCAAAGGCCAAAAGAGCAAAGGGATTTCCTTCAAAAAAGTTCTCATGGAAAAAGTGACAAAGAGACAATTCCTTCAGACAAATTGTCTGAAAGAATTTCTTTGGACTTTTTCTCTGAAGGAAAAGTCTGAAGAAATAGAAAACCCATAAAGCTGACACGTGTCCATCAAAGTCACAGCAGAAGCTGCCACTTGTCATCTATTGAGACATAATTTCAAAGCAGCAAAACATGCCATGTGTCTCTCATCAAAGTAGTGGAACATGCCATGTGTCTCTCATCAAAGCATCAAAACATGCCACATGTCTCTCATCAAATGCAGTGGAAGTCACCATGTGTCATTTTTTATAGGAAACTAATATAAATCCTGAAGACTTTTCAAAGGCAGCTAAATGCTTGATAGAAGTTGCCACATGTCAACATCCACAGTTTCTTCCTTTAAATATCTTTTGCTAAGTAAGGATTGTAGCGAGTCTTTATTAAGCTACTAATATAAGTGGAGTGCACCAAGTGTCATCCTCCATAGGATTCTCAAAAGACAAGCAGAAGCTACCACCTTTTTCATTATAACTCTGCGGAGAGTGACAAGTGTTTGCACCAGTGATTTTAAGTATTTAATAGGTTTCAAATCCTATTTCAATAAGCATCTCTTAGAGTCCCATAGAAGTTGCCATGTGTCCTCACCTATTTAGCAATAGAATGTGCCACACGTCAATTGCTAAAGATTAGCAGAAAGCGAATAAGGAACAGAGCATCAATTTGAACCAAAGACTTGATTCAAATAACCAAAAAAGGAGGAATGATGAAGAAGGACCAGAAACATTTACACATCATATATGTTTCTAGAAATAGATTACCAAGTGGACATTGAAGGATGCAAACATTCAATGGCGTGACCTATTTCTCTGCATTGAGAAAAGCAAATGGGTAAATGCCCCTCAATTCCAGCATGTCTTCTTAACAAAATTCAATAAAATATGATGTGTTACTATTCCCAAGTCCTTCTTGAAGAGGATATATAAGGGACTCTCTTTTATTGTTTTAGAGATCTCTCTCTCTGATTATCAAAAACTAAACTCTGCCAATTGAAAGGCATTACTGAGACTTTGAGCTCAAATTGTTGATCTTATTTTGTTATTGGAATAAGAAAGCAAGTGACTTTTCAAACTTTGTGTTGTAATAACTTTGTTGTTGGGGAAACTGTTCTTATGTCTTTTTCCTTAATATATTTATTATTCCTTTAATTTAATAAGTAGAATTAGTGAAAGTAGTCAGGAAGGTGTCCTGAAGCCAACTGTGGAGAGACTTTGTGCCCCCACAATTGCCTTTAGTGTGTTTTATTTTTGTTTCTGTGTAAAGGACCTTGGGATGACTCTGTGCCCTCATTGTCCTTTGTATCTCACTCTTGGGAAATTTAGGTGGAGACTTTCTGCTACATCTCAATTTGCTAGTTACTACGTCCTTGGTTACATTTTGTAATTACTACCAGGAAGATTTTTGTGGTTTGTTGAGTGGTACTTCTAAAATAAGAGGAGTACTTTCTATCATTATCCCTAAGATTTCTCCTTTGATTTGCATGCATCATCTCTAAAAAAAGAGAGATGGATGGTTTATCCTACCCTTGAGTATTATTTTCTATATATATATATATATATATATATATATATATATATATATATATATATATAGGGAACCTCCCCTTAATGAGAGGAGAGATTAGTCCCCTTTCGATGTGGTAAACCTACACATTTGGCCGACCAATCTTCCTACTTTGGATGATCAGACCTATTTTGTTTATCAGTAGCTAATCGACAAAATGTTCACCCACAGTTTTTGGTGACTCCACTGGGGACATAAGTTATGTGCATTCTAAAACCTCAAGTTTCAGATCGAAGCAGTCTCTACCATTATCTATTATAGAATCCATTCTATTTATGTGTCTTACCCATTATCATTATAACCTTACCATTCAACTCCACACTAATTGGGAAAGAACACACAGTTTAAACCATCAAGCTTCAAACTAAAGCAAGGTCAATTCTTTTCCATTTTTTTTCAACAATCTGGTAGATTCAAGGTATACACAAAGCCAAAGGGCTAAAGGTATTGTTTACCCTATATTCAAGTTGGTACGGCAAAGTAATTTTGATCTATTTCCCTCACCATCTTACCTCCAATGAACCAAGAGCTTTCCTCCTACTAAAGTCAAGTCTCCATTACCAAACGAAGTATCCACTTCTACTATTGATAAATCCTTGCCCATAATTACCCCTTTGAGGTTTGTTATTCCTCCTTTTCAAAGTCATATAATGGCAGCTCAAGGCCCATGGGGTAATTCTTTTGGTCCTCTCAATCTTACTCCACCTCTACATGAGCTTCCACATAGTTTGAGGAAGAATTTCTCCAAATTCTATGGTGATGGGAAAGTTCAGCATGATGAACACATTACAGCCTTCAGCATAGCCTGTGGTGTAATTGGAGTATAATTTGAAGATGTAGTAGTTAGGCTATTTGTAGAAACATTACAAGGTGCTTCTACAGATTGGTTTTATCATCTATAGGCTCGATCAGTAACTGATTGAAATGCCCTCAAAGATAAGTTTGAAGCCATATTCAAACCTGTAGAAGATGCACATGCCCTTTTGGCTTAACTCACACAGATGAAGAAAGCACCTCATGAACTAATGAGGGAATTCATATCCAAGTTTGATAAACTGAGGAACAAGTCCCCTATAATTTCTCGACCTACAGCTGAGAATCTCAAATGCTTCTTCATTAATTTTCAGTTACCTAAAGTAAGTTTTCTTTTGAGATGTGCTGGTCAAATAGACCTTGTTGTAGCTCAACTTTTGGCCACTGAGGTAGAAGATGATCTCATCTTAGCAAGGAAGATACGAAGAGATCCAAATAGAAATAGACCTTCATCATCTTCTAAATATTTATCTATAGGTACCACTGATCCAATGGTGCAAAAGTTGGAAAATGAGTTGCTTGCTCTCAAAAAGCAAATGGCACAAGGAATGTCTTCTGCTCCTTCATACAGAGATATGCCAAGAAGGACATTCCCAAATTGGTCATATCAAGGAAATGCTGCTAGGATTCAATGGAAACCAAATCTTCTTCCTCCCCCATAGATAAATCCTGCCCTTGAAGCTCCTCCAACCAACTTAGCAGTTAGATATCTAGAAATAGAACATAATTTCTCTTTCCAACCTAAATTAAATCAAGAAAGTGACGTTGATCTCTTCACAGAGGATCAAGAAGAATCAGATGGTGACTCCCACATTAGTTTCTTGAATTACCAAGATGAACCCAGATGTAAAGAAGTTTTTGATGGATCATATGAAGTGTTTACCAGGTCCAAGAATCAATCAATCTAGAAAGCTGATAAAGGGAAGATAGATGAGCAACCTCAACTAATAATTTCAATTGCTAAACGTGGAACTTCTCTACCTTTCTAGCCAAAGGATCTGGTGATCACCAAAAAGGTAAGTACATGAATTTCACCTTCACCTTCTACTTCAATTTTGCAAACCAGCCCTCCTCCCATCCCTCCTAAAACTCAAAAGGTTGAAATACCTTCCTATATTCCTAATCTAATTTAGCCATTTGACATAATTGATCATGTCAAGAAGACCAAAATTCAAATGTCTGAATTTGAATTCCTATAGTCCAATCGTGATCAATTGGATAAGTTGATCCAATGTGTCAAGAACCAAACCATCCTTGCAAGATAAGAGGTTAAGAAAGTAACTCCTGATTCCCCAAAGAACATGCCCATTCTAAATAATATTTTCATTACTCCTATAGCTACCCCTAGGAAAATAAAACCTTTCTATGTTTCCCTATTGATAAATGGTCACAAGCTAAGCAATTGCATTATAGATTCAGGTGCATCTGACAATGTCATGCCTGCTAAAGTAGCTAAATATCTTGATCTCACACTAACCAAGACCTTTGGGAGATGTTTCTCCATGGAGAAAAATCAAGTACCACTACTGTGGCAAATCAAAGATGCCCAATTTGCATTTATAGCCTTTCCAAACAAGAGAATCAAGATGACTATCTTAGTGGCTGACATCCCAACATCTTATGGCATTTTACTTGGATGAAATTTCTGCAAGGATGTGGGAGGAGAACTAAGCATGGACCTGTCTGAGTTAAGGATCCCTGTCAAAGGTGTAATGAAGAGATTGTTCCCTAAAAAGGAGACAAAATACGTGGTCACCCAAATGTCAACCCCTGCAGTACAAATTCTATTTGAGTCTTCATGCAGGGGTAATTATTTCTTAACCACAGAGGATGTTTATGTTTCTATAGATGAAAGTCTTGTAGCTGACAATCCAAGAATTGATCCAAACAAGATGTTAGGAGAATTGGTAGGGCATGGTACAAATAAGGAAGGATCTTCCATCTCTAATGAAGAGAAATCTGATAGGAGATCAGCTTCTGATGATACTTGGGTCCTGAAATTTGATGGCAACAATCCTTCTACCAATGATGGAATTGGGACTATGTTAATATCTCCTCAAGGAGATATTTTCCCCTCATGAAATTTTTAGTTCAACAACACCAACAACATAGCTGGATGCAAATATCTGTTGCTTAAATTGAAGACTACTCGAAATGAAGAAATCAAACTCCTTCACACCAAAGGAGATGTTGAACTAATAGTTTGTCAGGAGTTTGATGTTGACAAACGAAGCATGTGTTAGACTGGACTAGTAGAACAACAAGCTATGGTGGTGGACCATACTACTGTATTCCAAAGCTAGCAAAAGGAACCCTTTGCTAAGAGAGCAAGGAGTTATGGTTTTCAAATTGAAGACCACGTCCTATTATGGAGCAAGAAGAAGAAAGAGCCAAGAGGAAGATGCAAAAAATTGGTTTCTTGGTGGAGAGTTCCATTCACATGTCACCATTTCTGGGGACAAAATGCCTTCTTACTATTTTATTAAGACAGAGCACTATTTTCATTGTCTCTCAGGGAGTAGCATCTAAAATACTTCAATTCTTGAAGTATTAGATAAGTTCACCTATACATATGTATATTTGTATAGTTTTTATTTCTAATTTGTATTGTTCATTTTCATTTTTGGGTAACATAAATCTGTATCCCAATGGTACACATGAAGACATTGGAGATTCTGGATTCTACTCCCTTCAATTCTATTTTACAATTGATAGAAGTTTCCCAATTGGAACTGGCTATTGTACCTAAAAAATGTCACTCATTTTTAAGACAACATATAAGCTATTTTATTCTTGCAAGACCAAAATATCCCTTCCCATTTCAAAAAATTGTTCTAAGCTTTCAAAATTGGGAATTATTTAAGATTTTTTAGTCAAAGGACTAATGGTTCAACAGGTGCAAAGGCTTCTACAGGCAGGTTCAATCAAAAGAACAAGTTTTCAACACTTAGTCATTTTCAGGACTATTTCAATGGGTTTGAAAGGTTCAAACATGTTCAAAAGGTTCAACAAGTTCAAGGTTCAATAGGTTCAATGGTGAGTGGTTCAACAAGGCTTGTTTCAAAGAATCTTGGTTCAAGTCGTCAATAGAAACAGGGGAATGAACCATTGAACTATTAAACCAAATTTGGTTTAATTAGTTGGTTCAAGCGACAAGTTCAAAGGAGTGCCCCAAGAGTCAAAGACACAAGTGCCCTTGCAAAGGGAAATTCCATGGCAAAAGTGACTAAGGAAGGAAATAAATGGACCAAAACAAAAGCATGACAGAACCTAGTGGATGCTACCAAGTGTCATCTTCTGAGCCTCATTTCACTTTGTTTCTAAGAGCAGTGGAAGCTGCCATGTATCCTTTATAAGTTAAGTGGAACATGCCAAGTGGCATCATCCACATGAATCCAAATGAATCCGCATGGTTCTATAGTGCTTCTAAAATGTAGTAGAATCTGCCATGTGTCATCTTTTGTGGGACACTCAAAAGGCATCTAAAGCTTCTACAAGTTCAATGGATGATGCCACATGTCCTCACCTATTTCATAGTGGATGCTACCATGTGTCACATGTTAAGATTCACATAAAATTGACTAAGGCAAATTTTGAAGACAAACAACCCTTTTGGAGGGAACTCGAAAGCTAAAGTGGACCGTTGTAAAAACCCAAAAGGCTAATTTGGAGCTCAATTAGACCTTGCAAAGGGCATGAAGGGAACAAATGGACCAATTCAAAGGCCAAAAGAGCAAAGGGATTTCTTTCAAAAAAGTTCCTACAGTAAAAGTGACAAAGAGATAATTCCATCAAACAAATTGTCTGAAAGAATTTCTTCAGACTTTTTCTCTAAAGGAAAAGTCTGAAGAAATAGAAAACCCACAAAGCTGACACATGTCCTTCATCAAAGTCACAGTGGAAGCTTCCACATGTCATATATTGAGACACAATTTAAAAGCAATGGAACATGCCACGTGTCTCTCATCAAAGTAGTGGAACATGCCATGCGTCTCTCATCAAATGCAGCAGAAGTCACCACGTGTCATTTTCTGTAGGAAACTAATATAAGTCCTAAAGACTTCTCAAAGGTAGCTAAATTCTCGATGAAAGATACCATGTTTTAATGTCCATAGTTTCTTCCTTTAAATATCTTTTGCTAAGTAAGGATTGTAGCGAGTCTTTATTAAGCTACTAATGTAAGCGGAGCATGCCAAGTGTCATCCTCCACAGGATTCTCAAAAGACAAGTGAAAGTTGCCACCTTTTCTATTGTAACTCCATGGAGAGCGACAAATGTCTAGACCCATGATTTTGGATTTTTAATAGGTTTCAAATCATCTTTCAATAAGCATCTCTCAAAGTCTTGTGGAAGTTGCCATGTGTCCTCACTTATTTAGCAGAAGAATGTGCCACGTGTCAATTTTTAAAGACCAAGAAAAAGTGACTAAGGAATAAAGCATCGATTTGAACCAAAGACCTGATTCAAATAGACAAAAAAGGAGGAATGATGAAGAAGGACCAAAAATATTTATGCATCAGATATGTTTCTAGAAGCAGATTGCCAGGTGGACATTGAAGGATGTAAACATTCAATGGTGTGACCCATTTCTCTGCATTGAGAAAAGAAAATGGGTAAATGCCCCTAAATTCCAGCATGCCTTCTTAACAAAATTCAATGTAACATGATATATTACTATTCCCAAGTCCTTGAAGAGGCTATATAAGGGACTCTCTTTTATTATTTTAGATCTCTCTCTCTCTGATTATTAGAAACTAAACTCTGCCCAAATTGAAAGGCATTACTGATACTTTGAGCTCAGATTGTTGATCATATTTTGTTATTGGAATAAGAAAGCAAGAGACTTTTCAGAATTTGCGCTGTAATAATTTTGTTGTTGGGGAAACTGTTCTTATGTCTTTTTCCTTAATATATTTTATGTTCCTTTAATTTAATAAGTATAATTAGTGAAAGTAGTTAAGAAGGTGTCTTGAAGCCAACTATGGAGATACTTTGTGCCCCCACAATTGCCTTTAGTGTGTTTTATTTTTGTTTCTGTGTAAATGACCTTGGGACAACTTTGTGCCCTCATTGTCCTTCGTATCTCACTCTTGGGAAATTCAGGTGGAGACTTTATGCTACATCTCAATTTTCTAGTTACTATGTCCTTGGTTACATTTTGCAATTACTACCAGGAAGATTCTTTTGGTTTGTTGAATGGTACTTCTGAAAGAAGAGGAGTACTTTTTGTCATTATCCTTAAGATTTCTCCTTTGATTTGCACGCATCATCTCTGAAAAAAGAGAGATGGATGGTTTATCCTACCCTTGAGTATTATTTTATATATATATATATATATATATATATATATATATATATATATATATATATAGCATATCTATAGGGAACCTCCCCTTGATGAAAGGAGAGATTAGTGCCCTTTTGATGTGGTAAACCTAGACATTTGGTCGACCAATATTCCTACTTTGGATGATCAGACCTATTTTGTTTATCAGTACACTAATCGACAAAATATTCACCCAACAAGGTTCATAAAATTAGAAAAGTCTTTATGAATAGGTAGGAACATAGAAAATAGGGTTTGGTTGGGGTCACAAGGGTGAAAATAACTTGATTTTTTTACCATAGTGACTGTCGACGGTTGGGTGATCCATCGGTAGTTTGGCTAACTATCAGTGGTTGGGTGAAAAATGATGGTTGAGGTGATGTAATGATCTTAATATTAAATATATGCAAAAATACCCTTAAGTTAGGGAAACACCGTATAATACTCCTTTAGGAAGGAATAACTCCATAATGTCTCTTTGAGGGGACAACCTCCAATATCCTCTTACAATAGAAGACTCAATGCTTACTTGATATCTTTACCATGATAATCATCTCCTATATATATACATCTATCTAAACCATGGATGGGTATCCTCCTAATCCTAGTGTAGGCCGACCATTACCCAATGTACTACTTCCACAAGTTACTCTATTATCCTAATATATTGTACCCATATAACTGACTAAGGGGATGTGTGCCACATGTCAACATATCCATCAACCCATATACAATAATATATCATGTCCCTAGGTACATAACATTACTTCCCTCCTTGACATGTTTCATCCTTGAAACATAAGAAGAAACCAAATAATGAGTGTGCTTCAAATCATTGTACACTTGTCTCCAATCTCGATCATCTAGCCATCCAAATGTGATCTTGGTAGGGGATAGCTCTCCAAGCTTGTTTCCAAATTCCCTTGTACTCCTCTGATTTAGTTCATGATCATAATTATATTGCTTTGGTGTCCCAACATAATTACTCCTCCTTTTATTCCATATACCATATTTTGTTTTGCTTCTTTGATTCCAACCATGACCATAGTAGGTATTGTTCCATGCATAGTCATAATGATTTCCCCATTCATTCCATGTTCCATTGTATTTTTTCTTTGGATTCCATGTATATCCATAATGATTAGAAATTTTATTTCTTGTATAGACAAAATGATTGTTATTATGACACTTTTTCACTTGGTTCCATGATTGTTTCCTCTCATGATGATGTGGGTGTCTATATACCTCAAACTTTTCCAATACTTTGACCTTATCCACCTTTACTTCTACCTCTTCCACCTTTTCCTTCATTGTCTCTTGAGTAGATGAAGTGCTCATTTTTAGTGTGTTTTTATATTAATATCATTTGAATCTTCATCATGTTCTTCATCACCTATTTCCATCTCATCCTCACGATCTACCTGGATTGTTATTGGTGCTATTTTCACTATGATATTTTGTAAAGTGATCTTCTTTTTATTATACCAAAACTTCATGAGATTTTTTTTGAACATTAATATTCATTGTTCCTAAAGCCTCTAACCATGTATATCCAAGAACTATATCCACATCATCCATATCCAAAGCATAAAAATCTGAATGCAAAACATATTTTTCCATAATGAGCTTCAGATCTTCAAACATTGAAATATTCTTACCATCTACTTGAACCTCTGTGATATTATTTTCTTGAACATGTAGATGCTTGGACACATTCATGTTGATGAAGTTATACTTACTGGTAGGGTTTATGGACACAATAACCCTTTTCTTTTGAATGCATCCATGAAATTGAAAAATTGGCTCAGATTTCTTTGGAGCTAAATAATTTGAACCTTTATCATCCAATTCTTCTTCTTATTATTCTTCTATTACTTCTTCTACTTCTTCTTCTTGTTCTTCTGTTGATTCTTCTATTTCTTCTTCTACTACTTCTTCTTGTTCTTTTGTTGATTCTTCTATTTATTCTTCTTTTTCTACTTCTTCTTCTACTACTTCTTCTTTATCTACTTCTTCTATTTCTTCTTCTTCTACTACTACTTCTTCTTCTTCTTCTTCTTATTCTTCTATTGATTCTTCTTCTTTTACTGCTTCTTCTTCTTCTACTGCTTCTTCTTTTTCTACTTCTTGTTTTATATCCCAACGATCTAAAAAGATCTATTCCATTTTTGTCCATGAAGAAAACCTTTCTGTATAGCTCAATTGATCAAACCAATGTAGTGTAGGCCTAGACAAAAATGGAAGTAATCATCTTTGCCCAAAAGTTTTTGTAAAATAATTCTCTAAAAGGAGACACCATTTTGTAGCATCAATATCATCTTCCCCTAAAAATGTTTGCAACTCCATGATCCACAAAAAAATTATGGTTCATGAAACCCTAAAATGTCAAAACTAATCCATAAAATCATAACAAATTATTCCAAATAACTCAAAAATATTTGAAAATTTGATTGTGCTTCTCTTATATATGCTTACATCTCCAATAAAAATTTTGAATAAAAATTCCCTATATTTTAGAAGATATAGCAAAATTATTATAAACCCTAAAATAGAAATAACTCCCTCAAAATGAATAAAAAAATCTCAATTTCTTTAATGTGACTTATTTGAAATATTCTCCATATCTATTAAAACATTTGTGGAAAAAATTGCAACCAATCAAAATTTATTGATTATTAAAAAAACTAGGGTTTCTTCCACAAATTGCCCAAATCAAAGCTCTGATACCACTTGTAATGATCTTAATATTCAATTTATGCAAAAATACCCTTCAGGTATGGAAACACCATATAATACTCCTTTAGGAAGGAATAACTCCATAATGTCTCTTTGAGGGGACAACCTCCAATATCCTCTTACAATAGAAGACTCAATGCTTACTTGATATCTTTACCATGATAATCATCTCCTATATATATATACATCTATCTAACCCATGGATGGGTAACCTCTTAATCCTAGTGTAGGCCGACCATTACCCAATGTACTACTTCCACAAGTTACTCTATTATCCTAATATATTGTACCCATATAACTAACTAAGGGGATGTGTGCCACATGTCGGCATCTCCATCAACCCATATACAATAATATATCATATCCCTACATACATAGTAGGTGACCATCATCAGTTGAGCTAACTGTCAGTGGTTACCTGTATGATTCTAAAAATGATCAAAAAAAGGATTGCAAATTGGGTAATTGGGAAAATAGAGGTCTATTGTGGATTTGGGGGATGGAAAGTAAGATACTAATGAGTTTGATAGGGCAAGGAGGTTAGAAATGAAATAAATCAAAGAAATAACCATGAGATACCTGTAACTTGATGGTGAAAGGCTGAAGCAATTTGTCTAGAGTGATATTACTTTGGCCTTTGAAATTGCTTTTGATATAGGTTTGGGTTTTCATTGATGTTGCTTGCTTGCTGAAGGGACATTGGATACCTATATGTAAGATAGTTTGGATGTAGATTACTAGATTTTTGGATCCATTTCTCCTCCTTCTCTCCATTTATAGGATGAAGTTACTAAACGTGTAAGAGGAAGTTGTTAATTGTGATGGAGGATAAATTTTACATTTATGATGATTTAAATATTGTTATCATTGCATGAGGAAAGTTGTTAAATGTAGCCATGCTTATGTCATATAAATGGTAATGCTTTTAAAGTATGTTTGAAGGACCTAACTATTGATGGTTTAGATAACCATCAATGGTTAGGCTGACTATTAGTGGTCGAGGTTTTATAAAAAAATAATTTAAAAGTGGTTAGATTAAAATTTAATTTAGAGGAATTAGGTTAGGGGTTCAAGTTAGCTTCAAGGTTGGGTAGGAGTTTAAGGTGTTTCAACATCTAAAACTATGTAGTTTTTTAGTGTATATATTTTGCCACTTTTTGTTATGCATCTTTGAATTAATAAGTTACAAATAAATAATAGATGGATTGTTAGTCATGGTTTGATTATCCCAAATATGGGAGGAGGTGTTCCCCATAAAATTGGGAGTTGATAGAGTGAAAACAAAATTAGGTCAGGGTTTGATAAATGGTAAATGGTGAACCATGAGGTAAGTGATACAAAAGGGTTGGTCATTTAAAACATAAATATACACACAAAATGTGATTAAGTGTGATAGTCAAGATCATGCAAAGACTAAAGTTGTAAATGTTGGTAAAAATAAGGCCAGTTCTAAAGAAACATATGATAGGGGTAATGGGTCCACAATGTTGGTCATAGCTGATCGGGTCAGTCCTATCAAGTCATATAGATAGGGTTAGCATTATTCATAGGTATCTGAGGTAGGAAGTGCTTCCATGAAACATCACAAATGGTTTGGTCATGCACAAGGTGGTGAAAAGTGTAAAAGGTCAACATGGTAAGGTTGGTCAGTGTGGTCAAAAGGACCAAGGCAAGGTCATCATAAAACATGTGAATGTTCAAGTCAAAAATGACCAACATCAAGGTAAATGTGGTCAAATAGGTTGATCAGAGAAGGGTAATCTTTGAAAGGGCAATTTATGGTTGGGTGGAGATTAGGTGATCTCCTAAATGATCAACACCTAGGTAGGTTGCCTTGAAAATTTTGAAAAGGGTGGGACCCCAACCACTGACAGTTAGGGTTTCCCCAAGGTTGATCATCGATGGCTACCCTATCTATTGATAGTTAAGGAAAACCCTAAAAATCTGAGATAAAAGTAAAAATGTGAAATCATTTTCATCATTTTTACTTTTAGTAATTTTCTCTTTGGTGAGTTTTGTCATTTTACATGTGATCTTGTTGAGGTGGAGTAGTGTGATTAGTTGATCATTTGTGTGGGGTTGAATAAGTGTTAATTTGATAGAATGTGGACAAGGGCATAGTCAAATGACAAGACTAGGAATCTGACCATGTCAATGATCATGAAATGAGGTAGGCATTACTTTGAATTTTATAGGTAGTGTAGTTTAGTTTATGTTGATGTTGAAGTTGAATATGATAGGGATAGGGTTTGGTAATGGCTCTAGGTAGGGTTAAGGGTAAATGATTCCCTATTTATATATTTTGTTAAATTTAGGAAAATTAAAGGGGAAACATTATAGGTAAAGGGTCTGTTGGGTTTGAATTGGTTTGTATAATAGATTGAGGTAAGTTAATTTTGAAATGGGGGTGTGTTGTGGAGTTTTTTAAGGGGTCACATGTTCAAGGGTTAAACTGTTGATAGTCACCCACAGTGACCATCAATGGTCAAGCATAGGGGTAAAAGGCTCTTAAGGGATCGTCAATAGTTTAATGAACTATCAATGATCGAAGGGTTGGGTAAGTAGGTAGAAAAAGGTTGGGATTTTTTTAAGGGAATTTAAGGAGATTAATTGGTGTGAAGTTGTTAAAGGGTATTAAATTTTATAAAGGGATTTATTTGAAAGTTATGTGAAATGGTTGAATAGGATTTTCATATGAAAAGTGTTTTAAAATATACAATTTGTAATAATCATTGTTTTATGTTGTTTAGATTTGGATGAAGTTGTAAGTTATTGACAAAGTTGTGTAAAGGTTGTAAAAGTGGTTGAAGTTGTAAAGTGTGGTGAAGGCATGTGTAGAAGTGGTTAGAGTTGGAAAGGTGTGAAACGGTGAAAATGTGTGAAAAGTTTGTTTAAAAAAATGGTTTAAAGTGAGTTGAAGGTTAGGTAGGGTGTATATCATGTGTAAAGTTGGGTTAGGGTTTTAAGGTTATTTTAGAGGTGTTGAACGGTTTTTATTTAAAGTGTTGGAAAGGTGAAAGTTTATAATAATATTTGTGTGTGGTGAAATTTCAAGGAATGTATAGAAAGGTTTGAAAAGTTATGTATAAAAGTGGTTTTGAAAGTTTTATTAGGGCATTGAATAGTTGTGTTAGGTGGTAGAAAAAGCTAAAGGTAGGGTTGATAGGATGAGATATTTGGGTAAAATGGTCGACAAGTATAGCCAAGTGAAAAAAAATGTTAGGTATATAAAATAGTGTGTTAGGGTTGGTATTGAATAATAGTAGTGAAAGGTTTGTGAAATAAGGCAAGTAACTGTAATAGAAGTAGGGATGTTTTGATAAAAAAAATATAGGTTTGGTTGATTGATAGAGGTAATAGGGTAGATGTGATGGGTTAGATGTTTGAAATAGGTAGGTGTAGGTTGGTTTTTATCTCAGAGGAAAAACTTGAGTATGAATGCTAATATTGTTATTTTTAGGCCCACAACTAGATCCAAATGAGGGATCAAGTCCCTATGATATTTATCGAGGTCTAGGATGTGATGACAGATGATGAGTGGAGGCATATGGAAGAGGTTGGCCTAGGGCCCATGAGACATTACAAACACCTATCATGGGATATGACAATGATTGTGGCACTCATCAAGAGATGGGATCCAACCATAAACACATTTTTGCCATTGATAGGGAGATGATGATTCTCCTAAAGGATATTCATTGAATTACACAACTACCCATTTAGGGGGAGCTAATATATCATATATAGAGTGAGGAGTGAGACTACCACATGAACCTGATCTATGGAATGGAGCAAGTCTAAGCTAGGTATCATGTAGGTCGTGTTTGTTATGGTCCATTATATTAGAAGGCCCTAAGGGATAGATGTTTATTGACCATGATGATGATGGGGGTGTCTTTATTTTTACTACAAGAATTGAGTAGTGGTTGATTCCCTTATCTACATTTGGGAGTACTAGTGGAGATGTTGTTGGGGAGGATTATGTTTGGTTGGGCCCCCATGTTATTAGAGTAGATTTACAAATATCTCTGGGCCTTTCAAAAACATAGGTAGTATGAGATATGTGTGGGGTTTATGCTTCATTGTTGGGTGTATGAGCATATATAAGTATTGAGACCTTTGGGACTTCCAAGGGATGGTTATGCTCCAACAGATTATAGAGTTGGTTTCATGAGGTGGTGAGGAGATTATACATTGATAGGGGTGAGTGGTGGCACTAGAGACAGATTGTTTCATAGATACTTTAGAGGGTTTGGTGGTGGGTGACATAGTGTGGATTTTGTATGTGTACTAGTCGAGGTGGGTAGGATATAGATTTCACATGTTATCACTATAGAGATGGTGTTGGATTTATGGGAGATGGGATGGTGAGACTAAGCTTATCTCACTCAATCGATTGTAGAGATAGTTTGGCCTAGCATAGAGGATCCTACCATATTTTCCATAATATAAGAAGGAAGATCCAAATTTCTTGCTTCCAAAGCCATAACCATATGATGTTGTTTTAAACCATGAGGAGTTGCTAGTGAGAGCTATGATAGATGATTCAGGTATTGTGTATGGTTATGCCATGTGGTAATAGGCTCAATATGTAGTGGCTAATTTTAAATGGGGTGACAAGGGGAAATAACCAATAGATGTGGATCTTGTTAGGGCACCAACATAGGATGGACATGTGGTAATGACATTAGCACATTATAGGCCTAGATTATTAGCTACAAGGATAAATGGTCACTTTATAGGGTCAAATCATCACCTTATAGGGTTAGGTGACCACCTTGATTGGAGAGTAAGATTAGGTGAGGATCTCTCTTAAGTTTGTGGCATAGGATAGATTCACTAAGATAGAGGGTAGGAGTGGTTGTAATAGTAGTAAGAGGACCACTTGACACAGTTTTGAGAACACGATACTTGGCCACCATTAAGGAGATGAGATATTATGAGTTGATAATACTAGCATAACTACCATTGAAAATGAGATATGGAGAGTACAAGGTCAGCATGGTAGGGGTCTATCTATAGCTACTCCAAGATAGTGGGCCTGGATAGTGGGGTAGGTAGGGATATCAAGGGGACCACCACCAGATGGTAGTGTAAGTGTAGATGGGGCTAATGGTAGTGGTGTCCCAAGTGCATGGTAGAGGAGATTATATGATTTATATGTTCTTGATTTTGATATTTGCCTACATGCCAATGATGTGAGATGTATATGAGAGATATTGATACATTATTCCATGTATATCCTTTTTGATGTATATGATGATTATCTATTGATTATGTTGTGTACAATGATTACATTTGATTATATTGATGACATGATGATTATGTTATGATGTTTATAGATGTTTATGATGTTTATTGATTATGTATTTATGTATTATTATGATGATATGAGGACTTTTGCTCATGAGAGGAGATGTAGATTGATTGTTGTTATCCATGTTTTGTTCATGTGATGGATATGATGTATTATGATGATGGATAGGATGGATGGACTTATGATTATGATTTTTTGATGATGTTTTTTATAAGTGATGACATAATTTTAGGCATGTATGATTTTAGAAATATGATGATTGATTTAATTATCCTATGAGCGATGTTGCTCATAGATGTATATGCTTTATTCATTGGATGGATATGATATCTGTATGATCAAATATGGATTTAGAGTTTGGTCATAGAATGATGTTGTTCATGATGTGATTATGGATATGAGATAGATGAGTTTATATATATATATATATATATGATCATGGTGAATTTATGTTTTAGATAGATTATTTGATGTATAGATGTTGATAGTAAAGAGAATGATGACATTGTTTATAGATATGACATAGGCTTATTATTTCATAGTTATGATGTGGCTTAGGGATAATTGCTTGAGATGTATATGATAAATGGTAGATGACATGGTTTATGTGGTTTGTTGACATGATGTGATTTATGGATAGGATTATGGATATGTGGATTATGGTTAGCTCATGAGTTTTGATATTTATGAATATGTATCATGTGTGTTTTAAGGTTTATGAATGGAAGGATGCTCATGCCCCATTATTTATGAGATGAGATGTGTATATATGAGGATATGTGAAATAAACAATATGTTTTGTCATGTGTTTTGATAGGTATGATGTTTTGATAGGTATAGATTATGGATGATGAGACGAAGGAATTGAAATGTGTTTTGTGATTAGATGTTTGAATTTGGTATGTTGATAGTATTAGGTGATGTTTTATGTATATATGAGGGATGATGTGTCTATTCATGATTATAGATAGGATAGTTTTGATTGTTTATTTTGATGATGTGGTTTATGATATGAGTGATGATGTGATTGATGTTTGGGTGCATAGATAGGATATATATGGATTAGTGTGGCAGATTAATGGTTTGAATATTTAGATATGATATGGATTAATTGATATATAATGAAGACACATAAATTAAGTGTAGATAGAAAACTAAATGTGAGAAAGGGATAAGAATTATGAGACACATGTATACATGCACTAATAATGATAGGTTAAGAAAAAAGCATGAAGTGTTCTTTGACAAAGGCTGAAAAAAACCAAAGGTGGATGCGAGTTAATGAAAATAAGCCTTTTGAATGTATTTCATGAGCATTATTTGATTAAAAATGAAGGTATCATGATCACTTTGTGTTAAATAAGCTCATAGTCCCTTTATTTTAGAGAGATTAAGAAGGGAGAGTAGGTGATAAGTGGATGGTTGAATGGGAAATGGGTAATATGGTAACCTGATGTGGGTAAGCTTGTCCTTTTTATAGGTGACCGAAGAGCCCTAATAGACAAGTCCATGCCTTGATATAATTAGTAGATTGGTTGATGTGGGAAGTCTACTAATTCCATATGTAAAAGCCAATTACGACTTGCTTGATTTAATTTTGACATAGGGTTACTTATTACTTTTATTGTTTTGATAGGTTGGTGAAGTTGAATGATTTCAGAAGCTTCAAATGTTTTTTGTTGACAAACTTAACTGATCCATCCTTCAAGGGAATGGTCTAAAGTTGGATTGTTATAAATGTCCTTCAAGGGAGCATTCTATCTTTAAGAAATGTAGTTCTTGGGTAGTTGTCCTTCAAGGGAGTAGTCTTTAATGCTAGAGATATGAACCCAAGTGATATTTTGGCAGCCCAATTTGATTTTGAATGCTAGGTTTAGACATAGACAAGTCTATTTAGGCTTAGAGTTCTACGTTTGTGGAGGAAAGACTTTTAACACAAAAGGTTAATGATAGATGATGGAAGGTGGTTCAAAAGATAATTGATCATGGGATTCCATTTGATTAGAGACAAAAAATATCCATGAGAACCATGCCATAAATAGAGGCATGGTATCCATGCTTAGGATGAGGCTATGACTATGGCAGATAATCACATGGTCCTATGTTGTAATCAACTATCCCCAAGAGTAATAGGGATAGGTAGGTGAAAGGAAGTGAAAATCTCATGGACCAAGGGGCAAGCTTAAGTTAGACATAAAGGTGAGTTTGATCCTTATTTTAATAATAGAAAGGACGTAGATGCAAAGCATTGAGAGGCTCAAGTTTTGGTTTGCCTTCAAGAGAAAACAAATGATAATCTCATAATCTATACTTATGGGTTATGATGTAGGGTCCAAGCCAATTAAAAGCAAACTTGCCTTTTTTGCTTTTCTCCATATTAGTTACATGTTAGTTTTCCTTAAGGACAAGGTCTCTGATATTGAATTCTCATTCTTTTAGGTGTTTTTTATATGCGTGTTTGATTCATTCTTGATAGACAGGAAGGTGATTGAGTGCCACGAGGTGATGTTTGTCCAGGAGTTCAAGATGTGTGAGTTATTCTTGATGATAATTGCTCTCAAAAAGGATCTCATGCAAAGAAATGTGAAGAGAAGGAATTTAGACTTTAAGAGGCAAGACTACATATGCTCTAAAGATGAGAGAGAAAGGGGTAGCACCCATAGAGGTTTAAATTCTAGAATGATAGGCCCATAAAGTGAAGGGAATGTGAAAATGCCAATCCCAACATGAAGTATTGATGAATTTGGTGAGCATTTTCTTGATTATTTTATTGGAAGCTTATACCTATCTATTTGATTGGAAATGATAAGATGATGAAAATATTAATTTGATGCCAAAAGTGTCACAAAGACCTTGGACTTTTTTGTTTTTAAAAAAATTGCCATTATCAGTGATGATCTTATGGGGAACATCAAAGTGCCAGATGATATGGTGGATGATGAAGTCATTAATATTTTTAGCTTTGGATGATAGATTGGTGTCTTTGTGAAGAATGAGGATTGATTTACCCAATAAGATTGAGACCCCATTGCAAGAAGGGCCAATAGTATTTAGATACTCGAAGGCTATGGGTAGGTGAGTGATGTAAATTAGCAAGTTGTTGACATTTAACACACTTTTTTACACAATCACAAAAATATTGATTGAGGGTGGGCTAGTAGTAGCCAAGGATAAGGATACATCCACTAAAGTGTTCCCCATAGATTTCATCATGTGTTTCCTTAATAGCATTAGAAGCATCATGACTATAAAGATTAAAAAAGAGGCTGTCAAATCCACATTTATAAAGGATTCACCCTAGTATGGTGTAATGAGAGGTACTCTAAATAAAATATATTTGGCCATTCCTTAAAATTTTGGGAGGAACAATTTCAAGGTTAAGGTAGTTAAAAGTTTGGTCATACCAAATGTTGAAAGGAGATGCTTCTACACTACAAATGGTAGGCAGGTTAGAACTGATATATGATGGTGTGACAAAATGATGGATGGTGACAGAAATTTTAGATTTAGTAGGTTGAGATGGAATTTTCAAAGCAAGGGAAGCCATCATGTCTATGAACTTATTGGTAGATCGAGGAAATGACTGGATAAGGTAATGATTGAATGATGCTAAGAGTACATCTATGAGTTATTTTTAATTCAATATGACATCACTTTTAAATTGATAGGATCTATTGACTTAGTTTATCATAAGGTGAGAGTCACCAAAGATACTAATTATGTTAACTCCTAAAGCTAGAGTGGTTTGGAGACCCATGACTAGGGATTCATACTTGGCCACATTGTTGGCGCATTCAAAGTCAAGTTTGAAGTAAAGGGGAAAAGGTTCACCATTAAAAGGAATGAGAATGATTTTGATACCTCCACCATGTTGTCATTTGGAGCCATCAAAGAATATCATCAGTTGGTAGGTGGGTTCTTCTTGAGAAAGAGTTGTGATGCACTCATCTCGGAAAGCAAGAGGAAGTGATTGGTTGTCTAACAGAGGAGCTTCAACTAATTTATCGATGATGACTTGCCCTTTAATGGAATTTTTTGAATGAACTCAAGATCAAACTCAGCTAGGATTATAAGCCACTTATCCATACATTGGTTTTGGTATGGTTTAGAGTGCATGTATTTGAGTGGGTCAGTGTTAGTGATGACATAGGTTTTGTGATTAAGAATATAGTAATAAAGTTTGGAGGCCATAAAGACCAAGGTGAGGAAGAGTTTCTTAGGATGAGTATACTAAGTCTCATATTCTATAAGTGTGAAACTAATGTAGTAGATAAATTATTATTTGTTTTGTTCATCATGATGAGTACACATTGCCTCTAGGGAATGGTCTGCGGTAGATATATAAAGGTAAAAGGGTTGGTCCATTTTAGGAATAATAACAATGGGTAGAAAAGAAGGTACTCCTTGATTAAATCAAAGGCTTGTTGATAGTCCTTGATCCACTTAAAAGATGTGTCTTTCTTAAGGATATGGTGAAAGGGTTGACATCTATCTGATAGCTAGGAGATGAAGAAACATATGGATTAGAGCTTCCCTTGCCGGCTATTGAGTTGCTTAAGGTTAGTAGGAGAAGGCATCTCCAAGATTGCTCTAACTTTGGTGGGGTCTATTTTGATTCCTCGAAGAGAGATAATAACACCCAAATTTTTTCCAAATGAAACCCCAAAAATACATTTCATAGGGTTGAGCCTAACATGATAATAGATTAGTCAGTCGAAGATGATTGTGAGAATGGATAGGTGATCCTTGCAGTGTTTAGATTTTCCAAAGATATCATCCACATAGTCCTATATGATTTTATGGATGAGGTCATGAAATATGTAGGCCATGACATGTTGATAGGTTACTCCAACATTTTTTAGACCAAATGGGATAACCCAGTAGTAAAAGGTCCCCCATAGGGTGATAAAGGAAGTTTTATGTTGATCTTTGGGGGAAATCAAGATCTGATTATATCCTAAGAAACTATCCATGAGGGATAACATCTCATAGTGAGCTGTTAGATCAACAAATTGGTTAACATTTGGCAAAGGAAAGTCATCCTTTAAGTAAGGTTGAGGTCACAAATGTTGATGTAGAGGTGAAGTTCCCTTGTGGGCTTGGTGATGGGAATGATGTTTGAAACCCATTGTGGATAGTCAATGGGTTAAATGAATTCGACAGATAAGAGATGCTAAATTTTTTATTTGATGAGAAGGGTGATGTGAGGGTGTATCCTACAAAGATTTTTCCAAACTAGCTTAACCTCAGTATGGGTGACAATGTTATGGATAGTGATTGAAGGATAAATTATGGGCATATCCTAATAGGACCAAGTAAATGCTATGTTATGGTATTGAAAGAAACAAGGGTAATCTTGGTACTTCATAGAATTTAGAATTGACCTATCTTGATGATATGGGGGTTATCATGAGTACCCAAGTTGACTTCAATAGTGGATTCATTTAGCATGGTTTGATTCTCAAGAGGAAGGGATTTATGAATAAAAGAATCCCCCACATTGAGGTAGGTGATAATAGAATCATCATCCTGAAATTGGATGGTGATGATGGTAGGATAATCTCACTCTATCATTTTAGGACGGATGAGAGGAAATGTCTTAGTTTGGTCACCCTTTTGATAGGTTAGGGGGTCGAAACTAATGGTACTGATTAAAAAAAATCTAGATGGGATGATATCAAAGTCTTTAGATTTTGAGGGAGATGGGGTTGGTGAAGATGGAACATCCTCTTCAATGGTAGAGATGGTTTTTGGTGAGGTGGGTTCTTTTGGTGGTATGAATTCAAGGTTGAATAAATCATAGGGTTTTTGGGTTTTGATTATGGGTAGCTCGTGAGGTCCCTATTCATAAAGGCCAAGGCCAAACCCCTTTGGAAAAGGTTGGTTTGTTGAGATAAAAGAAGTCATAGGTGAATGGTTAGATGGATGAGGTATTGATTGGAGCAAGAAGTGGATAATCAAGTACCCCATATATTAAAGTTTTTTTATTGTTGGGGAGCTCAAAAGGGATGATGGTTTTGATGTTGGGATTGTAGGAAGGCTCATGCTTGAGTTTCCCATACTCTTGTGGAGTAATGAAAGCATCCATGTTTAAAATATGATACTCCCTAAGTGAGAGACATTAGAATGTGGATTCTAAGGGGTCCTCTATGAGAATTTGGGAAGAAAGGATAGATGAGCTAGTTGAAGCTTCATCAATGTTGTGGGTGGAAGTGTTGCTAGTTTTGGTTAGTGGTGAGGTAGTGTTGTTAGTAGTTTATTGTGAGGTGAATGAAGGAGGAATAAGAACATCATTAGGTTGATATTTCAGATTGAAAGAGGAAAAATTACTAGGGTTAGCTTTAATGGTAATAATTTGACCTTCATGTTCAAATTCAACATATCAACATAAGGTAGAAGGGACACAACTCATGGAATGAATCCAAGGGTGTCTAAGTAACACATTATATTAGAACTCACCCTATATAATTTAAAGTAGTTCAACAATGGTGAGAGGTCCCAAGAAGATATAGAGGACCAATGTACCCAAGGTAGTGGCTATGGTATCATTGAAGGAGTGAAGGACCGCTGCACTTTCTGACATGATGTTCTTGGATAGTTAAATTTGGTCATAAACATGGGAGGAGATAATGTTGATGCTAGCTCCTCCATCAATAATCACCCTTTTGATCTATGTAATGATCAAGAGGGGAAGATCATGATCCTTAGATTGATCATAAATTATTTTGAAATCTTAAGAGGTAATGAAGTAGAAAGTTTGAGGTCTCCAATAAACGGTGTAAGAGGTTGTGGGTCATCTAGTTGAACTTTATAGATTGTAGAGCCTCTATCAATGCCTAAAAATGGTGGGGTGAGGTGTTGATTAGTTCATAAAGGCTCATTTTCACCAGTGTCTAGTGATGTTGTTCCAACATGATATACTAGATGTAGTCAGAAGGGTTGGAGGGAAAGGCTCCTAAAATAGATACTTTAGGTTTTGGTGGTGGGATAGGTGAAGGTGTAGGTGTTTGGGTTTGGTTAAAAATTTGAAGGGTTGAAGGGTATGTACAAAGAATGGAGACTTTGGATTTTACCTTATTCTTTTATTGGGCTCGAGATCAAGTAACCATATAAATAGTGTGGATGGTGGGATTTATTGGGTTTGATGGTTGCTTTAGTTCCTCCTTCTCACTCTTAGGTGAGAGTGGGGGAGTAGGTAAATGTTGGATAAGTTTAGTTAGTGGTTGGATTGGTAATGGAGGTAAAAGAGGTTCATCTAATAATATATCATCCTCATCATATAGGATTTGAATAAGTGTTTGGAGAGATTTGTAGTTCTCTATGCCATGTCTCGATGCCCTATGGTATGCACAAATCAAGTTATCATTCAACTAGATTGGTTTGGTATTGGAGAGGCAGAATGCTTTGATAGGTGGTAAGCTAATGGAATAAGTTTACAACAACCTTTTTAGGATGGTTTAATAAGATTCATTTAAATGTGTTCAAGGTGATGGGTTTATAGTTTTAGAGATGGGTGCATTCTTATGAGCATTTTTCACCTTAGAAGTTGTAGGTGGTGGAATGGTTTTGGTTAGTGGTTGAGATTGCTTAGTTATGGTTGGCTTCAAGGTAAATGATTTGAAAGTGGAAGATTTAGATGATGAAGGGTTAGATATAGGTGTGAAAGTAGAGGTGGATAAGTTAGTTAATAATGAAGGAGAACTAGATGATTTAGTAGGGGTAGGTGTAGATAGAGAAAAGGGGGATGGTTTACTAGAGGAAGAATAAGTAATTGGTATGGTAGAGGGATGGGGTCCTAAAATAGAAGATAAGTGGGAAGGAGGTGGTATAGGTTTAGTTTGAGGTTGAGGTTTGGGAAACTCTACCATTTTAATTGGTTTGGTTGGGGGTTTCTTTGGTGGACTAGATGGTGTTAAATCCAACTTTATAGGGGGTGAGTTTGACTGGGTGTGGGAAGAATTTATAGATTCTTGATAAGTTTGGTGAGAGAGGCAAAAGGAGATTTGGCAATGTAAGATGGAGGTAGTTAGGATAGTTCACCTATGGTTTTGGAAGAAGAGGTGTTCAATGAAGATGTAATAATGGGTTTAATGGTAGATTTAAGTGAGGTTGAGGATTCAAATTTATTTTGGTAAGGGATCCCTAGATAATGACAAAAGGTGGCTCTATCAAAGTTTTGTTGGGAGGTGAACTCTAGACTTTAGACTAGTCTATAAAAAAGCTTGTAGATGGGTTTGGTTCCTTGGTCATTGATTTTAAATATTAATCCCCTAGGTGGAGAAAAGGGAATGATTCCTCCATCCTTGTTCTTGATGAGAGGTTTCAAAGAGGGAATGGATGGTTATATGATGGGGGAGGTATGTATAGTGTCCTCCAGTGAAGGAATATATATGGTTACTTCTTTTTTTTAGATGTCCAAGGGATTGGAGGGTAGTTCTACCACTTCAATGGATGGAGTGGAAGAAGAAGAAAAGGATAAAGTGAGGGTTGTCTCCTTTGGTTTTTACATCAAAGGATAGGTAGATAAAGCTAAGGTCTCATCAAGTGAAGAGAGAGGGGTCGTTTATTCCTTCATTTAGGTATCCAAAGGAATGGAAGATGAGTCTATTACTTTCGTGAGTGAAAAGAAGGAATAAGTGGTTAAAGTAATGGTCTCCTAAATAATGGGATCACTAATAATAACATTGATTGTATGTGCCTCATGAGAGTGTGATGATTCTAATTTTTTGTCATGGTGATGGCTAGAAGGATCATGATTGGGAAAAGGTTTGTAGAAGATGTCAAGGGATTGATTCGAAGGTGCATTAGGATTATAAAATGAAAGTTTTCCACTATTGATTAAGCTTTGGACTAGACTTTTGAAGGTATTACATCTACTGATGTCATGTCTAATAACTCAGTGAAAGGCATAATGGTCATTCTCATTATACCAAATAGGCTCAAGGCGAGAAGCATCAAATTGTTGGGGTGGTTTGATAGGTGGAAGTTAGATGATGTTAGCTTTGAGAAATTTGTCCAAAACTAAAGCATAAGACTCCCCTATGGGAGTATATTATTTTGGAGGAGATCAGTTTTGGTTTAAATTTTTTTGGTAGGAAGGGTTGGAAGAATTGGTTTGATGGGGTTGTTTGACAGTTGGTGGTGGAGTAGTTTTTAGGACCACTAATTTTTTATATGATTTTGCTTTAGTATTGGTATGGTTGGATTAGTTATAAATTTTAGTGGAGGAAGAGTCATTATATTTAAAGCTAAAATTTGTATTCCATAGTTTCAATTTCCCTTCATCAGTGGCTTGATTTTCAAGTTTACGTGCCATCAAATGCTTCATCAAAAGTTATAAAAGTTTGTACTTGAAGAGTGGGGTATGTATGTTTGTCACAACCCTAAGAGAAGAGCTCAATCAAATTAGGTTAGGATAAGGAGAAAGAAATATTTTTAATGAGATATCTCCATCTAGCTATGAAATCAGTAATTGATTCATCATCAAATTGCCTAATAGAATAGAGATCGGTAATAGAAACCTTTTTAGATATGTTTATTGAGAAGTGCCCTAAAATAATTTTGGCTAGTTGGGAGAAGGAAAAAATGGAGTGTTTGGTGAGAGTAATATACCAATCAAGGTCTGGTCCTAATAAAGACATGGGGAAGGTACGAAGGAGGAGAGCATCATCATACATGATCAAATAACAAGAATGGAAAAAATGCTCTCAAATGTTCTTGGGGGTCCTCCTTACCTTGGAATTTGGAAAAACATGGGTAATTTCCATTGAGGATGATAAGAATGTATAGGAATAGATGGATAGATAGGTTAATTATATATTTGATCAGAGGGTAAAATGTTATGAGACCTAGAGATAAATGACTCCAAGTTGGTCATTTTATCCATTAACATCTGGACCAAATCCATTTCAGGTTAGGAAGCTACATAATTATTTGGTAAGTTTTATTGAATTTGGGTGGTTGTAATGTATGGATAAGTGATAAAGGGTGATAAAGAAGCCCCATATTGGTATGTAGTAATAGGGGGTTGGGATAATGCCCCGTAAGGATTGATTGGCACAAATGGTTGGGTGGAAGGTGCTATGTATCCTTATGGGTTAGAAAGATATGGGTAATATGTCATGGGTAGTTGTTAGGGACATGATATGGGTTGGTTTAGAGGTATGTTTGGGTTGCTAGATGGCAGAATGGACATTCATTGGGTTGGGGGTATGAAAGTGTTAACTGGTTGTTGGTGGGTGGTAACTCTAGTGATAATATGGAGGAGTGTTTGAGGTATAGAAAGTACCAAACTCTAAAGTGGGGTAGAATTTGGTGGGTTGTCAAACTAAGGGGAATGGTATAAGTAGGGGTATAATACACCCCCATGATAGAATTATAGGTGATAAGAGGTAAAGTTGATCTAATTTTGGAGGTATTGGTTAGGGAAGTAGATGTTTGGTTATTGGTTGGGATGTTGGATAGAGTTTGGGGAGTGGTAATAGGTGGGATATTGGAAGAAGAAGAGGCTTGGGTGAGCATGGGTTGGGTTGAGGTATCACTCACCAAAAGATAGGAAGGCTTTACTATAGGGAGGATCTATAGGAGGAACCAAAGAAAAATGGGTACAGTTAGGTAAGGTGTTTAGGTAATGCTAAAGAGCCATAAGTTTGTTATCAAGGAAGGTGGTGAAATATGATCACTCTCAGCAATAATCAGAGGCCTAGTAGAAGGGGGAGAAAAATGAGGGGAACCCTTAGCATCATAGATATACTCCTTAGAGGAAGAAGAATAAGGTGGTTGTTGGTTGGTTTTATTCCTTGACATTTAGTAAAGACTATGAGAGGAAATGGGAGATAAAATGATAAAAATCACACCTAAAACAAAGAATAAGCAAAAGAAAATAACTCAAGGAAATCAAACATACACTAAAGTGTGTTTAAAAACATAGGGTTATTTTTAAATCACTGTTGTCATATGCCTTAGAGAGTGTGAAGAGGAAATTTGGTTTGTAGATCAGGTACTAAAGAGTAAATCTAAGGTTGGTTTTAGGTTATGTTTAGGTGCTTAAGAGAGAAATTTACATTGATCTTTAGTATGTGGCTTGGTATTGGGGTCTACCCCCTCACTTCACACACCATATTGATAAGAGTGTTGAGTGCTTAGCCAAAATATACTAAATTTTAGAGTGTGTACTCAACCAAAGAGCTGAATTGGTTCTCCCCTTGGTAATGACCTCCAAGTGGGATTGTCAGGAAAGGGTAAGGTTTACCGCTAGGTGATGAAATCATAGTCGAGCCTTATCTCAAGTATGTTTTAAAGTGTTAATTAGTTATGTGGCTTGGTATGGTGTGTGATAACAAGAATTGAAGCTATAATTAATTACTATGCCTTTAAGTTATTAGATGAACTAAAATAAACAATCAATCAATGTATGCAAAATATTTATTTTAGGGCCAAAAGAAATTTTAGATTTCATTTGATGAGCATACAATAAAGGAATAAAAAGGGATGCTATGTCCCACCATGCATGTCAAAAGAAATAACCTACAGATAAGAAAGAAACTAAAAAAGAGGTTGTTAGATGGATGGTTGAGTGGACTACCTAGGGTGAACTAGATCTAAGAAGTGTATGTTCGATAAGAGGCTGTAAATCCACTATTTATAACAGTTAAGTTGATATAAATGAAAATAAAGAATACTTGAAGTCAATAACTATAAAGTAAATGCATGTAAGATGAGATGAAAGTAAATTTCTTGTTAAAAAAATGATTAAATATAGTAAAAATAGGTAAATACTCGTGCTAAGATGGTTGGGGTTAGGTTCATAAAATCATAAAAGTCTATGTGAATAGGTAGGAACACAAAAAATAGGGTTTGGTTGGAGTCAAGGGGGTGAAAATAACTTGATATTATTTTATACCAAAGTGACAGTCGATAGTTGGGTAAACCGCCAGAAGTTGGGCTAATCATTGACGGTTAGGTGACCATTTATGGTTGAGGTGACCATCGATAGTTGAGCTAACCATTGGTGGTTATCTATGTGATTCTAAAAATGATAAAAAAAGATTGTAAATTGGGTAATTAGGCAAATAGAGGTCTGTTATGGATTTGGGGGATGGAAAGTAAGATACTAATGAGTTTGATAGGGCATGGAGGTTAGAAATGAAACAAATTAAAGAAACAAGCATGAGATACATGTAACTTAATAGTGGAAGGCTGAATTAATTTGGCCAGAGTGATATTACTTTGGCCTTAAAAAGTGATTTTGATAGACGTTCAGTCTCCATTGATGTTGCTTGCTTACTAAAGGGACACTGGATACCTATATGCAAGCTAGACTAGATGTGAAGTGCTAGATTTGTAGATCCATTTCCTTCCTATTTGTCTCCATTTATAGGATGAATTTATTAAATATGTAGGAGGAAGTTACTAATTGTGATGGAAGATAAATTTATCATTTACAATGCTTTAAATATTGTTAGCATCACATAAAGAAAGTTTCTAAATGTATCCATGCTTATCTCATACAACTGGTAATTCTTTTAGAGCAGGCCTAGAGGATCTAACCATTGATGAATAGGCTAACCATCAGTGGTTGAGGTTTTAGAGAAAAATAAGTTAAAATGGGGTGGATTAAAAAGTTAAGCTAGATGATTTAGGTTAGGGGGTTCAAGTTAGTAAATTAATAAATGGGCTAAGTCAACTAGGTGGTCAACTAGCTTCAAGGTCAGGTAGGAGTTCAAGGTGTTTCGACATCTAAAACTATACAGTTTTTGAGTGTCTACAATTCTATTTATCAAACATTGGTTGTTCTTAATTTCTAAATAATGTGGGATAATTAATGATTATTATTCTTTTATTATCCAAACTCTTGTATGAATTTAATAAGTTACTCTATGCACATCAATTATATCATAACTATCCTCATCCTTAGATTGTTCTAATGCTTCAAGAGCCTCTGCTAATAACTTAAGAATTTTATTAATACATTGAGGGATCCCCATGCAAATAACCCCCACCTAATTTCTCTGGTAAAGATATTATAGACATTGCAAGATGAAATTGACTGATTAATAGGTCAACTTGATAGGTTGACTGAGTATAGAAATAGATGTAGGGAAATTTTTTTTAGTAGCCACTATGAGAGATAAACACATAATCAAAGCCCAAATTTGTACCCTATTCAATTATTGGAGAACTAGTGCACCACTAGATGTGATAAACAAATAGATCCTAATCCATTGATGCACTCATAATTTGATCAAACATTTTTTTTAGGATTGATGGTGGATGGTATTTGATTGCCCACCTTGCAACAATAATGAGGTCATGATGTTTTTTCTGATAAATTTGTATTATGAGTTTGTGCTGAATGAAGTTCCAAACTATTTTGATTTCTTGAATTTTGAAGGTAGAGGAAAGGGCTCTATGTAGGATAGGTTAGGTGCACATCATACACCTAATCATCTTGGGAGAGTACATATTAACAAACCACAACTTCTTGATACCCTACATTATACAATCAAAGATAATGTAGAGATTGATACTTTTCATTCCCTTAAAGAACTTACTAACACCCTCATTCAACATATGATCTAGGTTTCACATACTCCTATTAGAGAGGGTGGATATGGAGAGGCTTTATCTGGCATTGCTACCTGACAATCTTAGTATTAAAGATCATGTGGTGTTAAATGAATTGGACCTGAGGAGGAGGAAAATAACATGTAACCCACTCATGGTAGTATTTCTATGGGCCTAGATGATATCAATCTCACTATGTTTTATCCATCTAAATTTTATCTAGGCACCTTGGAAATAACTTTCTTGGTATCTTTAATATTTTACTTGTTGTAAAAAGTTGTTAAATTTGTTAAATTTCAGATATTTGTATAATTTAAAAGGTAATAATTAGTTTTCATTTAGAAAGCTCAATAATGTGTATGAAATTTTTATGTTGTAATAAGGTTTTGGATGCCACAAGAACACTTGTTACTACTACTAATATGTCTATATCTACCTATACAGAGGTGATTTTTAAGGAATAATTAATGTTATGGTTTATTTTACATGTATGTTGTTGTATACAAATGATGAAGTGACTAAAAATGATATTTTATTTGGTTAGTTTCAATGACCACAATAGACACTCTACCATCTATTCAGGAGGGAGAAAATGTGGATGTTACTTCTATAATTTCATCAACACAAAATCTCACTGAGGTACAAGAGATTTATTGTTATTTTTTAAGTGTAAATATGGATGTGTGTTTTTTAATTTTCCTATGTACTTGTGCAAATTATTGACACACAAAACAATTGTCAATGCAAAATCCTACAATGATGTCTTCTATTGAAAATGAATTGATTAATTGGCATGATGTGGTACAACTGACAATTTAATTTATAATTCTTTTATTATATTTTATGATTTAGTCAATTGGATTAATTTTTTATTATCTAATTTTGAATTTTTATTTTGTATGTGTGTGCGTATGTGTTTATATGTATAGTGACCTATCCCTTTCGTTATCATGAAAACACCACCAACTCATATTGGTGATCCTTTTCACACTATATTTTGCCAACATGAACTTATCATTGACCCTATTGAGCACTAGTCCCAAATTGACCATGACCACCAGCTTGTAGTATGTGCACCTATGAATAATTTTTGTATCATTCTAAAAACATAACTTTTTAACTTTTTTAGTATCTTTTTCAAGTACATGTAAAGTTTCTAACAATATTTAATATGAACAATTGGAACTATAGGTGAGTTTTGATTGGAAGAGGACTCATAGCCATCTATATCTGACACCTTTAGTTATGAACAAGGCATTCAAGGGAGAGGATTTTAAAAACAAGACAAAGAGAGAAGCATTTTGATGATTAATATCATGTCTTATGACATTTTGTTGTATGCCTATATGGCTTGATACATAGTTATTTGTAATTGTATGCCTATACGACATTGACCTAGGATATTATATCGTGTTCACATTTTTATGCCTTTATATGGATTTTATATTCTTGTTGATTTCACCTTTTGGATTTTGTTATAGTTTATTACATGTTCATGTTATTATATGCCTTAAATTTTTTTTGAGCATTATAAATCTACCTTGTAATATGTTGGATGTTGTTGATATGTATGGGAAATTTACTTATAATTAAGTTACAAAATTATTACAAAAGGTGTGTAAGTGATAATAGAATATATTTTTTGAATTTGAAATAATTATATACCAAATAATCATTTCATTTATTTCTAAAATTTACTTTACAATTTATATGGTGTTGGAAAAGTACACAAAAATATAAGTTTATTGAAAAAAAAATAGAAATGAAAAAGATAAGAATTTGTGATGTAGGGGCTCTTATAATTCTTGTACTCAATTAGGTCTTTGTCTTATTCTTAAGCACAATGATAGCCTTCTTGTAAGCTTGATATTAAAATCAATTAAAGACTCCAAATTTAGGCACCTAATCCTTTAATAGGGTTTTTCCCTCTTCCTGGTGATTTCTAACTCTAGAAACATGATCTTCCTTCCTTGATACTTGATTTTACCAAAAGATAGGAAACCCATACTTTCTTAGACCTTTTCAAATAGGTTTGTCACATTTTCAATTTTTTAATTGGCTCAACCACTAGATGAATTCCAAGGGTCCTTTCATTAATATCAAGGGTATATACATACATTACTTATCTCTTACATCTCTCTATGTGTGATTCTTGTAATAAATTAGAATTTTGGGGTTTATACACCTTACTGTCAAATCAATACATAGATAAAAGGGGATAAATTGATTGTAGGTCATCTAAAACCTTGAAATCACCTTTAAAACCTCATAAACATATTATTTTACCTTTATAAAAAGTTTCATCACTTTTCCACAATTTATTTACCTAGAAAATGGGGTTCACTAGGTCTTCTTCACTATAGGTCTGTCTTATCTTGAATAAGATGATCTTGTTCTTGAATTCAATCTTGAAACAATATTTTATTTGATTAAGATTAATTATGAATTAAAGTGACTATTTTAATCTCATTAGTTTTCTATAATTGTATACATAACCTTCACACTCACTTGTATATTAATCTTAGTAAAAATACTAAACACATGTTATTTTAGACCTTGTTTAAAATATGTCAGCTTGTGATGAAAATTTGGGTCAAAAGGTCTTCAAAGTCTTGTTCATAAATTAGTATTGTAGAATTTTTTATTGAAAAAAATTATTAACTATGATTTTTTACTATCATTTAAATAGTTTATTATACTCCTAATAGCTTCTAACCCAACAAGGTACCTTCGCACTTCATTCTGTTATCTTCTCTAAGACAATGGGACAAAATAAGGCTCTCTCTCTATGACTATTTTTAAGGACTATAACCTTATTGGTTTTTAAGCTCACTCAAAACCATAATAATATTGAGTTTATAGGATTATTTTATCCCTCAATAGGTTTTATAATTTGAAAAAATAATTCTCTCATTTCACTGAACTAGCTCTTTACTAAAAGATAAGTAACAAGGGTTTTAGACCTTATACACAGGTCTGCATACTAAATTTTAATAATATATACCTATATATACCTAAAAACCACTTTTAAAATATTATAAAACCTCAATTAAAATATATTTTAACCTTATACAAATTTTCACAATATTTTTATGGTTAGATTTCAAGTTATGATAGTTCTAGTTGATGCACTTAGAGTCTTATTCTTTCTAGTCTAGTAGCCTACTTAAATAGAGTCTTAAACCAAATATTACACATTTATAAAAAAAAATTTATTTTTTATAAGGGATTATAATATCCATAAAAATTTCATTTATCTCAAAAATCATTTTTCTCACTTCATCAGGTTTTAGTTTTTTTCAAGGAGAATTGAAAACATAGGGTTTTAGTCTAGTCTATAGACATATAGTCAGAGATTTTGAAATAAAGTGAGTTATAGGTGTAGACACCAAAATCGTGTCGACTCCCCTGGTCCTTCCCCGTCTTATTCTTCTTCGCCTATTGAACCCTTGTCGATCACTTGTTTCACCAACCTTGACCCTGGCAGCATGTAAAGATGAGCACAGAGCTAAAACTAGACTCTATACCCATTATGCATCTGCCGACGTCGGTCTTTACCCGACCGATGTCGCCGACGTCGGTCACCTATCCGCCGACGTCGGCAATCCTGTCGATGTCGGTCACCTTCCCCTGGTCCGTTATCAGTTACCATTCGGTTTTCGAAACGGTTGACGAACCGTTTCTGGAACCGTCCCCGTCCCCCGCCTTCATCAATTCTGCCAGCCATTTGAGCCAGGATCCCCAAACGCTATCCAAGAAATGCTGAGCAACCAACCTGCAAATTCCTCCATCAACCTGCGAACTCTGAGCAATCATCAACACTACGACATCAACTAATCTGCACACCATGGCTTTCATCGCGTATTCTACCAGGTAAGTATTATTTTGTTTATTTCATTTCTTTCTCAGTTATTATTTATCAGTTCTGTTATCCCTGCCTCTGTCCCGACTCCCCCAGACTCTCTCAGACCTTGTCCCGACTCTCCCAGACTCTGTCCCGACTCTGTCCAAAACCCTACCCTGACCTTATCAGACCCTGTCCTGACTCTGTTCAGCCCTGTCCCGACTCTGTTCAGCCCTGTCCTGAACCTGTCCAGACTTTCCCAGAACCTGCCCCTACCGACACCGGTCACTACCCCGACCGACGACGACACCTTAACAGACATCGGCACCTTCCTAACCGACGCCGGCGACTGTGCAGAACAGTGCCGCTTATTAGGTACGCTCTTTATTTTTCTGTCATTTATTTCTGTCATTATCATCTACTTTCGTCCAATTTTCTACTCTTTTTATCAGTGGGTTGATATCCTTCTAGGGAGTCTTCGTACTTCCGGGATCAGGCGTTCGCCTGACAACCCACCATATCTTTGACTAATGTCTTCCTGTGTTTTAGTCTCTTTTTCGCAGGTGTCATTCCTCCACAGCCAAAGAGGAGAATCTTTCAACGTCTGATTTCGGTGCGCTCAACTTTATCAGGTATTTCTAGCCTTAACCTTTTATTTCAGTTTCTTATTTTTTCTTTGAATGTAGAAAGCAATTTTGCATAGAAACATTCTGGCACGCCCGGTGGGACCCTAGGTCCTCCTTGGGTTCTTTCTTTCTTTTGTTCATTTAGGTGCATTAGGTTTCTTCCTTTTCGCCTCCTTTCGTCTCTTCTTAAACGACATCATAAGCAGAACTAAAATGAACATTTCTTTCTTTCTTGCACTTTTAGACTAGCTAAACTCATATTCTTCGACTCTTTCTCCATTCGTCTTCATACGAACAAACATTTCGACTTGGACATTAAAACACTTTGCATTCATTTCTGTTTGCCTGCATCTTTTAGACCACACATAGTAATTAAACCGCATATTGAATTAATCTAGATCACTTCATGTTACACAACCAAACCACCTGCACAAAACAAACATAAAACTTACCTGAGACAAGGCCCGACTGGGATTTCATCCCCCAGCGGATACCTTATCCGTCCCGGTGACCCTACTTGGATTTCATCACTAAGGGGGAAGCCCACTCCGTTCTCTGGCGGAGGATAAACTCTAGTGGAAGTATATTTTGGCTAAGCGAAACCAGCTAACCACTGGAATCGTGAAGTGAGGGGAGCTTGCTCCTTAGCACCAGGCCTGTACGAAAGCTAACACAGATTTCTTGAACACCATAACAAAACCCGAAACCATCCATAGACTGCTTCTTCTAGGACCCATTTTTCAGCCAATCTTCCTCTACACACATTCTAAGGCATAAGCCACTATAATCATAATAATTTACTTCTAGGGTTTTAGGATCTGCTTGTGTCTTCATCTTTTTGGTTCTTATCTGCTTGTTTGAGCTTGTGAGGACGTTCTCCCTTGCCTTGAATGGTTCTGACTCGTAGCCAAGCCAAGGCTCTAGTCGATCACGCGAGGCATCATCCTCTTCCATCTACCCCGCCTACAACCAACCCTACAATGGAGTTCAACTCGGAAACTAAAAGAACTCCTACCAGACCATCTCTGCCCCAAATGCCTATTATTCCAGAAGGGGACCAAGACTTTGCATGATTCTTGGACCTCAATACTAAAGCCCTGCAACACTATCTCGCGAATATCCAAATGCGAGACCCCTTTGGCAATCCAATTTATGGAATGCTGACTTCTCTCCTCGCAACTGCGGTCGTATCAACAACGTCCGTAGTCTAACCCTTAGACACCCAGGCTGTTACCTCAAACAATGACCAACCTTTCACCAACCATCCAAGTGTGGCCTCTCCTTCCGTCGTTGGGCCCACTTTCACTGGGGTTTCGGCCCCCAATCAATCTCAGTCCACTCAACCACTTTCTACCCCCTTTCAAAACCTGGTCGTCTCTATTCCGCCCACTCTTACTCCTATCAACACTAGGGTGGCTACCCATCCATTGGCCCATGTTACCTCTAATCAACCTCCCATGACCACATCAAACCTAGCCATATCTTCCATCCAACCATCTTTAGTCACTTCTTCCGTCCCTACGACTAGTCATCCGTACGTTGCGCCCTTATTGGTACAACCGACTACGTCGTATACCTCTTCCAGCCTCTTTCAAGCGCCTTACAATCTAGGAGGCGCTCCACCCGCCAATCCATCAGTAGATATTATCAAGATGCTGATGGATAAAATGTCCAACCTAGAGACCTCTATTACCGGCTCACGCAACACTCTCTCGTACGAACAAATCTGTAACGAGCCCATCCATCCTTCCGTCCCCATCAGACCATATCCCAACCAGTGGGAACTTCTTAAGTTTTCTCGTTTCCAGAGTAAGGAAGACCCACAACAACATTTACGGGCATTCAGACATGCCTGTTACCTTATCGCCCACAATGATGCGTTGCTCTTACGCACATTTCCCATGTCCCTCTCGGGTGCTGCACTTGACTGGTACAGCTCTCTTCCCAGCCATTCCATCCTCACATTCACTCAGTTGGCCCAGCTCTTCCTCGATCATTTCTCCATCAATATCACCAAGAAGGTCTCTATCACAGACCTCTATTCTATTCGCCAGTTCGAGGATGAATCTATTGCTGATTTCGTCGCTCGGTGGAGGAGCCTTATCAATCAACATTCATTTTCTTTACCTCAGCCTGAGCTTATTGAACTTTTCTCTCAAGCCTGTGCTAAACATATTTCTTCTACCTTGAGGGTTCAAACCTTCCGCACTTTTGACGAGGCCTTCACGATGGCTCGTAAACTTGAATTACGTGCCATTGAGGAGAATAAAGTCAAGTTGCGGAGTAAGAATCCCAACTCCAAAACCAATTACCCTTCTTCTAAGCCCTCCTCATCCAATCCTAAATCTAAAGCTTCAGCAAATGCTGTGGTTGTTAGATCTTCCTCTTCTTCACCTTCAACTAATCAACCTGAACCATCCACGTCCATGAGCGCCACTCGTCAATTTCAGCAGAGAATCATACGCGTCTGTGCTGGAAAAACTCATCAAACAAGGGGCCATCAATCTCCCTCAGATCCGACCTCCACCACAATTTGATCCCTCACGCGCCATCCCTGCGTGGTATAGGGAGAATGACTTCTGCCACTACCACCGTGTTAAAGGTCATGACACGGGCAACTGTAAAACCCTTAAAAACATAGTTCAAGACATGTTGGAAAAGGGTGACCTCATCCTCGACAATCCTAACGCCCCTCCTAATCAGGGTATCGATATCTTCAAATAACCATTCCCTAATCATCCACCAACCCAAAACAACGTCCAGACCTTGACTGGCAATACCCATGAACATAATATTCGAACAGTCAATACAGTCTCGCCCCTCATTTCTAACCAACTACAAGAGGTGAGTTCATCCATCAGTCCATCACATGTGGACGAACCTCTTTCTCCAGCTAGTTCTCCCTCAACTTCTCTCATTTTGGAGGACGCCTCGACCTTACCAGCACCGCCAGTTTCACCATCTTCCTTCTTGCTGCCCATGGAGGACCCAACCTTTCCTACTCCTCGGCCACAAGTGGAGGGCGCTATCATCCCTGCCCTTTACCCACTTGAGGAGCTTCATTCACCAATTTCTTCTCCACCCAGAGAAGAACCTATCTCTCCTTCATCTCCAACCAAACATGAACCTGTCACAACTTCACCATGCTTTGAGCCCGAGACTACTACATCCGTCTCACTTTCAGTCCCACAACCATTGGCATCTTCTCAAGAGCCTAAACCTCATCCCGCATCTTCTCAGCCATTTTCCCGACTAGTGGAGAGACTCGAACTTCTCCCTTCTAGGAAAGTGGAACATTAGGGATTGTGGGACCGTCTCACAGCTCTTCAACAAGCCCGGGCCCTCTCATCTCATACCGCTAATCCACCCATGGCGGAACCTTCTAAGACTATCAACAAAAATCCGATCTCCACTTCCAAACCGTCTACATCTTCATCAACTTCATCAAAACCAAAACCCTCATCTACTCCACCTAAACCTATCAAATCACTTGGCATTCGCCCCGTCTCCAACCTCACTCATCCACAAGTGAAGGTGGACTTAACCCAAACTTCAACTAATAGTAGTCTTCAATCTAAATCTCAAAAGACTGCCAAACCACAGAGGCGACCGCCTCCTCTTCCGTCACCATTGCCCTCCATTTTGGGCCCGCACCCTTCAACCTTAACCAGAGTCCTTCCCGCTCCAACCTCTAACCAAAACCGATTGCCTCCTTTGCTTCCTTTACCTACCGCTAGCCTACCCTCTCCCAAAAGGGCGATACCTCTCACAAAGAGTGTACCGTCTCCGCCTGTCATCGCACCATCAACCCAGAAGGTGGTACGAAAACCTCCTCCCATTTCGCCCAAGCAAAAGTCACCAACATCGCATACATCGATGAGCATGGACCCTTTAGTGGGCGCATACTCTTTGATCTTGCAATGACTTTTGCAAACTTCTAGCATAACTCTTCCACCCATCAAGCCCTTTCAACCTCTCGGGTCTAAACCTTCCTGGTTCGACGACACGAAGATTTGTTTATATCATCGTACACCAGGACATGACACTGAGACTTGCTGTGCCCTCAAGGCTGTCATTTGCCGTTATCTGGAGAAAGACACTCTTCTCTTTGAGGACACTTTCGACCGCCCCCCGACTCCTTCTCACAACCCTTCAACCTCTTCAAACCCATCCACATCTCATCAACCGGTTACAACCCCTACATCATCTTCACCTCCCATCTTTGAAATCAATGCCATTCACATCACCACTAGGTCACAAAAGGATAAGGCAAAAGAAAAAGCCGCCATTCCTTGGACCTACCCTTTTGTCAATCCACCTCAACCACCTAAGCCTAAGATTTCTATCCTTGGCGCGCCTCAACCCTCTTCTTCTTCTTCTTCCTCTTTCGGACCAATCCACGACTCCATGTTGAAACAGCTTCACCAGACGCCTGTGAAGATGTCCCTCTACGATCTCATCCAAACCTCACCTCAACATCGTCAGGCCCTCATCCAAGCCCTGCAGGCAGCGGAGGTCCAACCTGAGGATCCTCAGCCACTTGCTGCCCTTGTCCACTCCTTAGCCCCTGTTGCCTCCATAACATTCAGCGATTCTGAGATTCCTACATCCAACATGGAAGATCAGGACGCCGCCCTCTTCATCACTGCCTACATCGATCGAACATGCATTAAATGCATTATGATCGACGGGGGCGCTAGCATCAACATCATCTCCACCCATGCCTTTGATCAGTTGGCTCTTCCCAAGAATTGCGTCTCCAAAACTGACGCGATCTTGCGCTCTTTCAACGACACTACTGCCACGACCATTGGCACAGTTATCCTTCATATCCGCGTTGGTCCACGCACAGTCCCGGAGCTCTTCTACATCATCGAAGGAGAATTCCAATACAACATCTTGCTGGGCCAACCCTGGATCCGTGCCATGGCCTGTGTCCCCTCCACCCTGCACCGTTGTGTGAAGTTTGAGCATGACAGACAAGTCCACACCATTCCCGCTGACCCTTCGCCTTTCAAAACATGCAATACCACCTATCGTCCAAATGATGTCCTCATTCCTATCAAGCCATCAACCTCGGCACCGCCTCCATCCGCAGAAGCTTCAACCAGTTCGCAATAGGCGGTCGCCCTTACACCTCCCCTTTAAGCGACAACCACAGATCCCATGGAAGACGTCTTTCAAAGACTTTCATTGGGAGAGTATCGCTTGTTGGCTTTAGACATGTTCCAAACTCCGTAAGAGTATGGACGCCTTCATCACAGCCCCAGCTACGACCATCGGATTGGGATGATCATACCTTATGGTCCCCCTCACCTCCACACCAACCTCGTCTATGGAGGGCTTAATCAAGCTCCTACTGACGGTAATCCTCTTTCTTCACCCCAACCTTTCACATCAGATTTTTTGTTTCTTGGCAACCCCGCCTTTGCACATACTTACCTTTACAGGTGTGCATGGAAGGGTTTTGGTTTCGGACGCTATGAGCAGGGCTCCCATCAACCTATCCAACCGCTCAATGATGACGACGCCAAGAAACGGTATGGTCTGGGATATCATGACCCCACTTAAGACCCTGTAGACCTTTATCCTGAACCAATCCTTGACCAATCTCCTCCACACTCGCCTATTTCGCCACCTTCACCTACGGAGTCAGTGGTTTCCATTCCTCCTAGTTTTTTTTTCCATAAACACCATTCGCTTGGACCCCTTGACTTATCAGCTCAATGGGGTATCCAAGTCTCTCCCTCTCATTCTTCCCACCATGATCGAAGATGAGTCGGCAACCATTCACACTGTTCACTGCGTTGATGATGACGCCATTCTTTCCTACATGGGCCCTGATGATTCTTTCATCCAGCGCTCCCTCCCTTCTGAGACCCAGGTTATGTTAAATGAATCAACCATTGACATCAACCTTCCTTCTTCTGATGTTCCTCATGTCTTAAAGATCGGCCAATCTTTAGACGCTCAGGAGCAGCTTGACTATACCCAGTTCCTCTCCGACCATAGCAAGGCCTTTGCCTGGACTTATAGTGATATGCCTGGCATCGACCCCACCATCATTACCCATAACATTGACACCAAACTAGAGGCTAAGCCTGTCAGGCAAAAGCTTCAAAAGATGCATCCTCGCGTTGCCCTCCTTGTCAAGGAGGAGCTTCAGCATCTCCTTTCTGTCTCCTTCATCCAGCCTATCGATTATCCACAGTGGGTCTCTAACATCGTCCCAGTCACCAAGGCAACTGGGGGGATTCGGATCTGCACAGACTATCGTGACCTTAATCTAGCCTGTCCTAAAGACGACTTTCCTCTTCCTAACATTGACCAGCTCGTTGATCTTACGGCCAGCCATGAGATGCTATCTCTTATGGACGGTTTTTCAGGATACAATCAAATCCTAATTGCTCCAGAAGATCAGCACAAGACTACTTTCATCACCCCATGGGGGACTTTTTTCTATCGAGTCATGCCTTTCGGCTTGAAGAACGCAGGTGCCACTTATCAGCGTGCCATGACCTACATTTTCCACGATCTCCTCCACAAAATCATGGAGGACTATGTGGATGACCTTCTCGGCAAATCCAAATTTTGCCGCGACCATCTGACCATTCTCAACATCATCTTTTCTCGTCTTCTTCAGTACAATGTCCGTCTTAACCCCAAGAAATGTGTCTTTGGGGTCCTCTCTGGCAAGCTTCTCGGCTTCATCGTTTCCTTTCGTGGCATCGAGATAGATCCCGTCAAGATTCGCGCTATCCTCGAAATGCCTCCCTCGACCAATCTCAAGCAGCTTTGCAGTTTACAAGGTAAGCTCCAGTCCATTCGCCGCTTCATCTCACAGCTTTTTGACCGCTGCCAACCTTTTCATCATCTCTTTAAGAAGGACGTCATTTTTACATGGGATAAGGACTGTCAAGAGGCTTTTGAAGCCTTAAAACGCTATCTGGTCTCTCCACCAGTTCTCATTCCACCTAAAGACGACCAACCCTTCTACCTTTATATCTCAGCCACTCACCATTCGTTAGGTGCCATGATCGCGCACCGAGACGAGCATCACCGCGAGCAAGCCGTTTATTATATCAGCCGCACACTGGTTGACTATGAAACTCGGTATACCCATATCGAGAAACTCTGTTTGGCATTAGTCTTTGCTGCTACTAAGCTTCGCCACTATCTTCTCAATCAAAAAACCTTTGTCATCACCCACACCGACCCTCTCAAATATATGCACTCCAAGCCATATCAGAATCAACATATGGCTCGGTGGCTCATGCTGCTTGCTGAGTTCGATCTCAAATTCATCCAGCAGAAATCTATCAAGGGGCAAACCATCGCTGATCAACTAGCAGATGCCCCTCTTCCTAACACTCAACCTTCACAGTGTGAATTCCCTGACGAGTCTATCGCTGCGCTTTCTTCCGACGACACCACCTATCAGATGACTATGTTCTTTGATGGTTCCAAATGTCAACTAGGTGGAGGTGCTGGGGTTATTCTCATTCCATTCGAAGGAGAGCCCATGCCTTTGTCTTTTAAACTCGACTTTGATTGTACCAATAATATGGCCGAATACGAGGCCTTAATTTTGGGACTTCAGACCACCCTCTCTCTCAGCATCAAGTCCATCAACATCTTCGGCGACTCGCAGCTCGTCGTCAATCAAGTCAATGGTTCATACCTCTGTAAAAATGACATTTTGCAAAGGTACAAAAACCGTGCTGACATTCTCCTTGCATCTTTCGACCATTTCCTCCTGCAGACTGTTCCTCGATCCACGAATAAGTTTGCTTACACTATGGCTTCTCTCGCTTCCCATATCCCATCTTCCTCATCTGCATCCAGACTTTTTGTCACTGTGCGTCGTGTGCCGTTGCCTTCGTATATCTCTCCTCACATTCATCATGTCAACACTATAGACCCAAGCCCACAAGATGCTTGGTATAAGCAACTTGTGGACTTCTTATCTCTCTCTATCATTCCTCCCAATCTCTCTAGTAATGCACGACAAGCTTTTATCAAGCGTACTGCTCGCTATACCATGCTAGGGGGTCTTCTCTATAAGCGAGGCTTCGACGGCCTCCTTCTTCATTGTCTCACCTCCACTGAAGCATCTCACGCCATCCAGCAAGTCCACAACGGGATTTGTGGCGGGCATTTCAGTGGAAATTTGGTTGCCAAGCGCATCCTTCGTCTGGGCTATTATTGGCCTACCCTTCATCAAGACTGTAGCGATTATGTTCAGCGTTGCATCAAGTGTCAGCAGCACTCTAACTTGCTTCATCTCCCCAGTCACGCCTTACAAGTTGCTCAGGATTTCTGGCCTTTCTCTCAGTGGGGTTTAGATCTCATCGGTGAGATTAACCCTCATTCGTCTCTTCGTCATCAATCTATCATCACAGCCACTGAATATTTCACCAAGTGGGTGGAAGCCATTCCTCTCGTCTCCACAAAAGCCGACAAGATCGTCGACTTCATCAACACCCACATCATCTGTCGTTTTGGTGTCCCTCATAAAATCATCACTGATAACGGCAAGTCCTTCAAAAACAAAACTGTCCAAAAGCTATGCGACTCCTTTGGCATCAAACTCAGTTTCTCTTCGCCTTACTACCCACAAGCAAATGGGCAGGCCGAGGCTTCCAACAAAATTCTCACCAAAATTCTCATGAAAGTGGTCAGTGGCATAGGCAAGGATTGGCACATTCACATTCCCTTCGCTTTATGGGCTTACCGCACTAGCATCCGAACCTCTACGGGTGCTACCCCTTTTTCTCTTGTGTACGGAACAGAGGCTGTCTTACCTCTCAAAGTACAGATCCCATCTCTCTGCATTTCTCTACATGATATCCTTTCCAACGATGACTTTCGTCAAGATCGCTTAGCTCAACTTGAGTTACTTGACGAACACCGTCTTGCTGCCCTTAATCATCTCCATGTCTATCAACATCGCATCAAGCGCACCTATGACAAAAATCTGTGAGAACGAGATTTCAACATCGGAGACCTCGTCCTCAAAGAGAATCAACACGTGACCAATATGGAGCGAAGTAAACGAGGCAAGTTTGCTCCTAATTGGCTTGGACCTTTTATTATCATGCACAAGTATGGATCAGGGACTTATCGTCTGTCTTCTCTTGATGGACGCCCAGAACCTGAGCCTCTTAATGCGTTGCATCTGCGACCATTCTACTGCTAGTCGAGTATTCATCCACTTGACACTTAACTTGAGCTCGTCCCTTGAGCAATCCTCGTCCTCTTAATCCTACTTCCTTTCAACCCTATTCCTCTTAACAATTCCTATAACCCTTTTATGCGGTATGGATGCTTTGTCCTCATAAAAGGGAGTCCTTGACCTTCTATAATCTTGTCCATGACTCACATTTCTGTCAAAACAAATCAAGATGTCAAAACATATCCATGGTCACTATATCTATATCAAAATAAAAAAAAACAGACTGCTCCCTCGAAGGACAGCTGTACTATCATTGCTGTAATAAATAGACTGCTCCCTCGAAGGACAGCTATTCAAAAGCCTTTATATTAAACAAAAATCTAGACCACTCCCTCGAAGGATGGCTATGACTACTCTGGCAATAAACAACATTATTTTAGAAGCTTCCCGCATCGATCAGCTTCACAACCTGACCACTATAGCAAATGACATCTCTATGCAGGCTTCCCGCATTGATCAGTCTGCGCCAAAAAAAAAAAAAAAAAAAAAAAAAAAACGAGTCACGGACTTGACTTGTAGTTGTCTCAGGGTCTCCTATTAAAAGGGGCAAAATTATCTCTGCTCTTAAAATGGGTTACCCTCTTTCCTCCTCCTATTACCTACTCAAGGGACTTCGAGCTCACTTTAATGTCTCAGTGATTCGATTACCGTTCTAACATAACCACCGGTCAACGACGTCACGCATGAATGGGACTCTTGGTTCTCATAACCCCTATCTATGCTATATTTTTGGTCCTTGTCAATAAAAGAGCAATATGCTTTTCACTTCTTCTGCACTTTGGTCACATTCACCTTCATCACTTGTCGATCAACTCAGCTCAACTCTCTTTTCAAACCATCAACATGACCTACCCTGTTCCCCCTAGTTTCTATGGACACCAATACACATGGAAACTATCGACTCGACCCAATTTATGTTAAGCATAAACCAATACTTGCTGAAGCATAAATAGACCTCAATTCATTTTTAGCATACATCCATCACGTATATGGAATATTGCTAGGGATGAAAAACCCCTCAACCAATGTTGCAGAATACACCATTTGGAAAAGGCTGCAACATCTTTTTTTTCCTCACCATCCCTTTGACCCTTCCTCCCTTCTAGGGAGAACTACATCGGCCTGAGGCCCTATCACCAGGGCTATGTAGGCAGCACTCAGTTGACATGGGGTCTTCTAGGGTTAGCTCGGCCGCATCCTTTCGTCCATTCATCCATCCATCGACCACCAACCATTGGAGATCATGCCTATCTCCTCCAACCTCGACCACTTCCAAGACGTTGTTGCCTTGGTTGTTTTTGCATGTATGCTACCTCATGACTGGTTAGCAGAATTGTGCGCAGACCTTTTTGGACCCTCACAAGTATAGGATCGCACACCGGTTGATCCGCACTACTTGTGACTTTTTCGTGTTTCTAGGAGCACTTCCTGAGCCTGGGATACCTGGAACGCGACGACCCATTTGGAGCTTCAGCTTAGATTGAGTGACCCGATCAGCAGATGACTAAATGCTGGGGCCCGATTACTTCAATTTTGGCACTCCTCGACCCTTGACCTGCGACAGTTTGGCCTGACCATCTCGTGCAGTGGTATGCACGCAATCACGACCTTTGCAGCGTTCACCCTCACCCCTTTTTCATCTGCTCTTTATCAAATCAGCACCCGATTCCCGGTTCCCTTCTCTCGACTCCTGCTTTGAGGGGGAATACCTCATCCTTACTCGGGGCATTTCGCTTCCTATTTTGTCTTGCAGTTCATTCGAACAACCAACAAGACGAAATCAACCTTATCCCTCACTTGGGGCACTCACTCCTATTTTTGTCTTGCAGTTCATCCAGAACAACCAACAAGACAAAAAGGGGCAAATGTAGACACCAAAATCGTGTCGACTCCCCTGGTCCTTCCCCGTCTTATTCTTCTTCACCTATTGAACCCTTGTCGATCACTTGTTTCACCAACCTTGACCCTGGCAGCATGTAAAGATGAGCACAGAGCTAAAACTAGACTCTATACCCATTATGCATCTGCCGACGTCGATCTTTACCCGACCGATGTCGCCGACGTCGGTCACCTATCGGCCGACGTCGGCAATCCTGCCGATGTCGGTCACCTTCCCCTGGTCCGTTATCTGTTACCATTCAGTTTCCCGAAACGGTTGATGAACCATTTCTGGAACCGTCCCCGTCCCCCGCCTTCATCAACCTCTGCCAGCCATTTGAGCTAGGATCCCCAAACGCTATCCAAGAAACGCTGAGCAACCAACCTGCGAATTCCTCCATCAACCTGCGAACTCTGAGCAATCATCAACACTACGACATCAACTAATCTGCACACCATGGCTTTCATCGCGTATTCTACCAGGTAAGTATTATTCTGTTTATTTCATTTCTTTCTCAGTTATTATTTATCAGTTCTGTTATCCCTGCCTCTGTCCCGACTCACCCAGACTCTCTCAGACCCTGTCCTGACTCTCCCAGACTCTGTCCCGACTCTGTCCAAAACCCTACCCTGACCTTATCAGACCCTGTCCTGACTCTGTTCAGCCCTATCTCGACTCTGTTCAGCCCTGTCCCGAACCTGTCCAGACTTTCCCAGAACCTGCCCCTACCGACGCCGATCACTACCCCGACCGACGACGGCACCTTAATCGACGTCGACACCTTCCTAACCGATGCCGGCACCACAGAGACCGACGCCGGCGACTGTGCAGAATAGTGCCGCTTATCAGGTATGCTCTTTATTTTTCTATCATTTATTTTTGTCATTATCATCTACTTTCATCCAATTTTCTACTCTTTTTATCAGTGGGTTGATATCCTTCTAGGGAGTCTTCGTACTTCCGGGATCGAGCGTTCGCCTGACAACCCACCATATCTTTGACTAACAGCTTCCCGTGTTTTAGTCTCTTTTTCACAGGTGTCATTCCTCCACAGCCAAAGAGGAGAATCTTTCAACGTCTGATTTCGGTGCGCTCAACTTTATCAGGTATTTCTAGCCTTAACCTTTTATTTCAGTTTCTTATTTCTTCTTTGAATGTAGAAAGCAATTTTGCATAGAAACAATAGGAACCTAAATGAAATTAATATAATTTAAAATCATTCAAAACATATTTCCATACCTTTCTAAAAATTTTCAACTTATTTTAAGGGTTAGTTTTTTATTCGTGGAGTTATTTGTGTTCTAAACCCTAGTTGAAGGGTTTAAGACCGTGTCAAAATAACGAGTATGAATACCATAAAATAATGAATTTTTAAGAATATATTGGAGAATTTAGGTTTTGGGGAGATTTTTTTCACCATAATATATTATTATCACTTACTATTACTCCTTAATCAATCTTAAAACGTGATAAAAGACTAGTTTTTGTTCACTATCAAACCTTGTGTACTACCTTTCCAGATCTACAACTTCAAGAACACAATAATTATGAAAAAATATTACTTCAAGGCAAAAAAAAAAATTAATTAAAATTATTACAATATTGGTATTAAAAATATATATATATATATATATATATATATATATATATATATATATATATATATATATATATATTCTTTCATTGATTGTATTATAGACCGAGTTAGAATATTTCTTGATAAAAGTTTGTCTTAAGAGATTATTCTCATTTCTTTGAGTTCTTGAAGTTTCTTATCACACTTACAGGTTCTTGGGATTATTTTATTTATCTCTATTGTATTTTCATAAATCTAATTTTTTTTCATGCTCTTTATTTATCTCAAATAATCTAAAACTCTCTCCAAGTGTATACAAAATTAATCCTACTATTTACATACACGAATCTCCTTCATTGATGCACATGCATCACCTTACTCAAATACATATGCTAAAAAAATGAGATTATTTAAATGTTAAATAATATTTATCTATCCCTTTATCTATATTATTTCTCATTTAATGCATTCATGACTTTCTCTATGCTTACTTCTTGAAAAAAATATGGAAAATAAAGGTTATAAAACTCATACACAGGGTTGTAGATAGAGATGCAAGATGAATGCCATATTTGGATATATTTATCTTAGAGGCCTCATGAACATAAAATAATATAACCACCAAGGTGAAGGTAGAAATTAACCTATAGGAATTTATTCTTGGTATCTGAGTATGCCTAGTTAGGATACAAAGTACTCATTTGAGCCTCAAGGCAACATTTCCATAGATGTAAGATGCAAGCCATAGTTGGAGATGTCTATCTCTAGGGAATCATGGATTAAAACTAGAATCACTGCCACATTAGGGGTGGATATTAACCTTTACTACCACATTTTTGGCATCTTATTACACATGGTTAGGAAATAGAGCACTTGTTTTATCCTCAATATGACATTTACCTAGATAAGGTAAAGTAATTAATCATTTACATGAACCAAAATATTATATTAGCTTTGAGAATATGTAATTCTCTACTAATAGTGCTAACCACATGAATGTGGAATATAATTTGGCACCACTAACCTATAAAAAATATGTTAATATCTAATTAAATTGAGATTTATATTTAATACCTAATAAATAAATTAAATTTGATAAAAGTAAACACATTTTCATTCATGAAGTCAACATTAATTATGAGTTCAATATAAGTGTTTCTATGCTAGATTTTCGCTTTCACATTCAAAGAAGGAATTAAGAAACTAAGAAGAATGGTCAAGGCTTGTATGTACCTAGATATAGTTGTGCGCACTGTAATCCAGACGAAGTGAGAACTCCTCTTTGGTTGTGGAGGATGACACCTACAAAAGAAAGAGACTAAGACAAAGAAGGCATTAGATAAGGAGATGGTGGGTTGCCAAGCAAAAGCTTGATCCCAGAAGCAAAAGTTTGAGAGATGTCAACCCACTGATTAATAAAAAGATGTCTGATAAAGGATAGAAAGATAAAAAACTGAAAATGATAAAGACAGAATGAAAAGTGGAAGCAAATGCTTACCTGAATGTTGCTGTCGGCCAAGTCACAGTCGCCAGCGTCGGTGGTCCTACCGACGTCGGTTGTCAAGGCTGCCAAGGTCAGTTAGTCTGTCGACGTTGGTTGGGGAAGTGACCGGCATCGGTCAGGGCAGTAGTCTATGGATGAGGTCTGGATAGGGTTTTGGTCTGTGGACAGGTCTGAGATAGAGTTTTGGGCTTGGTTGAATGGTCTAGGGGTCTGGGTCTGAGAGTCTGGTTTTGGTTAATGGTCTGAGAGTATGTGCAGAGTTCTGGGACAATGGACAGAATGTCAAAAAGGGATAGAGGGATAGAAGAGACCAACAGGGGGACAGGGATATAAGGATTCGAGTCTGGTCTAGTCTGGTGATAGGGAGTGCTGAGTTGATTGGACAGAGAGTGTTTGTCTAAAGAGAGACTAAACGGGTGTCAGAGGCAAAGAAAAGAGAATAAGAGGTGAGAGAAGGCTTTTCAGCCTCTCTAAGAAGAACATAGAAGGTTGGGTCAAAGGTGCTTAGAATAGATAGAGACAGAATGCTAATATATTTGAAATGATACTGAAATAAAAATAGTACAAATACTTAGCTGTGACATGAGTTAGAAAATGTGTAGAAGCTGTGTTTTCGTTGCCGCTGGTGATGGAGATATCAGGCAATCCCTATGCAGAATGTCTGATGTAAGACCTCGGTGCCTGGAAAATGCTGTCAAGAATGCTGATCCCTGCAAAAAAACAAGAAGCCAGAGCACTGGAAAGCAAGAGCACACGAGAACTTTGTTTTGCCAGAAGAAGTCCTTAGATTCATGATTAGCTCCAGAGATTAATGATTTCTGATTAGCCCCGTCAAAGGTTAGAAATTTAGTTTAAGTAAAATTGATGTCAGTGATCCTGTCGACATCGGCCGACATTTGATCGAGGTCGGCGGGTGGAGAACGGGTAGAAGAGCCACCAAGCCTGTTCTCCATCCGCCAAGTACACTATCCGTTGGAGATATGTCGAAGGTTGGGCTAAATATGCATGAGAGTTGGTTAGGCAGTTATAAAGAAGTAGGAATAGGTCTTGGGTGAGTCATAAGGTGGGAAATAGTCCAAGGCGAGGTGTCAGATGAGGTGTTATAGGTGATGTGTCAAAGGGGAGGATATTAATAATAAATTATTATTTTTAAATTAGTAAGTGCATGGTTTAGGAATGGGTTAGGAATGGACCAAGGGGGAGGATGACCAAAGGTTAGACACGATTTTGGTGTCTACATTTGCCCCTTTTTGTCTTGTTGGTTGCTCTAGATGAACTGCAAGACAAAAATAGGAGTTGGTTGCCCCAGGTATAGGATAAAGTTGATTTTGTCTGGTTAGTTGTTTAAGTGAACTTGCAAGACAAAAACAAGAGGATTGGTTGCCCTGATTATGGATGAGGTATTCCCCCTCAAAGCAGGAGTCGAAGGAAAGGAACCTGAAATCGAGTGCTGATTTGACAAAGAGTGGATGAAGATGAGGAAGATAGAGTGAGAATGCTGCAAAAGTCATGATTGCACGTACACCACTTCATGAGATGGTCAGGTCAAATTGTCGCAGGTCGAGGGTCGAGGAGTGCCAAAATTGAAAGAACCAGGCCCCAGCATTTAGTCATCTGCTGATTGGGTTATTCAATCTAAGTTGAAGCTCCAAATGGTCATCATGTTCCAGGTATCCCAGGCTCAGGAAGTGCTCCCAAAAATATGAAAATGTCACAAGTAGTGCAGATCAATCGGCTTGCGATCCTATACTTGTGAGGGTCAAAAATAGTCTGCGCACAATTTTGCTAACCAGTCGTGGGGTAGCATGCATGCAAAAACAACCAAGGCAAAGTCATCTTGGAAGTGGTCATGGTTGGAGGAGATGGCCATGATCTCCAAGGTCTTTGGTCGAGGTGGATTAATGGACGAAAGGATGTGGCCGAGCTAACCTTAGAAGACCCCATGTCAACTGAGTGCTGCCTACATAGCCCCTGTTGGAAGGGCCTCAGGTCAATGTAGTTCTCCCAAGAGGGAGGAAGAGGGTCGAAGTGATTGATTTTGGTCATGTGTTGAAATGATGAGGATAAGATGATGTTGCAGCCTTTTCCATATTGTGTGATGGTGTATTTGGCAACATTGGTCGAGAGGTCTTTCATCCCTAGCAATTTTCCATATTCGTGATGGATGTATGCTAAAAATGAATTGGGTCTATTTACGCTTCAGTAATTAATGGTTTATGCTTAACATAAATTGTGTCTGGTCGATAGTCCCTATGTGTATTGTTGTCCATAGAAACTATGTGAATGGTCTATGATGATGTATGATGTCATAATGTCATGTTGGTGGTCTGAAAATGAGAGTTGAGTTGAGTTGATTTAGGTTTGACAAGTGATGAAGTTGAATGTGACCAAAGTGCAGAAGAAGTGAAAAGCATATTGCTCTTTCATTGACAAGGACCAGAATGATAGCATAGATAGGGGTTGTTAGAACCAAAATCCCCATTCATGTATTGCATCGTTGACCATAGATTGTGTTAGAGAGGTAATCGAATCACTTTGACATTAAAATGAGCTCAAAGTCCCTTGAGTAGGTGATGTGATAGGAGAAGAGGGTAACCCATTTTAGAGAGTAGGGATAACTTTGCCCCTTTTTATAGGAGACCCTGAGACGACTACAAGCCAAGTCCATGAACCATTTTTTTTTTTTTTTGAGAGCAGACTGATCAATGTGGGAAGTCCACATAGAGATGTCACTTTGCTTGGTGGTCATTTGTGAAGCTGATCGATGCGGGAAGCTTCTAAGAAAGTGTTGTTTATAGGAAGATTTAGTCATAGCCATCCTTTGAGGGAGTGGTCTATATTTTGCTTTATATATAAGGGCTTTTGAAGAGCTATCCTTCGAGGGAGCAGTCTATTAGCTATAGCAATGATAGTACAACTGTCCTTCGAGGGAGCAGTCTGCTTTTTGATTTGATTTGATTTTGTGACCTTGGATATTTTGACATCTTGATTTATTTTTGACAGAATGTTGAGTCATGGACAAGACTATAGAAGGTCAAAGGCTTCCTTTTATTAGGACAAAGTATCCCTACATCATAAAAGGGTTATAAAGGATTTGTTAAGGGAAAAAGGGTTGAAAGGATTGAGGATTAAAAGGACAGGGATTGCTCAAGGGATGAGCTCAAGTTAAATGTCAAGTGGAGGAGTACTCGACTAATAGTAGAATGGTCGTAGATGCAAGGCATTAAGGGGCTCAGGTTCTGGTCAGCCTTCAAGAGAAGATAGACAATAAGTCCTTGATCCATACTTATGCCTGATGATATAAGGTCCGAGCCAATTAGGAGCAAATTTGCCTCGTTTACTCCGTTCTATATTGGTCACATGTTGGTTCTCTTTGAGGACGAGGTCTCCGATATTGAAATCTTGTTCTCTCATATTTTTGTTATAGGCTCGTTTGATGCGATTTTGATAGACATGGAGATGGTTGAGGGTAGTAAGATGACGTTCATCGAGTAACTCAAGTTGAGCTAATCGATCTTGACGAAATTCATCATTAGAAAGAATGTCATGTAGAGAAATGTGAAGAGATGGGATATATACTTCGAGAGGTAGGACAACCTCTGTTCCGTACACTAGTGAGAAAGGGGTAGCACCTATAGAGGTTCAGATGCTAGTGCGGTAAGCCCACAAAGTGAAGGGAACATGAATGTGCCAATCCCTTCCTGTGTCATTGACCACCTTCATGAGAATTTTAGTTAATATTTTGTTAGAAGCCTCGGCTTGCCCATTTTCTTGTGGGTAGTAAGGCGAAGAAAAACTGAGTTTAATGCCAAATGAGTCACAAAGTTTCTAGACAGTTTTGTTTTTAAATGACTTTCCATTATCGGTGATGATTTTGTGAGGTACACCGAAATGACATATGATATGGGTGTTGATGAAGTCGACAATCTTGTCGGCTTTTGTGGAGACGAGAGGAATAGCTTCCACCCATTTAGTGAAATATTTGGTGGCGGTGATGATGAACTGATGATAAAGAGATGAATGAGGATTAATCTCGCCGATGAGATATAAGCCCCATTGTGAAAAAAGCCAGAAATCTTGAGCAACTTGTAAGGCGTGGCTAGGGAGATGAAGCAAGTTAGCATGCTGCTGACACTTGATGCAACGCTAAACATAATCGCTATAGTCTTGATGAAGAGTGGGCCAATAATAACCTAGGCGAAGGATGCGCTTGGCAATCGAGTTACCACTGAAGTGTCCGCCACAAATCCTGTCATGGGCTTGTTTAACAGCATGAGAGGCTTCAGTGGAGTTTAAACAGTGAAGAAGAAGGTCATCAAAACTTTTTTTATAGAGAAGGCCCCCTAGCGTGGTATAGCGAGCGGTGTACTTGATGAAATCTCACGGTGCATTGCTAGAGAGGTTGGGAGGAATGAGAGAATGAGCCAAGTAGTCCACAAGTTGTTTATACCATACATCTTGTGAACTAGAGTCTATGGTGTGGACGAGGTTGATGTTAGTGGAAATGTATGAAGGCAATGGCACATGATGTACCATGACATAAATTCTTGATGAGGATGATGAAGAAGGAATATGTGAGGCGAGGGAAGCCATTGTGTCAGCAAACTTATTCATAGATCGAAGAATAGTCTACAATAAGTGATGGTCAAAATATGCTAGAAGGGTGTCAACACGGTGCTTGTACCTTTGTAAAATTTCATTTTTACAAAGATATGAGCCATTGATTTGATTGATGACAAGTTGTGAGTCGCCAAAGATGTTGATAGTCTTGATGCTTAAAGAAAGGGCAGTTTGAAGTCCCAAAATTAAGGCTTCGTATTCGGCCATATTATTGGTACATTCAAAGTCAAGTTTGAAAGATAGGGGCATGGGCTCACCCTCATGTGGGATGAGGATGACCCCCGCACCCCCACCGAGTTGACATTTGGAGCCGTCGAAGAACATCATCATTTGGTAGAATGTGTCATCAGTTGAGAGAGTGGTGATAGATTCATCGAGAAACTCGCACTGAGAAGGTTGATTGTCGGGAAGAGGGGCATCTGCTAGTTGGTCAGTGATTGTTTGCCCCTTTATAGATTTTTGCTGGACAAATTCCAAGTCAAACTCAGCAAGAAGCATGAGCCAATGAGCCATACATTGGTTTTGGTATGGCTTGGAATGCATGTATTTAAGAGGATCAGTGTGAGTGATGACAAAGGTTTTGTGATTGAGAAGATAGTGACAAAGCTTGGTAGTGGAAAAGACTAATGCCAAACAGAGTTTTTTGGTATGAGTATACCGAGTTTCATAGTCAACAAGTGTTCGGCTTATGTAGTAGACCACTTGCTCACGGTGTTGCTCATCTCAGTGCACGATCATGGCACCTAACAAATGGTTGGTTGCTGAGATGTAGAGGTAGAAGGGTTGGTCATCTTTAGGTGGAATGAGGACTGGTGGAGAGACCAAATAGCTTTTAAGGGCTTCAAATGCCTCTTGACAGTCCTTATCCCATTTAAAGGAGACGTCCTTCTTGAGGAGATGATGAAAAGGTTGGCAGCGGTCAGAAAGTTGCGAAATGAAGCGGTGGATGGATTGGAGCTTACCTTGCAAACTACGAAGCTGCTTGAGATTGGTTGGAGGTGGCATTTTAAGGATAGCACAGATTTTGGTGGGATCTATCTCGATGCCACGAAGAGAGATGATGAACCCCAAGAGCTTTCCTGAGAGGACCCCAAAGACGCATTTCTTGGGATTAAGGTGGACATTAAACTGAAGAAGGCAAGAGAAAATGATCTTGAGGATAGTCAAATGGTCGCAATGAAGCTTAGACTTGCCAAGCAGGTCATCTACATATTACTCCATGATTTTATGGAGGAGATCATGAAAAATATAAGTCATGGCGCGTTGATATGTGGCACCTACATTTTTCAAGCCGAAAGGCATGACCCAATAGCAGAAAGTCCCCCATGGGGTGATAAAGGTAGTCTTGTGTTGATCTTCTGGTGTAATTAGGATTTGGTTATATCCTGAAAACCCGTCCATGAGTGATAACATCTCATGACTGACCGTGAGATCAACAAGTTGGTCAATGTTAGGAAGAGGGAAGTCATCTTTGGGACCAGCCAGGTTGAGGTCGCGATATTCTGTACAGATTCGGATCCCCCCAGTTGCTTTGGTAACAAGAATGATGTTTGATACCCACTACAGATAATCAATGGGTTGGATGAAAGAGACAGAGAGAAGATGTTGAAGCTCCTCTTTGACAAGAAGTGCAACATGAGGATGCATTTTTCAAAGCTTTTGCCTAACAAGCTTAGCCTCTGGGTTTGTGACGATGTTATGGATGACAATGTTAGGGTCAATTCCAGGCATGTCACCATAGGTCCAAGCAAAGGCCTTGCTATTGTTTGAAAGAAATGTGGTATAGTCGATCTGCTCCTGGGCATCTAAAGACTGACCAATCTTTAAGATGTGAGGAACATCATAAGATGGAAGGTTAATGTCAATGGTCGATTCATTTAACATAACCTGCATTTCAGAAGGGAGGGAGTGCTGAATAAAAGAGTTGTCGGCACCCATATAGGTAAGAATGGCGTCGTCATCTATGCAGTGGATAGTGTTGATGGTTGTCGATTCATCATCTATCATATTGGGATAAACGAGAGGGAGAGACTTGGAAACCCCATTGAGTTGATAGGTTAGGGGTTCCAGGTGGATGGTGTTTATGCAAAAAAAACTAGGAGGGATGGAAACCACCGACTCCGTAGGTGAGGATGGAAGAATAGGTGAGTCTGGATGAGATTGGTCGATGGTGGGTTCATGGCAAAGATTTGTGGAAGCCTCAGTGGGGTTGTGATATCCCAGGCCATACCGTTTCTTGGCATTATCATCGTTGAGTGGCTCGATGGGTTAATGGGAGCCCTGCTCATAGCGCCCAAAACCAAAACCCTTCCATGCACACCTGTAAAGGTAAGTGTGTGTAAAGGCAGGGTTGCCAAGAAACAAGAAGTCTGAGGTGAATGGTTGGGGTGAAGAGAGAGGATTCCCGTCAAGAGGAGCTTGGTTGAGCCCCCCATAGACAAGGTTGGTTCGGAGGTGAGGAGGACCATAAGGCACAATCATCCCAATCTGATGGTCGTAACTAGGGCTATGATGAAGGCATCCATACTCTTGTAGATTTTGGAACATGTCTAGAGTTAGCAAGCGATATTCCCCAAGTGAAAGTTTTTAGAAAATATCATCCATAGAGTTTTTGGTTATTGCTTGAGAAGGTGATGTGGGGGCAACCGCCGATTGTGAACTAGTTGAAGCTTCTGCAGATGGAGACGATGCTGGGGTTGATGGCTTGATAGGAATAAGAATGTCATTTGGGCGATAGGTTGCGTTACAAGTCTTGAAAGGGGATGGGTCAGCAGGAATGACATGGACTTGTTTGTCGTGTTTAAATTTGACACAACGGTGAAGTGTTGAAGGGATGCAAGCCATGGCATGGATCCAAGGTCATCCTAATAGCATGTTATATTGGAATTCTCCCTTAATGATGTAGAAGAGCTCTGGGATTGTGCGTGGACCAACGCGAATATAGAGGACAACAGTGCCAATAGTGTTAGCGGTGGTGTCATTAAAGGATCTAAGGATTGCGTCAGTTTTGATACACAATTCTTGGGAAGAGCCAATTGATCAAAGGCATGGGTAGAAATGATATTAATGCTAGTGCCTCCATCAATCATAACGTGCTTAATACGTGTTTGATCAATGTAGGCTATGATGAAAAGAGCAGCGTCTTGATCTTCCAAGGTAGTGGTAGAAATTTCAAAATCACTGAAAGTGATAGAGGCGACAGGAGATAAAGAATGGAATAGGGTGGCTAGTGGTTGAGGGTCTTCAGGTTGGACCTCTACTATCTGTAAGGCTTTGATGAGGGCTTGACGATGTTGAGGTGAGGTTTGGATGAGGTCATAAAGGGACATCTTCATAGGCGTCTGATGAAGTTGTTTCAACATGGACTCATGAATCGGCCCGAAAGAGGAAGAAGAAGAAGGCTGAGATGCACCAAGGATAGAAATTTTAGGCTTGGGCAGTTGAGGTGGCTTGACAAAAGGGTAGGTCCAATGAATGGCAGCTTTTTCTTTTGCCTTATCCTTTTGTGACCTAGTGGTTATGTGGATAGCATTGATTTCAAAGATAGGAGGTGAAGAAGGTGGAGTGGTTTGCTGGTGAGATGTTGATGTGGTTGAAGAGGTTGGATGGGAAGGTGTCGAGGCTCGGTCAAGAGTGTCCTCAAGGAGAAGAGTGTCCTTCTCCATATAGCGGTGAATGATGGCCTTGAGGGCATAACAAGTCTCGGTATCTTGTCCTGGCGTACGATGGTATAAGCAAATCTTCGTATCGTCGAACTAGGAAGGCTTGGACCCGAGAGGTTGGAAAGGCTTGGGTGGAAGGGTTATGCTGGAAGTCTACAAAAGTTGGCATAATATCAAAGCATATGAACCTACTAAGGGATCCGTGCTTGTTGATGCATGAAGCACTGGTGACTTTTGCTTGGAAGGTGTTGAAGAAGGCTTCCATACCACCTTTTGGGTTGGTGGTGTGGCCACATGTGAAGATGGCACTTTCTTCATGAGAGGTGCTGAATTTTTGAGAGGGGGTAGACTTATGGTTGGCGAAGGAAGTAAGGGAGGTAATTTGTTTTGGTTAAGGGTTGGAGTAGGGAGCACTCCGATTAGGGTAGAAGGATGAGGGCCTAAAATGGAGGGTAATGTTGATGGTGGGGGAGGGGTTCACTTCTGTGGTCTGGTAGTCTTCTTCGACTTGGTTGGAAGACTACTATTGGTCGAGGTCTGGTCTAAGTCCGCCTTCACTTGCAGGTGAGTGAGGGTAGAGACAGAGTGAATGTCGAGTGACTTGATTGGTTTAGATGGGGTAGATGCAGGTTTAGAAGTGGGAGTCTAGTCTTTGTTGAGAGTCTTGGGAGATTCTACCTTAGGAGGATTGGCAGCATGAGACGAGATGGCACGGGGATGTTGAAGAGCTTTAAGACATTCCCACAATCCCTGATGCTCCACTTTCCTTGAAGGGAGAAGTTCAATTTTCTCCACTAGTCGGGAAAATGGTTGAGAAGATGTTAGATGAGGTTTGGGTCCTTGAGAAGATGTGAGTGGTTGCGGGCCTACAAATGTGTTAGGTGTGGCAGTAGTTTCAGACTCCAGGTGTGTGGGAGTCATAATTGGATTGTTGTTGGTCAAAGAAGATGGAGAGTCAGGTTCTTCTCATGGTGGAGAAGGAACTGGAGAATGTGGCTCCTCAAGGGGGTAAAGGGCAGGGATGATGGTGCCCTCCACTTGCGTTCGAGGAGTAGGAAGGGTCAGGTCCTCCATAGGCAATAGGAAGGAGGATGGTGAGACTGGTGGTGCCGGTAAGGTTGAGGCATCCTCTGAGATGAGAGAGGTTGATAGAGAACTAATCGGAGAAAGAGGTTCATCCACATGTGATGGACTGATAGATGGACTAACCTCTTGAGGTTGGTCGGGGATGAAGGGCGAGACCGTATTGACTGTTCGAATGTTGTGTTCATGAGTGTTGTCAATCAAGGTCTGGACATTATTTTGGGTCGGTGGATGATTGGGGAATGGTTGCTTGAAGATGTCGATGCCCTGATTAGGAGGTGCATTGGGATTGTCTAGGACAAGGTCACCCTTTTCAAGCATGTCTTGGATTGTGTTTTTAAAGGTCTTACAGTTACCCGTGTCATGACCTTTGACACGGTGGTAATTGCAGAAGTCATTTTCCCTATACCACGCAGGGATGGCGTGTGAGGGATCAAATTGTGGAGGTGGTCAGATCTGGGGGAGATTGAGAACCCCCTATCTAACAAGTTTTTCCAGCACAGACGCGTATGATTCTTTGAGAGGAGTATACTGTCATTATATGTATCTTTGCTAGAATTGGTGGGTGGCGCTCTGAGATGTGGATGGCTCAGGTTGATTGGTTGAAGAAGACGAAGGTCTAACAACCATAGTGTTAGCTGAAGCTTTACACTTAGGATTAGATGATGAAGGTTTAGAAGAAGAGGAGTCATTGATCTTAGAGTTGGGATTCTTGCTCTGCAACTTGACTTTATTCTCCTCGATGGCACATAATTCAAGTTTGTGGGCCATTGTAAAGGCTTCATCGAAGGTGCGGAAGGTCTGAACCCGTAAGGTGGAAGAAATATGTTTGGCGCAGGCTTGGGAGAAAAGTTCAATAAGTTCGGGTTGGGGTAAGGAAAATGAGAGTTGATTGATGAGGCCTCTCCAATGAGCGATGAAATCAGCAATGGATTCATCCTCAAATTAGCAGATAGAATAGAGGTCTGTGATTGAGACCTTTTTGGTGATGTTGATGGAGAAGTGATCAAGAAAGAGCTGAGCCAGCTGTGTAAATGTGAAGAGGGAATGGCTGGCAAGAGAGCTGTACCAGTCAAGCGCAACACCAGAGAGAGACATAGGAAACGTGTGTAAAAGCAATGCATTGTCATGGGCAATAAGGTAATAGGCATGTCTGAATGCCTGTAAGTGTTGTTGTGGGTCTTCCTTGCTTTGAAAGCGAGAAAACTTAGGAAGCTCCCAGTGACTGGGATATGCCCTGATCGGGACAGAAGGATGAATGGGCTCATTGCAAATTTGCTCGTATGAGAGAGCATTGTGTGAGCCATAAATGGAGGTCTCTAGGCTAGACATCTTATCCATCAGCATTTTGATGATATCTGCTGACGGATTGGCAGGTGGAGCACCCCCTAGATTATAAGGTGCTTGAAAGATATTGAGAGGGGCATATGACGTGGTTGGTTGCATTTGTGTAGACGCAACATATGGGTAGCTACTTATCAAGGCAAAAGTTGAAGCCAAGGGCACTTGTGTTATGGGGTTGGTAGGCACAAGTTGGATAGGGGCCGTCAAAGATGGTTGAGGAGTGGCCACACTTGTTGAAGGGTAGACAGTTACTCTTGTGTTGATAGGTGCAAGAGTAGGGGGGATAGAGACCACTAGGTTTTGGAAAGGTGTAGTATTTGGTTGAGTAGTTTGAGGTTGAGGGGTATCGGAACCCCCATGGAGGTAAATCTAGAAGGAGAGGCTAAATTTTGAAGGTAGGACACGGTTGGGTTATTAGTCGAGGTGTTGGCTTGATTATCTATAGGTGGAATTGTAAATGTTGTTGATGTGATCATTGTCTCGACTAAGGTAGTCGACATCCCATAGATTGCGTTGCCTAGGGAGTCTCGCATTTGGCTATGCACGAGATAGTGTTACAAGGCTTTGACGTTGAGGTCCAAGAATCATGCGAAATCTTGGTCCCCTTCTGGGACAATAGGAGTCTGGGGTGGGGTTGGGCGAGTAGGAGTTCTTTTAGTATCTGAGTGGAACTCCATTATAGGACTGGTTATGGATGGTGAAGGCAGAAGCGGTTGTTACCTCGCATGGTCAAGAAGATCCTTTGTTTGACTATGTGTCAAAACCATTCAAGGCAAGAAAAGGTCAGGTTTCAAAAAATTGTGTTTTTTCAGTTTCAGAAACTCAGAATGTGGTTTTGACAGAAAAAAGGAGCAGGTTTTAAGGTTGTTGTTTTGAAAAAAAAGAACTGTGACAGAGACCGATGTCAGTTAAAAAATTGATGTCGATGAGAAAGATGGCTGACGTCGGTCAGATAACTGAAGCCAGAGATAAAAGATGACCGACGTCGGTGGTAAAACTGATACCGGTGATTGTGTTTTCCAGAAACCCAAAAGACTTGAAAATTTTTGGAAATCAAAGAAGAAGAACGTCCTCACTAGCTCAAACAAGCAGATAAGAATAGAAAAGATGAAGAAAACAAGTAGAGCCTAAGCATTAAATCCCTAGAAATAAATTATTAAGCTCGTGTGGCTTATGCCTTAAAGTGATGTTTAGGGAGGTTGGTTGTTAGAAGGGTCCTAGAAGAAGTAGTATAAAGATGGTTTCAGGTATGTTTAGGTGTTCAAAAGTCTGTGTTAGGTTTGGTACATGGCCTGGTGCTAAGGAGCAAGCTCCCCTCACTTCATGAGCCCAGTGATGAGCTGGTCTCGCTTAGCCAAAATATACCTTGCCTAGAGATTATCCTCTACCAGAGAACAGAGTGGGCTTTCCCCTTGGTGGTGAAATCCAAGTGGGATTGACAAGGAGGGGTAAGGTATCAGTTGGGTGATGAAATCCCAGTCGGGCCTTGTCTCAAGTAAGTTTGATGTTTGATTTAGTGCAAGTGGTTCGGTTGTGTAACATCAAGTGATCTATGATTAATTCAATATGTGGTTATTAATTACTAAGTGTGGACTAAGAGATGCAAGCAAACAAAAATGCAATGCAGTGTGTTTTAATGCCCAAGTCGAAATGTTAAGTTCGGATGAAAAACAAGTTGAGAAAGGGTTTGAAGGATATGATTTTTGACTAGTTTAGAAGTGCAAGAAAAGAAAGAAAAGTTCTTTTTATTCCTGCTTATGATGTCTTTTGGAAGATAGAAGAAAGAGGTGAAGAGGGAGAAACCTAATGCACCTAAATGAAAAAAGAAGGAAAGGAACCCAAGGAAGGCCCTAAGGGTCCCACCGGGCGTGCCAGAATGTTTCTATGCTAGATTTTTGCTTTCACATTCAAAGAAGGAATTAAGAAACTAAGAAGAATGGTCAAGGCTTGTATGTACCTGGATATAGTTGTGTGCACCATAATCCAGATGAAGTGAGAACTCCTCTTTGGTTGTGGAGGATGACACCTGCAAAAGAAAGAGACTAAGACAAAGAAGGTGTTAGATAAGGAGATGGTGGGTTGCCAAGCAAAATCTTGAGAGATGTCAACCCACTGATTAATAAAAAGATGTCTGATAAAGGATAGAAAGATAAAAGACTAAAAATGATAAAGACAGAATGAAAAGTGGAAGCAAATGCTTACCTAAATGTTGATGTCGGCCAAGTCACAGTCGTCGGCGTCGGTGGTCTTACCGGCGTTGGTTGTCAAGGCTATCGAGGTCGGTTAGTCTACCGACATCGGTTGGGGAAGTGACCGGCATCGGTCGGGGCAGTAGTCTATGGACGAGGTCTGGACAGGGTTTTGGTCTGTGGATGGGTCTGAGACAGAGTTTTGGCCTTGGTTGAATGGTCTAGGGGTCTAGGTCTGAGAGTCTGGTTTTGGTTAATGGTCTGGGAGTATGTGCAGAGTTCTAGGACAATGGACAGAATGTCAAAAAGGGACAAAGGGATAGAAGAGAACAACAGGGGGACAGGGATATAAGGATTCGAGTCTAGTCTGGTCTGGTGATAGGGAGTGCTGAGTTGATTAGACAGAGAGTGTTTGTCTAAAGAGAGACTAAACGGGTGTCAGAGGCAAATAAAAGAGAATAAGAGGTGAGAGAAGGCTTTTCAGCCTCTCTGGGAAGAACAGAGAAGGTTGGGTCAAGGGTGCTTAGAATAGATAGAGACAGAATGCTAATATATTTGAAATGATACTGAAATAAAAATAGTACAAATACTTAGCTGTGACACGATTTAGAAAAGGTGCAAAAGCTGTGTTTCCGTTGCTGCTGGTGATGGAGATATCAGGCAATCCCTATACAGAATGTCTGATGCAAGACCTCGGTGCCTGGAAAATGTTGTCAAGAATGTTGATCCCTGCAAGAAAACAAGAAGCCAGAGCACTGGAAAGCAAGAGCACACGAGAACTTTGTTTCGCTGGAAGAAGTCCTTAGATTCGTGATTAGCTCCAGAGATTAACGATTTCTGATTAGCCCCGTCAAAGGTTAGAAATTTAGTTTAAGTGAAACTGATGTCGGCAATCCTGCCGGTGTCAATTGACATTTGACCAATGTCGGCGGGTGGAGAATGGGTAAAAGAGCCACCAAGCCCGTTCTCCATCTGCCAAGTACACTATCTGTTGGAGATATGTCGAAGGTTGGGCTAAATATGCACGAGAGTTGGTTAGGTGGTTAGAAAGAAGTAGGAATAGGTCTTGGGTGAGTCATAAGGTGGGAAATAGTCTAAGGCGAGGTGTCAGACGAGGTGTTATAGGTGTTGTGTCAAAGGGGAGGATATTAATAATAAATTATTATTTTTAAATTAGTAAGTGCATGGTTTAGGAATGGGTTAGGAATGGACCAAGGGTGAGGATGACCAAAGGTTAGACACGATTTTGGTGTCTACAATAAGGAACCACTATGATTATATATATTATTTATATTAGTAATTATTTATTCATGATTAGATTCACAAACCTTCCATAGAATCCTTTATAATGGTCTACCCTGATATTTTTACAACTAAACATTTGTTGCAAGAACCAAATTTGAATAGTGGATTATCTTTCTATGTACTTTGTAGTCTTAAAAAAATATACATTTGAATTTTTTATAGGATAACATAAAATACAATTTCTAGTAACTAATGCAAACCCAATGGGATAATGAATGATTTTCCCATCTGTGATCGTAAAAGTCAAATTTTGTTTTTCCTCTACATAATGGTAAAAGTATTAGTTTGTCCCCTCCTCGTTATCCTCATCTACAATAATTACATAAACATAACCAACATCTCAAAACACGACATGATTTAATAACATCATCTATTGAGATATTTACCAAATTGAGTATATGAAACACATATTAAATATATGGTAATTAGTTTCACTAGATCAAATACATTATCAAAGTCATGTGATGATGTCAACTTTATATATTTTAATGTTGATGGAACCTGATAAGTTTAAATTAGAACTAGAGGCTTACAACTCCATTCATCCACCTTTTCTTGTCACTTTCACTTTTTTTTCAATCAAAATTGTTTCATGTAGAACAAAATCATGCCATATGCCTTGTATGAACCATTTAATAATGTACTCACTTGATCTTGTTACTATCATACAATATTCATAGATTGTTATTGTTTATCCTCCATTACACAAAAATATTTATGAATAGTGTACTTTTGTTGAGCACCATTCCCATATTTTCATTGCATCATTCAACTATGTTTATCGCATTTGTCAAATTGGTGATATCTTCAAATTTTAACTCTTATCTTACAAGTGCTCTTTTAACACATGCTCCTACACTATCATGCTCCCATTTTCCATGGATTACTTTAGTGAAACTCTGAATATGTTGTACACTAGTAGTGACATGTGTAGACATCCAATTCCTAACACCATTGTGTTGAAATTTTCAACCTTACTTGAATTTTTTAAAACACATAATTTGGGCCAAAATCACTTAAACATGATAAATGGTTCAAGCTTGTCATATACAAGTACAGATGTAGGCTAATATATCCCTAAATAGGGTAATGCATTTTATGTGATTATTAACTTTGATCAAATCATTTTGAGTCAAAATGATGAAAATGCATTTTGGTGCTTTGGATTACTCTTTTTTTCTAATTTGGAAGCACACATCATGTGCATGTGTTATTTTGTGTCGATGATGTCCTAAATGGGATGATAGTCCATACATAACTAACATCACATTCTAATTACTCTTCAATCAAATTACAACCTATTAATATGAATTTTTGACCTATTTGATTAATTATGCACCAATTTTCAAAGAATTGCACTAAAATTGATAAATTTTACTTAAGCAAATTAAACCAAATTATGAGCTTAAGTAAGAATTCCATGGAATTTATTAAATATTTATTTATTGGAAATTGACTCCTATCAACTGCATCATTAAGTGAGGTCATTTTTGGGGTGGCATCCATAAGCCATAAATGCAATAAATATCATAATTATGGCTTCCCATGCCTCTTTAATGCCCCTTCCTCCCAAATCATTATGAGGATATTTATGGATTTTATGTACATAATTGGATTAATTCATGACCACACATACTGATCTTGAGATGGATGGTCATGGTTGATCCTGACCACTTCAGAAAATCTTTAAATATGAGGCTTCTCACTAACATTTTTAAGATTGATTTGTGTAAACTTATAATGCATGATTCTCTCCACAACTTTTCTTTGTGTTGACTATTATGTTTTATTTGGAATATGATAACTCCATTGATAGACATAGATTTGATTTCATATCTTGAGCCTAAATTATAGTTGTATTATTTATATGATGATGAGCTTGGGCTTGCACCATTATTGGAGGCTTGAAATCCAAATCAAGGGGAAAACACGCTTGGAGCTACTTATGGATGGTGGGAAGCTCTTGGGAAGGTAAAGTATGTTTTCTTTATTTCATTGAGTTCTTTACTATCATTTGCACACTCCATTAAATAGGTTGGCCTAAATTGTTAGTTCTTATGCATTTTATTGGATTTCATAACTAATGCTTGATTTAACCATCTTTATAATCCATATCTACATCTTGGCATACCCAGTGGGACAATGCATCCCTCTCAAGAAAAGAAGACATTTTGGCAATCTTAGATTTCAGTAAAAGTCATTAAAATTCCTTTAACATCAAATTTTATCTTATTTTCCCCATGTTTTTAATGTTTTTTATTGATACATAGGTCACACAGTGATCAACATCAGTTCTGTGTAACAAGCATCGGTCACGACTAATCGACATCGATTAGATTGTATGGAAAAATACATCTAAAAATTTCCATTTTTGAGATTTTCTCAAGTTTGTAGTTGTAAAATTGAGTTTTTAAGTCTCTGGTCTAAACATATTTACCTAATCCAAAATTCTATTTTGTATTTTTTATCCTAACATTATGCTAACAAGCATTTGTTGTCCAATTCATTTTTGCCTAAGAGTTCACATGTGACCGTTATCTGTCATTTTTTGATTGATAATGGTTATTTTATGATCGATATCAGTCTTGAAACAATCAACATTAGTCACTATTGACCAAAATCAGGATCTATATTTTTAAAATAAATAACCTAAGAGTAAGAAATCCAAACTTTCTTATTTAATTATCAATTGTGTTTCAAAGATAAAGGAGAATCTTTAATTTTTCTTGTAGGAACCATGAGGAAAAGTAGATAATTTGAGCATAATTAAGTTTATAACCTTCCCTTTGGTGTTTAAAAGGAACCTAGATGAGCATTTCTAAATCTTGAACCTTCCCTTTAGTGTTTAAAAGGAACTTAGATGGTTTATTTGATTGTTTTGTGAATGTTTTTGCAAACTAAGGCCAAGGGGCCAAGAACTTCACTTAACATTTCAATTTGGTGTATAAAATGAACTTAAAATTAAATTTTAGAATTTTTGAAATGATTTATGAAAACCATCTATTTCTTATTAGATTGTTTGAGCAAATATAATTATGCATGTATGCTTCTCCCCATCCCCTATAGGGAACTCGAGTGACCAAAAACACCTTCTCATTGTGATTGTGCCTTTATCCAAGGCATGAAAAGGAATTTTCATAGGCTCTTACAAAAACCCTTATGGTTTGGATGATCTAAAAGCAACCTCTAAAGCCTTTTCACTTAGATCATTTATTTTTATGCAATTGGTTTGTGGAGGGGAGATCATTGCTTCTTCATCAGTTCTTTAGGGAAGCTTTGACTCAGGGCTTCATCTCTCAACACTAAATTTAACCCCTCTTCATGGGGGGTATATAAATTGGTATCACCCCATTGGGATGGTGGTTTGAGCAGTTAAACCATTTTTTTTAGTGACAAGCCAACCTAAAATGTATGATTGATCAAGACATCATACTACATTGAGAAATTGAAAGATGTAATGGTTGTGAAAAAGACAAGACCTTTTCACAATGAGCCAATTGACATGGATCCAATTGATGTGTTGCATCTATTGTGTTATCACACTTGGGACCATCTAGATGGTCGTAAATTATAAGTTTTAGACAAACCCACATGTCATGGAGTATTATTGATGCAGGGTGTGCTCGAAGGTCCATGTCATCATATTGTCTCTTAGGAGAAGGGGGTGTAAAATACCCTACCAATTAATGCACTTTTATTTTGGTCGAATAATTTGATTCCTCACAAATGCAAGTATAACACTGGATTTCAACTATACAAAGAAACCTTGATAGTTTAGGGCTTAAGATGATTTCTTAGTTGTATTGGTCTTTGTCTTTACTTGGTTATTGATTTAAGTCAAAACTTGATTGTAAACAAATGTCATAACCAAACACATTTCCAAATTTTATTGAACAAGGAGGTGTTATGTTGGTCAAATCCAAATCAATCTTTACCTTATTCAAACATTAATCTTAAACATTATGTTTGTCCAAATAGTGTAGTTATTTTGCCCATCTAAGTCTAAAACACTTTCCAAAATCTTTAAGTCCTTCATTGACAATTCAAATTTAGAATTGCACCTTTTTAAGTTATTAGGTTAATGTGTTAATTGGTTTTACCATTTTCACTTAACTTGAGTAACTTGGGTTCAATTCCCCATTTAGATTGAGGGCCATTTATAAACTAATTATCATTTGATCATTGTGAAATTAGGTCATTAAGTGTATCCCTCACACTCTAAGTTCTATAACACATTTTATTGTAACTTCTATTACAATTTTGCAGTGTCATGATCCCCATTTGTATCTATTTTCATACTTAGGAATTCTTGCATGTTTTCACATCTTGAGTTTCTTGGTTTGCACCACCTCCTTAATCTGAAGGTCTTTCTTTTAGTTTCCTAGTAGTAATCCGTCGAAGTTGAATTAGATTTTTTGGTATTGTTGTAGCTCTCAACCTACGTTTGGTGTAAAATTTTACACTTAAGTCTTTGAGTTATCATGCCCTCTTCTAATTCATACTATTTCAACCCTATCCAAGGTTGATTAATTTCATGAAAACATTCCTCTAATTGATTGGTATTATGCCACCTCATTTTTATTATAGTCTCTTGGTCACCTTGTCATTTTTTTTAGATAAGATCAAAACACATACCTTGTTTAAACATTTTCCAAATCTGGTTAAACATAGAGAACAACCTTATAAACATTATGCAAGGTATACTCACAAGGGGGTTTCTTGTGGCCCCAGTTTTGAGGTAGATCACTTTCATGGCAAACATGAACTCTCTATCTTATTTGAGGATGTCACTCTCTTTGAGCCTATTTTTTAAAACCAATCCAATATATGTTGATTATTGTACATCAAACTCATCTTTCCCCTTTGATTTGTGCACTTTACTCAAAGGATACCATTTTAGGACATATTCCTTTGATTTTCATGCTACACTCAAAGGTTACCATTCTCGGTTATCCCCCTTTAGCTTGTGCAAGTGATCAAGCTCCAAAACACTCAAAGGTTACCATTTTAGGCTATTATCCTTTAGCTTATGTGAGCAATAAATATCTTAAATGCATAAAGGTTACCATTTTAGGGCCTCCTCCTTTGGTTTGTTCAAGCAACTAGACTATGCCACATACTATCATTACCATTTTAGGCCCATTGCCTATGTTTTTTGAACCTATTGTTGAATAATATCCATTTGATAAACCTAAGTTTGTTAATCTCTTCAATAGTCTAATTTTTGGAGGTCCCATTATTGAACCACAAAAAATTACTCACCCTAAGCCAAATGTTCCCCACTTTATAAATTTTGTTCTAATCTTTGAGCCAAAAAAAGAACCATTACCTCTTCAAGATCCATCTTATGAGGACCAAAATGTGTTCAAAGTTGATATTTTGTGACCAATTGTAAACCAAGATCATAATGTTATTATTGAGACACCCATTTATGATGATTCAACCTATGATGAATTACCTATTCACATTTTACCTATTTTTAAAGATCCTTATCTCCTTAACAATCTAGTCTCAACAGAGTTGTCTGTTTATATTTTTCCACTTGTTGAGGAGTCTCTTTTTGATAGACAAGATTTTGTGAGTTATCCCTCAAGCAATTCCATCTATTTGAGGGGTTTTACTTAGACAAGTTAGTCTATGTTGAACCCTTCCTAGATGAATTAATTTTTATAGATCTCATTATGCCATCACAAGTCATTACTTATTTGATACCAAGAATTCAAAAAAACATCATTATAGAAACAACCACATCAAATGAAGAAACAACATTATAGTTAGGTTCCCTTTCTAAATTGACATTAGATTTAACATCAGAAGTACAATCACTATTATAATTGATATCAGATTTAGAGTCCCTTGAATCGAACTCAGATTTAGAAATAAAGTACAATCATGGTTGTTACAACATTGGTTATAATTTCCCTATGGATCAATTTGAATATATTTTTGATCCTTATACAATTTTTGAGGATGATTACTTTAGCATTGACACATTTTATCCTAGTATCTTCTATGAGGATTGTGTTGCCTTTCATCATTCCATTACCCCCACCCATAATAGCCATTATATTGACATTCCACCTCCCACAAGTATTGATTAGGACTAACATAATAACACTCTATTGAAATACATCCATGGTGACATACCATTTACAAAAAATCATGGGGTTGAAGACGAAATTCATGTAGAAGAAGAACAATCTCCTAGTGAAACCTTTTCTAAGGCATTAGGGGATGATTAAAGCTCAAACTCAGCATCTTTTAGTGAAACCTTTTTGAAGGCACTAGAAGATAATCAAAGGTAAATGTTAACATCTCTTCATGAAACCTTCTTGGAGGCACTATGGGATAATGAAGACAATTTCATTGGTGAAAACTTCTTCAAGGTGTCAATAATTGAGCACAAAAGTTCTTAACTGCTTGACGAAGACATTATCAATGATCAAATCATTATAACTTCTAATCTATAACATAATCAGATGGTATCTACTCTCAAGACAAAATAAAAAAATCTCATGGTCCTATGAAGATCATATTCAGAGGGTTTTAGCCATGCCACATCCAAAATTATGTTAAATCCATAATCAACAACATTGTGTGTGCCTAAAAATCTCAATCTTCATGTATTATCCAACCATTATCCATTCCATTATTATCCACCCATTTATTACCAATTTATACCATTTATCATGTGCTTAACATTATCTACCATTATTTGCATCACTTTCCTTTTTAGAGGCTTAAAAGATATCTTGTCTCGATATATGAAGGAAGTAGAATCAATGAGCAACGAGGATCACAAACACATTATTGAGATCCATATTTGTAGTAGGTTCTTGATAAATAAACTATTTTGAAAGGGTGTTGGATAACAATTTTATGATTGATTATTATAGTTATCTCACATATTGACTAGGATGTGTATCTCTACATCAATAGAGCAATTATACAGATGAGGTATTGGGTTTCAATTTATATGATCAATTATTCTGGTTGCCTCACATGTTGACTAGGATGTGCATCTCCACGTCAGTAAGAGCAGTGGAACCATTTTTCATCATACCATTATGTTCCATTTATCATGCCTTGTATCTTTTGGATAAACCCATAGACCATTTTATTCTAGGCATCTTTTACCATTGTGTCCTATTTTACCACATTGTTTGAACTATATTGACTTGAGTTCCTTAAGGAATATGTAGGTAGTGCTCAATTTGTATTGAGGTTAGCTTGGTCAGCTTCACCATGCTCTCACCATTTTTTGAGCACACCAAGCCAATCATTACTATTGGGGATCAACCAACAAAGTTGATTACTATGTGAAAGCAATAAAACACGGAATTAACCAGAATGATAAGTAACTAGAATCAAAAATAGCAAAGAATAAGAGATACAAGAAACCACCCTGAAAACTTATATTAAACTCTTTACAGAAGGAATACAATTGAAGAAACTTCTTTTCTTCCACACCTCTCTCAGATGTATAGATCTCTTTCTAGATCTCTTTCCCTCAAGAACTCTCTCTCTCAATTACAATCAACTCCAACAACCTGGAATGATTCACATATACAATTCTGTACTATTCAACACTACACATACAATAAGCTAAGAAGATCTATCCTATTATTTAATAATTAGGAAACATGAGCATATAACTACAGCCATCAGATGCACCTCCTAATCAAGGGCTCTAAACAGTCTTACTAAAGATAGAGATGCGGACTTAAGACTATCACTTAATCCTACCATGCAAACACTCTGTTCTGTCCACGGAAATAGCTTTTTGGATGCACAGGTGACCGACATCGGTCCCTACCTATTTGCTTGTGACTGACGTCAGTCAATCCATGACTGATGCCGGCATCTCCTGGTCTGCTCTTGACCGACGCCGGTGATTGTGTAAACCTTCAACTTTGCAAAGTGCTCCTTTGGTGAAGCTTTTAGCTCCACACCTTAACAATCTCCCACTTGGAGATAAACAGTGCACTAATACTTGTACAACAACATCTTCTAGCTTCTCCATCTTCAAATCAATCATGAAGACCAATAGAAGTTGAATGAAGATTTAACTTCTCCTTTGCTACCGACATGGTTAACATATCAACAGGGTTCTTATCTGTATGGATCTTCTCCAACTTCAACTCACCATCCTCCAATACCTATCTTATGAAGTGGTACCTAAGCTGTATATGCTTTATTCTTGAATGAAAGGCTGAATTCTTAGCCAAATGAATTACACTCTGACTATCACTATATAATCTGCAACTCTCTTGCTCCTTTCTAAGCTCTTCCATGAACTGTGTCATCCATATCATCTCTTTGCTAGCCTTTGTGACTGCAATATACTCTGCTTCTGTAGTTGACAAGACAACAACCTTCTGCAACTTTGATATCCAACTAATCGTCATTCCACCAATAGTGAAAACATATCCTGTGGTGCTCCTTCTGCCATCCAAATCGCCTGCCATATCTAAATCTAGATAACCATGTAGAGAAGTATCTGAACCTCTATAGCACAATGCCTACTACTGGTTCCTCTCAGATATCTAAGGATCCACTGAACTGCTTTCCAGTGTTCCTTTCCTGGATTGGCCATATACCTACTTACAACTCCCACTGCTTGGGCAATATTCGGTCTAGTACATACCATTGCATACATTAAACTCCCTATAGTGGAATAATATGGAACTCTACTCATGTACTCTACCTCATCATGTGAATTAGGACATTGTTCTTTACTTAATTAAAAATGTCCAGCCAAAGGTGTGCTTACCAGTTTTACATCCTGCATATTGAACCATTTCAACACCTTGTTCACATAATCCTCTTGAGACAAAATGAACCTGTGATTTTTCCTATCTCTCTTAATGCTCATGCCAAGGATTTTCTTTACTGCTCCCAAATCCTTCATGGCAAATGTTTGAGCTAATTTCACCTTAAGCTCAGAGATATCTTGCATGTGTGATCCTGCAACCAACATATCATCTACATACAACAATAGAATAATATATCTACCATTATTCAATCTCTTAAAATACACACAATGATCAGATTGACACCTACTATAGCCATGCTCAGTCATAAACCTATCAAATCTCAAATGCCACTGTCTAGGAGCTTACTTGAGGCCATACAAGGTTCTCTTCAATCTGCACACTAACTTCTCCTTACCTTTGACCTCAAATCCTTCCAGCTAATCCATATATATTTCTTCATCCAAATATCCATGAAGAAACATTGTCTTAACATCAAGCTGCTTAAGATGCAAATCCTCAATAGCAACTAAAGACAATATAGTCCGTATAGAAGTCATTTTAACAACAGGAGAAAAAATCTCACCAAAATCAATACCTGGTCTTTGTGCAAATCCTTTCACTACCAATCTGGCCTTATATCTCATCTGTCCATTCTCACCTTCTTTCAACCTGTAGGTCGATCTGTTCTTTAGTGTCTTCTTTCCTACTGGCAACTCAACCAAATCCCATGTTTGGTTCTCTTTCAAGGACGCCATTTCCTCAACCATGCCACGCTCCCACTGATTATTGGATTTTACCTATATTACTTCATCAAAACTCTCTAGTTCACCACCATCAGTAAGCAATACATAGAATAATGAAGGAGAATATCAAATTAGAGGTTTACTTACCCTTTTTGACCTCCTGATGGGTGTCTGAGACTCATTCACAACACACTGTCCACCCAAATTATCTGACAGTGACTGACCTTGGTCACCTCTAGGCCTATAACTTCCTGACGTCAGTTCTCCCTAACCGACCTCAGTTCCTTCTTGGCTGACATTGGTCACTGTCTGACTGACATCAGTTCCTGTTCTACCGACATCGGTTCCTGCCTGGCCGACGTCGGTCTCTGTGTTTTCCTGTCTGTGATTATATTTTCTTACAAGTTCATTTTGGACCGTCACCTCCTCCAATTCTCCATTGCTCTGCCCAAATTGATTTAGCTTCTTCAACTGATCACTATACATCACTTTTTCATTGAAAACAACATCACGACTCCTAATTATCTTGTTAGTTCTTAGATTCCAAAACTTGAATCTGAAATCATCAGAGCCATAGCCAATAAATGTGTACCTCATAGACTTAGCATCCAACTTCTTTATATTTTCCTTATCAACGTGCACAAAGGCTTCACAACCAAAAACTTTGAGAAATGAGAGATCTACCTTTTTACCTATCCATGCCTCTTATGGAATTCCACCATCCAGAGTTGTAGAGGGTCCTCTGTTAATCAAGTACACTACAGTATCAACAACTTCTGCCCAAAACTCTAAGGGCAACCCAGCATGCAACCTCATACACCTTACACGCTCCATTATTGTTCTATTCATCCTTTCAGCAACTTCATTTTGCTAAGGTGTCCTTGGAACCATTCTTTGTCTGTGGATTCCATGCATATAACAATACCAGTTGAACTTATAGCTGTAAAACTCACCACCATTGTCTGATCTTAGGCACTTCAATCTTCTACCTATTTCATTCTCAGCCATAGCTTTCCAAATCTTAAAAGTGTCAAAAACATCAGATTTCTTTCTTATACAATAGACCCATACCTTTCTTGTAACATCATCTATGAAAGAGACAAAGTACTATGATCCTCGAATAGAAGCAACCTGAGCTGGTCCCCACACGTCTGCATGAACAAGCTGTAATTTGTGCTTCTTCTTTGTTGATCCAGTCTTGAGAAAACTCACTCTCTTCTATTTCCTAAAAACATAGTGCTCACAAAAATCCAGATCTATGCTTTTCAAATCTGAAAGCTTACCTCTTGACTTAAGAATGGACATTCCCTTATCACTCATGTGGCCGAGCCTAGAGTGCCACAACTTTGCATCCACATCTGAAGTAGATAATACAGAAGGAGAATTATTAGTAACACAATTACATAAATAGAGAGTACCTACTCTCTTACCTCTGGCCATTACAAGTGCACCCTTGGTCACCTTCCAAGATTCAGCTATGAGAGTTACTGTACAACCCTCATCCCCTAACTTTCTTGTAGAAATCAAATTCCTCTTCAAGCTGGGAACATGCATGACATCTCTCAACACCCACGTGTTGCCATTCTACATTTTCAGCTGCACTTTTCCTTTGCCAATAATTTTACAAGGCTCATCATCCCTTGAATACACTATTCCAAAATCTCCATGGACATAGTCACTAAAATATTCTCTATTGGGGGTAGCATGAAAAGATGCACCAGAATCTAAAACCCAAGATTTTATATTATTATGCAAAGAGAATATAAGATCATCTTGTGCAATACCTGCAACTTTTACTTCTTCCTTTCCTTCGTGCTGATTGTCCTCCTTAGGCTTTGACCATCAATCTTTGCTTATGTGCCCTATCTTTCCACAATTCCAACATTGTGGCTTCCTACCATTTCTAGATTTGGATCTACCTCTCACCTTTGATTTAGACCTTGATCTCCCTTTCTTGCTCTTCTCTTTTTTCCTTCCCCTGCTCTCAAAACTTAAAGTGTTCCCTGATGTTTCCTCTATGCTTTTCTTGCAAATTTCTTCATTCAAGATTACACTAACAACATCCTCTACTTTTAAAATATTTGAAGTAGATGCAGTATTACTAACTACCATTACCAAGCTATGCTAGCTTTTAGGCAAAGAACATAATATTAAAAGAGCTTTAATTTCATCATCAAACACTATTTTGACTAAATTTAATTGATTTACAATTCCATGGAAATCATTTAAATGATTAGATACAGATCCACCTTCCTGCATTTGCAAATTAAATAACTGCTTCATAAGATATACCTTATTTGAAGATAAGGGTTTTTCATACAAATTTGCTAAAGTAGTCATATACTCTACCATAAACTTTGCATGTGATAAATTAGATATCACAGTAGATGCCAGACTCAATCTTATAGATCCAAGAGCCTTTCTATCAAGAACTTCCCATTCTTCATCATCCATGTCTATGGGCTTCTTTGCAATCCCACCTAACGGTAAGTATAGATCTTTCTGATACAAATAATCCTCTATCTGCATTCTCCAATGTTGATAATTCTTGCCATTAAACTTCTCCATTCTCAGTTTACTTTCTCCTGCCATTGCTTCTCCCACTCAAACAAAAATCCCTGTAGAAACCCCTATGAGTACCCTATAATCAATACACACTAACCAGATCTGAAACACCTGTTAGTCAACCTGAGTTCTGATACCACTTGTTGGGGATCAACCAACAAAGTTGATTACTATGTGAATCAATAAAACACGGAATTAACTAGAATGATAAGTAACTAGAATCAGAAATAGCAAAGAACAAGAGATACAAGAAACCACCCTGAAAACTTGTATTAAACTCTTTACAGAAGGAATACAATTGAAGAAACTTCTTTTCTTCCACACCTCTCTCAGATGTATAGATCTCTTTCTAGATTTCTTTCCCTCAAGAGATCTCTCTCTCAATTACAATCAACTCCAACAACCTGGAATGATTCACATATACAATTTTGTATTATTCAACACTACACATACAATAAGCTAAGAAGATCTATCCTATTATATAATAAATAGGAAACATGAGCATACAACTATAGTCATCAGATGCACCTCCTAATCAAGGGCTCTAAATAGTCTTACTAAAGATAGAGATGCAGACTTAAGACTATCACTTAATCCTACCATGCAAACACTCTGTTCTGTCCACAAAAATAGCTTTTTGGATGCACAGGTGATTGACATCAGTCCCTGCCTATTTGTTTGTGATCGACGTCAGCCGATCCATGACCGATGATGGCATCTCCTAGTCTACTCCTGACTGACGTTGGTCGCTCCTAACCAACGCCGGTGACTGTGTAAACTTGCAACTTTGTAAAGCGCTCCTTTTGTGAAGCTTTTAGCTCCACACCTTAACAATTACTTGGGTGAAACTTTATTGCCATTATAACCAATTGTGTCTTGATTATTTTTCTTGTAACATTTTTTATTATTATACCATTTCTTTACTATTGACCAAGGCTTATTTTTAGACATCCTACTTACCCTATTTTGATCTTGGTTCCCTTGTTTTTTCCCACACTTTTTGTGAGGGGACTCTGATCCAATTTTAATAGTTTTAAAATCTTGTTTTGAATGAAAGTCTATTGAAGTAATGTGACATTTGATCCAGAGAGTTATCTTTCATCTATTATCTTATTTGGTATCACTAATTATAACTACCAATGGGAAAATTAGTATTATATTTGGTATCCCTAATTATAACTGCCTTTAGGTAAATCAAAATTATGATGTTGTTTCCTAATTATAATAGCCTATGGGAAAATTAGGTACAATGCCTTTTTATCATGCATTACCACATCACTTAGTCATTACTATTATAATTTTCCTTTAGTTGAAAACTTATTGTGACTTAGTCAATTTTTCACTGCCTTTTGTGTAGGTAGAATTACTATGACTTGAGGTCCTAATGGGATTATGTAGGTTGTGCTCGATTCATATTGAGGTCAACTCAGTCCACCTCTTCCATGCACCCTTGTTGTCTTGAAAGCATCTTAAGTTGGCACTCTCTCATTGTTTCATGAGTACTCTTTGTAAAACCCTCACCATTTTGTGATTTGTACCATTCTATGTCTCTTAATCCTCAATTGAGTTGAGATAGAAAATTCCAAAAACATTTTGTTGTGTGCTTATTTATTTGATTGTTGTGTGGTCTTATATTTTTCCTATTTGGTATTACTTTATTTTTTTTCCATGTACATCTTGATGGTCCACATGAATCTTGATTATTTATATATTGATCTCATGGTGTTAAGTTGTTCTTGTTTTGTTTTTATACATTCTTATCCCTACTTAAATATTGATTGTTCATATCTTGATTTTAAGTTAGGTTCATTTATGTCTTTGTTTTTATTTATATTTTTTTTGGTTAAATTTAAATAGCTACAACTTTGGTCTTGGTCATTTTTACCATTATCCTTAGTTATATGTATTCACATTTGAACTAGCTCTACATAGGTGAAATGCCATGTCATTATAGGTTCCTCATACTTATGATGCATAATTTCATTTTTCTATAGCGATAAATTTATGCTTTGGTTCCAAGTCTCAACATCGATGTAACTCCACTGAATAGCTCTCAAGAACACCAATGGAACTAGGTGCCTATGGATTATCCTTCACCTGACTCTATCTAAGACGTGCATCTCTTGGCATACATCATGAGTTTAATCAAACCCTAGTCAGTGTTCTTCATCCCTTATTCCTTTTTCTCCCACTTCTAGGTGAAATACACTGGCCTAAGGTCCTTTTGGACTATGTAGGTAGTGTTTAGATACATGACATATCTCGATTTAAGCTTGGTCATCTTTATTATTATTTTCATCTCTTTCATTACTTTGTGTTTCCTCATATGTTTGTTTTTTTGGATCTTATAGCCATTACACCACTACATCTATGTTTGAACCTACTCATATTTAATCTATGTAATATCCTTGAGTTATTGCTTGCCAATTTTCCATGGGCATAAAATCTAGAGAAAATTTTAAATCAAATCAGCCCTACAAGGATAAACCCTTCTTTATCAGTAATCAAAATCAACACTACTCGAGAAAAATTATTGTATCACAATCAAATCTACTCTAATGGAGCACATTATTATTTCTTATATCTTTGGAGACATGTTCTCTTTTCTTCTAATCCTAATATTTATAGACATTTTCCCTCATTATATAAATATTTTAGTTTTCAACTTGTCTCAAGATGGATCATTCCATAAGCTTGTAACTTGCACCCTAGATTTGGGTGTGTTCCAAGTGTGTCACTTATATTTTTGGATTGTATCCTTCCCATTCCCCCATATTTTGGACCATTTTTCTTTAATTATATTTTGATCATTGATGAAAACAACACATGCAAGCATTAGTTCATATATATTTTATTTGTTTCATTGGTTAATCTCACTTTCTCCCTCTTTTTGAGAGTCCATCCTTCTCTTTCATCCTAGTATGCCCTCTCGATGGGGCATCATGGGTAATTTACAATTTATTATTAACAACTCTTTTCTTTGAAAAGATGTTTCTTTGCTTGAATGTCTTGTTATGCCTTCCCAAATAGGGGTAAAATGTGCACATCCAATTCCTAACACCATTGTGTTGAAATTTTCATTCTTACTCAAATTTGTGAAAATGCATAATTTGGGTCAAAATCACTTAATCATGCTAAATGGTTTGAGATTATCATATACAAGTGCAAATTTAGGCTAACATATCCCCAAATGGGGCAATACATTTTATGTGATTATTAACTTTGATCAAATCATTTCGAGTCAAAATGACGAAAATGCATTTTGGTGCTCTAGATTACTCTATTCTTCTAATTCAAAAGCACATGTCACGTGTATGTGTTATTTTATGTTGATGACATCCTAAATGGGATGACATTCTATACACAACTAACATCATCTTATAATTCCTCTCAAATCAAATTACAACCCAATAATATGACTTTATGATTGGTTTGATTAATTGTGCATCAATTTCCAAATAATTGCACTAAAATTGATTAATCTTACTTAGGCAAATTAAACCAAATTATCAGCTTAAGTAAGAATTCCATGGAATTTATTGAATATTTCTTTGTTAGAAATTTATTCTTGTTAACTTCATCATTAAATGAGATATTTTTGAGGTGGCATCCATAAGCCATAAATGTAAAAAATATTAATATTATGGCTTCCCATGCCTCTTTAATGCCCCTTCCTCCTAAATCATTATAAAGATATTTATGAATTTTATTTACATAATTGGATTAATTCATGGCCGCAAATCTTGATCTTGAAATGGACTGCCATGGTTGATCCTAATAAATTTGGAAAATATATAAATAGGAAGCCTCTCACTCACATTTTAATGATTAATTTGTGTAAAATTATAATGCAAGATTCTCTCCACAAAATTTATTTGTGTTGATTATTGTGTTTTATTTGCAATAGGATAGCTTCATTGATAGGCATAGATTTGATTTCATATCATGATCCTTGATTATAGTTGGTGTTATTAAGATGGAGATGAGCTTGGATTTGTACTATTGTTGAAGAATTGAACTCAAAATCAAGGGGGAAAACATACTTGGAGCCACTTATGGATGGTGGGAAGATCTTGGGAACATAATTTACATTTTATTTCTTTTATTGAGTTCTTTATTGTCATTCACACACCCTGTTGAATAGGTTGACCTAGATTTTTAGTTATTTATGTATTTTTTTGGATCTCATGACTAATGCTTGATATGACCATCTTTATAATACATATTTACAACATGCATCCTAAACATCCATTAAAACATTCATTCATTCTTATTTTATGATGTTGAACTATTTAATCAAATATAATATTGATTAAAAGTAATATTCATTTCACTCAACTTGCCATAAAACATCTAAAAATAATAATTCAAAAACTCTAAAGAATGTTTTTGATTATAAGGACATAGAAGTAATAATCACTTAATATATTTTGATCATTTTATATACTTTTAGGGGAATGTTTTAATGTTATATGCACAAAAAGGGAAACTTGTACTGAATTGTAGTATTTTGATTGAACCCCTCTAAGTGTAATTCTATACAAAGTCAACTAATGAAATAATAGTGCTAAGCCAAAATGTGTACTTACGTAAAATTAATATTTTGTCTAGCCATCAATATCTATGTGTGTGACTTGCATAATCATATGCAATTTCCTCTCTGAATTTGTCCTTAAATTTGGAAACATGTATTTATTATATAAAAATTTTGCACCTTTTAGATTCCTTTCCATATTTTAATTAATTTTTCACAAATTTATATTTACTAAAATGAACAAATTCTTGTCCAATTATGTGTGTAATCTCCTCATGGGTATAATTTTAAAATTTTGGCAATCTACTACAAATGTTTCAAGTTCCATCCAAACATGCCATGTTATAAAAACAAAGTCCATATAGTCTTTCACAAAATTTTGTTGGGATAAATTCCCTTACTAATTTTGGTAGGGCTTCCACTCCACACTCCTAAAAAATGTTTTTAGTATTGAAATTAAAATTAATATGGTGAAAAATACCATAATGTATAAAAAATTCAACATGTTTCCTCCAATAACAAGTTGTGTGTGTGTGTGTGTGTGTGTGTGTGTGTGTGTGTGTGTGTGTGTGTGTGTGTGTGTGTGTGTGTGTCGGTGTGTGAGTGATTTATTTTCACATAGAAGGGTTTATACATTTAAAAATATCTTTGAATGATATAAATATATATGGATATTGTTTTAAAAAACTTAAAGTACAATTGTGTTTTATTCACATCTAAAAAAGTTTTAGGATGTGACTCACGGTTATGAGAACTAAGTCTTCTTTACAATACATATCTAATATTAGGCAATACCCTTGTGTTATCTTTCTAAAATTCTTCAAGTAAATATTTTAGGGCATTAATTATAGCATTATATTTTCATGGGAGTCTACCAGAGAATGCCCATAATTCATTGTTATTGGAAACATCAAGCCTTCTATGTCTCCCAATTACTTTCATTACTATTTTTCGATTTATGAGAAATTCTTGGTTTGTTTGCCAAATAAATCACTTTTTCTTTGTTTGACAACTTAAAAAAGAAGTTATAACAATGTATTTGGAAATGTTACCATCTTTGGTACATTTATTCAAACCTACTTGATTGCATGCATTATGAATATTTTCAACAATTGCCTTGTTTACACCATCAACATTATATGTTCTTAGTCCTAAGGTGTCCATTGTTGGTTTCATCCTAAGAACTTTCATCAATGTAACAAGAAATTGACATCTTTGAGTTTCATTTAATTTTCAAAGTGATAGTCCCAAATTATTTAGTATTTTATTCTCATATGGGGCTCAAATAATGTTTTAAGTATTGATTTTTAAAAAACATCATTTTAAATTAAATACATGGGTCTTATTTTCAAAATCCTAGGAAGTGTTCTTAATGGTAAATTTCATTGATTTGGTGTTTCCATATTATTTTCTTCATTACTAGTTTCTTCATTTGACATTGTTCCCATATTGTTTTCTTGATTATTACTTTCACCAATTGGTGTTTGCATGTAATTTACATCATCATGCATACTACCATCATCACTAAGATTAAAAATTATAAACTTTGAATGGGTACTTGCATTATTATTTGGTATACTATTAGAATTGACAATTGTACATTTAAAATTTGGTATACTATCATTTTTCATTTCATCATTATTTTTAACATTTAATTTACTAGGGATAGTATAATTATTTGAATGAAGTGTTTGTATTTTCTACATTTGATTTTCTCTCTACACTTCTAAATCCTCTAACATTTTTTAGTTTAATTTATTCTTCTTGATATTACAGAATATGTCATCCATGATTGAACAAAGTTGTCAACTTTTGAGGGTGGGGACACCAATACAATTATTAAAACATATACAGATTGATGTGAAGTACTAAGCGGGCACAATGATAAAATTATTAAGAAACATACCTTCATGCTTTAGTCGACCATGAGTGGACAAAGTTTTTTACTTTTGATGGTGCTACATACCCTAAAACATTTTCCTTCAAAACCTTAGACCATAAATCATAAACCCTTAACACACTAAGACTAATAATTACCTTGATAATGGTATTAAAATGTGCATGATGGTATTGACATGTGCCATAATCCATAAAACCTAAACCCTATACCCTAAAACATAAAACCCAATCCTTAAAACCTATGCCTTAAAAACCCTAAACCATAAATTGTAAACTCTTAAAACCATAAAACAATCATTTGAGCCCCAATTAGTATCATTTAGACTAATAATTAGGTTTACATGACTAAATATAGCCCAAATTACACCACTAACTACCCCAATTATCTAATTCACTCAATTTATGATGATATAGGGGCTAATAAAACCCAAAAACACATTCTATGATCATAAATAGGTTCAATCAACTCAAATTATCCTCATTTACATTTGTGATTAGACCTTATACCCTAAAACTTAAACCCTAAGCCATAAACTAAATACCATAACCCTATAACCTAGATTATAAACCCTAAATGTTAATCCCTAAACCCTAAAGCTTATACCCTATACCTTATACCCTAAACCTTAAATCCTAATCCATAAACCTTAAGTCCTAAAAACCTTAAACCATAAATCATAAACTTTTAAAACCCTAAATAAATCATTTTATCCCTAATTAGCATCATTTAGACTAAGACTTAGGTTAATAAAAACCTTAAACCATAAATCATAAAGTTTTAAAACCCTAAATAAATCATTTTATCCCTAATTACCATCATTTAGACTAAGACTTAGGTTAATAGAGTTCATTTTAGTCCAAATTGCACCATTAACTACTCCAATTGACTAATTTTCTCAATGCCTAATGACATGGTGGATAATCAAACCTAAAAACACATTTTGTAGTTACAAATAGGTTCAATAAGCTCAAATTATCTTTAATTGACTTCATGATTGGAATATAAACTCTAAACCCTAATTTTTAAACCCTAAACCAATCAATTTAGCCTTAATTAACATATTTTATAGTAAAAAATAGGTTCATGGTACTCAATTTGGCCCAAATCACATCACTCATTACCCCAATTAACTAATTACCTCAATTTGTGATGACATGGGGGGAAATTGATCCCAAAATCACATTATATTGTCATAAATAGGTTAAAAGAGCTCAATTTGGCTCTGATTGCCTTCATGAATTGCACCTTATATTATAAAACCTAGACTCTATATACCCTAAGCCCTAATCCATAAACCCTAAAACTTAAATCAATTAATTTAATTGCACTTAAAATCCATTAGAGTAATAATTATGTTCATAGTTATAAACTCCACAAATCACATTAATTATTGGTCCATGTAGACACCGCAAACGTGTCTGTACCTTGGTTCTCCCCCTTGTCCACCTCAAACCCCTATCCTAACCCTTGGCCTCCATTTGATTAAAATAACTTAAATATTTTAATCAAGTGGCCCCCTTTCCACCCTACCCTTGCCACCTTGGATCCTCCCTTGAATCCCTCCACCTTCCCCCTAGCATTTATTATACCAAATCTCTTCATTACCTTCCCCCCACGCCCATTTAAGCGCCTTCGTGACTGTTCTTCCCACAACCCCTCGCCCGGCGGTGTGCAGGAATGGGCAAAGGCTATTTTTAGCCTCTGTCCCCATTCTGCCACCGCCGACGTCGGCGACCCTTCGGCCGACGTCGGTGAAACTGCCGGCGTTGGCAGCCTTCATTAGACCTTTCTGCATCCGTTGCACCACTGGACCCTTGAGCTCGCAAACAGAACTCTCTTGGCGTTTTGGCATTCATCTCTCCTCCGTCTGGACCTCGTGCAATAGCAGCAACAGGGGTAAAGGCTCTGGATCAGGGTTTTTCTGCTTGACAAGTCTTCCATGGCTCCAACAATAGCTCCTCCTCTCTTCATTCGGCAAACAAAAAGGTAAGCACAGTCTGGTGTTCCATTTTATTTCATTTCTTTAGTTTAGTTATCTATTCTATCTACTGTCTGCTACTCCCTCTATTCTTCCCCCTAAGAGGCTGCAAAAGCCTTCTCAGGTCCTGTCCTCTGTGTATCTTCCTCTTCCCTGTCCCTCTTTTAATCCAATCCCAGACAACTTCCTCATCCCCCTGTCAAACAAAGACCTTGCACCAGGCCCCCAACCAGAACTAGACCATTCCCCAGTCCATCCAAATTCATCCCCCAACTCTGTCTCGACCCCGTTCACAAACCAGACCCGGCCACAGACCAGAAAGCAACCCAGACCCAACTACAAGCCATAACCCCGATCGACGCCGGCCACTTCCCCAACCGACGTCGGCAGAATAACTGACGTCGGCAGATCAGCTAACCGACGTCGGCAAAATTTCTGACCTCAGCGACTGTCTTCAGCCCAACAACTCCTTCAGGTAATCATTTTGTCTTTTCTTTCCTTTTTAATTTCTTTGTCACTTCTGTATTCTGGCATTCTGTATTTACTCAATCTCTTATCTGTCTATTATCAGTGGGTTGACCTCCCTTGAGGAAGTTTTCACACTTCTGGGAACAAGCTTTTGCTTGGCAACCCACCGCCTATCCATCTAACATTTTCTTGTCCAAGTTTCCTTTTTTCTTGCAGGTGTCATTCCTCCACAGCCAAAGAGGAGTGCTCACAAGCGTCTGGATTTACGGTGCGCGATCTTTATCCAGGTACTTCACATGCCTTGTCCATTTATCTTCTCTTAGTTTCTTCTTTCTCTTAAATCTGAAAAGCGAATTAGCGGTAGAAACATATCTGGCACGCCCGGTGGGACCCTAGGTTCCTCCTGGGTTCCTTTTCCTCTTCATTCATTTAGGAGCATTAGGTTCTCACCTTTTCTCTTCCTTCTTTCCTTCTCAACGACACTATAAGCAGGACTAAAACAAATCTTTCTTCCTTGCATTTCTAGACTAGTCTAAACATCATACTCTCAACCCTTTCTCAAACTTGTCTTCATAACAAATATCACATTTCGACTTGGACATTAAAACACTTTGCATTCATTTCTGCTTGTGCTTGCATTAGTCCACATCTAGTAACTTAAATCCGCATATTGAATAAATCGTAGACACTTGATGTTACACTACCAGACCACATGCACTAAAACACACATAAAACTTACCTGAGACAAGGCCTGACTGGGATTTCATCCCCCAGCGGATACCTTACCCATCCCGGTGACCCTACTTGGATTTCATCACCAAGGGGGAAGCCCACTCCGTTCTCTGGCGGAGGATAAACTCTAGGCGAGGTATATCTTGGCTAAGCGAGACCAGCTAACCACTGGAATCATGAAGTGAGGGGGGCTTGCTCCTTAGCACCAGGCCACGTACCAGACCCTAACACAGACTTTGAGCACCTAAAACAAGACCCGAAACCAGCTCTAGACTGCTTCTTCTAGGACCTTCTTGACAGCCAATCTCCCCAAACATTCATCTAAGGCATAAACCACAAATTCTAAAGTTAATTCCTAAGATTTATCGCTTAGGCTTGTCTGTCTTTCTCTATTTTCCTCTTCTCATCTGTTTGTTTGAGTGAGTGAGGACGCTTTCTTCTTTGTTTTTCCAAGAATCTTCAAACCTTTTGGTTCTCTGGAAAACACAGTCGCCGGCATCGGTTCTGCCACCGACGTCAGCTTTCCCCTGTTACCGGCATCAGTTATCTGACCGACATCGGCAACATTTCTTACCGACATCGGTTTTTCAACCGACGTCGGTCTCTGTCACTGTCCTTTTTTTTCAAAACTAGCAGCCTAAAACCTATCCCTTCTCTGTCAAAGACTCCATCCTGGTTTTTTGAAACTGAGCAACACAGTTCCTAAAACCTGAACCTTCTTTGCCTTGCATGGTTTTGACTCGTAGCCAAGCTAAGGCTCTTGTCAACCATGCCAGCCGTCAACCACTTCCGTCCACCCCGTCCGTGACCAAGCCTACAATGGAGTTCAACTCAGAGACCGAAAGAACTCCTACCCGTCCAACCCCGTCGTAGACTCCTATTGTCCAAGAAGGGGACCAAGACTTCGAACGATTCTTGGACCTCAACGTCAAGGCCTTGCAACACTATCTCACGCATAGCCGAATGCGAGACTCCTTGGGCAATCCAATCTACGAAATGCCAACCTCCCTTGTCGCGATTACGGCTGTATCAACAGCATCCGTAGTTCAACCTTCAGACACCCAAGCCATCGCTTTGACCATCGACCAGACTTTGACCAATCCTCCAGGTGTGGCTTCTCCCTCTATCATTGGGCCCACTTCCACTGGGGTTCTGACCCCCTGTCAACCTCAACCCGCTCAACCGCTATCCACTCCTTTCCAAAACCTTGTCATCTCTATTCTGCCTACCCTGGCCCCTATCAACACCAGGGTGGCTTCTTACCCCTTGGCCCCCGTTATCACAGTCCAACCTCTCGTGGCAACAATGGGCCCAGCTATGTCTTCTACCCAACCACCTTTAGCCTCCACCTCTGCCCCTGCGATTAGTCATCCGTACATTGTACAATCGACTATGTTGCACGCCTCCTCTAGCCTCTTCTAAGCACCCCACAACTTAGGGGGCACGCAACCCGTCAATCCGTCGGTAGACATCATCAAAATGCTGATGGACAAGATAACCAGTCTTGAGACCTCTGTTTTCGGCTCGCGCAATGCTCTCTCATACGAGCAGATCTGCAATGAGCCCATCCATCCTTCTGTCCCAATCAGACCATATCCTAGCCAGTGGGAGCTTCTGAAGTTTTCTCGCTTTCAAAACAAGGAAGACCCACAGCAACACTTGCGGGCATTCAAACATGCCTGATACCTCATTAGCCATGATGATGCATTACTCTTACGCACGTTTCCTATGTCTCTCTCGGGTGCTGTGCTTGACTGGTACAGCTCCCTTCCTAGCCATTCTCTCTTCTCATTCACACAATTGGCTCAGCTCTTCCTCGATCACTTTTCCATCAACATAACCAAGAAGGTCTCAATCACGGACCTCTATTCTATTCGGCAATTCGAGGACGAGTCCATAGCTGACTTCATTGCTCGATGGAGAGGCCTTATCAATCAACTCTCCTTTTCCTTACCCCAGGCCGAGCTTATTGAACTCTTTTCCCAAGCCTGTGTCAGACATATCTCTTCCACCCTAAGGGTTCAAACCTTCTGCACTTTTGACGAGGCCTTCACGATGGCCCACAAACTTGAGTTGCGTGCCATCGAGGAGAATAAAGTCAAGTTGCGGAGTAAGAATCCCAGCTCTAAGACCAATGACTCTTCTTCTGCTAAGCCATCATCATCCAATTCTAAATCCAAGGCTTCAGCTAATGCCGTGGTTGTCAGACCTTCATCCTCTTCGACCAACCAACCTGAGCCATCTACATCTCAGAGCGCTACTCGCCAATTCCAGCAAAGATACATGCAACGACGATATACTCCTCTCGGAGAATCATATGTGTCTGTGCTGGAAAAGCTTGTTAAACAGGGGGCCCTCAATCTCCCTCAAGCCTGACCTCCTCTGCAATTCGATCCCTCACGCGCCATCCCCGCATGGTATAGGGAGCAAGACTTCTGCAGCTTCCACCGTGTTAAGGGCCATGACACGGAAAACTGCAAGACCTTTAAGAACATAATCCAAGATATGCTTGAGAAGGGGGATCTCATCTTAGACAATCCAAATGTACCTCCTAATCAGGCCATTAACATCTTCAAACAACCTTTCCCCAATCATCTGCCAACTCAGAACAATGTCCAAACCTTAATTGATGACAATCATGAACACAATATTCGAACGGTCAATACGGTCTCTCCTTTAGTCCCCAATCAACCTCAAGAGGTTAGTCCATCAATCAGTCCGTCACATGTGGACGAGCCTCTCTCCCCGGCTAGTTCTCCATTGATCTCTCTCATTTTGGAGGATGCCTCAACCTTACCAGCACCACCGGCCTCGCCGTCCTCCTTTCTACGGCCTATGGAGGACCCGACCCTTCCTACTCCTCAGCCGCAAGTGGAGGGCATCATCATCCCTGCCCTTTGCCCGCTGGAGGAGCCTCGCTCCCCGGTTTCTTCTCCACCCAGAGAAGAACCTGTCTCCCCTTTGTCTTCATCTAAATCTGTTATGACTTCACCACACCATGCGTCTAAGACCACTACACCCATCTCGTCTTCAACCTCGCAACCATCAACATCTTCTTCTCAGCCATTTTCCCAGTTAGTGGAGAAAATTGAACTTCTCCCTTCGAGGAAAGTGACGCCTCAGGTGTTGTGGGAGCGTCTTAAAACCCTTCAACATACCCACGCCCTCTCATCACATGCTGATAATCATCCTAAGGCAGAATCTCGTCAGACTCTTGACAAAGACCAGACTCTCAAACCTCGACCAAACCCGCCCAAACCAAAACCTGCATCTATCTCATCTAAACCCATCAAGTCATTTGGCATTCATCCTGCTTCCACCCTCACTCACCCGCAAGTGAAGGTGGACCTAGGCCAGACCTCGACCAGTAGCAGTCTTCCAACCAAGGTGAAGAAGACTACCAGACCACAGAAATGAATGCCTCCTTCTCCGTCACCATTGCCATCCATTTTGGGCCCCCATCCTTCGACCTTAGCTAGCATCCTTCCCACTCTGGCCTTCAACCAAAACTCGTTGCCTCCTTTGCTTCCTCTCCCTACCTCTAGTCGTCCCTCTCCCAAAAAGGCGGTATCAATCACCAAGAAAGAGTCGTCTCCGTCTATCACCGCGCCATCAACCCATAAGGTGGTACGAAAACCTCTTCTAACCTCACCTAAGCAAAAGTCCCCAACCTCGCGCATATCAAATAGCACAGACCCTCTATTGGGCTCATACTTGTTGATATTGTGCCGACTTCTCCAGACTTCTGACATAACCCTTCCCCCCATCAAGCCTTTCCAACCTCTCGGGTCCAAACCCTCCTGGTTCGACGACATGAAAATTTGTTTATATCATCGTACACCAGGACATGACACTGAGACTTGCTGTGACCTCAAGGCCGTCATCCGCCGCCATATGGAGAAGGACACTCTTGACCAGACCCCGACTCCTCATCCAACCTCTTCAAACACGTCAACATCTCACCAGCAAGACATGACCCCTTCTTCGCCTCCCATTTTCGAAATCAATGCTATCCATATAACCACTAGGTCGCAAAAGGATAAGGCCAAAGAAAAAGTGGCCATCCCTTGGACCTATCCCTTCGTCAAGCCACCCCTTGCGCCCAAGCCTAAAATTTCTATCCTTGGCGCGTCCCAGCCTTCTTCGTCTTCCTCTTCTAGGCCAATTCATGACTCCATGCTGAAGCAGCTTCACCAGACACCTGTAAAGATGTCTCTTTATGACCTTATCCAAACCTCGCCTCAGCACCGTCAAGCCCTTATCTAAGCCTTGCAGGCAGCGGAGGTCCAACCCGAGGACCCCCAACCACTCGCTACCCTCGTCCATTCTTTATCTCCTGTCGCCTCCATCACATTCAACAATTCTGAGATTCCCACATCTAACACAGAAGATCAGGACACCGCCCTCTTCATCACTGCCTATGTTGATTGGACACGCATTAAATGCGTTATGATCGACGGTGGCGCTAGCATCAACATAATCTCTACCCACACCTTTGATCAGCTGACTCTTCCCAAGAATTGCGTCTCCAAAACTGACGCAATCTTACGCACTTTCAACGACACCACCGCCACGACCATTGGCACAGTCATCCTTCACATTCACATTGGTCCCCTCACAATCCTAGAGCTCTTCTATATCATCGAAGGAGAGTTTCAATACAACCTTCTACTGGGCTGACCCTGGATCCGTGCCATGGCCTGTATACCCTCCACCCTGCACCGTTGTGTGAAGTTCGAGCATGATGGGCAAGTCCACACCATTGCCGCTGACCCTTCACCCTTCAAGACTTGCAACACCACCTACCGTCCCAACGATGTCCTCATTCCCATCAAGCCGTTAACTCTGGCACCGCCTCCATCTACGGAAGCTTCGACCAGTTCGCAATCGGTGGTTGCCCTCACCCCTCCTCTTCAAGCGCCGACCAAAGACCCCATGGAAGACATCTTCCAATGACTATCACTTGGGGAATATTGCTTGTTGACCCTCGACATGTTCCAAACTCTGCAAGAGTATGGACGCCTTCACCTTAGTCCCAATTATGACCATCAGATCGGGATGGTCGTGCCTTATGGTCCTCCTCACTTCCAAACCAACTTCATCTATGGGGGGCTTAATCAAGCTCCTACCAATGGCAATTCCCTCTCTTCACCCCAACCTTTTACATCTGACTTCTCGTTTCTTGGCAACCCCGCGTTTGCACACACTTACCTTCACAGGTGTGCATGGAAGGGTTTTGGTTTCGGACGTTATGAGCAGGGCTCCCATCAGCCCATCGAGCCGCTCAATGATCACGATGCCAAGAAACGGTATGGCCTGGGATATCATGACCCTACTCAGGCTCCTTCCGACATTTGTCTCGAGCCAACCATCGACCAGTCTCTTCCAGACTCGCCCATCTCTCCTTCATCACCTACGGAGTCGATGGTTTCCATCCCTCCTAGTTTTTTTTCCATAAACACCATCCACCTGGAACCCCTGACTTATCAGCTCAATGGGGTGCCCAGGTCTCTCCCTCTCATTTTTCCTAGCATGGTAGAGGATGAGTCGGCAACCATTCACACTGTCCACTGCATTGACGATGACGCCATCCTTTCCTACATGGGTGCCGATGACTCTTTCATCCAGCGTTTCCTCCCTTTCAAGACCCAGGTTATGTTAAATGAATCCACCATTGACATCAACCTCCCTTCTTCTTCTGATGTTCCTCACGTCTTAAAGATTGGCCAATCTTTAGATGCTCAGGAGTAGCTTGACTATGCCCAGTTCCTTTCCAACCATAGCAAGGCCTTTGCCTGGACTTACAGCGACATGCCTGGCATCGACCCCACCATTGCTACCCATAACATTGTCACCAAACCAGAGGCTAAGCCTGTTAGGCAGAAGCTTCGAAAGATGCATCCTCGCGTTGTGCTCCTTGTCAAAGAGGAGCTTCAACGCCTTCTTTTTGTCTCCTTCATCCAACCCATCGATTATCCACAGTGGGTCTCTAACATCGTCCCAGTTACTAAAGCAACTGGGGGGATTCGGATCTGCACAGACTATCGCGACCTTAACCTAGCCTGTCCCAAAGATGACTTCCCTCTTCCTAACATTGACCAGCTTGTTGATCTCACGGCCGGCCATGAGATGCTATCTCTCATGGATGGGTTTTCAGGATACAATCAAATCCTGATCGCACCGGAAGACCAGCACAAGACTACCTTTATCACCCCATGGGGGACTTTTTGCTATCGAGTCATGCCTTTCGGCTTGAAAAATGCTGGTGCCACATATCAGCGCACCATGACTTACATTTTCCATGATCTCCTCCACAAAATCATGGAGGACTATGTGGATGACCTTCTCGGCAAGTCCAAACTTTGCTACGACCACTTGACCATTCTCACAATCATCTTCTCTCGCCTTCTTCAATACAATGTCTGCCTTAACCCCAAGAAGTGTGTCTTTGGGGTCCTCTCAGGCAAACTTCTCGGCTTCATCGTTTCCTTTCATGGTATCGAGATAGATCCCACCAAGATCCGTGCTATCCTCGAAATGCCACCCCTGACCAATCTCAAGCAGCTTCGCAGTCTACAAGGGAAGCTCCAGTCTATTCACCGTTTCATCTCGCAGCTTTCAGACCGCTGCCAGCCTTTTCATCACCTCCTTAAGAAGGACGTCTCCTTTAAATGGGATGAGGACTGTCAAGAGGCTTTTGAGGCCCTCAAAAGCTATCTGGTCTCTCCACCAGTCCTCATTCCACCTAAGGACGACCAACCCTTCTACCTTTATATCTCTGCCACCAACCATTTGTTAGGTGCCATGATCGCGCATCGAGACGAGCATCATCACGAGCAAGCGGTTTATTACATCAGCTGAACACTGGTCGACTATGAAACTCGGTATACTCATACCGAGAAACTCTGTTTGACATTAGTCTTTTTCGCTACCAAGCTCTGCCATTATCTTCTCAACCACAAAACCTTTGTCGTCACTCACACCGACCCTCTCAAGTACATGCACTCCAAGCCATATCAGAATCAACGTATGGCTCGGTGGCTCATGCTGTTTGCTGAGTTTGACTTCGAATTCATCCAGCAGAAATCTATCAGGGGGCAAACCATCGCTGACCAACTGGCAGATGCCCCTCTTCCTGACAACTAACCTTCCCACTGTGAGTTCCCTGACGAGTCTATCGCCACACTTTCCACTGATGACACCGTCTACCAAATGACTATGTTCTTTGACGGCTCCAAATGTCAACTCGGTGGGGGTGCGGGGGTTATCCTCATCCCACTCGAAGGGGAGCCCATGCCTCTATCTTTAAGCTTGACTTTGATTGTACCAATAATATGGATGAATATGAGGCCTTAATTTTGGGACTTCAGACTGCCCTCTCCCTCCACATCAAGTCTATCAACATCTTCGGTGACTCGCAGCTCGTCGTTAATCAAGTTAACGGTTCATATCTCTATAAAAATGAAGTTTTACAGAGGTATAGGAATCGTGCTGACCTTCTTTTGGCATCTTTTGACCATTACCTCTTGCAGACTGTTCCACGCTCTACGAACAAGTTTGCCGACACCATGGCCTCTCTTGCTTCGCATATCCCGTCTTCATCATCATCATCCTGCCTTTTTGTCACAGTGCATCGCGTACCTTTACCTTCATATATCTCTCCTCATATCGACCATATCAACACTATCAATTCTAGCCCACGAGATGACTAGTATAAGCAACTCGTGGACTACTTGTCTCTTTCTGTCACTCCTTCCAACCTCTCTAGCAATGCGCAGTGAGCTTTCATCAAGCGCACAGCTCGCTATACCATGCTAGGGGGTCTTCTCTATAAGCGAGGCTTCGACGGCCTCCTTCTTCATTGTCTAACCTCCACTGAAGCTTCTCATGCCATAAAGCAAGTCCACGACGGGATTTGTGGTGGACACTTCAATGGAAACTCGGTTGCCAAGCGCATCCTTCGCCTGGGTTATTATTGGCCCACCCTTCAGCAAGACTGTAGCGACTATGTTCAGTGTTGCATCAAGTGTCAGCAGCACTCTAACCTGCTTCATCTCCCCAGCCACGCCTTGCAAGTCGCTCAGGATTTCTGGCCTTTCTCTCAGTGGGGCTTGGATCTCATCGGTGAGATCAACCCTCACTCGTCTCTTCGTCATCAGTCCATCATCACTGCCACTAAGTATTTCACCAAGTGGGTGGAAGCCATTCCTCTTGTCTCCACAAAAGCCGACAAGATTGTCGATTTCATCAGTAGCCACATCATCTGTCATTTTGGTGTCCCTCACAAAATCATCACTGACAACGGCAAGTCCTTCAAAAACAAGACTGTCCAAAAACTATGCGACTCATTTGGCATCAAACTTAGCTTTTCTTCGCCTTACTACCCACAAGCAAATGGGCAGGCTGAGGCGTCCAACAAAATTCTCACCAAAATTCTCATGAAGGTGGTCGACGATACAGGAAGGGATTGGCACATTCATGTTCCCTTCGCTTTGTGGGCCTACCGCACCAGCATCTGAACCTCTACGGGTGCTACTCCCTTCTCCCTCATGTACAGAACAGACGCTGTCTTACCTCTCGAAGTGTAGATCCCGTCTCTCCGCATCTCCCTGCATGACATTCTCTCCAATGATGACTTTTGTCAAGATCGCCTAGCTCAACTTGAGTTACTCGACGAGCGCCGTCTTGCTGCCCTTAATCATCTCCATGTCTACCAAAGTCGCATAAAGCGGGCCTACGACAAAAATCTGCGAGAACGAGATTTCAACATCGGAGACCTCATCCTCAAAGAGAATCAGCACGTGACCAATATGGAGCGAAGTAAACGAGGCAAATTTTCCCCCAATTGGCTTGGACCTTTTATCATCACACACAAGTATGGGTCAGGGACTTATCGTCTGTCTTCCCTCGACGGACGGCCAGAACCTGAGCCTCTTAATGCGCTGCATCTTCGACCATTCTTTTGTTAGTCAAGTACTCGTCTACTTGACACGTAATTTGAGCTCGTCCCTTGAGCAATCCTCGTCCTCTTAACCCTCATCCCTTTCAACCCTATTCCCCTTTAACAAGTCCTCTATGACCCTTTTATGATGCATGGATGCTTTGTCCTAATAAAAAGGGGCGTCCTTGAACTTCTACAGCCTTGTCCATGACTCTAAATCAAAAAAATCAAAATCAAGATGTCAAAACATATCTATGGTCACAAAATCAAGTCAAATTCAAAAAGATAGACTGCTCCCTCGAAGGACAGCTGTACTATCATTGCTGTAGCTAATAGACTAATCCCTCGAAGGACAGCTATTCAAACATTATTAAGCGAAAATATAGACCACTACCTCGAAGGATGGCTATGACTAAATCTCGCTACAAATAGCAACTTTTCTTAGAAGCTTCCCGCATCGATCAGCTTCGCAACATGACCACTACATCAAAAGACATCTCTATGTAGGCTTCCCGCATCGATCAGCCTGCGCAAAAAAAAAAAAAAAAAAAAAAAAAAAACGGGTCATGGATTTGGCTTTTAGTTGTCTCAAGGTCTCCTATAAAAGGGGCAAGGTTATTCCTGCTCTTAAACTGGGTTACCCTATCCTCCTCCTATCACCTGCTCAGGGGACTTCGAGCTCACTTTAATGTCACAGTGATTCGATTATCGTTCTAACACCATACTGGTCAACGACGTAATGCATGCACGGGGCTTTGGTTCTACTAACCCCTATCTATGCTTCCTTTCTGGTCCTTGTCAATGAAAGAGCAATTTGTCTTTCACCTTTTCTCTACACTTTGGTCACATTTAACCACATCAATTGTCTCAAACTCAGCCATTTTCATCATTTTCAGCTGACATCATTCTAGACCATTTCACATAGTTTCTATGGACACCAATACACATGGAAACTACCGACCAGGCCCAATTTATGTTAAGCATAAACCAATACTTGCTGAAGCATAAATAGACTTCCATTCATTTTTAGCATGCATCCATCACGACTATGGAAACTTGCTGGAGATGAAAGCCTCTCGACCCCTATAACATCTATAGCATCATCTTACCCTCGTCATTTCAACACATGACCAAACTCATCATCGACCATTTTGACCCTCACAGTCTGAACTACATTGGTCTGAGGCCCTATGACCAGGGCTATGTAGGCAGCACTCAGATACCACATCCTCTGAGGTTAGCTCGACCACCCCCATTTGTTCATCTCTTTGATGGACAAACCTTCTCTTCTGCGACTTCAACCAAGACCAATCAACCTCTTCGACCCTTCCTCCCTTTTTAGGGAGAACTACATCGGCCTGAGGCCCTTACGACAGGGGCTATGTAGGCAGCACTCAGTTGACATGGGGTCTTCTAGGGTTAGCTCGGCTGCATCCTTTCGTCCATCCATCCTCTTTACCAATGACCATTGGAGATCATGCGTATCTCCTTCGACCTTCGACCACTTCCAAGACAGCGTGTTGCCTTGGTTGTTTTTGCATGTGTGCTACCTCACGACTGGTTAGCAGAATTGTCTGTAGACTATTTTTGACCCTTCGCAAGTATAGGATTGCGAGGTAGTTGATCCCTACTACTTGTGGCTTTTTCATGTTTTTGGGAGCACTTCTTGAGCCCTGGATACCTAGAACACGACGACCATTTGGAGCTTCAGCTTAAATTGAGTGACCCGATCAGCAGACGACTCAATGCTGGGGCCCAGTTACTTCAATTTTGGCACTCCTTGACCCTTGACATGTGACAATTTGACCTGACCCTCTCGTGAAGTGGACTACGTGCAATCACGACTATGGCAGCGTTTTCACTCACTCTCTTCTATCCATTTCTCTGTCAAATCGACACTCGATCTCCGGTTCCCTTCTCTCGACTATCGCTTTAAGGGGGGAACACCTCATCCTTTTTTTGGGGCAACCAACTCCTGTTTTTGTCTTGCAGTTCGTCAAGAACAACCAATAAGACAAAAGGGGGCAAATGTAGACACCGCAAACGTGTCTGCACCTTGGTTCTCCCCCTTGTCCACCTCAAACCCCTATCCTAACCCTTGGCCTCCATTTGATTAAAATAACTTAAATATTTTAATCAAGTGGCCCCCTTTCCACCCTACCCTTGCCACCTTGGATCCTCCCTTGAATCCCTCCACCTTCCCCCTAGCATTTATTATACCAAATCTCTTCATTACCTTCCCCCCACGCCCATATAAGTGCCCTCGTGACCGTTCTTCCCACAATCCCTCACCCGACGGTGTGCAGGAATGGGCAGAGGCTATTTTTAGCCTCTGTCCCCATTCTGCCACCGCCGACATCGGCGACCCTTCGGCCGACGTCGGCGAAACTGCCGGCATCGGCAGCCTTCATTAGACCTTTCTGCATCCGTTGCACCACTGGACCCTTGAGCTCGCAAACAGAACTCTCTTGGCATTTTGGCATTCATCTCTTCTCCGTCTGGACCTCGTGCAACAGCAGCAATAGGGGTAAAGGCTCTGGATCAGGGTTTTTTTGCTTGACAAGTCTTCCATGGCTCCAACAACAGCTCCTCCTCTCTTCATTCAGCAAACAAAAAGGTAAGCACAGTCTGGTGTTCCATTTTATTTCATTTCTTTAGTTTAGTTATCTGTTCTATCTACTATCTGCTACTCCCTCTATTCTTCCCCCTGAGAGGCTGCAAAAGCCTTCTCAGGTCTTGTCCTCTGTGTATCTTCCTCTTCCTTGTCCCTCTTTTAATCCAATCCCATACAACTTCCTCATCCCCCTGTCAAACAAAGACCTTGCACCAGGCCCCCAACCAGAACTAGACCATTCCCCAGTCCATCCAAATTCGTCCCCCAACTCTGTCTCGACCTCGTTCACAAACCAGACCTGGCCACAGACCAGAAAGCAACCCAGACCTGACTACAGGCCATAACCCCGACCGACGCCGGCCACTTCTCCAACTGACATCGGCAGAATAATCGACGTCGGCAGATCAGCTAACCGACGCTGGCGAAATTTCTGACCTCGGTGACTGTCTTCAGCCCAACAACTCCTTCAGGTAATCATTTTGTCTTTTCTTTCTTTTTTAATTTCTTTGTCACTTCTGTATTCTGGCATTCTGTATTTACTCAATCTCTTATATGTCTGTTATCAGTGGGTTGACCTCCCTTGAGAAAGTTTTCACACTTCCGGGAACAAGCTTTTGCTTGGCAACCCACCGCCTATCCATCTAACATTTTCTTGTCCAAGTTTCCTTTTTTCTTGTAGGTGTCATTCCTCCATAGCCAAAGAGGAGTGCTCACAAGCGTCTGGATTTACGGTGCATGATCTTTATCCAGGTACTTCACATGCCTTGTCCATTTATCTTCTCTTAGTTTCTTCTTTCTCTTAAATCTGAAAAGCGAATTAGCGGTAGAAACAGTCCAATTGATTTATTGGCTTAATTTTTGATGATGTTAAGGATAATTGTGCCAAAAATAACATTTTATAGTTATAAATAGATTCAAGTATCTCAAATTATCCTCAAATACCTTAATTATTGGACCCTAAATATTAAACCCTAAACTCTATATCATAAACCCTAAAGCCTAAATTGTAAACCCTAAACCCTATACCAATCGAATTATACCCAATTAACATCATTTAGAGAAAGAAATAGTTTTGGCCCAAATTACATCACTTATTTCCCCAATTGACTAATTGGTTCAATCTATGATGACACAAGGGCTAATTGATCCCAAAACCATATTATGCAATCATAAATATATTTAATGAGCTCATTTTTGCCCCAATTACCTTTGTGATTAGACTTCATATAACCTAAAACATAAACCCTATGCCCTAGTACTTAAACCCTAAACCCTAAATCATAAACTCTTTAAACCCTAAACCAATCACTTTAGCCCCAATAAAACAACACTTACACTAATAAAATTAAGTTCACATGGTTTAGTTTGGACCAAATCACACCACTAATTTTTCCAATTGAATAATTGGCTCAGTCTATGATGACATGGGGCCAATTGACCCCAAAATCACATTTTTAGTCACAAATAGGTTCAAGATCTCAATTTGACCCCAATTACCTTTGCTATTGGACCTTGTTTCCTAAAACTAGACCTTATATACCCTAATTACTAAGCCTTAAACCCTAAATTATAAACCGTAAACCTTAAACCATTAAATTTAATCCCATTTAAAATAATTTAGATTAACACTTATGTTTCATAGGGATCAATTCAATGAAAATAACATTACTTATTTCCCCAATTGATTGGTTGGCTCAATTTGTGATGACATTGGGCTAATTGTTCCCAAAATCACATTTTGTAGTCATAAATCTATTTAGTCAGGAAAATGGCATAAATATTACAATAGCGATTACATTTTTACATTTTATGTACAAAAATTTAATGTTAACAACTATTTAATCTACTAAGGTCATTCATTAAGTTTGGGAATTAATAAAACTATAACAAAATAATAATATGTTGAAATGCATGTAAACTATTTTGTGTATGTGGTAATTATGCATATATGGTAATTAAGCATATGTGATTATTATGTTTTACATTTTAAACACATGATTGAAGCATTGAGAATGTATTATATTCCCAAGCCTAAGGTGTGGACCTACAAACACAGTTGAATATGTGTTTTTGACTTAAAAAATGCAACTTTGGCCATGTTAAACACTATGAATTTTATCAATTTCTTTATTCAAAATATTAATACAAAATTGACTACACTTTCCTCTTTCTAAATATATAATTTTTTATATCCTTATTACTTTAAGGTTATTATCTATATTTATTTCTATGTGTCTTTTTATAGCGTTGTATGTTGTATGTATACATGTTCATCTTTGTTTATGTATATTTTGATTCATTGATTCATACAAAAAATAATTATATGATTTCAAACTAGAATAATTATATATAAATTAAAAAAATATAATTTTTTATATTATTATGGTAGTTATGGGGGCCATATGGTTGGTTATACATTGTTGATAATATTTCAGGGTCTATTGACTTGTGAAATTAGTAAAAAATAAATATTCATTAATTAATTCTAAAACAATATACATTACAAAATAGATGATATTATCTAAAACTCCACCAAAAGGTTTTAAAAAATTAAATGATGCTATAAAATGATGGGATGCACATAAATCTATCTACTTTGAGTTTTCTAAAAAATGGTACTACCTCTTAGAATTTTTGTTGTTTGACCTAATTATAATTGACCATTTCAAAAAATAATTAGTAGCTTAAAAACTAGACTTGAAATGATACAATTCATATTCTTATGAAATCTTAAAATTTTGATTTTAGGTACCTCAAATAATCTATACAAGTTGAGGTTTCTTTTTTGGGAAAAAAATATTCACTTAAGACCCCTTTTTGCCCCCCTAATTCCATGCACTTAACCTAGTAATATTTTTATAGTGTATTTTAGTCAAGAGGCAAGGTCCATAAGATGTATCAATGAAGTTCATGTATAAAGTAATTATCTAATTAGTATGTAATGTCACAAGTGAATGATATATATCGTGGTACTTATCAAACTCAACAAACACATACAAAAATCACAATGAGAAATATGTCAAGTGATAAGGCCAAGGAACACATACATAGAACATATTTAAAAGTCTCAAAGTAATAAATTACACACATGATAAACCTAGATAATTTTGATTATAAGGAACATGCTCAAATGTTGCACATTCATATGACCAAGGGCCAAAGTACATACATATTCAAATGTCACATACCAAACATAGGGACAAATGCCAAGATAATAACATATTGCCAAAGTACATACATATTCAAATGTCACATACCAAACATAGGGACAAATGCCAAGATAATAACATATTCAAATGTCGCATACCAAACGTAGGGCCAAGGGCCAAGAGAATGACATAGTCAAATTTTTCATACAAAACATAGGGTTAAGGAAAAAGACAATGACATGATCAAATGTATCATACAATGTCCAAGATCTCATAGATATGTATCAATAAATATTTTCACACAAGATCCAAGGGATGATAAAATATAAAAACACCATGTGATTAAATACCTACAAGTAAAGTAACATCCATGGAACATAGAAGTAGAGATATAATCTAAACCATTTAAAATGCCATGTGATCATGTCCTAGTATATAACATAATCATTTACATTATGTAAGACATAAATATTAACAAGACATGTGTATAAGATAAAACTCAAAAATATAGTGGTTGCAAAATAATGCCACTACATACTCTCATAAGTGGATAAAATTCACCCAACTTATCAAGGTTAATGGGTACAAGCAAGCCCAACATCATGATCCGTAGAAAGGTTTTGTGACTTACTCAACACTCATTTATACCATTGAAATTCATATGTGATATAGAAACAATATGTTATATATTATTCATGAGAAAAATAACATATTTCAAAAGACATGAAATAGATTTGTAACCATGTTCATGTCAATATTTTGAACTTTTATTATTTTGAATGTTTTTGTATTTTGAAATTTTTAGAAAACAACAAGGCTAAAAACTGAAATGACACAAGGTGTCACAAAATATAAGAAAATTAGGGAGATATGAATAGCTCATAACTTATGTCTAGGATAGAAATGTTCTTGGAGAGATTGGACAAGTGTAATATGAACAAGATGTTTCCATTGTGATATTATCAAGCATGCACAATAGTATGAGTATGCAGGGTATGTGAATTTATATTCTAATTTCATTAAATTTATAGTTGTAAAAATGTTTTGCATGTGCACTGTATACACCCAAATTTTGCACAAGCTTAATCTATATATACACTTTTACATAATTATGTTTATCTAGATCATTAGTGTGTCATACCTATAATCTTGTTCTTTTTTTGTTATTGTCTTTTTAAATTCTATGTATGTCAATGTTATATATTCTTGTAATTTGTATTTTGGATCCCTAATTTATGTATGTATTTTTTATCTACATTTTATCTTTTTTACAAATCTACACTACTTAGATAGGAACACACTGCATCTCTATCTTGTAGTGTTGACGTATCCCAACATAACTTATGGAAATCTTCCAAATTTATATGTCATTAATAATCCATTTTACAACTATGTTCCTTTGATTCTAACCCTTCATGCACCAGTGAATTCTTAAATTATAACATGGAGGTCTATATAACCAAATTTCTTAAAAGTGAAAACTTACTCTCAATGTATAAAAGCTATACACATATTCTTACATGCTAAATAATTGATCTATTTGAAGATTATAAGGTTGAATGCATCATTTGAATTTTTTTTACAAGGGTATTCATATGTGAAAGAGAATATAAAATTTCATTGCATCCAAAACTGCACATACATCACTATAATAAATGGATAAATACATTAGTCTGACGTCCACATATACTATGTAGGCAGCCTTCAGTCACACCAAGATTTTTAAGGATATCTCAACTTATCATATTCCATTTTTTTCTTCCCTTTTGCATTTGATCTTATTTGGTGTGTTTTGAAGTATTAGGGTTTCACTTTTGCAAGTGATTTTCATGTAAAAAAATAGAGATCACATAGAAACAAGATAAGTACACATAGAGGTAAATAAACCTAAACCTTCAGATTGTCTACATAGTCAATATAGGAAAATCCATAGTAAAGGATAATAACACACTCAAACCCTGTCCACCTACTACACACTTGTCCTTCTTTATCTTCATATCCTAGTTTTTGAGGTGACATAATCAAAGGATTATTTTATTTAGATTTTGATCTAGAAACAACATGCATATTCAGTGAATTAATTAGAATAATCTAATTAATCTCTTACCCTTGTGGAATTATGTTATACCTCATTATAATTGTTTAGCATTCAATATTATTTCCTTATACCTTAATGTACATCACATAAATATAATTTATTTCTATTATTTTTTTTAATTTAGTTTGAATTGAGTAAATGTTTCAATGAACATGTATATTCTCATTATTTTCCTCACATGGGATCTCACAGATTGATCCCATATAAAAATGTTGGGGCACTCCTTGCTCAATCCCAGGTTGATGAGTAACATGCTCAAACTGGAAACACTCATAAACTCTAGAAAACTAGTAATGTAACAAAAAATTAACATGAATGCACCATAACTCCATGACATCCTTAGCCCAACCCTTAAAACCTTACTAAGTTTATTATATAATATCACCTATGTCAACTAACCCAAAATATGTTTCCAATCCATAGTTCTCAACTAAAACCCTTGACTGGTACTAGTCCATATCCATGAATACATCCTAATGTGGGCCCATCCTAAATGGGGCATCATTTAGATACTAGAATATTATTTTATATAGCATCTCAGTTTTGTACACTTGAGAAATACCAACTAGGGCTTTACCCAACATTTTTTGACCTTTCCTACTATTGAAAGGCTCTCATTCACTATCTCACTATGGCTATCTAATTATCATATAGTCTGGCCATATTATTATAAATAAACCTAATTTCCATCATGCACAAATAGTTATATATATTTATCATATTTTTTACATGCAAGATGTCGGTGTATGTAGAGAAAGATTTCAAGATAGGCTACTTGAATGTGTTAGTCAAGAAAATATCTAAAAATAAGCATAAAGAAACTATCATATCAAACTTACTCCCTCAAGGGCTATTACTAATGATTCTAAGATCTAATTAAGAAAAGATTAAAATTAAACCTTCCAAGTAGCCTCCTTTCCAAGAACAACCAAAAAATGTGTTTTTCTCAAATTTGATTCTCTAAGTCTACATCAATGAGGTGTAGTATGCACCTTCATCATCTCCTAGTTCACCAATGGCTTAGGCTCACAAGATTTTTTAATTTGTACAAATCAGTGAAGCTTGTATATTGTAATTTTTGCATAGTAAGTTTGCATAACTAAAGCTTAGAGATTAATGGGTAAGGCCTTGTATTTATAGTCTCTAAAGATAACTCTATACCAAGTGTAGTTAGGTTAGATTTAATTGTAGTTGAGTTCAAACTAACTTTGAGTTGAGTTAGGCTAACCATGAGGGACATGTGAGAGACATAGGTCAAAAATATTGTTTTCCACCCAATCTAGATATTTTTCAACTAGATTGACAACTCACAAAAGTAATAATTAATAAGCCTAATATTTTTTCATTTTGGATTATGAATTTACAATAAATAAATATTCTAAAATATCATGGCCACTTAAGCTCTTAATTTAGATTAATTTGCTTAAGTGACTTTGATTAATTTTCTATAATTCTTTGGAAATATGTTACATGCTTAAATAACTTGGTTGGAAATGTCATTTTACTGAGTCATAATTTGACTAGAGTATAATTATAAGAAGGTGTTAGTTGTGTATCCATATAAATTTCTTCAAAATACCAATATTTCAATACTATAACAGGCCTATATTACCTTACCTACCCTGTAAATATTCCAAAAAGGCTTCAACTTGTAAACTACACATAATACATGAAAGTGTGAATGTTATATTATCTTGTAAACTCTCTTAGTCATTATTACATTAGTTTCTTTGGCATAAAAATTTTCAATAATGTTAAACCAACACCCTCTTACAACACTCCAACTCCTCTCTCATGTGATTTCAACCCTTTATATGCTTAAATATACTAGAAATTTTCTTTTTCTTGCTATTCTCACATTACATGGTAGTTATACTTGTCATTTATTATTTTATATTATTTTTAACCAATAAATGCATGTTTAAAGACCTTCACACATCTTCTTAGACCTATTTTAGACATGATAAAAACATTACACCTCACATTACTCCTTCACACATTACACAAACTTCTATTTTGGACTATAGACCCTTAATTAGTCCTTACAATGATGACATTTATTTCCTTTTATACTTTTTTAAGGGCTTAAATTTATCATTCTTAATGAATTCAATGCATATCAGGCAATTCAAATATTTACCAATCTTACAATGCCTAATTTTGGTTAAGATCCTCCTCCAACTTCAGTTGTGTATTGCAAGAGAATCGTGAGTGATAGATATGAGTTTTTAGTTCCCACACATGCATGGACAAGTTATATAATAAAGTGTAGGAGGATTTTATCTAACTTGATATGGGTGAGACATAGAAATAGTGTTTCTATCATAGCTAAATCTCTTAGAATGAACCAAAATTTAGTTAGTGGGGGTCATATATTATGACTCATTAGCATAATTGATGAAATATCTACATGGACAGATCTATATGGGCATTTAAAGATTAGAATGATGATTTTTAGGTCTTGATCGAGCCCCAAGAGTGAAGTTTGTAATTGATCAGATGCATCCTTTAAGAGAATTTCCTCATCCTTGAGTGTGTAAACTGATTGAGCTTAGGTCACACATTGCAACATAACTATGAGGGATAAAGATGAGCCATCATATCTTACACTTTCATGGATGACTCTTATAAGAAAGCCCAAGAGGATTTTATCTAACTCAAGATGGGCGAGATTTGGCAATGAGGTTTCTCTCTTAGCCAAATGTCTTAGAAGGGCCAAAATTTGGTCAGTAGGGGTTATATATTATGTATCATTAGCCTAATCGATGAACCCTCTATGTAGAGATGTCTAAATATGTATTTTAAGGTTAGGATGGTCACTATTTGATCTTTGTCTCACCCTAGGAGTGAAGGTTTTAGTTGATCAGATGCATCCCTTAAGATAATATCCTTGTCTTTAAGTGTGTAAATTAAATAAACTTCCATCCTATTTTGTAGAAGAACCATGAGGGATAGAAATGAGCTATCATCTCCCACATGTGCACAAAAGAGTTCTCTAAAAAATATTATGAGGATCCTCTCTAAACCTAGCTAATCAAGATGTGGTGATGAGGTTTTTACTATAGCTAAATATCTCATAACAAGCCAAAATTTGGTCCTTGGGGTCTGTATATTACGACCCATTCACCTAAGTGATGAAACATATATGCAAAAACATTTTGATAGAAATTTTAAGGCTAGAATGACCATTTTAGGTCTTGGTTAGGCCCCAGGAGTGAAATTTGAAGTTGATCAGATGCATCCCTTAAGAGAATGTCCTCATCCTTGAGTGTGAAAATTGAGGGAACTTCAATTGTGTATTTTAGGAGAACCATGAGGGCTAGATATGAGCCATTATATCCCAAAATTACATGTATGAGTCTTATAATAAATATAAATAATATTATTTCTAACTTGAGATAGGTGAGATGCGGAAATGAGTTTTCTCTTGCAACCAAATCTATTAGAATAAGCTAAAAGTTGATCAGTGAGAGTCATACATTATGACTCATTAGCCCAATCAATGAACCATCTATGTAGACACATCTAGATGCATATTTTAAGGATATGAAAACTATTGTTTTATCTTTATTGAGCCCCAAGAACAAAGGTTGTATTTGATCTGATAGATCCATTAAGAGAATCTCCTCATCCCTAATTATGCAAAATAAGAGAAATTTTCTCACATGTTGTACCATAAGGGATAGAGAAAAATTATTATCTCTTTAAAATACATGTATAAGTCCTATAATAAATCTCATGATGATTATCTCTAACTTGAGTTGGGTGAGATGTAGAAATCAAGTTTCTCTCATAGCCAAATCTATCATAACAGGCTAAACATTGGTCAATGGGGTTGTATATTATGACTCATTATCTAAATTGATGACCCATCTATATATAAACATCTATATGGGTATCTTAAGGCTAGGAAATCCATTTTCTAGTCTCAATGGTGCCCTGGGAGTGAAGGTTTTAGTTGATCAGATGCATCCCTTAAGAGAGTCTCCTCATCCCTGAGTGTGTAAACTAAGCAAACTTTGATTACACATTACATGATAAATTTTAGGGATAGATATGAGTCATCAGATCCCACACATTAATATATATGTCCTATAAAAAATCTTATAATTGTGCTATTTAACATGAGATGGGTGAGACACAAAAAAAGAGGTTTCTCTCACAACCAAATCTCTTACAATGGGCTCAATGTTAGTCAATGGGGGTCGTATATTATGACTTATTATCACAATAAATAAACCATTTATGTGAACACATTTAGATGGGAATTTTATGGCTAAGATGGTTTTTGTCTAGTTTTGATTGTGACCTAAGAACAAAGGTTGTAATTGATGGGATGCATCCCTTAAAAGAATCTCCTCATCCTTGAGTGTACAAATTGAGAAAACTTCCATCACATGTTGTAGGAGAACCATGAGGGATAGAGATGAATCATTAGCTATAATACATTTACATATGAGTAATATAAGAAATATTAAGAGGATTCTCTATAAATTAAGTTGAGTGAGATGTGGCAATGAGGTTTATCTCGTAGCTACATATCATAAAATGGGTGAAAAGTTGGTCTCTAAGGGATTTATATTCTAGCTTGTTAGCCTAATAGATGAACCATATATTAAGAGACATCTAGATGGGAATTTTAAGTCTATGATGGTTATTATATGGTATTGGTTGCACCCTAGGAGTGAAGGTTGTAGTTAATTGGATGCATCCATTAAGAGAATCTCTTCATCCCTAAATGTGCAATTTGAGAAAACTTTTGTTACACATTATAGGGGAAATGTGAGTGTTATATATATCATCAAATTTTACAAATGCATGGATGAGTCCTATAAGAAATCCCTAGAGGATTATATCTAACTCAAACTAGGAAATATGTAGTAAATATGTTTCTCTTATAGCTAAATATATATAAACATGCCAAAAGTTGGTCAGTGGGAGCCATATATTCTAAATCATTATACCAATCAATGAACTATCTATCTAGAAACATTTAGATGGGAATTTTAGAGATATCATAGTCATTATTTGATTATAGTCCTTTCCTAAGAGTGAAGTTGTAGTTGATCTGATGCATCCCTTAAGATAATATCCTCATCTCTGAGTGTGAAAAATAAGTGAACTTCCCTCATGATTTATATGAGAACTATGACGGATAGATATGAGCCATCATCTCCCACACATGCACGGATAAGTAATTTAAGAAATTTTATGAGGATTATCTCTAACTCAAGATGTATAAGACACAACAATGAGGTTTCTCTCATAGGCAAATCTCAAAATGGACTAAAAGTTGGTCAACAAGGCCGTATATTTTGACTCATTAGCCTAATTGATGAACAGTCTATAAATACACATCTAAATTGGCATTTTAATTATAAGATATCCATTATCTAGTCTTGGTCACACCCTATGAGTGAAGGTTAAAATTGATCAAATGCATCCCTTAAGATAATCTCCTCATCCTTAATTGTGCAAACTAAGCTAACTTTTGCCATGCATTGTAGGAGAACCATGAGGGATAGAGATGAACCATTAGCTTTTACATGTGTATGGATGAGTCATATAATAAATTTGGATAGGATTATCTCTAACTTGAGTTAGGTGAGATGTGATAATGAGGTTTCTCTTACAACTAAATCTCTCAAAATAGGCCAAAAGTTGGTTAATGGGGGATGTATATTCTAACTCATTATCCCAATCGACAAAATATCTATGTAGATGCATCTAGATGGGAATTTTAAAATTATCATGGCCATCATATAGTTCTTATTTTTCTTAGGAACAAAAGTTATAGTTGATTGGATGCATCCTTTAAGAGAATCTCCTTGTCCTTGAGTGTGCAAACTGAGTGAACTTCCATCACACATTAAAGGATAACTATGAGGGATATAGAGTACTCATAAACTTATACACATGAATTAATGAGTCTTATAATAAATTTAGAGAGGATTCTCTCTAATGAAAACTGGGTAAGATGTAGTAATGGGGTTTCTTTCATAGCCAAATCTCTTAGAATGTACTAAACGTTGGTCAGTGGGGGTTGTATATTCTGACTCATTAAGTGAATTGATAAATCATCTACATGGACACATTCATATGGGTGTTTTAAGGCTATAATATCCATTATTCGGTCTCATTTGTTCCCCATAAATGAAGGTTACAATTGATTAGATGCATCCCTTAAGAGAATCTCCTCATCCCTAAGTGTGAAAACTTAGTAAACTTTTGTCACATGTTTTAGGAGAATAATAAGGGATAAAGATGAACCATAAACTCCTATATGTGCATTAACAAGTCCTCTAAGAAATCCCAAGTAGATTCTTTCTAACTCAATCTAAGTGAGATGCAGTAATGAGGTTTCACTTGCAACTAAATCTCTTAGAATGGGCCAAATGTTAGTTAGTGGGGGACATATATTGCGACTCGTTGGCCCAATGGACAAACCCTATATGCATACATGTATAAATGGTCATTTTAAGGCTAAAATATATATTTTTTATTCTCAGTCACACCTTGAGAGTGAAGGTTGTAGTTTATCAGGCATATCTCTTAAGAGAATCTCCTCATCCCTGAGTGTGCAAACTGAGCAAACTTCCATCTCACATTATAGGAAAACTATGAGAATTAGATATAATCCTTAAGATCTTACATATTCATGGATGAGTTTTCTAAGAAATCCAAATAGGATTTATCCAACTATAAACCATAATTAAGGTGTAGATAAGACTATTTTCTTATTTTTTTCAAAGGACATATAGAGAGAAGGTGAAAACCTATTTACTTGACATAGATATCATTAATATATATTTTTTGGTCTTATCTTTGTTTCAATAAAATAATATTATCTACTCATGGCACCAACCACATGAAGTTGGAAGCTCATCTGGTTCCACTAACAGATATTAAAATTATTTGTTAAAAATTTAAACAGAAATAAACACACATGATAAAATAATTGAAAATTAGATACATTAAATTGAATTAAAAAAGTTAACTATATTAAGTTGAAAAACAAGATAAACTTACCAATTTAATCTAGTGTACCTTTAGGATCAGCTCTATTTTCAAGTGTTTCAAGAATCGCTTCATGATCAAATTCACACACTTTCAACAAAATTCTATGATGAGGCTTTCCATGATATTTGATTATTTAAATATTTATAACAATAACTAGGTTTGAATAATGAAGCACCACCCTATGTGTTTTGAATTCCTCAAAAAATAATTGTTCTATTTTTATGGTAGTACATACAAATCCAAGTTCCTATAACCACTATGGATCTAGTGGGATAAATTATCTCTTCTCCATCCATAACATTTGTGGTTATTTTTTTTGCCTCTACACAATGACACAAGTAGTAGTTTGTTCCCTCATGATTTTCCTTAGGTGCAATGATTACAAAAACATGACCTATATTTAAAATATAATCAAATTATAAGCACATCTAGGAAAAAATAAAGATATCACTAATATCTAACTAAGGTTGTATATTAAATTAAATAATAAATTCTACTGGGTTGTACAAGATTTGAGATGTGGCTAAAGTCAACTGATGATTCCATTTCATGATCCTTAAATTATTAGAGTTAATGGTTACTCTCTATGGGTGATATGGGTCTATAATACCATTCATCAACCTATTATTTTGATTCACATTCATTCCAATTAAATTCTACACATGCATAATAAAAACACGCCATATCCCTAGTATAAATAGTCCATGAACTTGAATTAGAGATTTGAATGGAGTGGAAAAAAATCTATCCAAGTAATGTATTAAAATATCCATACATTGCCTTATATTGTTCCTTTATTAACCAAAAGAATCTTCAAACATGATAATGTTTATCTAATCCATGATAAATATTTTCATTGTACCAAGTCACAATACTTACAACATCAATCAAATTAATACCATCCGTATGATTTCCTTGCTCTATTTTAAGGGCTCTTTTTACACATGCACCTTCACCATCATGTTCCCCTTTTTCATCCCCAACCTCAAATAATCTCCACAAATCTTGAACACCTTTCTTCTTATGCATTCTACTTAATCATTAAAACATTCAATAATTCTTTAACTACCCTATATAATTGTCTAACCAAATTAGTGTGTATCGATCATGATTTCTCTTACATTCATATTTATATAAAATATCTCAGAAAAACCATAGATAAACTCTGAAGAATGTGATCTATCATTGCTAATATAAAAGTGGTACTCCCTAAAAAAAATTGTTATCATTTGTGTTATCAGGTGCATGTCTAAATATATTATGAACAAAAATTTCCACTTGAATTGAATTATAGTATTGGGATTAAACCTCATTTTTTGGTTGTATTGTGTAGTTCTCAACAAATTATACAACCAAAACAATGGTGCCAAATGGGAAATTATCCTTGCATATCTTGAATTAATTATCTAACCAATTTGATCTGTGTGTGTGTCTTGCATATTGGTAGATAATATTATTCTTGAATTTAAAAATGAAATTAGATATATAAATTTTAGTTGTAGCCAAATCACATCTTGATGACTCTTTTCCATCTTTTAGCACACACTTAAAAGATTTTTACTTATTAAAATCAACTAGTTGTTTTCCAAATTCGTGTGAAATTTCTTCTTGTATACAAATCTTTAAATTTGATAAACCACCACAACTATTACATGTTCCATCTAAACATCGTTTCGTAAAAAAATAACTATCCTTTGGGTCTTTGACAGAAAAGACTTTAGATTAATTATCTTGATGTCTTAGGTGGGGAAGAAACCATACATTCCTACAAAATATCAATAGTATGTAAAGTACAACATATATGATATAAAACATAAAATTTATAGAAAATTCAACATGTACCCTAAAACAACATGTGGTGCATGTTTGGTTAATTTTATTATAGAAAGGCTTGCATATGTAAAATTACCTATGGCTAATTATCAATTGGCCATTAAACTTTTCAATAAATTTTTAATAAAATTATGTTTGGATCATGTTTAAGAAATGTTTTGGCATGTAGCTCATGGCTTTTTGAGACTTTTCAATTGTTACTTCAACTAATACCTTCTCTTTTTGTGGGAGTCTACCTCTAAATACCCAACAATCTGTGAGTTAAGGGTCATCAAGGCTCGTTCTTCTTTTTATGACATTTATTAGAGTTTTTCTTTTTAATTTCAAGGATTTACTTGTTTCACTAAGAATTTGAGATTTAGATGTCAACTTACTCACTATAGATTCTATTATTACTCGTCTTTCCATTGCCACATTACTATCTTTTTTTATATTTTTATTGCCTATTGAATTAAATGCATTAAATATATTATTTACTATTTTTTTCAATTTATTCCATCCATGTTGAATGTTATTGACCCTAAATTATGCATCACAAGCCACACTTTTTGCATTTTCATTAATTGAACAAATAGTTGACATCATTTTGTATGGGTTTTATTCTCAAATTCATAGCCCCATACATGTTGAGCATGACATTGAACTAATATTTTTGAAATTTTACCTTCCATAGGTTTTATTATTTTATCATCTATTTCAACCAAATACCTTGGTGTCTATCTTATTATCCTTGGAGGTGTGGGAGCAAGAGCTATATTTTGTATTGAATTGGGTGGTGCTACAACTTCAACCATACTAGGGATAGTAGAGGGTTGACTATATACATTAGACCCTACAAGTGAATTGAAATCCTATGTATTAGGAAACACATGATTTAGGGTCATTACTTGATGTTGACTATCATCATACTCAAAAAATTCATTATGAATGGATGTTTCATTATATTGTGTTTGTCCATATGTTTCATCACTCATTACAAATTCATTACTTACATGCTCTAAATTTTGAATTTCATCATTCAAAAAATATTTTTTGAGTTGTCTTATCTCATTTGAAGACATATATAAACTAAATTATATAGAATTGGGCATGTTATATTACCTGGTGTAGAGGAAACACCTTCACCTTTCTTAAAAGCCCTTATATATGTTCTCTTATTTTCTTGTCTTTTTCTTTATTTTTCTCTCTTCTCTTTAATTTCCTCATTTGTTAGATTCTTTATTGGTATTTGGTGATGACTTCCCAACCCCATTATTTATATTTGCCAAAATAATCCAATTTTAGATTCAAACTTGAAGAATTTGTAGTGATTAAAATAAAGTGAATGGAGAATTTACCAAATTTATATAGTTATAGCAGAAAAAACCAGCTTATAGTTTGCAAAAAACAAAACAAATGAGAAAAAATTCATGGAAAATATAAGATAAATTCATGAATCACAAATGGTGTACATGTGTTTGAAAGCACACACACCCTTTTTGATCCATTAAAAAATGTACAAAAATAATTAATACGGTGAACAATTGGTTTGAAAAGGGTGTATGCCCTTTATAGTTTTTTGAAAAAAGGAAAATTTTCCATATTACCTCTAAAATTGCTTCAGTTTTAGGCTTGCAGGGTCCCAAACCTAGTCCAAACCTTGTCATGAACTAGCTACTTTGATTTCTAATAAATTTAGGAGTTTTTCATTTTTGTTGACACATCTAATCAGACAAATTTTATTATTTAAAAAATAATAATATATGGGTTTATATAAGGAAAAGCGTAGTTTTAGAATATATACATATATATTTAATGTTAGAATATTATTTATAATTATTACATAATTTATAAATAACATACCTCATTATTGTGATCTAGGAATTTGACTCAAGAGAGGACGGTTAGTATGGTGTTAGTTCTAAAATGAAAATAAAATGAAATAAACACACTAATAGCATAACATCTCTAGGCCTAGACACTAGGGAGAGATTAGTTAACAAAAATAAATGACAAATACAACCAAAAAGCAAGGAATCAAATACAAGAATTCATTCACCTTTCTTGGATGCACCAAATTCCTTTTTAGTAGTGGCTTGCTCGGCTTGTGCTCATGAAGTCCTTGGCAATGGAAGCTTGGCTACCTCCATCTCTCCTTGGCACCTTTGGCTTATGGCTTGGCTTGGAATCAATTTGGAATGGTAACCCTAGTTTCTTAAAGCTTTCAAAACCAATATTGCTTTATAACTTTGCACTAATTAAGTTTTGAAATGATGTTATGAGGCCTCCTATTTATAGATTTTTGGATTTGATCATAATCAACCTAAAACCTCCATCTCAAGATTGAGATGTGTGGTTAAGGATTAATTCAATTTTTAAAATTAAGTTTGTAATTATCCTCATCATGGCATTGGAAGAAGGGGAAATTAAGAGGCATGGAGGGCATCATGGAAGGCATTGATGAGGCATGGAGGGAATGAATCCTGATATTTATGGCATTTATGGCCTAGGGATGTCTTCCCAAAAAATGAGGTCACTTGATGATGTAGATATTCAATATTCATTTCTAAAAATAAGTATTCAACAAGTTTCCATGAAATTATTAATTAGGCCTTGATTTGAGTTAATTAGCTCTTAACCATGATCAATCACTTTGTGCACAAATTACCCAAATTGATCAGAATGTCTTATTATTGGTCTAAAATTTGATTGGATTGGAATTGGAAGGTGACATCAAATGTGTTGAAACCATATTCATATTTAGGATGTTTCTAACAAAAAATAATAAAGAAACATGTCTTGTGTGAAATATTTGATAGGGAAGAGCAATCTAGAGCACCCAGGTGCAAATTTGGCATTTTGACTCAAAATGATCTGATCAAAGTTAGCTGGCCCATAAATTGCATTACCCCATTTAGGGATACCCTAGCCAAAATTGGTGCTTGAATATGACAGTTTCACATCATTTAGCATGTTTTAATATTTTTATTCCAAATTATGCATTTTAGGTGGAAATTGGTCAAAATCTTGGTTAGAGGTTATCGACGGCCAATTTTAGGTGTCTAAAGTTTGCCCCTATCTGAGAAGATGTTGAAAACCATAGGCAAAGAAATGTCTTCTCAAAGAATGAGAAATGGCTTGTATGCCAAAAAGAAGATGATGGTTGAGGAATAAAGCTCCAAGTGGGTTTGGAAAGCCTAGGATGATGCCCCCTTGAGGGACTGGTCATCACATTTGTTGATGGATGGTCCCTCAAAAATAATCAAGAGGAAAGGTAGAATTAACCTATGGTTGAGATTAATCCAAATGAGAAAATACTTGCATGCATTAATGTAAAAATGATACTAATTTGCCTAAAGGTAGTTATAATTAGGAATAAGAGGCAAAAGAATGATTTTCCCATAGTCAGTTATAATCATTACAAGGACCTAAATTGGCTAAAGATAATTGTGTCCTACTTAAGACTGATTAGCAAGCATAACTCAAGGATATAACTTGGAATATAGATTAAAGATGAGAAGGCAAAAAATGATGAAAGAGATGGATAGAGGAATAATATTTATCAATAGATATATTCAATTGTACCTACCAATGAGGAGATACACACCCTGACTAGCAATGATACAACTAGAATGGTCATTAGGTTGATTTGATCAAGGGTGGGATGGGAGGATTTTCCAAGGTACCAAGGAGAAACTTCTACAGCTCCATTGATTATAGACCTTCCTAAAGATAATTTTTGCTATAGCATGTGATGGTAGGCTTCATGATAGAACACCATAAATACTTAGCTAAAATATGCATAAGGACTGAATCCTGATCTAATAAAACAATGAAAAATAATGCATTAATGATAAAAACCCTGATGAGAATGTTGACACATAAATATGGATGGACTCAAGAGTAATGTGTGCAAGGAATCACCTAATGAACACATATAGACTGAGTCAAGGAAATAGTGTTGAAACCAAACAAACACACAAGCATCAAAATAAATAAACAAATAGAAAAACAAACAAACAAAAAACCTGAAAACAAAAACAAAAGAGAGCATCCTAATAATGACCATGCCCTAGTAAGGTGGATCGAAGATAACTAAATAGGCTTAGACAAAACAATTTTTTTTGGATTTTTTGAAATATTAAGAATGTTTTTGGCATTTTGAGGTATCTTAACTCATTAGAGAATGATAAGATACCTGCTCACAAAATAGTGAGAGCATTTAACTTAGGTTGCTCACAAAATAGTGAGAGCATATGGAAGTGGGAACTAAGGTGACCTCAACATGAATTGAGAATGAACTATATAGTCCTAAAATTACCTCAAGTCATAGCAATTTGATCCACACAAAAGGTAGGGAAAAACCAACTAGGTCCCAACAAGTTCTCAAATCTGGTAGATGGCCAGTCATTTGAAAATAGTGATAGAAAGGTGATGTGGTAATACATGATAAACAAGTGTTGCCCCTAGTTTTTCCATAGGTGGTTATAACTAAGATACAATGGCATAGGTAAATGATACTAATTTTCCCATAAGTGGTTATAATTAGTAGCAAGACTAGTGAGACACTGATTTGCCCATAGGCAGTTATAATCAAGCTCACATAAACAAATGTGGATAGGATGAAACATATCTTGCTAAATAAATTGCCACACTAATTTCATAGGCTATAATTGTAAACATAGATTGGATTGATTTTTGAAAATTGATCAGAATCCCCCGATAAAAAAGTGTGGGAAGAACCAAATGAACCAAGATCAAAATAGGATTGGGTAGGATGACTAAAAATAGCCTTTGGTCTAGATAGGAATGGAATGATAAGATGGCATGGAATTTTATAAGGATAATGATGGTCTAGAAATATTGGATAAAATGGTAAGAGGGTTGCCCCCAAGTGATGGGATAAATGGTTTAGTTCTATAATAATGGCAAATGGATATTTAACAATGACAATGGCATGGCAATGTGAAATGGTATGGTACATGTTTTTAGCCTGGGTGTGGTTTTTGATTCTATTATTATTGTTGATGTGGAGATGCACATCCTAATAAATAAATGATACAAATATAATACTTGATCATGTTAATTGTTATCCCACACCTCATCTGAAAAGCTGCTCTATCAAGAACTGGCTGTAGATTTGGTTGTCAAGAATGCTATTGTGATCTTTGTTGGTCATTGATTTTGATTCTTTCAAGCATCAAGACAAGGTATATTTATAACCTCTACAAGGGAAAGTGCAACCATGGATGCTAAATAAGGACAAAAAATGGATGGTAGGTTTTATTGTGAAATGGAATGATAGATGATAATGGAATGTATAATGGTGGAGAAATAAATGAAGATCAGGAATTTTAGTCACACTTAGTGTTGTTGATGCTAGATTTGAAATATTTTTAGTTGTGGAAGGGATGAAGACTTTTTATCTCAATAAGACCACCATATTTTTCTATTATTTGATCTTGAGAGTATCTACCATCTGATTAGGCTATAGATAGGAAGCTATTTTGATTTGATCTTTAATTTTGTCTTCATCAAGCAGTGAAGAACCTTTGTCCTCAACTATTGGTGCCTCAAAGAGGTTTTCACCAATGAATTTTTCTTGATTATCCCATAGCACCTTTGAGAATGTTTCACTAAGGAATGTTGACTTTTGACTTTGATTTTCTTCTAGCGCTTTCAAAAAAAATTCACTAAAAGATGTCGAGTTCTGGCTTGGATTGTCTCCTAGTGCCTTCAAAAATGTTTCACTAGGAGAGTGTTATTATGCTACATGAATGTTATCTTGGAATCCTTGCTATTTTTAAACTACTATGTCACCATGGATGCAGTTTAATAAAGTGTGATTCTATCAGTCCCAATCGATACTTATGGGAGATGGAATGTCAATGATATGGCTATTTTGGTTGATAATAATGGCTTATGGAATGGTAATGGAATGGGGAGAGGATACACAATCCTTGTAGAATATACTAGGAGAACTTATGTCGATGTAAAAGTACTCATCTTCAAAAACTATAAAAGGATAAAATGTTTATTCAAACTGATCTGTGAAGTATGTGTAACCAATGTTATAACATCCACAAATGTATTCTTCTTATAAATATGATTCTAACTCAAGGGACTCTAAATCTAATGTCATAACTAATTTTGGTTTTGATTTTGATGCTAAATATAATGTCGGTTCAAGAATAGAACCTGAATCTAACTTTGATTCTTCATTTGATGGGTACTCTATTATAATGATGTCTTATTGAAAATTTGGTTTTTGATAAGTAATGACCTATGATGGCATAATGAGCTCCACAAAAATTGGTTTGTCAAAGTGAAACTCCTCTAGGATGGGAAATAGGTCAAGAGACAACTCCTTAGAGACTGGTTTGTCAATAGAAGGCTCTTGAAATTTAGGCACATGGTCAAGGTAATGATTTTCCCAAAGGTGGTTATAATCATTAAGAAGTGACTCAATAAATAATAAATCTAGTGTGGTACTCCTCAATAACTGGTATAGGATCAAGAAGCAATTTATCATAGGTTGAATTATCACAAATGATTGATTCAATAGAAACATATCGAATTGGTTGGTTCTCCTTGCCTTAGTTTCCAATGAGTTGGAAAATACCAGTTTTGAATACAGCTTGGTCTTTAAATGATTGGATTATTTGAGGTTTGGATGGGATTGGTACTGGATGAGGAATGACTTGTGGTTGGATAATGGTAGGGTATTGGGGATCCTATTTGCTTGCATGAGCTAAAGGACAAAGGCCTAAGATGGTAATGATAGAGTGGTATAGGGCTTGATTGATCACACAAGTAAAAAGACTAGGTCGTAGAATGATGAAGGGGCATTATGGAGCTTGGTTGCTTGCACAAACCAAAGGATGAGCTCCTGGTATAGAAATGGTTGGGTGTTGTGGAGCTTGGTTTCTCACACAAGCCAAGGGACTAGGTCTATGAATATTAATGGTATTCCTTGGATATTATAGAGCTTGATGGCTCATATAATCCAAAGGAGGGTTAGGGGTAGTCGATGATTGAATAGCAAAAGGATGTCATGAAACTTGATTGCTTTCACAAGTAAAATCATCCAAGTCTTCCTCATAAACCATATCATCCCAGTCATGAGTTGGATCACAAGTTGGTTCTTGGTTGTGTTCCATGTACTAATTTTTGTAAAGAGGGTATGGATTCATATCCCAAAAAACATTATCTGTAGTTGGGTATTTAAATTCCTCTTCACAATCATCTTCATAGAAATCAAGGTCTCGAGTTGGATCATAAGTTATTTCATGACTTTTCTTCCATGAATGATTAATATGTGGTGGATAGAAATCTATCTCACAAACCATATTAGCATTATTAAGGTCTTGAAAAAAGCCATAAAAGTTATTTTGTGCAACCATTCTATCATAAGTCAAATTTTAAGTGATTCCACTATAAGTGTATCTAGACATATCCATGTAAATGATGAAAGCTTTGAAAATAAAAGGACTTAGAATTTTACAAACTCTAAAAAATTATTTCTAAAGGACAAATGGGTCAAGATTGGTCTAACTTGGTTGAAGGGGTGGAGATGTATATCCAATATGGTCTAAAGGTAGAGTTGTATCTCCAAAATTATTTGTGCTAAGACTTGGAATAAAACAACCTAACATCAAATGTCTAATGTCAGATTTCATACACATAAAAGGTCAAGCGTCTGAATAAAAATTGACATGTCAAAGGTCTAGGTCAATTTGCTTCATATAAGGTCTAAAATAAAAAAGGGAAAATTTGAGTTGCTAGGTCTTTTGTCTAAACATGAAGTCAAAATCTAGGCTCAAACAAATAGGCACGTGCTAGGACTTTTGGCCAAATGGCATCAAAATCTAGACTTGAAACAAAGGCTAATGTGATTTGATTTAATCTAATAAGTTTGGAAATAGCTTTGACATAGAACTAACATAGATAATCAAACATAAACATGATTAGTTGGCATAAGGCATAAGACAAAAGGCTCTTTGAAAAAGGTTGTGTTCTCCTAAATAAAAGCACAAACAATGATGAGGATTGGCATTAAACAAACAAACCACCAATAGTTTTCAATTTTGGGTAATCAATTAATTGAAGTTATAAAACCTAAAAGAGAAAGATCTATGTATCAACCCCATGAATTAAGGCTTAAATAGAAATCGATAAATGTTTGGATCCAAACTTAATAAGGATAATTGAAAACTCAATGTTGAAAACTGGGATTTGACTAAAGAAGCTAGACAAGATTGGATAGCATGATGGCACAAGACAAAGGTCTAAATGGTATATACAAAATGGTTTGGAAAAAAATGTTTTGATACAAGGTGAAGCAAGTCTTGAAACAAATTAAGTAGCCTAATGGTGTAACCATACTCGAATGATGTGGTCAAGTTATGCTTCAAAGACTAAAAAGGCTCAAAATGTTTTAACATGATTTGGGCAGCATAACACTACCCTTCACAACTCAAATGCATTGTTTTGACATGGCTTATGAAAAGACAAACAAGTTTTTGGTCTCAAAACATATAAATCAAAAATAATCAAAATACACTAAGTATAATCATCCAAATCTTAGCAAGGGTATGGAAAAATGGGGTTTACTCAACTAGCAAGTTTTGAACATTTTAGGGGAATCAATTACATAATGACTTTCATGTCAAATGATGCAAAAGACAAGAATGGAAATTGAGTGACCATGGAATTAGCTAGTTATAAAAAGGTCTAGTCCTTTTTACAACCACTACATTCTATTATTTGCTTAGTGTAGTGCAATGTCCAAATACAGATACATCTTGTGTGCAACTCCAAAAGAGCCAAATGAAGTCAATGCTGGGAGGTGAAACCCTAGGTCAAAGCTTCCCTAAAGAACTCATGAGAGGTAATGATGTCCCCCTCATAAGCCAAGTTTGCATGAAATAAAATACTAATATAAAGACTTTAGGGTCATTTTCAAGATTACCCAAACTTTGATGACTTTTTGGGGAGTGCTTTAGATGAGTTTCTTTCTAAGCCTTGGACTAGGCTATTTGCAATAGGAATGGTGCTTTTGATTCCAAGGGTTCCCTATAGGGGACACATGGAAGAGCATACATGTAACATTCCTATTTTTGCTAAACAAGATTTGATTAAATAACTATTGCAAACAAAAAATGGACAAGTGTGTTCAATTTTAAGACCCAAATGCAATGTTTGGTGGTGTTCATTTGACCCCTTGGTCTTAGTTGTAAACTTTGAAAACATTTACTAAAAACATCTAAATTATTTTTTAAACACCAAAACAAGGTTCCTAATAAATTTTTAAACATGTGAAGGTGATTTAAACATGTTTTGAGCAAATATCCCACTTGGTCATGCAATAAAATTGTTAGCATATCCTTTAGCTTTGAAGCCCTTTTTTATTTGAAACAACAAACTTTGAAAAAAGAGGTCTCAGGTTTATGTTTTTGGAAAAACATAGTGACCGATGTCGATTATTACCATTGACATCAGTTACTCAGCTACCAAGATCTAGCTGATGTCAATTCTGTTGATTGATGTTAGCTGATCAGTGATCGATGTTGGTATTTCCTGTCGATGTTAGTTACTATGCAAAAACTATGGAAACCAAAAATGGAAAAATAAAGTTAAAAAACCAATTTTCAAGAGTTATAAAGGCTCAAATAAATATTTTAAAGTTAAAAAATGGTCTTCTTCATGTGTAGGATGCATCTAATCCCACTAGGCATGCCATTATGTGCTCTAAGAATTTGAATCAAGAGAGGATGGTTAGTATGGTGTTAGTTCCAAAATGAAAACAAGATGAAATAGACACACTAATAACATAACATCTCTAGGCCTAGACACTAGGGAGGGCTTAGTTAATAATTATTAATGAAACACACAACTAAAATGTAAATGAAAATTCTTTTACCTTCCTTGGATGCTCCAAAATGCTTATTGTGGTGGATTGCTTGGCTTGTGCTCATGATGTCCTTGGTAATGGAAGCTTGAAAACCTCCATCTCTCCTTGGCACCTTTGAATTGTGGCTTGGCTTGGCTTGGAATCAATTTGTGATTATAACACTAGTTTCTTGAAGATTTTGGAACCAATCTTACATTATAACTTTGCACTAATTAAGATTTGAAATGATGTTGTGAGGCCTCCTATTTATATATTTCTGGATTTGATCAGGATCAATCTAAACTATCCATCTCAAGATTGAGATGTGTGGTTGAGGATTAATTTAAGTTTTTAAATTAAATTTTTAATTATCCTCATCATGGAATTTGAATAAGGGGAAATTAAGAGGCATGGAGGGCATCATGGAAGGCATTGATGAGGCATGGACGACATGAATCCTAATATTTGTGGCATTTATGGCCTAGGTATGTATTCCCAAGAAATGAGGTCACTTGATGATGCAAATATTCAATATTCATTTTTAAAAACAAGTATTCAACAAGTTTCCATGGAATTATTAATTAGGCCTTGATTTGGGTTAATTAGCTCTTAAGCATGATTAAGCACTTTGTGCCCAAATTACCCAAATTGATTAGAATGTCTTGTTATTGTTCCAAAATTTGACTAGATTGGAATTGGAAAGTGACGTCAAATGCATTATAACCGTATTCCCATTTAGGATGTTTCCAAGAAAAAATAATAAAAGCACATTTTTTGTGCAAACTATTTGATAGGGAAGAGCAATCCAGAGCACCCAGGTGCAAATTTGGCATTTTGACTCAAAATGATCTGATCAAAGTTAGCTAACCCATAAATTGCATTGCCCAATTTAGGGATACCCTGGCCAAAATTGGTACTTGAAAATGTCAGTTTCACATCATTTAGCATGTTTTAGTTTTTTTTGGCCAAATTATGCATTTTGGGTGGAAATTGGTCAAAATCTTGGTTGGAGGTTATCGGTGCCCAATTTTAGGTGTCTATAATTATAGACTATATACATATCATCATAAATTCCCTTATAAATTTTTGAATATTAATTGATTGTTTATAAAATTTATATCTCAACAATCTACACATTGTCAACTATGCTCTAAAAAATTAATGTTCATTAAGGTCAAAAAGTTGTGTTCATACACTTCAATTACAATTCTCCAGCTGTCTTGACTTGTAAAGTTATTTAAAATTTATATATAATAAAAAATACTCCCAAAACTCTCCAATATTTCACCTATCCATATATGAAGTTTCATACAAAAATTTATTTGTTTACTACCACTAAAATAGTCATCCTGACTCTTTTATAAGGGAACATAGCTAGGGAAACCTACGCATATTTTATATTTTCTATCAATGGGACTTATTTCATATCCATGTTAAAATAATGAATGAAATTTTTGTTGAATGATAGCCCTAGAGCATGTGATAGTTTGGTAAAAAATGTATTTTCTAAAGCTCATAAATCAATTATGCAATTATTTAATCAGAAGCCATCAAAGAATAACAAAATAAATAAATAATCAATAATTTTATTATTTTGAGTAGGAACCACTACATTATTTTTCAAAGTAGAATTAACCAATTTGATATGAACTCTTTAGAGAGGTGTTTCACTAAAATTTTTCTATTAATCATAAGAAGGTAGTAAAATTGGAAATATAATACTTGATAAAAGGGTGCACATATTGAATTAGAAGATTGTGAAGAGCTCCTCTTTGGCTTAGGAGGATGACTTGCATGTAAGAAAGCACTAAAGTAGATTTTTGGGTTAGACAAGTAACTAGGTTGATTACCTAGTGCTAGCTAGATCCCAAAAGTGAGAGCTTCCTTATGGGCTTTCAATCTACCATTTTAGAATAATTAAGCTAATAAATCAGAAATAAAGTAATTGCATCAATGATCAAAAGGTACTAAAACTGATAACAAGAATTGCTTGATAAAGAGATGCTAGAATGATCAAATTAGTGATAAACTAATAGGTTTGAAAGGGGTCTATGAATAATCAAAAACTCCAAAAAGTGAATTGGGTTAGGCAAAGGAGGTGAAATTATCTTGTTGTATTTTTCTTCCATAGGTGACCGTCAATTATTGGGTTGACCATCAATGGTTATGCCTGATCGTCGATGGTTATGATGACCATTGACGGTTGACTATGCAAAAACTAGGTTTGATCAATAGCAAATTGATGATATTTATAGATGAATTCTAGGGGTTAGGAAAAGGATAAATTGATTGAAAAATGTAAATAAATCACATGAATAATAAAAAATAAGAGCTTATCTTACTAAAAGTGGGTTGGATAAGTAGTTGGCATGGTTGACTTGTAAGTGGGATCTGACTTGATTTTGGTAGGGTAACGGTGCCTAGAAGCTTGGTTGAGAGGTGATGAAAATTTAGTTCTTAACAAAATGGCTTGATAATATGGATGAAGTTAGTTGACCTACAAAAGAAAAGTTTGAGTACCTAAGCTCTTGATAATAATTACAGATCCTTTTGCTCTTATAGCTCTCTCCTTATAGTTAAGGGCTAAAGGTTTAAGAGGGAGTGTAACTAATGGCTTACATATATAATTCATCCATGCAATGCCTTACAAGGAGATTTGGATTACTTATATTTATAAAAGGTAGATATTAATTTGTATGGTGTTTGCATATAGAAGGTTAGGTGATTAAGCTTGACCATCAATAGTTGGGATAAATGTCGATAGTTAGCCTGACTATCAATGGTCGAGGTTAAATGTCAAAATAGCCTAAAGTGCCATGTTTAAGAATAGTAAAGCTAAACTGATAAAAATATGCCTAAGTAAGGAAAAAATGTTTGAGGGGTCTACTAGGGGTCACAACACTTGGAAATGTGTGTGTAGAATTCTGGTGTCTACATTTTTACCCTTTTTGTTTTATGGCTTGAATTGACAAGCTACAAAACAAAAATAAAATTTGGTTAAGGTCAAGGTTGACTTGAGTTAGGAGGAGGTATTCTCACTTAAATTAGGATGTGATGAGGTTAAATGAAATTTGGTCAAGGTTTGATAAGTGGTAGGTGGTAGGGTGAGATACAAAACCTGTAAATAAAAAATGACTAAGTGTGATAGGGTAGATCACAAAAATACTAAATTTTACAATGTTAATAAATAATAAGGTTGGTGTGTAGAAGACAAGTAACCAATGTATTGCATGACTTCTATAGGCATGGTAGTGGGATACACCTGTTAGTCTCCAAGGCAGATTTAGTGTTTTTTTAGGTGTCCAAGGTAGGAAGTGCTCTCATGAAAACACCAAATGGGTTAATGTGTGATAGGTATCTAAGGTAGGAGTTACTCCCATGAAAACACAAATGATTTGGTTGTTACACTAGATGGTACAAAAATACAAATAGGTAACCTGGCAACTTTGATCGGTGTGGTCAAAATGACCTAGGCAAAGTCATAGTAATACATATGCATAGTTTGGGAAATAAGGTTGTCATAGAGGTAGATGCAAGAAAAATGGGTGGGTTGGGGTATGGTTGAGTTGACTCCATATGCACTAGGCAAGTATACACTGCCTACATAGTGAAGGGGATTCAACATCCCACAATAATTTTAGGCCAAATGTAGTTATTGCTCAAAGGGTAGTCCCGAGGTTGATTTTTAGGTGAATAGGTCATTAATATTGAATATAATATATGACTAAGTGCTAAAAATTCCTGAGCACAATAACCAACATCAAGGTGGATGTGGTCAAATGGGGTTTGTTGGGAAAGGTTTGATTTGTCAGAGGGTAAGGGTCATGGTTTTTATCCCATAAAGAGAAGTTTTAGGTTGGTTTGTATCAACAATTAGGGGCCAAAAGGGTCAAATATCAGTGGTCACCCTAACCATTGATGATCAAGGGGAAAAATTAAAAGGCCAAAAAAGTTAAAAAGTGAAATTGAAATGTAAATTTCATCATTTTTCACTTTCACTTCATGTTTTGCATAAAAATGCACCATATGATACACATGCACTAGGATGACTATGTTGTTAGATTTATGCACTAGAGGAGAGTGGTAGCTTACATAGGAGTAGGTGGTGGGGATAGAGATATTAAGTGGTTTTTTAATATATTGGAGGGTCTAGTGATAAGGGATGTTATATAATGACCATATGTTGGGTGGCCACAGTGGGCAAAATTTAGGTACCAAACCATAGGGTTGTAAAGCTAGAGGTGGGTGTATGGGAGGAGAGAGATGTAGATAAAGATGATCCTATTTAATTATGTATGAAGATAGTTTATATTAGTATAGGGGATTCCAATTGACACTCTTAGATATAGGAGGGAAGAGGCTGAGTTTATATTTATTGAGCCTCATCTAGTAGACATAACACATGATTTTGAGGAGCTACTAGTGAGGGGCTAGATTGATGATGTAGGCATCACTAATGTCTATTCAACCTAATATCAGGGGAGGTACACTACACTAATTTTGGAGGGGGTGATGGAGGCCACCAACCCATGGATGTTGATCTAGGGGTAACACAAGTGTAGGGTGACCTGTAGGTAACAACAACTCTATCAGCAACCTAGGCTTAGATAGCTAGTTTACATGGATAGGTGGCCATGCTATAGGGGTAGATCATGGTACTATAGGGATAGGTTGGGGATATTAAAATGGAGAAAGACTAGACACAAGCCCAATTTATATCTTTATAATTTTAGGTAGTCACTCTACAGGGATAAATTAGGGCCTTTTAAGGATAAATTAGGGTAGGTGTAGTAGTAAGAGGGCTAGTAGATTTAGTGCCATGGACACATTATTTAGCCACTATACAGGAGCTTTATTATTATGAGGTGATGGTGTTTGATTTGTTTCTATATGACATGAGATTCGTTGAGTAAGATCTATCATGGGTGGTGGGGCTATGCTTGGTACCCCAGGTCAGTGGGCTATGACAATGGGTTAGATAGGGGTCCTAGGGGGACCACCACTAGGTACAAGTGGGGCGAGTGGAAGTGGTGTAAGAGGCAGTGGCCTAAGTGTTTCAAGTGCATAGATACATGATATGCATATATAGATGATTTTGATACTAGCCTATGTGCTAATGTAGTGAGATGTATATTTTTTTGTTGAGAGAGATTTGTTATGACATTGTAAATTTTGACATTATAATGTATTATATGTTTATCAATGCATATGACGATCTGAGTTTTAACATTACTGATATACTGATGTTATCATGGATGTTTTATGGATTATGTTATGTGGTGATGTGTTTTATGATTATAGCTCATGGTTTTATGTAGTATAGACATGTGATACTTTAGCAAGATACTTGTGATTGTTGTTTTATTGATTTCATGGATGGATATGGTTATTTCTTGGTGTATAGTTACTGATAAAATATCCTTTAATATGTGCTATGATGTATTTACTTGAATTTGATACTCATATTGCTTGCAAATTATTTTCTATGATGTGTTAATTGGTTAGTTGGATGCTCATGTTTTTCCCACATAGAGAGATAGATGATGTATATTATGGTTATATGATAGATGATATTTATTATTTGGATGTGATGTTTGTATTAAATGGTAATAAAGGTAGAATGTGAACACAAGAAGTAAGTTAATAACAAACTAGATATATATGAGACTAAGCAGAATCATGAGGGGGAACAACCATGAATGTGGAATATGATGCCTTTTTGAAGGGCAAGGACTGACATGAAACCCTAAATTTGGATTAGCTTAATGAAGATAAGACTTTCAACTACTTTAAATTAGCATGCTAAATGTTGATAATGAGGTATCTTGATTAGGATGTGTCAAGTAAGCTCATAGTCTCATGCATATGTGATATGTGGAAGGAGAATGGGTGAAACTCAAACTACTATTAAGACTAGTATGCCTTTTTGTAGGCTTTCTAAAGAGGTAGTATAGACAAGTCTATGTTTATATACAATGTGTAGACTGATCGATGTGAGAAGTCTAATAAGGAGAGCCAATTGTGGCTTTCCAAGATTATTGATGATAAGAGAGCTGATTGTAGCTTTTAAAATTCTTTTTTTTTGCTTGAGGGTCATTTTATATTTTGATTTTTCTTTAGGGTTAGGGAAGTTGATTGATGTGGGAAGCTTCCATAAATTGCTAGCTTTTGACAAATATTTTTCTTAGTCATCCTTCAAGGGAGTGGTCTAAGTTTATGTTTCAAATTATTTTGATAGTTATCCTTCCAAGGAGAAGTCCACCTTATGGTTTTGCAAATTTTAATTATTTTCAATAGCTTTCCTTCAAAGGAACAGTCTACAGATGTTAGGGTTGACCCATGATTTGTTTGCTTGAGTTTTGATTTTGATTTTTTTGACATAGACTTTCATATACATGCTTGATGGATTACCTTTATAAAGATGAAACTAAGTGAAATCAAAAGTTCAGTAGGTGAACATGATATAGGTGACAACAACCATAGGAACCACTCTAGAAAGAGAGTGGAAGTACTATGAAAATCATGCCTTGGGTAGAGCCATCATACCCAAATTTTAATATTAGGATCTAATTGTGATGGATAATCACATGATTTAGTTTTAGTTAGTTGCCCCTAAAAAGAGGGAGATGGATATGATATGTAAGTGATGAGATTAAGTTAGACAAATGGTAATCATGATTTCATTCTACTAACAATAGAAAGAACATAGATGGGAAGCATTAAGAGGCTCAGGTTATAGGTTTCCCTCAAGAGAGGATAATCAATAAGATCCTGATCCATACTTATGGGTTATGATGTAGGGTCCATGCCAATTGAAAGCAAATTTTCCCTGCTTATTCTTCTCCATGTTGGTGATATGTTGATTTTATTTAGGCATAAGATCTCCAATATTAATTTTTTAATTTTATTTTAGGTGTTTGTTATTACATGATTGACATGTTATTAATAGACATAGAGATGGGAAAGGGTGGCTAAATGATTCTCATTGAGTAGATCAAGTTGGGATAAACATTATTGATGATAATCATCTTCCAAAATGAGGTCACATAATGATATGTGAAGTGAAGCTATTTGGATTTCAAGAGGCAAGAAGACCTCAGCTTCAAAGATGAGAGAAAAGGGTGTAGTACTTATGGGGGTTCAGATGCTAGTACAATATGCCCATAGGATAAAGGGGATATGCAAGTGCCAATCCTAACCTGAGGCATTGAACATTTTGGTAAGCATGTTGTTAAGGGTTTTGTTAGAGGATTTAGCTTTTCCATTTGATTGTGAGAGATAAGGTGATGAAAATATAAGTTTAATACCAAATACATCATAAAGGCCTTAAACTTGTTTATTTTTGAAATATTTATCATTATCGGTGATGATCTTATGGGGAACACCGAAATGGTAGATGATATGATGGGTGATGAATTAGACAATATTTTCAACTTTCATCAAGATAAAGGGAATAACTTCTACCCATTTTGTAAAATATTTAATTGGGATAATGATAGAATGATGTCATTATGAAGAGTGGGAGTTAATTTCACCAATAAGGTCTAAACCCCATTATGAGAAAGGCCAAAAATCTATAGACACATGAAGGCTATTATTAGGTGCATGATGTAAATTAGCATGTTGTTAACACTTGACACACTTTTTCACATAATCACAACAATCTTGGTTGAGGGTGGGTTAGTAATAGCCCAGGTGGAGGATTCACTTGGTCATAGTGAGGCCACTAAAGTGACCCCCACATATACCATCATGTGTCTCCTTGATGGCATGAGAGGCTTCTGAACCATGGAGGCATCAGAATAGGAGGACATCTAAGCCTTGTTTATAGAGGATTCCTCCCATAATGGTATAATGGGAGGTGATATTAATAAACAACCATCAGGCATTCTTAGAGAGGTTATCAGGAATTAAGCCAAGGTGAAGGTAGTCTAAGGTTTGATGGTACTAAAGGTTAGGCAAGATCCCCTCCACACTAAATATAGTTGGATCATATATCTTAATGTAGGAGGGCTCGATTAGGTGATGGATAATGACTGATAGTTTGGAGTTTGAGGGTGTTAATAGGATCTAAGAGGCAACTGAATCCATGGTATCAAAAAAAATTTTGGTAGATCATGGGGTGGTTTGAATATGGTAATGTTCAAATGAGGCTAGGAGTTCTATAACAAGTTGCCCATACAATTGTAAAACCTCATTCATACACTGGTAAATGTTGATAACTTGGTTGACCATTAGTTAGAGTCACCAAAGATACCGATTTTTTTGACTCCTAAGGCTAAATAAATTTAGAGACCTATTACTAGGTCCTCATATTCAACCATGTTGTTGGTGCATTTTAAGTTAAGTTTAAAGGATAATGGAATTGGTCCACTAATAAGGAGGACAAGGATAATATCAGATACCCCACCATGATAACATTTGGAACCATAAAAAAACATGGTTACTTGATTGGTGAAATATACTTGAGATAAGCTTATGATAGACTTGTCTGGAAATGCAAAAGGAAGAGGTTGGTTGTCCGCTAAGGGTACTTCAGCCAATTAGTTATAAATGAACTACCCCTTGATTGATTTCTATTAGAGAAATGCAAGGTCAAATTTAGCTAGAATCATATGCCACTTAGCCATACGTTGGTTTTCATATGGTTTTAAGTGCATGTATTTGAGGGGGTCGGTATTGGTTATGATAAAAATTTTGTGGTTAAAGAGGTAGTGGTGAAGTTTGGTGGCCACAAAGACTAGGGCCAAAAATAGTTTTTTGGTATATGTATACCAAGTCTTGTATTTGAACAGTGTATGAATAATGTAATTGAAAAATTTATCTTTGTGTTTTTCATCCTAATGGGTAAGCATTTCCCCAAGGGAGTGGTCTATGGTAGAGATATAGAGGTAGAAAGGTTGGTCATGCTTAGGAGGTGTAAGGGAGTGTATCAAAAGCCTTTTGACAATCAACATTCCACTAGAAAGAGACATCCTTATTCAAGAGGTGGTAGAAGGGCTGACATCGATCAGAGAGATGGGCGATAAAGAAATGAATGGATTAAATTTTCCCCTACAAGCTGTAGAGTGTGAACTAGGAATTTGATGGAAGAGAGGTGATTAATATTGTGTTAGTCCAAAAATGCAAAAAAAATATTAAAAACACACTAACTAGCATACATCTCTAAGATTAGTTACTAGGGTGAGATTAATAACAAAAAAAATGAAAATCACAACTAAAAATTAAATAAAAAGAAGAATCCTTCACCTTCTTTGGATTCTCCAAATGCTTGTTGTAGTGGCTTGCTTAGCTTGTGCTCATGAAGTCTTCATCAAAGGAGGTTTGGCTATATCCTCTTCTCCTTGGCACTTTATGGCTTTGGCTTGGCTTGGCTTGGAAAAATATTTTAGCATCATAACTTTGGCATGTGAGAGCTCTTGGAATAAATTTGACATGGTAACTTTGCACAAATTAATCTTTAAAATGATGTTCATGGCCTCTCTATTTATAGATTTTCAAGAATGACCAGAATCAACCATGACCATCCATCTCGAGATTAAGATGTGTGGTCATGGATTAATTGAATTATGTAATTAAAATTGATAATTATTCTCATCATGACTTTGGAAGAAGGGACATTAATGAGGTATGGGAGCTAATAAAGAGGCATGGGAGGTCCATAATCCTAATATTTATGGCATTTATGGCCTAGGGATGTCTTCCAAAGAAATGAGGTCAACTGATGATGTATATATTAAATATTAATTTATAAAAACAAGTTTATAACAAGTTTCCATACAATTATTAATTAGGCCTTGATTTGGATTAATTATCTCTTGAGCATGATTAAGCACTTTGTGCACAAATTCCTCAAATTGATCAGAATGCATTTTTATTGGTCCAAAATTTGACTAGATTAGAATTGGAAGTCAATCTCATTTCATTGGATCTATTATCCAATTAGGGATGTTTCCAACACCAAATATCAAAGACACATATCTCTTACAAGAAATTTGATAGAAAAGAGCAATCCAGAGCACCTAGGTGCAAAATTGGCATTTTTACTCGAAATGATTTGATCAAAGTTAGTTGGCTCATAAATTGCATTGTCCCATTTAGTGATACCCTAGCCAAAATTAGAACTTGAATATGTAAATTTAAACTCATTTAATTTGCTTTAATGTTTCTAGGCCAAATTTTGCACTTTAGTATAAATTGGTCAAAAGCCCAGGTGGAGGTCATTGGTGGCCAAATTTAGGTGTCTACATAGAGTTGTTTAAGATTGGTAGGAGGTAGCATCTCAAGGATGGATTTAATTTTGGTTAGATCAAATTTTATTCTTAAAATTTAAACGATGAAGCCAAGAAGTTTTCTTGACAAGACCCTAAAAATACATTTCTTTGGATTGAGGTAGATGTGATAATGGATAAGTCACTCAAAGATAGCTAAATGGTCTTTGTGAAGCCTAGAATTCTGAAGAAGGTCATCCACATAATATTCAATTATTGTATGGATAAGGTCATGAAAAATATATGTTATATCACATTGGTAAGTTGTGCCAGCATTCTTAAGGTTGAAGGACATGAATCTATAATAGAAAGTCCCCCATGGGGTGATGAAGGTAGTTTTGTGTTGATCTTCAAGGATAATTAGGATCTGATTATAACCTAAGAATCCATCCATGAGTGACAACATGTCATGACCTATTTTGAGATCAACAAGTTAGTCAATGCTAGGTAGAGGAAAGTCATCCTTTGGGTAGGTGAGGTTGAGGTCATGAAAGTCTACACATATACGTAGTCCCCATATGGATCTAGTGATAGGCATGCTATTCAAAACCCATAGGGGATAGTCTATGGGTTGAATGAAGTTAACTGAAATGAGGTGTTGGAGATCTTATTTGATAATGAGGGATATACATAGATGCATTTGAAAAAGTTTATGTCTGATAGGTTCAGTGTCATGAGTGGTGATGATGTTGTGGGTGGCAATGGTTAGGTCAATACCAGGCATATCAACATATGACCAAGTGAATGCAATTCTATGCTCATGGAGGAAGGTTGTGTAGTCCTATAGTTCATCAAGGATAAGAGTTTGTCCAAGTTTGATGATGTGGGATTTGTCTAAAGTGCTTATGTTAATGTCCATGGTAGATTCATTCAACATGGTTGAGGTCTCTAGAGGTAAAGATTTGTGGATGGAGGAATCTAGTGCACCAAGGTAGGCAAGAATAACATCATCATATTGACACTAAATGGTGTTAATGTTAGGAGAGTCATCTCCCATGAGTTCAAGATGGCTCAAAGGGACCCTTATGATGATATCAAAATATGGCTCACTATTGGAATAGTGTTTCCTTCATTTCATCTCTCCAAGGATATAATCTTATGCAAATCATAGACTTTTAGTTGATTGTAGCATGAGAAATTGATATTTTATCTCATTTATGTCAAACTAAAGATTGAGTTACTACTTTGCCATTTATGCCTAACAAGTAGCATGTTGTAATGAAATTACTTCAAGAATTAAGTATAATAGCAAAATTATATCCAAATATGACTGAAATATATCCAAATATATGATAATAGATAAGCCACTTCAAGGGGGCAGCCTCCACAAGCTTCAATAAGAGAAGAATTCACAATATGATGATAAATAATTACCCACTACCTCCTATATATAGTCTATCTAGGCCATGATTACTCCATAGGCTGACCTACTAATCAAAAGAAAGCATAGATAAATGTAATATAACATCAAAGAGGTATAAGTAAGCCACAAGTCGGCTAATACTATCCTCATACATGTGATAGGTTAGGGGTGTAGCACATGTTTTAGTGTTTTGGTTTCGAAGAATGCATAGGAAAGGTGGCAGAAGCAACATTTTGAAGAATTTCTAATTTTGATTCTAGTTGTCCAAAGCTATAGACTTACTTAGTCCTCATCTACAAACTTTGTAGAATCTATGGACTCTCCTAATTCAAAATCTACAAACTCTACAAACATTTAGCCTCAAATATTATTAAGCTAATTACAAACTCTATAGGTCCATATCTATGGACTCTGCAAGTCTAAATCTATAGACTCTGCAAGTCCAAAGTCAAAGAAGCAAGAGAGTTTGTAGGCAGTCTAGAAAAGGATGATTGTTCTAACTAGAGTCACATCAAGGAAATATTCAACTTCTATTTTTAAGGATTAAATTTTGATATAATTTGTACATACTTAGACCTTAAAACTATTATAGGGATAAAATAACTATTTCATAAAGATAGTTGGATTTTATAAAATCTTACTCAATCTAAATCTCCTATTTTGGGGATAGACAAATTGACTAGGTAGTTCTAATTTTTTGCATATTATTTTTAATCCAAATTATTAGCATAAAAATTTAAGTCTTTTGTCTTATAAAGGGTATTATTGATTATTTAATATAGACACACTTTGAGTTTTAGACATATTGTAAACATTCCATCTTTCATAATTTAATGAAATGTTATTCTAGCCTTTAGTATTGAGTAGAATTCATTCTTGACTCTAAGAAGATCAAGGGCCCACTAACCTTGTAACCAAAAATATCTATACGGTATTTATATTTATGTTGAATTGATTTTTCATTACTAGATAATCAAAATATCCTAAATACTTGCATGCATTGATAATCCTAATTCAATATTCACATTCCAATAGCTATTTTCTTTCAGAGCAAGTGTGACTTAGTCTTAGTATTTATTTTTATTTAATATATAGGAGTGAGTTAGTTTAGAATTATCTTTCCAACTAAGTGTTTACATTTACAAGTGTGAATTAGATTTATTTTTACATTTTCAAGCAAGTGTGAATTAGATTTACATTTACATTTCCAAGGAAGTGTGAATTAGATTTAGATTTACATTTCCAAAAATGTGTGAAGCAAATAGTTTAAAAATCATTCTTTCTTATCAAGAGTTAAAATAAAATCCCCAGATACCCCCCAAAGACCATTCTATAGATCTACCATCATAAGCCTTTTTGCAGACAACTTTAGTCACTAGCCCTAGTTTGATAGACATCAATCTAAAGGATTGATTAAGTGAAGAGTTAAATGACACTCATCATTTTTGGTACCATTTTCAGGGTTTTTTTAGGTGTTAGTAAGGTAAATCTTATTGATCTATAGTAAAAAAAAATTAGAAAAAATCAAAATCATAAAAGAAGCAATCAATTTATGTTTCGACCAAGAGATTCTAAAAGATGATTTATTTCAAAATTTCCTTGAAAAACAACAACAAAAAGTCCTTCAACATCTCTAGTTGAAAGTTCTACCCCATAATTTAGATTAAAAATCCCATCACCATCCTTAATTGAGGATCTTGAATAAGCTGTTGAATTACATCTTTAGGATTCTCTTTAAATCTTATTTGGGACTAGAGCGTTGCTACAACCAATTCCCATAGGAACAATTCACCTAGAAAATCCATTCTTAAAATGAGAATATGTAGAGGATGCAAAATATTTAGAAGAAGCATTTGAATAAGTTATCACTAAAGAAAGTTTTGAAGAATTTGAATAACCTTCAACCCACAATCATTGGGAAGCTAATCCTAGTTTTGAAGGAACATTAGAAGAAGATATGGGTGATTGATAAGACCAACAGGTTACACAACTAGGAAGGACTTTTTCTTTCCTTATTGTTGTAGATCCTAATGATCAAACTACCATGAAAAATATTTCTCCTACAAATTTTCTAAATTTTTGGGGAAGATCCATGGAAGACCCTGATTAGTTTTTGTTTGAATTTAAGGTTCTTTGTAAAACTTATGACTACATAACAAATAATCAAAATTGAAATTGTTCCCATCAAAGCTCAAAGATGTAGCCATGAGATGGTTCATGGGTCTCCTAGGTAATTCCTTTCATACATGGGAAGACATGGAAACTAAATTATTGAAAAAATAACAAGATTATTGTAAGGTGAGATAAAGGAAGGAAGAATTTTTTAAAATTAAACAAAATGAAGATGCATTTCTAGAGGACTATTTAGATAGATTTTCATACACTCATATATGAAGCAGTTATCCACTTACTGAGGAAGTCCTAAAAATTATTTTCTTCAAAGGACTAGATGAAGACATCAGAGATGCATTAAACTTAATGGGTGGAGGAGACAAACAAACTAGCCTTTCATCAGATCTCAGAAATCTATACTAATTATTCCTAGACAAAACTAGGAATGAAGAAAGGAAGGTTGGGCAAATCCCATGAAATGGGTAAATTGATGGAAAAGTTTGCTAATCTAAAAATTGATATTTTGGTCACACTAAATATTACATTAGATGACCTTCAAACTAAATCCAATGTAACTGAAACATTAGTAATTTATTATCCTAATTGTAGATTAAAATATGCTCTTAGGGATTGTCCTTTATATAAACTAAATACTTCTACTTGTGGACTTTGTGAAGGAATGGACCATGACACAAACCATTGTACCCTTCTGCCTACTTTGAAAAATCAAATAAAAGCAAATTTTAAATCCATTGAAGAGGTAAACTATGTATAAAGATAGAATTTATTTTCACAAAATTAGATCCAAGGATAGTTTGGTGCAAGAAATTTAGCCAATCCGTGGCTAACACCATAGAATGTTCCAACACCTCTACCTATGTGGGGTCATATTCAAATCCCACCACCTCAAATTCCATGGCTAGGACAAGATTAGGTATCACTTTAACCATAGATGTTGCCACACCAACCATAGGTACCTCAACAACAACCATGGGTGCCACAAAAACAACCTCGTCCACAATGGAATCCTCATCAATAACATAATAAACCAAGAAGGTAATGCTAGAAAAAAACCATAATACCACCCCTTGTCATCCAACAACTAGAACAAGTTAATCAACATCCAATGCATGCAAAACTAGTAGCCAATCTAAAGAATAAACAACCAACACTTGTTTATGTCAATTAACAATGAGAAATAATAAATGTAGGAGCTATTGACTATGCTGATATACAACTAAGGTTAGGAAAAACTGTAAAAGAGCCCCTAATTTTTATTTCTAAATTACGTGGTGAAAAAGAAGAAATAAACTTACTTGAATAAAACATCAAGGAAGATGAAACCAATAAAAATCATGAAAAATTCAAGAAAATAACTATACCAATAATTCCTTTTCTTAAGAGATTGAAAGAAATTGAAATCAAACAAGAATTAGATTTGATCCATGAATTGTAGATGATCAACATTGAGGAATCCCTAATACAAAAGATCAGGGACATTTTTGAATAAAATAAAATAATCAAGACTTTATGTGTTAAAACACTTGGAAGAAAGAAACAATACCCAAAAACCATAAATGTTGATGATAAAGTTGTTAACTTGTTAGCAAGAAAATTGTTAATACCTAACTATGCAGACCCAAGAAGTCTAGTCATAATAGTCATAATAGGAGGAAAGAAAATTCCTAACATTCTATTGGATTTAGGAGTAAAAATTAATGTCATGACAAATGATACTCTCCAAACACTATCCCTCATAGAAATACAACCTACATCTACTATTCTCTAAATGGTAGATCAATATTTAACCAAATTGAAAGGAATCATAGAAAATGTTGCAGTACTTATTGATTCTTGGGAATATCTAGTTGATTTTATGGTACTAAAACCTAAAAAAAAGAATTTAGGATATCCTCTAATCTTAGGAAGACCATGATTAGCTATTGTAGTGGCACTAATTGATTACAGGTCAGGAGATATGACCATTTCTAAAGGTCTAAAATTCAAATGCATTTCTTTATATCCTCTTGCAAGACCATTAGTAAACCACATAAAAAATACTTGGGTAGATGAGTTAAAAAACAACATATATGATCTTTCATCATTATCCATGATCATATTTAAAAAAAAATTTAGAAGAATTGACTGAAAAATTTATTCTATTGGAATATGAATATTTAGTAGAATCTATGGACTCTGATAGTTCAAAATCTATGAACTCTATCAGAGTATAATCTAAAGACTATGTAGTCTCCTCTAAGATATATTTTCTCAATCCTTATACTACTTCATGATATGATCATAAGCTAATTTAATCAAGTGTATGGAATTGGGTAGGAAGACAAAAAACATAGTTCTTGAGTACATTTCATTATCTATTAGCAAGAGTTATTCCTCCTGGATATGGATTTATCAAAAATGTAGCCACATACCATATGCTACTTCCTCATCCATGTCCTCTGAATTCACTAATGAGTGAATTTAAATAGGTAGAATATAATCATCTAGACACAAAACCTCTTATGATACTACCTGGAAAGACTTTGAATATCAATAGATGGTTAACCAATGATGAGGAGGTTCAAATTTTTGAAATTCTAAAATGACATACCAAGGATTTTTATTGAGACTACATTGATATGAAAGAAATACACCCTATTGTATGCAAACACTACATATATATAGAGTCTATCAAACTAGTGAGACAACCACAAATAAGAATAAACCCAACATTGAAAAACAAAAAATTAGAAATTGCTGGACATGGGATTTATTTACCCCATCTCAGACAACCAGTGGGTTTCACCATTGGTGATTGTAACAAAAGAGAATGGGAAATGGAGAGTGTGTGTGGACTATAGGTAATTTAAAAAATCAACCCTAAGAGATTATTTTACCATGCATTTCATTGACCAAGTTCGTAATAATTTGGTAGGGAAGAAATATTTTTCTTTTTTGGATTTATTTAGTGGATATAACTAGATAATAGTAGTAGCTGAAGATTAGGATAAAACTAGATTCATCTACCCCTAGGGAACCTTTGCCTATCGAGTACTCCCATTTGGACTTTTTAATGCTTCAAAAACCTTTCAAAGAGTAGTATTGGCAATATTTTTTGACCTCATAAATGATTGTGTAAAGTTCTACATAGATGCTTTTACTGTCCATGGTGAAACTTATGAGGAAGCCCTTACCAATCTGGAAAGAGTTTTGATAAGATGTGAGGAGCATAAATTATCATTAAGCCATGAGAAATGCTTATTAATGATGGATTAGGGAATAATGATAGGACATCACATTTTAGTAAAGGGTATTCAGGTAGATCCCAAGAAAATTGAAATAATCTTAAATCTACCTATTCCACACACACAAATAGAAGTCAAGAGTTTCTTAGGACATGTTGGTTATTTTAGATGCTTCATAGATAACTTCAATAAAATAAATACTCCAATATTTGATTTGATCACAAATAACAATGAGTTTGTATGGAGTGTTGATTTCCAACAAGTTTTTGAAACTATCAAAGCCAAACTTAGTACTACCCCAGTATTGAGAGGCCCAGATTGGACACAACCTTTTCACATATACACAGATGCTTTCAATACAGTAATGGGTGTAGTCCTAATATAGAAAGACAATAATAATCATATGTATTCTATCTACTACATTAGTAAAAACATGACTCTTACTGAAAAAAATTACACCACAATTGAAAAATAATTCCTTGTTATAGTCTATGCAATAAATAAATTCAAACATTATATAATAGGGCACAATGTGTTTATCTATATAGACCACTTAGTCATTAGGTATCTTACCAACAAACCAATAGTGGGAGGTAGGATTATTAGATGGTTATTGATTCTACAAGAATTTAATATTATTATTATAGATAAACTAGGAAAATTTAATGTGGTTGCTGATTTCTTCTCCAGAATTAACATTTCAAGTGAAGTGGAACTAGTGGAAAATGATTTTATAGATGAATAATTGTTTGCCATTGTATCATAATCTCCACGATTTAATGATATAGCCAATTACCTTGCTACAGGGAAGTTTCCTCCACATTTCACATAAGGAAATAAAATGGTTAATTAGAGAAAGTTATTTTAAATAGATTAATGAAATATTATTTAAACTTAGACCTGATCATGTGTTTTGCAAGTGTGTGTCAAACAATGAATCATATGACATTATTAGAGCTTATCATGAAGAACTAGGAGGATGACATTACTGAACCCATAGGACTATAGACAAAATCCTTAAAGTAGGCTATTATTAGCCTCATCTTCATAAACAAGTGAAGAAGTATATTAGACATTGTGATGCATGTCAAAGAACTAAGTAACCCACTCTTTCAACTGAGATGCCACTCTACCCTCAACTGGTTTTGGAACCATTCAAGAAATGGGGAATTGATTTTTATAGACCTATGGAACCCCCTTATAGAGGAAAGGAATACATGTTAGTTTGCACAGACTATGTCATAAAATGTGTATAAGTAGAAGTTTTAACTCATGCTCAAGAAGAAGTTGTGGTAGATTTTCTATATTTCAAAATTATGTAGAGATTTGGTGCTCCAAGGGAGATAGTTTTAGATCAAGGACCCTAGTTCATGTCAAAAATGATAAATTACTTCATGAAATCATATCAAGATCAACATAGGAAGACATCTTCATACCACCCATAAGCCAATGGATAGGTTAATTCACAAACAAATAATTAGAAATTATTTTAAAAAAGATTGTTAGTACCAGCTAAAAATATTAGGTAGATAAATTACCAGAAGCGGTTTAGGCTTATAATACCACTTGAAAAATAACTACTAGATTTTCACCTTATGAGCTAGTTTATGGTAAGAAACCTATATTCTCTATTGAATTAAAATTACAAACATTGAAACCAACACTAGAAGTAGGAATTGAATTGGAAGTAGTATAAAAAGAAAGACTTATGTAACTCAATTAGCTTGATGAAATGAGAATTGAAGCATTACATAAGATTTAATTGGTATAAAATCAAAGGAAAGTTTGCCATGATTCACATATCAAACAATAAAAGTTTTAGAAAGGAGACTGGGCATTATTGTTTGACTCAAAATTACAACAATTCAAAGGGAAATTACAGACAAGGTGGCTAGGACCTTATCAAATAGAAAAGGTTTTTAAAAATGGTTCTATCAAATTGATGCCCATTGATAATAACAAAAGAACTCTTATGTTTAATGTTCATTAACTGAAACTCTATCAGAAACCTCTCAACAAAGAGGACTTTGTGCAAAAAATGTAACATCACGTAGCTTTCTTAGAAGAACTTCTTCCTTAATGATTATTTAAAAAATAATAATAATAGATAATAAAAATAAAACAATTAAAAAAATAAAAATAAAAATAAAAATTCAATATTGAAAATCCTTTTGGGGACGTTATTGACAATGCATAACTTAAAAACTAACTTTCTGGTTGGTTATGCATTGTTAAAAAGGGCCTTGACTAGAAAACCAACAATGGTTGGTCAAGGAGCAAAAAAAAAATGATCGTGTAATCTTGATTGATTTACTCATGCAATAACAATTCAGATTGTTCTTTTGGAATATATTAACTAATTCATGCAAATTCACTTGTACAGGACAAATAACATGAGAAGAAAAAGATCTGAGGTAAGAATAAGTGAATGATAAGTTTTATTTATTCATGTTTAGTAAACTAAATGTTTTTGATTTAAATAAGGATAATCCTACAAAGATAAACATGTACAACTAGATAATCATCTATCCCCTAAAGAGGAATAATCATAACATGCAAAAGAAAGGGATGAAGGAACACATGTGATTATATATATATATATATATATATATATATATATATATATATATATATATATATATATATATATATATATATATATATATAATGTAATCAATTGCATCATTATCATTATGATGGGACACTATGACATCATTCCATAAATAAATAAAAGCCTCAAGATAATAGGGTTTTTAATCATCATTGATCAAATTTGGAAAAAGCTTATGGTAGCAGGAGCAATAATTATCCCCTCCACATGAGTAATAAAATTACCACCGTGCCATGCCATCATTCAAATGGTTATGACAGTGTTTGGGTTGCCTTAGTATTCAGTAATCTCACCTCGTAGACATTGAATGAATCTAAAATTCATGTAAAGTAATGATTACCCTACCATCAACTCATGTGAAGTTAACTTCATATGCATAACTTGCCCACAAAAATTACTAGTCCTTACGAAGTGCATAAAAAATCTTCCTCCACAAATTTCTAAGAAGAGTTAGTATAAACCCTGGTCTTAATTTGGTACATCTTACTATAATCAATGGTAATTTGGAAGGAATGGGGTAGAAGACAATGTCAGAATGAAAGAAGGCCACCAAATTTCTTAGTGATAGGGAGTTTGTGGTAGTGTTTGAAGTAAATGGCTAGCTTCCATTCATCTAAAAATTCTAGGGCTTCAATGAGACACTGGTAAGAGAATTTATGAAAAACCTTACCCCTAAATTTGCTATTATTGAAAGAATAGTCATTCTAGTGTCTAGTTTGATTATTGGTGAAATTACAAAAATTTCAGATGAAGGAATGAAAGTAACAGGTAAAATTCCCTTAAATGACCTTATTGCTCAATTCAATGATAATAATGAATGAACTGTAACTTCATGCTTTGTTAATTCAAAAGGGAAAGCTAAGGGGTTATATAGAGATTCACTTCTAGAGCCATGGTAGTTTGTCACATTTTGGGTAATCAAGTACATCACTTGTGAGGGGAAATGTAGTCTTTTAGGAGGAGAAGCCATGAAAATTTTGATACATTTAAAACATGGATGACAAAACCCCTAGTGAAAAATTAATCTCACATATTACTTATATCATGCCCTTCAAGTTATGATCACAACTCCTAATGCTTCTCTCAGACATCAAGGCCTCATTCACCTTGTTATTCAACATCATTTCCTACATTAGGGGAAATAAGTTTGGGAAGCTAGGGAAAATAGGGTCACTAGATAAATTTCAGCCTTGCCTAAAAAAGAAGTAGTTGAAACATCAAGTTCAATTCAGTCACAAAGATGATCTATAATGTTAGGATTAGGAGCACAATTGATTACCTTGTATAAACAACTAAACACAAAATTAAACTAGAAATAAAATGTAACTAGAATCAGAAACAACATAGAATTTGAGAGACAATACAATCTTGTATTAATACTCTTCCCAGAAAGAAAATAAAATGAAAAGATGCCACACTCTTCCCACACCTCTGAGGCTTCCCACACCTCTATGGCTCCCAGTAATTCTCATTCAAGAGTTCTCTCTCTCAATTACGGTCACAACAAACAACTCAGACACAAAGTTGTTGTTCACCTCCACCAGTCAGTAACAATACTACTAGTACATAAGTACTCAAAGTACTCCAAGTAGATCTCCTTTGATCTTGCTCCTTGTTGTGTTGCAAATCTCCTTTGATCTTACTGCCATGTAGATATTATTTGACCTTGCACACACACACACACACCTTGCAGATCAACTGACCTTACTTATCATGTAGATCTTCCCTGATCTTGCATACCTTACAGATCAACTGATCTTACACACCATGTAGATCTCCCCTGATCTTGCACACCTACAGATCAACCTAGTCTTACACACTTGTAGACCTAGATCTTACACACCTAGAAGAACCCTTATCCTTGCCTCACCAAGTCCTTATGATTCTTCCTGAAGGATCTAATCCTTAGTCCCTTATTAAAATATAGCCCCATGAGTCTATTATATAGATCCCATGCAAACAATAATTAGACTTCTAATTACAATATTTAGACACATAGACTCAAGACTAAAATTAGTCTTTTACATGCAAACAAACACTCCATATAAAATAAGACCAGTTCTGGAGACGCATGCAAATGCATGCACACACAAGCTGCCGACATCGGTGCCTGTTTGACTGATGTCAACTGACCTATAACTGACGTCGGTTATTATGACCACTAAAGATGACTGACATCGGTTACGCTACCAATGTCAATTTCTCTGTAACTTAGTAACCTCCTCCATGTTTGCATCAGTGAATATTTTAGCTCCACAACCTAACAATCTCCCACTTGGAGATAAATAATTACACCTATACCTATACCTGTACATCATCTAATTTTGTTTCCTGGCTTGTATCCCTCTTCAAGTTCAATCTTGAAGACCAACCACCACACATCCTGTGGTGTTACGCCTATCATCCAAGTCCCATAGCACATCTGAATCTACATACCCATGTAGAGAAGTGCTTGACCCTGCATCGCATGTATACTTGCTACTGGTCCCTCTCAGATACCTAAGAATCCATTGAACTGCTCTACAGTGCTTCTTTCCTAGATTGGCCCCAAACTTGCTGAAAACACCCACTAATTGGGAAACATTAGGTCTAGTACACATGTGCTTAACCTCATCATGTGAATTGGGACACTGTTCTATGTACTGTCCATCCATAGGTGTGTTAACCGGTTCTACATCCTGTATAACAAACCTCACCACTACCTTATTCACACAATCATCCTGAGACAACATCAACCTATGATCTTCCTTATCTCTAGGAATACTCATGCCAAAGAATCTTGTTGCTCCCAAATTCTTCATGACATACCTCTGAACTAACTTTACCTTTAGCTCATAAACTCCCTACATGTGTGACCCTGCAACAAGCATACACACAACATACAATAAGAAGATAATGTAGCTAATATTATCCAACCTAGTAATGTAAACACAATGGTTACATTGACATTGACTAAAGCCATGCTTTGTCATACACCTGTCAAACCTCTATTGTCCTACAGCCTCCTCAAGACCATATACCCTGGCCTTCCGTCTCACATGTCTATTCTCTCTCTTCTTTAACCTGGGAATCCATTCATCTTTTAGGTCTTTCTTTCTAGCTAGAAACTCTACCAAATCTCCCATTTGGTTCTCTTCCAAGGAATCAACTTCCTCATTCATGCCATGTTCCCACTATTTCCTGGATTCTACCTACTCTTCTTCTTTAAAACTTCCTGACTCTTGACCATCAGTGAGCAACAAGTAGTCTAAAGAAGGGGAATAATGAATTTGAGGCTTACTTACCATTTCATTCCTCCTCATGGGTGTTTGAGACTCCTTGACAGCTTACTGTCCACCCAAAATCTATTTTTTGGTTAACCCTGGTTTGCACCAGATCGATGTTGATCCCACTTGATCACCGATGCCGGTTCCCTGACCGACGTCAGTCGCTACCTACCTGACACCACCGAGTTTGTTCTGCACATGACTGACATTGGTACCTACCTATTTGACATTGGTTCCACCTAATTGATGTTGATAACTATGTTTTACTATGAGTGATGACTTTTTACCCACGAGCTTACCTTGGATCATAACCTTGTCCAAACTACCCTACTCAAAATTATTTAGCCCCTTGAGCTGATCTCTGTCTGTCATCTCCTCCTTGAAAACCAAGGCTTTCTTGTTCTTGTCAAAACATCAGATTTCCTCTTTATGTAATAGACCCGATCCTTTCTTGTAGCATGAGTTTCAAGAAACCTCACTTTCTTCTATTGCTTACAAAAATATTGATCTATGCTTCCCGAATCTGAACTCTTACCTTTTGACTCAAGAACATGCATCCCCTTCTTATTCATGTGACCAAGCCTACGGAGCCACATATTCACATCTACATCTGAAGTAGATAAACTAGAAGGAGAATTATTAATACAAGTAGATAGATAAAGAGTACCTACTTTCTTACCTCTTGCTAAAACAAGTGCACCCTTGGAAACCTTCCAAGAATCCACTGTGAGAGTTACTGTGCATCCCTCATCACCCAAATTTCCGACAGAAATCAAATTTTGCTTCAGGATTGGGACATACATGACATCCTTCAACACCCATGTGTTGCCCATCTGCAATTTCAGCTGCACTTTCCCTTTGCCAACCATTTGACAAGGCTTACCACCCCCTAAATAAACTTTTCCAAAGTCTCCATGGACATACTCATGAAAAAATTCTCTATTTGGGGTTGCATGGAAAGAGGCACTAGAATCTAAAATCCAAGATTCCACTTTATCCAAGGAACATACAAGAGCATCATGTGCAACAATACCTACAACATCTACTTCTTCATTTCCTTCATGCTGATCTTCTTTCACCCAACAATCTTTCTTTACATGCCCTGTCTTTCCACAATTCTAGCAAATTACACTGCCATGTCTAGATTTGGATCTACTACCTTTCTTTGACTTCCCTTGCTTACTCTTCTCTCTTTGCCTTCCCCTACTTTCAACACTTAAAGCATTACCTAATGATTCCCCTGTGCTTTTCCTATGAATTTTTTCATTCAAGATTATACTAACAACATCATCAACTTTTAAGATATTTGAAGCAGACGCTTATTGCCATTACCAAACTATCCCAACATTCAGGTAAAGAGCATAAGATTAAGAGAGCCTTAATTTTATCATCAAAAGCTATATTGAATGAACTTAACTGGTTTACCAAACCATGGAAATCACTAAGATGACTATGTATAGATCCACCTTCTTGCATTTGCAAATTAAATAATTGCTTCATAAGAAATACCTTATTCAAAACTGAGGGTTTTTCATATAAATTTTCCAAAGATTCCATTAACTCTATCTTTGTCTTAGCCTGTGATAAGTTGGAAATCACAGACGATGCCAGGCTCAACCTTATAGATCCTAAAGCCTTCCAATCAAGAACATTCCATTCTTCATCTTTCATATCTGTGGGCTTGCTTTCAACCCCACCCAATGGTAAGTATAGATCTTTCTGATACATATAATCTTTTATCTGTATCCTCCATAATTGATAATTCTTGCCATTGAATTTCTCCATTCTTAGCTTACTTTCTTCTGCCATTGCTTTACTCCCACTCAAATAGAAACCCCTGTGAGTGACATATAATCAACAAACACTAACCTACTCCGAACTAGGCTTTGATACCACTTGTTAGGATTAGGAGCACAATTGATTACCTTGTATAAGCAACTAAACATGGAATTAAACTAGAAGTAAAATGTAGATAAAATCATAAACAACATAGAATTTGAGAGACAATACAATCTTGTATTAATACTCTTCCTAGAAAGAAAATATAATGAAAAGATGCCACACTCCTCCCACACCTCTAGGGCTCCTAGTAATTCTCCTTCAAGAGTTATCTCTCTCAATTACGGTCACAACAAACAACTCAAACACAGAGTTGTTGTTCACCTCCACTAGTTAGTAACAATACTACCAATACACAAGACTCAAAGTACTCCAAGTAGATCTCCTTTGATCTTTCTCCTTGTTGTGTTGCAAATCTCCTTTGATCTTGTTGCCACGCAGATCTTCTTTGACCTTGCACACACACACACACCTTGCAGATCAACTGACCTTACTTATCATGTAGATCTTCCCTGATCTTGCACACCTTGTAGATCAACTAATCTTACACACCATGTAGATCTCTCCTAATCTTGCACACCTGCAGATCAACCTAGTCTTGCACACTTGTAGACCTAGATCTTACACACCTAGAAGAACCCTTATCCTTGCCTCACCAAGTCCTTATGATTCTTCCTAAAGGATCTAATCCTTAGTCCCTTATTACAATACAATCGCATGAGTCTATTATATAGATCCCATGCAAACAATAATTAGACTTCTAAATACAATAATTAGACATGTAGACTCAAGACTAAAATTAGTCATTTAAATGCAAACAAACACTCCATCTAAAATAAGACCAGTTCTGAAGATGCATACAAACACATGCACACACAGGCTACCGATGTCGGTGCCTGTCTGATTGATGTCGGCCGACCTATAACTGACATCAGTTATTGTGACCATTGAAGATGACCAATGTCAGTTGCGCTGCCAACGTCAGTTTCTCTATAACTCAGCAACCTCCTCCATGTTTGCATCAGTGAAGATTTTAGCTCCACAACCTAACATATTATAGTTGCTACACCAATTGATAAATTAAGTTCAAAGCAAAAAGGAAAACAATTTACAATTTTCAAGGGAATCCTTCCTTCTTCAAGATGAGTTAACAGATCTCAAACTACTTAAACCTCCATTATTCTAGAGGCCCCACAAGTACCTCAAGCACATGTTGAGAAATTTGTCCCTTTCCTAGGAAGGAAGAAATTAAAAAAAAGAGCTTCTACTTTAATAGGGCTTGATAAGGCCATAATTTTGATTGCTATATTAGATGAAGAATCAAGTGTAGCTCAGAGAATTAAGAAAAGAAGAAGAAAACTATTTTTGGACAAGGATGAACAAGAAGCAGTGGATACTTTGGATAGTCTTAAACAACTATCTCAACCTTCAGATCAACTAAACATTAAAGAATAAGAGACTTTTGAATTAGCTCCTATGAGGAAACATTTTGAAAGCCCTGCTATTCAACCACTTGATGACTTAATCCCTCCAACCAACACAATGAAACTAGGGGTTGATCAAGATAACACTATAGAGGAACAAACTACTCAAATTAAAGTTCCAATGGATAAAGGAATATTTCCATGTACATTTGAAAAAGGAAACTATCCAGTCTAAGTGACCCTATTATATAATTAACACTAGAATTTTAAAAGGCTCAAGCAATGATCCAATAATAGGTAGTAGATATTGCTGATCTAATAAAAAAACTTCATAATAAGTATTAGTTAGTGAAAAAATTAGAACTAACATCTTTGAATCATGCCTTAGAAGTCAATAAATTGAAAGAAACAATAGAACAAAAGGAAGATGAAGAGATTGATCAATGGATATCTATAGAGAATCTTAAGAAAGAAAATAGAATGTGGCAACAAATTTTAAACTTTCCTAAGACATTTCCTATTGCTACTCCTAAAAAGGTCAATTAACCTACTTCCACTTCTAAAGCATTTATTGATCAAGGATGCCAAACTAGTTATCCATATATTCCTCCATTAGATATGTTGTTTTTGGCTAAAAAGGAATATCAAATAGTCAAACAAAAGAATAAGGTCTTAGTTGTTACAAATGAGAAGATAGAAAAGGAAAAACAAGTGTTAGAGTCTAAAATCCAAACTTAGAAGAGGATTTGCAGAATGCTTGTAAGTTAGGAGAAGCTCTTTTGGCTTTTAGAAGTCCTTCTTCTGCCTATAACTTGTTTCTCTTTGAATAGTTCTATAGTTAGCAACTCCTCAGAATATTATGTCAATTGCCCTACAAAATTTTGGATCCTTATACATTTTTTGAAATCTTTTGTAATGTTGAGCCTGATAATCAAGATCTCCTTTATGAATTTTATTTGCATGACTTGATAATAGGAGATCATGATCAAAACAAAATTTTGATCAATCTATATGTGGGAGAAGTTTAGTTAAGAGTAATTCATTCTACTTTCAAAAATTAGTTAGTATAGAAAATAAAATTTGAAGATTATTCAACACTTGATAGAACTAAAGGGTTATGTATAAGACCAAACTTTTCCATTCCTAGACTAGTAGAACAAAACTTCAATATTGCCTACAAGAATGCTAATTTCAAAAATCATTATTTGTAAGTCTTGTATGACTTCACTATCTCATTTAACCTTTTCACAAGATAGATTTTTGATTTAGTTGTTGCATCCAATGTTAAAAGATGGGACCTATTACCAGTCTCTCCCAAAATATGTGAAGTTATATCTGTTAAGCATGGGATATACTGAGAGGGGGGCGAATCAGTATATCATATATCTTATAAACTTTCCCTTAATCAAATTCCACTTTAACATAAATTCAATATATGAAATAAAATTAAAATAATAAACACCACACAAGATTTAACGTGGAAACCCAATGTGGGAAAAACCATGGAGAACAATCTCAAGTATATGAATGAGCACCAACTCAAAACACAATATTCACAAGCACCAACTTTCAGAAGCACTAAACCCTTTGCTAAGCACCAACACAGTAACTATTCATGAGCACCAACTCATAGGAGCACCAACCCCTTTGCTAAGCACCAACATAATAACAATTCATGAGCACCAACCCATAGGAGCACCAACCCATACGAGCACCAACCCCTTTATTGAGCACCAACATAGTAACAATTCATGAGCACCAACCCACAAGAGCACCAACCCCTTTGTGTATACCACACAACTATCTCTCAATGTTGCTATTTCAACAAATGATAGTTCATTACAATATCTCTTTCTTCTCTCAACTTTGCTCTTCTAAGCTAGATATAACAAATACAAATCATAATCTATCTTCCATTGCTCTTCTAAGCTAGATATTACTATATCAAATCAAAATCTCTCTCACACATTACAAATGGCTTCTCAAGCCTTTATTTATAGCTTTCCAAATGACCTTTGGCCTTCACCCTTTGTGACCCTTCAATCCTCATGAAAAATGGTGACAAACTTACATGACCCTTCATATCCTTTCATTTGAAAAGTCATATGGTGACCCTTCATAAGTAAAATCATCCTTCCCTCTTTTGTCTCTACCTTGGTGACTTTTCATATCCCTCAAAGTGTTTCTTCATGAGAAATTTCACCCTTCCTCTTTTGTCTTCACTTGGTGACTCTTGGAATTCCCTAAGATGACTCTTCATGGGAAAATGCCTCCCATTCTTCTTTTGTCTTTACCCCGTGACTCTTTGACTTCTCCATGGGCCCTTATTTTGTCTTATATGCAAGTAAAAATGTATTCATTAATATTAAATAAATATTAACACACATTAGCCAAGAACAAACATCAATAAATACAATGGGGCCTTTATCACCAATAATGCTAGACCTTTGACATCAATGACAATATTTCCAATAATATCCCCCTTTTTCATTAATGGCAACCTTAATCTTAAGACTTCCACATCTTGAATTTTGCACATAATATCATCTAAAAAACCTACATTAACTCCCCCTTACTGTAGCAACCTGTACATATTCCTTGTACCTATTTCTACACCTGTACTTGTACCTTTTATTCTCCCCCTTTGACATCAATGACAAAGGGCCTACCTGGAGCTAACACTTAGCTCCCTCTCAACTGATCTTGAACCTCAATGGTAGGAAGTAATAGAAATTAATCCCAACTCCTCTTGTAGATCTTTGATTGTGTCCTTTGATCATGCCTTTTGAGAATATATCTGATAATACATATAAATTGTTGCCTATCCTTTGACCATCTACAATCAACTCATTTGAATCTTTTCTTCTAATCTCACAACCTTCTACATAAAAATTTAATGTGTATCCCTAATCACATATTTGACTAACACTCAATAGATTATGCTTAAGACCTTTTACATACAAAACATTCCTATTTTTGGTTCTACCATTATCCAAACTCAAATTACCTTTTTCAACTATCCTAGCAGTGGTTTTATCTCTAAATTTCACTACCCCACCATTGATCTTCTTTAGAGTTTTGAATTTGCTCTTGTCTCTTATCATATTATTCGAACATCTGCTATCAATGAACCATGTCTGATCTTCATTTCTTACATGCAAAGCTATTTGCACCAACATAGAATCTTCGGGTTGTTTCTTCTGCTATGAACATGTTGGAATTTTCTTCTTAATGAATGGATCTTTGAAACTCTGATCCTTCTTAACTGACTCAAACATGATTTTGTAGTACTGAGCAATGTGTCTAAAGTTGTTATACTTATAACATATTATGGCCTCTTCATCAATGATTGATAGAGGAGCAAAAAAGTTGTAGCTTCTGATTGACTCTACATGATTTTCCTTCTTATTTTTGAAACTATTATCTCTTTTTTGACATCCTAATTTTTTGTGACCATATCCATTACAATAAAAAAAGTAACCATAAAAATAAGATTGTCTATATATCTCTGACCTGATTGTCTCTTATAGCTTTGTTCCCTCCAACCTTTTTTGTTTGAAATGTCCTCTGTACTCTTCACTTCTTCCCTTGTTTCCTCTTTTGTAAGAGCTTCAACATAGCTCTTTTTCTTTTCAAATATGATACTTGTCTTATCTAAATTTACCTTTTGGCTCTCTAATATCTTATTCAACATGTTAGTGCTATCCTCAAATTTTGAATCACTAACTACTTTATCATCGACTGCTTTCTCAATATCTTCTTTTAAAGAGGCAACTTCAATAACATACCTTTCACATTCTTTTCTTACTTTTTTCAATTGTGCTATTAGACCTTATTCATTCTTCTTGGCTTCTTCCAAGTGTGCTATTAGATCATCAATTATTTCTTTTGACTCCTTTTCATTTTTCTCGATTTGGCGCATCAATCTTTGATTCTTCTTCTCAACAACTTATAACTCTTCTAAGGCACAAATGGGTTCTCCTTCCATATTCACTTCAGCTTCATCCTCTTCTTCTTCTTGATCATCTATAATTTTACTTGTAAAGGCATCTTTATGTATGGCCATGAATAAAATCTCTTCTTCTTCTGAATCATTGACTCCACTATCTTCGGCTGAGCTAGGATCTTTAGAAAATACGCTCTTCTTCTCGAATCCCTTCTTGAATTTACCTTTGAAATTCTTCTTGTATGTAGACTTTTCTTCATCATAATCATCATTACCTTTATTTGGGAATTTAGCTAAAAATGTCTAATCTTTCCACATTTAAAACATTTAAATGGTAGTTTTCCTTCATATTTACTTGTTCCCCTTTTTGGCTTGTGAATGAAAAGAGCTTTGTTGTCATCTTCATCATCACTGGAATTATCAATTGATTCTTGAATCTTAGATTTCTCTTTCTTTGATGTCTTGAAATCTACTTCTCTCTTTGAGGGTTTATCTTGTTCAGTCCACATCTCATATGCCGTGAGTATACCATGAAGCTCATCCATCTTTAGCTTGGCTAAATTTTTCATCTCCTTGATTGTCAAAACCTTTGCATCATATCTCATTGGTAGAAATCTCAAAACCTTTTATACCACCATTGAGTCTTCCAAAATTTCTCTAAGACCTTGAATCTAATTTATTATTTGATCAAATCATAAAGGATAACTTGCTATATCTTCTTCTTCTTCTATCTTCAAACTTTCAAACTATCTTCTAAAAATTTGAAGCTTAGCTTGTTGAACCTTTCCATCACCTTTGTAAATATTCTCAAGTTTTAGCCAAGTTTCATGATCAGATTTATATTTCATAACTTTAAAAAATTCAAATTCACATAAACCACATAAAATAACATTTAAAGCTTTAGCATTACATTCACTTACCTTCTTTTCTGCTAGAGTAATTACAAGTGTTTGCGGTTCTTCATATTCCTCCACCACTACTTTTCATATGTCAAATCCAAGGGCCATCAAATAAGTCCTCATTCTTATGCTATAGAAAGCATAATTCATCCCATTAAATAAAGGGTCCTTATTTATAGAAAATGCTTCATGTGATCTAGCCATCATGCTTTCCTGATCTACCTTCAAGCTGTAAAATTTTTTCAGAAGGAACCTGCTATGATACTAATTATTAAGCATGGGATATACTGAGAGGGGGGTTGAATAAATATATCATATATTGTATAAACTTTCTCTTAATTAAATTCCACTTTAACATAGAATCAAGATATGCAATAAAATTGAAATAACAAATACCACACAAGATAGAGAGAGACACCAAATTTAACATGGAAACCCAATGTGGCAGAAACCATGGAGAAAAATCTCAAGTATATGAATAAGCACCAAATCAAAACACAATATTCACAAGCACCAAGTTGTAAGAGCACCAACTCCTTTGCTGAGCACCAACACAACAACTATTCATGAGCACCAACTCACAGGAGCACTAACCCCTTTGATGAGCACCAATATAGGAATAATTCATGAGCACCAACCCACAGGAGCACCAACCACTTTGCTGATCACCAACCACTTTTCTGAGCACCAACCCACAAGAGTACCAACCCCTTTGTGTATACCAGACAACTATCTCTCAATGTTTCTATCTCAACAAATGATAGTTCATTACAAATCTCTTTCCTCTCTCACCTATGCTCTTCTAAGCTAGATATAACAAATATAAATCATACTCTATCTACCATGCTCTCCTAAGCTAGATATTACTACATCAAATCAAAATCTCTCTCACACATTACAAATGGCTTCTCAAGCTTTCATTTATAGCTTTCCAAATGACCTTTGTTCTTCACCCTTTGTGACCCTTCAATTCTCATGAAAAATGGTGCCAAACTTGCATGACCCTTTGTATCCTTGCATTTTGAAAGTCATATGGTGACCCTTCATAAGCAAAATCATTATTCCCTCTTTTGTCTCTACCTTGGTGACTTTTCATATTCCTCAAAGTGTCTCTTCATGAGAAATTATGCCCTTCCTCTTTTGTCTTCACTTGGTGACTCTTGAAATTCCCTAAGATGACTCTTCATGGGAAAATACTTCCCATTCTTCTTTTGTCTACCCTGTGACTCTTTGACTTCTACATGGGCCCTTTTTTGTCTTATGTGAAACCAAAAATATATTCATTAATTATAAATAAATATTAACACACATTATCCAAGAACAAACATCAATAAATTTAATGGGGTCTTTATCACCAATAATGCTAGACCTTTGACATCAATGACAATATTTTCAAAAATCTCCTCCTTTGTCATTGATGGCAACCTCAATCTTAAGACTACCACATCCTGAATCTTGCACATACTATCATCTAAAAAACCTACAGTAACTCCCTCTTACTGTAGCAGCTTGTACCTATTCCTTGTACCTATTTCTGCACTTGTACTTATACCTATTATTCTCCCCCCTTGACATCAATGGAAAAGGTCCTACCTAGAGCTATGACTTAGCTTCCTCTCAACTGATCCTAAAACTTAATGGTAGGAAGTAATATAAATTACTCCCGACTCCTCTTATATATCTTTGAATGTATCCTTTGATAGTGCCTTTAAGAAGATATCTGATAATACATATAAATTGTTGCCTATCCTTTGAGAATCTACAATCAACTCATTTGAATCTTTTCTTCTAATCTCACAACCTTATACATAAAAATTTAATGTGTATCCCTAATCACATATTTGACTAACACTCGATAGATTATGCTTAAGACCTTTTACATACAAAACATTCTTAGTCTTGGTTTTACTATTATCCAAACTCAAATTACCTTTTTCAGCTATCTTGGTAGTGGTTTTATCTCCAAATTTCACTGTGCCACCATTGATCTTCTTTAGAGTTTTAAATTTACTCTTGTCTCCTATCATATGCCTCAAACATACACTATCAATGAACCATGTTTGATCTTCATTTCTTACATGCAAAGCTATTTGCACCAACATAGAATCTTCAAGTTGTTTCTTTTGCCATGAACATGTCTAAGCCTTCTTCTTAATGAATGGATCTTTGAAACTCTAATCCTTCTTGACTAACTCAAACACACTTTTGTAGTACTGAGCTATGTGTCTAGAATTATTACACTTATAACATATTATGGCCTCTTCATCAAAGCTTGATAGAGGAGCAAAATAGTTGTAGCTTTTGCTTGACTCTACATGATTTTCCTTCTTATTTATGAAACTGTTAGCTCTTTTTTGACATTCTAATTTCTTGTGACCATATCCATTACAATAAAAAAAGTAACCATAAAAATAAGATCTGTCTATATATCTCTAACCTGATTTCCTCTTGTAGCTTTGTTCCCTCCAGCCTTCTTTATTTGAAATGTCCTCTATATTTTTCACTTATTCCCTTGTTTCTTCTTTTGTAAGAGCTTCAACATAGCTCTTTTTATTTTGAAATCTGATACCTATTTTATCTAAATTTACCTTTTGGCTCTCTAATATCTTATTCAACATGTTAGTTCTATCCTCAAATTTTGAATCACTAACTACTTTATCGTTGACTGCTTTCTCAATATCTTCTTTTAAAGAGAAAATTTCAATAACATACCTTTCACATTATTTTCTTACTTTTTGAAATTGTGTTATTAGACCTTCTTTATTATTCTTGGATTTTTCCAAGTGTGCTGTTAGATCATCAATTATTTCCTTTGACTCCTTTTCATTTTTCTTGATCTGGCACATCAATCTTTGATTCTTCTTCTCAACAGCTTCTAACTCTTCTAAGGCACAAATGATTTCTCCTTCCATATTCACTTTATCTTCATCCTCTTCTTCTTCTTGATCATCTATACTTTTGCTTGTAGAGACATCTTTATGTATGGCCATAAATAGAATCTCTTCTTCTGAATCGCTGACTCTACTATCTTTAGCTGAGCTAGGATCTTCAGAATACAGGCTCTTCTTCTTGAATCCCTTCTTGAATTTACCTTTGAAATTATTCTTGTATGTAGAATTTTTTTCATCATCATCATCATTAACCTTCTTTGGGAATTTATCTAAAAAAATTCTAATCTTTCTACATTTAAAAGGTATTTTTTCTTGATATTTACTTGTTCCCCTTTTTGGCTTGCGAATGACAAGAGCTCCATTGTCATCTTCATCATCACTAGAATTATCACTTGATTCTTGAATCTTAGCTTTCTCTTTCTTTGATGTCTTAAAAGCTACTACTCTCTTTGAGGGTTTATCTTGTTCAGTCCACATCTCATATGTTCTGAGTATACCATGAAGCTCATCCATCTTTAGCTTGGCTAAATTCTTCATCTCCTCAATTGCTAAAACCTTTACATCATATCTCATTGGTAGAGATATCAAAACCTTTTGTACCATCATTGAATCTTCTAAAGTTTCTCCATGATATTGAATCTGATTTAATATTTTATCAACTTGCAAAAGATAATTTGATATATCTTCTTCTTCTTCCATCTTCAAACTTTCAAACTGTCTTCTAAAAGTCTAAAACTTAACTTGCTAAACCTTTCCATCACCTTTGTAAATATTCTCAAGTTTTACCCAAGTTTCATGAGTAGATTTACATTTCATAACTTTAACAAATTCAGATTCACATAAACCACATAAAATAGCATTTAAAGCTTTAACATTACATTCACTTACCTTCTTTTCTACTGGAGTAATTACAAGTGTCTATGGCTCTTCATATTCCTCCACCACTACTTTCCATATGTCAAATCCAAGGGCCATCAATAAGTCCTCATTATTATGCTCCAAAAAGCATAATTCATCCCATCAAACAAAGGGGCCTTATTTATAGAAAATCCTTCATGTGATCCAGCCATTGTGCTTTCGTGATCTACCTTCAAGCTGTAAATTTTTTTCAAAAAGAATCTACTCTTATACAAATTGTTAAGCATGGGATACACTAAGAGGGGGGGTTGAATCAATATATCATATATCTTATAAAATTTCCCTTAATAAAATTCCACTTTAACATACATTCAAGATATGCAATAAAATTGAAATAACAAACACCACACAAGATAAAGAGAGACACCAGATTTAACATGGAAATCCAATGTAGGAAATACCATGGAGAACAATCTCAAGTATATGAATGAGCACCAACTCAAAACACAATATTCAAAATCACCAATTACATGAGCACCAACCCCTTTGCTGAGCACCAACACAACAACTATTCATGAGCACCTACTCACAAGAGCACCAACCGCTTTGCTAAGCACCAACACAACAAAAATTCATGAGCACCAACCCATAGGAGCACCAACCCCTTTGTGTATACCACACAACTATCTCTCAATGTTGCTATCTCAACAAATGATACTTCATTACAATATCTCTTTCCTCTCTCACCTTTGTTCTTCTAAGCTAGATATAACAAACACAAATCATACTCTATCTCACATTTCTCTTCTAAGCTAGATATTACTATATCAAATCAAAATCTCTCTCACAAATTACAAATGGCTTCTCAAGACTTTATTTATAGTTTTATAAATGACCTTTGGCCTTGACCCTTTGTGACCCTTTTATCCTCATGAAAAATGGTGCCAAACTTGCATGACCCTTCGTATCCTTGCATTTGAAAAGTCATATGGTGACCCTTCATAAGAAAAAGCATCCTTCCCTCTTTTGTCATTACCTTGATGACTTTTCATCTTCCTCAAAGTGTCTATTCATGAGAAATTTCACCCTTCCTCTTTTGTCTTCACTTGGTTACTCTTAGTATTCCTCAAGATGACTCTTCATGGGAAAATGCATCCCATTCTTCTTTTGTCTTTACCCCGTGACTCTTTGACTTCTCCATGGGCCCTTATTTTGTCTTATATGCAACCAAAAATATATTCATTAATATTAAATAAATATTAACACACATTAGCTAAGAAAAAACATCAATAAATGCAATGGGGCCTTTATCACCAATAATGCTAGACCTTTAACATCAATGACAATATTTCCAACAATATCTCCTAACAGTTTAAGATGGAGTAGGAGAAGAAATAAAGTAGTTATTGAGGAAATGGTGTTAGTACTAAATTATAATGGAGAGAAGATGTGGATTGGAATGAGATATAGATATTCTTTGTTAGTCATACCAGTTTTAGGATGGTAGAATTGGGCAGCTCAGTCTGATGCACAATTTTATGTCTGGAAAAATATATAGACCACAATGGATTCACTAGTATAGATTATTATATAAAAGATGAGTTTGATGATTATGATCTCAATAAATTTTTTTAGGATAGAAACAAAGCTTATGGAAGTAGATGAAGTTTTACAAAAAGGACTTGGAAAAGGTAAAACCTGGGGGAGATTATGAGCTCAAAATATGGCTCATTATTGGCATAGTGTTTCTTTCATTTCATCTCTCCAAAGATATAATATTATGTAAATCATATAATTTTAGTTTATTGTAGCATTAAAAATATATTTTTTATCTCATTTATGTCAAACTAAAGATTGAGTTACTACTTTGCCATTTATGCCTAGCAAGTAGCATGTTTTAGTGTTTTGGTTTTGGAGAATGCATAGGAAAGATGGAAAAAGAAGTATTTTGAAGAAGTTCTAGTTTTTATTCCAATTGTCCAAAGCTATGGACTTACTCAATCCTCATCTAAAAACTCTATATAATCTATGGACTCACCTAATTCAAAATTTACAAACTCTATAAATGTTCAACCTCAAATAATATTAAGCCAACTACAGACTTTATAGGTCTATCTATATGGACTCTATAGGTCCATATCTATGAACTCTATCAATCCAAATCTACAGACTCTATAGGTCCAAAGTCTAAGAAGCAGGAGAGTATTTAGGTAGCCTAGAAAAGGATGATTGTTCTAGCTGGAGTCACATCAAGGAAACATTTGAATTCTATTTTTAAGGATTTAATTTTGATATAATTTGTACATACTTAGACCTTAAGAATATTATAGGGATATAATAACTATTTCATAAATATAGTTAGATTTTCTAAAATTTTACTCAATCTAAATCTACTATTTTGGGGATAGACAGATTGACTAGGTAGTTCTAATTTTTTGCATACTATTTTTAGTCCAAAGTATTACCACAAAACTACAAGTCGTTTGTCTTAGAAAGGGGATTATTTATTATTGAATATAGACACATTTTGAGTTTTAGACATATTGTAAACATTCTATATTTAATAATTTAATGTAATATTATTTCATCCTTTAGTACTAAGTAGACTTCATTCTTGACTCTAAGAAGAGCAAAGGCCCACTCTCCTTGGAACCAATATTTTTTGTACGGTATTTATATTTATGTTGAATTGATTTTTCATTACTAGATAATAAAAATATCCTAAATACTTGCATGCATTAATAATCCCAATTCAATATTAACATTCTAATAACTATTTTATTTGAGAGCAAGTGTGGCTTAGTCTTAGTATTTCTTTTGATTTATTGTACAAGAGTGAGTTAGTTTATAATTATCTTTCTAGCTGAGTATTTACATTTTCAAGAAAGTGTGAATTATAATTAGATTTACATTTACAAGAAAGTGTGAATTAAATAGTTTAAAAAGCATTCTTTCATTAGCAAGATTTAAAATAAAATCACCAGATACCCCCCAAAGACCATTCTATAGATCCACTATCATAAGCCATGCTAAAAATAGCTTTAGACACTAGCCCTAGTTTTATAGACATCAATATGAAGGATTTATTAAATAAAGAGTTAAACGGCACTCATCACCTTCCTTTTGGTAAGTCAAGGGGCTGAGGGTAATCATGTTGATGAAAACAAGGTGGGTGGGATTATGTCTTTATCTTCACTCTTAGGTTGAGGGGATGTTGGTAGGGAAGGGTCATCTTCTATAACAATGGTGGTTGTAGGTTTGTTGGCTTTCTTCTTATTAGGTAGAATGAAGTCAAGGCCATGTTTCTCATGAGGCTTGTGGGTCTTGATCAAGTTCGATGTGTGTGGGCCATACTCATAACATCCTAAACCAAATCCCTTCTAGGCACACCTATGAAGGTATAATTTGGTGAAGTTAGGTTTGTCTAAGTAAGAGAAGTTAGAGGTAAATGGTTGAGGTGAAGGGTGGGTAATGGTAACATTAAGTGGCTTATTGGTTCCCCTATAGATGAAGTGAGTCTGATAGTTAGGAGGCCCTAAAGGGATAATGGGTCTAATGTTGGGGTTGTAACCTAGGTGATGGTTGAGTTTCCCATATTCTTGGGGAGTAAGGAGGGCATATAGGGTGAGGAGATGATATTCTCCAAGAGTAAGGCATTGGAAGGTAGACTCTAAGGGATCAGTGTTGGGTATTTAGTCTAAAAAATAGATGAACTAGTAGATGCTTCTATTGGAGGGGAATCAATGGCTTCATATTTTATGGTGCTTTAAATAGAGGTAAGAGAACATTGTTAGGTCTATAAGTCATATTTCATGTTACAAAAGGCATATGGTTGGCTTATATGGTAACCACCTAACCTTCATGTTCAAACTTGACACAATGATGGAGGGATGAAGGTACATAAGCCATGGTATAGATCCAAGGTCTCTCTAGTAAAACATTGCACTAGAATTCACCTTCAAACACATATTAAAGTTTGGGGAACATGTGAGGTCATAGAAAAATGTGAAGGCAATGGTGCCTAGGGTAGTGGTCATAGTGTCATTATAGGATATAAATATGGTTAAAGTTTTGGCTATGACATTGTCTGATAGCTTGAGCTGGTTATAATCATGGGAAGAGATGATGTTGATACTGACTCCCCCATTGATCATAACCTATTTGATGTGGGTTTAGTTGATATGGGTAAAGATAAAGAGATGTGGATCTGGGTCTTTGAGATGGATGGAAGGTATATCTGATTCCTTGAAGGTGACAAGGGTGGAGAGTTGGAGAGTGCCAACAAAGGCCTCTATGGGTTGGGAGTCTCTCAGTTTGACCTCAATAGCCTACATAGCCTCTATTATGGATTGGTGATGGTGATGTGAGGTGGAAATCAGCTCATAGAGGCTCATCTTAACTAGAGTTTGGTGAAGTTGATTAAGAATGACCATCCTGATGGATTCAAAAGGATTACCCTCAAAGGTACCTAAGATACTTACTTTGGGAAAAGCTAAGGATCTAGAGGGTTGGATCGAGTTTAGTTTAGGATGAGTAGGTGGGTATGTACACAGAATAGACACCTTAACTTTCCCTTTATCCATTTGTTGTGATTGTGTGACCATGTTGATGGTATGGATAGAGGGGAACAATATGATAGCAAGCTAGGTAGGCTCCTTGTCATTCTAAGGTGAGAATGGAGGATCTGATACGCATTAGTAAATGGCTAATGGGTGCCTTAGTGAATGAAAGCTCTTATAATAAGAGATCATGCTCATCATAGAATTTATGGATAATGTCCTGGAGAGCTTTATAGTTCTTTGTGTCTTATCTAGGTATCTTATGATAGGAATATATTTAATGGTCATTATACCAAGCTAGTTTTGAACCAAGAGGGTCATAGAGTCTGATAAGAGGTAAGGTGAGGTGAAAACATTATAAAAACTTTTGAAGAATGGTTAAATAATATTCAATGAGAGGTTGGAAAAGCCTAGGGGTTGTAATTTTGGGTGGTAAGTGGGGTGTTTTTCATGTTATAATTTTTAGTAAGAAAAAGTTTGGGTGAGGGTTCAAGGTTGATAGATTGGCCACTGATAGTTTGGGAAAAACTAGTGTTTCAGACAATAATTAGGTAGGTGTAACCAGTAGTGGTGGATGAAATATTTTAAAATGAAATTATTTTTTGGGTAGAGTTGATGGATGAGTACCCAAGGTAGAGGGTAGGGTAGAGGAAGGAAAAACCCTAGGCATGTGGCTATTTGATGGTTTTGCTCTTTTGGTTTGTTTGGGTCGAGGTTTGGGTGGAGGTTTAGATGGGGTCAATTCCACTTTAAGAGATGGGTAAACCAAAATCTATATGGGGAAGATATCAAGGTTTATAATAGGTTTGTTTTATGGTTTACTTATTTGAGGTGTGATTTCCTTGATTTGTGGGGAATGTGAGGGGTTGAGAGAAGTTTTAATTAGTTTGAGAGGTGGTGGAAAGATGATAGATTAGTTGGTTAAAGGTGTGTTATAAGGTTCAGGTTTGTTGATGTAAGGGAGGACTAAATTTTTCCAAAAGGTATCTTGATCCATATCTAGTTTCAAGGCAAATTCCAATTTCTTCACTAATGTGGAAAAAGGTTTGTGTACTAGTTTTGTTTCATGGGTAGTGGATGCAAAAGATAGAATTGTAGGTTGGGGATGATGGTTGGTAGGTTCATTGAATTACTAGGGTGAGGGAAGTAAGGTTGAGATAAATGATTCATCCATGGGAGGTATTATTATAAATTCTTTTCCTTTAGGAACAATATCCATAGGAGCAGTGTTTTGTTAGGTAGCTGGTGGAGGTGGCAAATCAGGAACATTTACTTGTCTAGTTATGCCTATTAGGGTAGAATGTGATGATTATAAAGATTATATAAGTGTGTATAAGGAAAAAAGAACCTCCTCTAGGTGAATCTTTAAAGGAGGTGAATATGACTCTTCTACCTTTGTAAGTGAGGTGCAGAAAAAGTGGGCAGATTAGATGGTTGGACCATGTTGCCTGTGTGGGTATTATGAGAGCATTCAGCCCGTGTGTCCTCTTTTTTTATGGGGGAATGGTTGGGAAAGGGATTTTTTAAGATTCCTATGGCTTGATTTTTATGGGAATTTGGGTTATACAATGTGATTTCCCCCTTTTTAATGAGGCTTTGAACAACATTCTTGAAATTATTTCATTAGTTGACATCATGCCTGATTACTCAATGAAAGGCACAAATGTCATTTTCATTGTACCAAGTAGGTGTTGGATGATGGGTGGAAACTATATAAGGTTAGATTTTATTAACTTCTAAAATAATGAGGCATAAGATTCTCCAAGTGGAGTAAATTATATTTGGGTGTTTCGGTTTGGGTTCTTTGAACTTTGATCAGAGGGATTGGGAAATTTTGGTTGATTGATAGTAGGTGGTGGGGATGAATTAAGGACAAATACATTAATATTTTTCTTATTATTATTCCTATAGTTATCTTGATTTCTTTCTTTGGAGGAGGAGGCTTCATTGGTTTTGAAGGTAGAGTTATTGTTTTGTAACTTCAGTTTACCCTCGTCTATAGCCCTATCTCTAACTTGCATACCATGGTAAAAGATTCATCAATTTTTTTGAAGATTTGGATATGTAGTGTGGAATAAATGTGCTTGGCATAAGTGTGAGCAAAAATCTTGATCAATTCAAGATGATAGCAAGGATAATGATAATTAGTTGATCAAGCTTCTCCAATGAGCCACAAAATCAGCTATAGACTTATCCTCAAATTGACAAATGGAATACAAGTCAGTGATAGAGAATTTATTTGATATGTTGATTGATAAGCTATCCAAGAATGTCTATGTTAATTATTTAAAGGAGAATATGTAATGTTTGGTAATGGAACTATACCAATATAGTGCTAGGCCAGAAAGAGACATAGGAAATGTGTGCAAAAGTAGGGCATCATCATAGGAAATCATGTAAAAAGAAGCCTAAATGTTCTTAAACATTGAGAGGGGTCTTCCTTACTATTAAAATTGGTGAATTTTAGAAGATCCCACTGGGTTAGATAAGGTCTGATAGGGACCAAAAGGTGAATGGGCTCATTATAGATTTGGTCATAAGATAAGATATTATGGGCTCCTGAAAGGGATGACTTAAGAGTTGACATTTTATCCATGATTATTTTTATCAAGTCTATTTTTAGTGGTGGGCTTGAGGGGTTATAAGGCATATATTGTGGTTGGGTAATATATTGATAATTGACAGGAGGTTGGGAGATGGCCCCATACTGATAAGAGGTTATAAGAGGTTGGGTAGATGACAAATAAGGATATGTAGCTATTGGTGATTGGGTAGTAGATATATACCCTTAAAAGTTATGGGTATAATTGAGGTTAGATGATGCAATTAATTATTGGGAGGCTGAGGTAGGTTGAGTTGTGGTTGGATTAGTAATTAGGGGGGTGGTTGTGACTTTTGTGATAATAGGTAGTGAAGTAGAAGGGATAGGTACCCCTGAGCTTGGTAAAGAGGTATTAACAAATGGGTTAGGTTTTTAAGAGGGGATGTTAGAGATGCTATTGGTGGGTGACCTAGAGACAAGTGGGACATGATGAGTTTATGGTTGGGTTATCCCCAAGGTAGAGGAGTCATTAGTAAGGGTGGATGGTGTAAGGGTAATGGTTGGTTAAATAGGTTGGTTCTTAGCCATAACGTCAAAGGGGCTAGTAGAAAAAGATGTTTGGGTGGTCAAAGGTTAGGTGGTGACCAAAATAATAGGGATACCATCCATAAGGTGGGATGGCATGCCATAAGGAGGATCTTGAGGTGGAGTTAAAACTAGGATATGGTGAGAAAAGGTGTTAAGATAGTGTTGAAGGGCCACTCAATTATTGTCTAAAAAGGTGGTAAAGTCCATGTCTCCTTGGGGAAATACCTAAGGGAAATTAAGGATTCCCAATAGATGAGGTGAATATTCTACCTTGGAGACATACTCCATAGATGAGGAGATAAAGAAGGTTAATTTAGGTGATGGGTTTTGTTCTATCAGGTCTCTTCACTGTGAACAAGTGAGAGCCATACAAAAAAGTGGGGAAGAATACAAAATAATAGACTCCCCATTCAAATAGAAATAAGACAAATAAAATAGTCAAGGTAATCAAGGAACACACTATAAAGTATGTTTATGCCTGAAGTTAGTTTTAAGATCACTTTTGGCTTATGCCTTAGTTTATGAGAATGTGTGGTAGAAGTTGGATTGTAGATTAGGTACTAGGTAAGTAGTCTATGGATAGTTTTAGGTTAGTTTTGGTGCTTAAAATAACCTATACTAATTAGGTATGTGGCCTAGTGCTTGGGACTTGATCCCCTCACTTCACAATCCTAAAGCCAAACCAGGTTGCTTAACGAATATCTACCATTTATCCAGAGTTTATACTCAACTAGAGAATTGAGTGGGTCTTGCCCTTGGTGATGAAATCCAAGTAGGTTCACCAGATAGGGTAAGCTGATCCACCAGGTGATGAAATCCCAATTAGGCCTTATCTTAGGGGAGTTATAGTGTTTGATTGATTATGTGGTTTGGTTGTGTAACATAAGTGTTCTATAATTAATCTTGATGTCGTTAATTAATCTATGTGAGCTAGAATAAATAGGTAATTAATAGATGTAGTATGTTTTAGATCTAAATGAAATTTTGATTTCAATTATCAACACAAATAGAGAAAAATTATATAGATGTAGATAAAAATAAAACACAAGTACAGATAAGGGTCTCATCAGGCATGCTAGAATTTTTCACTCAAATTTTGATATTATTCAAAATAAGGTAGTAAAACTTTAAATATGGGTTATGATAGGAATACCTAATAAAAGAGTGCATGTGTTGAATCAAAATATTGTGAAGAGATCCTCATTGGATTGGGAGGATGACCTACATGTAAGAAAGCATTAAATTAAATTTATGGGTTAGACAAGTAGCTGGGTGGATTGCCTAGCACTAACTAGATTCAAAAAGTGAGAGATTCCTTTGGGGATATCAATCCATCATTTTATAAAAATTAAGTTAATAAAATAGAAAAAAGGTACTTTCATTGATGATTAAAAGGTACTGAAACTGATAAAAATAATTGCTTGATAAAGAGATATGCTAGAATGATAAAATTACTGATAAACTAATTAGTGATAGTGCTAATAGGTCAAGGTATGGATCAATAGTTCTGAAAGGGGTTTGTGAACAATCAAAAACTCCAAAAAGTGAATTGGGTCAGGTAAAGGAGGTGAAATTAGCTTGTTAGCTTTTTTTCCACAGGTGATTGTCGATGGTTAGGTTGACCATCAATGATTAGGCCTAACCATGAATGATTGACTGTGCCAAAATTGGGTTTGATCAATAATAGATTTATAAGATTCATAGATGAATTTTTAGGGTTGGGTAAAGGCTAAATTAATTATGAAATGGAAATAAACAACATGAATAATAATAAACAAGAGTTTGTCTTACCAGAAGTGGGTTGGATGAGTAGTTGGCATGGTTGACTCATAGGCAGGATCTGGCTTGATTTTGGAAGAGTAACAATACCTATAATTTTGGTTGAGAGGTGATGGTAAGTTAGTTATTAATTAAATGGATTGATAACATAGATAACATTGGTTGAACCATAAGAGAAAAATCTGAGTACTTGAGCTCTTGATAATAATTGTAGATCCTTTTGCTCTTAAAACTCTCTCCTTCTTATAAGCAAGGGCCAAAGGTTCAAGAGGGAGTGTAACTAAGGATTCATCCATGCAATGCCTCATAAGAATATTTGGATGACTTATATTTATAAAGGTAGTTGGTAGTTTATATGGTGTTTACATGTAGAAGGTTAGGTGGTTGAGCCTGACCATTGATGATTGGGCTGACCATTGATGGTTAGTCTGACCATCAACAGTTGAGGTTGAATTTCAAAATATCCTAAAGGGACATGTTTAATCCTAGTAAAGCTAAACTAATTAAAATAGTCCTAGGTAAGTAAAAAAGGTCTGAGGGGTTTGCTAGGGGTCAAAACACTTGGAAATACGTCTGTAGAATTTTGGTGTCTACAAGAGGTTCAATGAGACTTTCTATTTTCATGGAATTGATCAATTTGTCCAATTGCTCAAGATTTGATCTAAGGAATTCAATTTGATAAATTTGAATCATAGTCTTACTCATGTGATCAATTATATAAATTTAAGTAATATAAGGATTTTATTTCTCACTGATGAAAAACTAGCAAGAAATATACAATTCCCTATATTCTAAGGTCATTTATGTTTTGAGATATTTATCAAATGAGTACTTTTGCTGAGAGTGAACTTAGGCATAGACATAGCCATAGGATCTTCCTCATTTTTTTTCTTGTCAAACTCTTTGTTATTTTTCCTTGACATCAAGTTCATATTCAGATATCCTATAATTGATCCACCATTAGGTTCCTAAATCTCAAGATTAGAGACACCCATAACACCTTCTCTAAGTGGTGCTTCAATGTTATATAGTTTCAAAATTATGGACATTTATAGGTAATTATAGCCATTATGATCATTAGTGGTGTGAAATATTCATGAATAATGAATAAAAATAAGGGTTGCTTCACTAGTGAGGTTAGGATTTGGAGGATGGTTTCTAGGATTAACATTACCATGACATGAAAAAAAAAATATTCTAGGCATATCTTTATATGTATTAATCTGACTTGGGGAATCTATTTATTCATGCACAAACTATCATTTACTAACCTATAAACTCGAGGGTTTACTAAATTTTATTCCTTACTTTAGAAAAAGTGATTTTAAGTTTCCTAGACATGAAATCATATCATTCTCAATTTTAGTAGCTTGGGTTTGCACTAGAAAAAAAATTAATGGATGGTTTATATGAAGGAAGAAACTTACTTTAGGAACTTGTGCATTAAAAAATAATCACTTTTGATTTTATATTGTAGGCATGGTAGTTGTTAGTATTTTGTGCTCTAGCTTTCTATTTTTTAAAATAAACTTCCTCATTGGATCATGAGATTATTTAATCATCTTTGATAGTATCACCACTAGATAATTTTAATATTGAGTACATTTTAACCTTTATTCAAATCTAGAACTCATTGTTTTCTAGTACAAAATGGAAGTAATGGGTGGAAGGTGAAAATATTCTACGACTCCTTTGACCAATATTTCCATGAATAACCTAACTAATAGATATTCATGTTCTACATTAAGAATACCACAAAAAATAAGAAATCCTTTATATGTTCATTAGGGGCATGTTTACCATCATCAGTCAAATTAGATAAAGTCTTTTTTGACCCTTTGGTATTTCATGAATTGGAGCACCTACAGCTAATGGGCCAATATGAGGACCCCACAGTACAATTGTAGCCATATTTTGAAAGTTTATTTCCCTTGGAACTAGTATGTTAGGAAATTAAAATATTATACTTAAAGTTTCTACCCTTACTATTTTCTTAGGAGAGAATATAAAACTAGACTATTCTCATAAGTCAAAGAGGTCAAAAATACATTTCTTCTTACTAGGCCTTGTGTAACTCTTATTAGTTATGATACTTATGTATTTTAGAATATATATGTACTATTATGTTTACTATTATTCAAAAAATGAGTGCAATAATTCTCTACTTGATATCATTATAGATTAGGATTACAAGATGCGTTATTCCATACATTAGTCTATACAATATTTATAAATAAGCATATAGACACTAAAACATCAATCTTGCTCTATCATGAGGGGTTGCTAATGAATTCTAAGAGATATTTATACAAGGAATACTACCAAACCTTTCAAATAATGTCCCTCCTTCCAAGAGTAGCCAAAAAGTTTGTTTTTCCATAGATTTGGTATTCCAATTCAGTATCAATCATGAGTATCATGATCCTCCATCACTTCCTAGTGAACCAATGGCTTAGGCTCATAGATTTGATCAATTTGTGTAAATGAGTGAAGCTTTTCTATAGAAATTTATACATAGTAAGTTTGTATAACTAAATATTTTTTAATCAATGGTGAGGCCCTGTATTTATAACATTTTAAAAATGTTTAGAATCAAACATGAATATCCATCTTGAGATAAAGATGTGTGGCCATGGATCAATTCAATTTTGGAGGGAAAAGCCATAAATATTTCCATTAATATTTAGAAGAATAAGGCATTGATGAGGCATGGGAGAGCTTACTCTTGATATTTATTCTATTAATGGCCTTTGGATGCCATCCCATTGATGATGCCATGGGATGATGCAGATTTGAGGGATGAATTCCAATAAATAGATTGTCAATAACTTCCATGGAATTTTCATTTAAGCTCTTAATTTGATTTAATTTTCCTAAGTGGATTGATTAAATTTCTATAATTTTTTATAAATCTATTGCATTCTTAATCAACCTAGTTGAAAATGTAATTTTACAAAGTCATAATTTGACTAAAGTATAATTAGAATAAAATAATACCCTAGTTAGAGCATTATGGATTGTGCCATCAAATTAGAATAATTCAGTGGTCCAGAGTGTCATTTTGCATGGTCATAATTTGAATCAAAGAGATTTAAGAAAAGATAATAATCACATAAAATTCATTACCCCATTTAGGGATACATTATCCTAAATCATCACTTGTACGTGATAAGTTTAAATCATTTAGTGCATTTTAGTGATTTCAGCCCAGATTTTACATTGTCATATAATGTTTCTGAGATTGATAATTATTGCATGATAATGATAGGAATTAGATGTATAGACTTTTCCCCTATTTGATAAGGCATGGTGATACATTTAATCAAAGTAATGTCTTTTCAAATAATGAAAATATCACTATGATTAGAAGAAATAAATTTTGTTCCCATTTTCCATTTTAAAAGTTTGCATGAATTAAAGATAAATAGGTTTACAACACGCCTCAAACATTAGTTGGGTGATCCATGATATCCCCTCGATGTGAAGATGAAAAATTTGAAAATATTTGACAGGTGGGCCCTTAATTAGAAGAAATGATTAGCTCATTAATTTCAGCAAAAGAGATAAACAAAATGGAGCAATTAGAAGAAAGTAGGAGGAAAAAAATATAAGAGGGGATAAAATAGTAGACCCAAAAGAGATAAAATAATTAAACTATAGGCCTAGGGCATGCAAATTGTGAAACATTTACTATATTTTGACCCCTTGGGGTAAAAACAAGTCATTTAAACCCCTAGCTATAGTAATTTATGAGATGTGAAATTTTTGTGTAATACAACTAAGAATAATGGCCAATATCCTGCACCACCATCATTTTGGAGAGAACATGAGGGATAACTAACAACCATCATGGAGCGTAGCACTAGTAGGTACTTTTTGTGTATTTATTGCATTTATTACACATAAGAAGTGGTAGATTGGGTGATACCACCATTTTCCCAATGTGGAAAATGATGAGTTTACCTCTGAAAATAATTAGAATGACACAATATCAATAATCTCACTGACGTTTCAGTGGGATAATGGGTCAAAATGGTGAGTTTGCCAAGACATTAGTGGGTTCACATTTTTGGGTGTATTTTTCCCTATCAAATAATGAGTTCACCAAGATCGATAGGATTGTCCTACCAATTAGTATGAATGACCTAATGAATAGTGATGTTGTGATAATCATTAGGATCACCCTGTAGAGTAACTAGAACATCTTGCTAAATGGTGGGATCACTAAAATAATGGTGGGATTTCAAGAGAAAAATATAATGGGGCCCATAGTGGATTAATCTAAGCCCTAAATTATAAGAAGAGAGATAGAAACACATAGAGGATTAGTTTAGGCCTTAATATTAGAATAATAAGATATAAATATAATTTACATGATGCCCTATGTTTAATTGATAAGAGTGATTTGTGGTTATCATATAATAGGATTGACTCTCTCGAGTACTAAGATGATAGGGATAATGATAGATGAGATCATGGAAATCCTAGTAGTAGTAGACCTATATCACCTAACATGGTTATCAATGATCCACATAGAAAGAGCTTACTTGTCAGCACTAATACAGAAGTGGCACTCAATTACCTCTACTTTTCATCTACCTACTAGGGAGGATATGATGACACTAAAAGATATACATTAGACTATATAGTTGCCTATATAAGGATGCAAGATTAATTCTATGAGGGTGAGATGATAGGCCATACTAGATGAACTACTTGGGGTAGTAGAGCAAGAGAATATTGATGAGTGCATAGACATAAATGATTTGGAGGATTTGTCATGGACTTTAGAGGGTGGATTAGGATAGGGGAAAGTTACCCCAGAGGTGGTGGTTTTGATAGCTCTTATCAGTAGCCTTCTTCTACCTAAAAAGAGTGGGTAGTTATTTCCCTTAGGGTTGATCAGTGTGGTGCAACAAATATTTGATCACCTAATATGGTTCACCTGGGGACCAGTGATTCTTGAATAGATGTACAAGGATATTCACATGATATCATATAAAAGAGGGTGAAACATAGGCCATAAAACACTATTTTAGGTATGTGATTGGGATCATATATGGATTACATGGATATTAGGGCTAAAATATCAGAGGGGACTAGAGGATCTCATGGATTGGATATGGTATTTGATAGGACTAGGTATGCAGGGACACCTGGGGGAATTACCTTACTATAGGAGATATATAAATGAGATGAAGGATGGAGATTTAATTTGGCCTCCCTACTTAGGGACACAGTTTTTATGGGTGGAGGACTTGTTTGTGATTAGATACATCATCACATCATGTTATATTATAGGGCACTTTGACTATGTGGTGGAGAGATACAAGATGGATCAAGTCTAGTGATAGTTTGACATTTATTAAGATGTCCTAGAGGGTCCTCACTAATTTATACACATGACCAAGGAGATCCAAGAGTAGGGTCCACCAATGCTCAGGGTAGAGGTAGTCATTAACTATGATAGGGTGCTTCATGTTCAATGGGATTATGTAGGAGGAATGTTAGATGTAAAAGTCACTGATGCATATATCGCATGGTGGATCAGATTGAAACCCATATGAATTACTAGGCCATTTACCTAGCACCCAATCTTATGATAGAGATGGGTATAAATGAGGAGAGACTAGTGAAAGCCCTAACATAACAACAAGTTGAGGTACCAAGATAGGTAGCCATTCCATATGTTATTCCACCTTATTTGTATAGATTTAGAGAGAGTGTGATAAAATATAGACTAGGATTATAAGATGCATTAGTCTATGTGTTAGTCAAGAAAATATCTATAAATAATCATATAGACAATAAAACATCAAATCTACTCCCTTATGAAGTGTTGCTAGTCAATTCTAAGAGCTATTTAAATAAGGAATACTACCAAACCTTCCAAATAATGTCTATCCTTCCAAGAGAAGCCAAAAAACATGTTTTTCCCTAGATTTAGTGCTCCAAGTCTATGTCAATGATGAGTAGCATGCTCCTCCATCACTTCTTGGTGAACTATGGCTTAAGCTCAAAGATTTGATCAATTTGTGCAAATGGGTGAATCTTTTCTACAATAATTTTTGCATAGTAATTTCGTATAATGGAACTTTTTTTTGATCAATGGTGAGGCCCTATATTTATAGCTTTTTGAAAATGTTTAGAATCAACCATGACCATCCACCTTGAGATCAAGATGTGTGGCCATGGATAAATTCAATATTGGAGGGAAAAGCCGTAAATATTCCCATTAATATTTATAAGAGTGGGACACTGATGAGGCATGGGAGAATTTAATCCTAATACTTGTTCTATTAATAGATTATGGATGCCACCATATTGATTATATCATGGGATGATGCATATTTAAGGGATGAATTTCCAATAAAGATATTTTTAGTACCTTTCATGAAATTTTCACTTAGAGTCTTGATTTGATTTACTTTGCCTAAATGGCTTTGATTAAATTTCTATAATTCTTTGGAAATGTGTGGCACACTTAATCAACCTAGTTAGAAATGTCATTTCCTGAGTCATAATTTGATTGAAGTATAATCAGTAGAAGGTGTTATTTACATATAGAATAATACCCTAGTTAAAGCATTATAGATGTGAAATAACATGTGCACATAATGTGTGATTTTGAATTAGAATAATTCAATGGTCTAGAGTGTCATTTCTTGTGGTCAAAATTTGACTTGAAGTGATTTAAGAAAATATAATAATCACATAAAATACATTACCCCATGCATGGATACATTAGCCTAAATTAACACCTGTACATGACATGTTCAAACCATTTAGTGCATTTTAGTGATTTTGGCCTAGATTATACATTATCATAGAATGTTGATTAGATTGACAATTGTAGAATAATAGTGATAGGAATTAGATGTCTACATTTTTACCCTATTTGAGAAGACATGGAAAGACATTTGGTCGAAGTGATGTATTTTCAAAAAATTAAAAGGTCGCTTTGATCAAAAGAAACAAATTTTGTTCCCATTTTCCATTTTTTTATTTTGTATGAATTATGGAAAAATAGGTTTATGACATGCCCCAAACATCATTTGGGTAGCCATGATGCTCCCTTGAGGGAAAGATGTAAAATGTCAAAATATTTGATAGGTGGGCTCTTGATAAAAAGAAATTATAAGTGGTAGATTGGGCAATCCCACCATTTTCTAAATTTGGAAAATGGTAAGTTTGCCTACAAAAATGGGTAAGAATGACATGAAATCAACAATCTCACCAAATTTTTGATGAGATCGTGGGTCAAAATGAAGAGTTCACCAAAACAATGGTGGGTTCACATTTGTGGGTGTATTTCACCTTATCAAATGATGAGTTCACCAATATTAGTGGGATTTCCATACTAATTAGCAAGAATGACCTGCTGAATGACAAGGTCATGATAATTAGTGGGATCACCCTATAGAGTAATGGTAACATCTTACTAAATGGCAATATCAACAAAAAATTAATGAAAATTCTAGAGAACAGTATAATAGGGCTCACAGGGGATTAATCTAGGCCCAAAATTAGAATAAGAGAGATAGAGACCAATAAAGGATTAGTCTAGGCCTCGAAATTCGAAGAATAAGATAGAAAAATATTTGGCATGATGTTCTATATTCAATTTTTAGGAATGAGTTGTGGTTATCACATCATAGGAAAGACACTCCTAAATACTATGGAAATAGATGCTAATGATAGACAAGCTCATGGGCATCCTAGTTACAGTGGACATATATAAATAAAGCTTACTTATCAACACTAGCAGAGAGGTGTAACTCAAAGACATGTACTTTTCCTCCATTGATTAAGGAGGCTAAATGTTATGATCATGGTGGGCAGATTCACTAAAATTCTAGGCTTTTGGTGTAGCGGTTCATTACATTTGGTATCAGAGCAACCACCTGTGTTCGAGTCACGGAGTGGGTGGGTTACGCCGGCATTGTAGTGTTCATCTGAGGCTTGTACACATAGTGGATCTCGTGTACGTGAGTAAAGCTAGCCCAGATTCTGGGATTCAGAAGCATGGTGGGATGTTATGATCCTAGTGGGTGGATTCACTAATAGTTTAGGCTTTTGGTGTAGCGGTTCGTTACATTTGGTATCAAAGCAACCACTCGTGTTTGAGTCACAGAGCGAGTGGGTTATGCTGGCATTGCAGTGTTCATCTGGGGCTCATACATGTAGTGGATGTCATGTACATGCGCAAAGCTAGCCTAGATTTTGGGCTTCAAAAGCATGGTGGGATGTTATGATCTTGGTGGGTAGATTCACTAACAGTCTGGGCTTTTGGCATAGTGGTTTATTACATTGCTATGTACCTAGGGATATGATATATTTATGTATATGGGTTGATGAAGATGCTAACATGTGGCACACATCCCATTAGTTAGTTATATGGGTACAATATATTAGGATAATAGAGTAACTTGTGGAAGTAGTACATTTGGTAATGGTCAGCCTACATTGGGATTAGGGGGTTACCTATCCATGGGTTAGATAGATGTATATATATAGGAGATGATTATCATGGTAAAGATATCAAGTAAGCATTGAGTCTTCTATTGTAAGAGGATTTTGGAGGTTGTCCCCTCGAAGAGACAATGTGGATTTATTCCTTCTTAAAGGAGTATTATGGTGTTTCCCTACCTTAAGGGTATTTCTGCATATATTGAATATCAACATCATTACAAGTGATATCAGAGCTTTGATTTGGGCAATTTGTGGAGTGAAACCCTAGTTTTTTTTGAATCATCAATAAATTTTGATTGGTTGCAAATTTTTCCACAAATTTTCTATTGGATATGTATAATATTTCAAATAACTTATAGTAAAAAAATCGAGATTTTTTTATTCATTTTGAGGGAGTTATTTCTATTTTAGGGTTTATAATAATTTCTCTATATCTTTTGAAATATAGGGAATTTTTTTTCTAAATTTCTACTGGAGATGTAAGAAGATATAAGAGAAGTATAGTAAAAAATTCAGAATTTTTTGAGTTGTTTGGAGTGAGTTTTTGCCATTTTATGGATCAATTTTGACATTTTAGGGTTTCATGAACCTTAATTTTTTTTGTGGATCATGGAGTTACAAAAATTTTCAAGGGAAGATGATATTGATGATAGAGAATGGTGGCTCCTTTTGGAGAATCATTTTAGAAAAACTTTTGGGCAAAGATGATTAATTCCTTTTTTGTCTGGGCCTGCACTACATTGGTTTGATCAATTGAGCTATATAGAAAGGTTTTCTTCATGGAAAGAAATGGAACAAATCTTTTTTTTTATCGATGGGATATAAAACAAGAAGAAAAAAAAGAAGAATTAGTAGAAGAAGAAGAAGTAGAAAAAGAAGAAGAATAAATAGAAGAATCATCAGAAGAACAAGAAGAATAAGTAAAAGAAGCAATAAAAGAAGAAGCAGATAAAGAAGAAGTAGAAGTAGTAGTAGAAGAAGTAGAAAAAAAAGAAAAATAAATAGAAGAATTAGTTGAAGAATAAGAAGAAGAAGAAGAATTAGATGATAAAGGTTCAAATTACTTGGCTCCAAAGAAATCTGAGTCAATTTTTCAATTTCATGGATGCATTCAAAAGAAAAGGGTTATTGTGTGCATAAACCCTACCAGTAAGTATAACTTCATCAACATGAATGTGTCCAAGCATCTACATGTTCAAGCAAAGAATATCAAAGAGGTTCAAGTAGATGGTAATAATATTTCACTGTTTAAATATTTGAAGCTCATTATGGAAAAATATGTTTTGCATTCAGATTTTTATGCTTTGGATATGGATGATATGGATATAGTTCTTGGATATCCATGGTTAGAGACTTTGGGAACAATGAATATTAATGTTCATAAAAAGTTCATGAAGTTTTGGTATAATAAAAATAAGATTAATTTACAAGATATCATAGTGAAAAAGGCACCAATAACAATCTAGGTAGATCATGAGGATAAGATGGAAATGGGTGATGAAGATTTAGATGATATAGATAAAGACACACTACAAATGAGCACTTCATATACTCAAGAGATAAATAAGGAAAAGTTAGAAGAGGTAGAATTAAAGGTGGATAAGGTCAAGGTATTGGAAAAATTTGAGGTATATAGACACCCACATCATCATGAGAGGAAACAATCATGGAACTAGGTGAGAAAGTGTCATAACAACAATAATTTTGTCTATATAGGAAATAAATTTTCCAATCATTATGGATATGCATGGAATCCAAAGAAAATATACTATGGCACATGGAATGAATGGGGAAATCACTATGACTATGCATGGAAGAATACCTACTATGGTCATGGTCGAAATCAGAGTAGCATAACAGAATATGGTACATGGAATAAAAGAGGAATAATTATGATTAGACATCAAAGCAGTATAATTATGATCATAAATGCAAATAGAGGAGCACAAGGGAATTTAGAAACAAGCTTGGAGAGCCATCACCTACCAAGATCACATATGGATGGTTAGATGATCGAGATTGGAGACAAGTGTGTAATGATTCGAAGCACACTCATTATTTGGTTTCTTCCTATGTTTTGAGGATGAAACATGTCAAGGAGGGAAGTAATGCTATGTACTTAGGGATATGATATATTGATGTATATGGGTTGATGGAGATGTCTACATGTGTCGCACATCCCCTTAGTTAGTTATATGGGTACAATATATTAGGATAATAGAGTAACTTGTGGAAGTAGTACATTTGGTAATGGCCAGCCTACATTGGGATTAGGAGGTTACCCATCCATGGGTTAGATAGATGTATATATATAGGAGATGATTATCATGGTAAAGGTATCAAGTAAGTATTGAGTATTCTATTGTAAAAGGATATTGGAGGTTGTCCCCTCGAAGAGACATTGTGGGGTTATTCCTTCCTAAAGGAGTATTATATGGTGTTTCCCTACCTTAAGGGTATTTCTACATATATTGAATATCAATATCATTACACTAAAGTGGCATTGAAAGATGTACACCTGATTATATGGGTTCCTATACGAGAATTCAAGATTACTTAGATGGGGGAGGGATGGAAATCCATGCTAGATGACCTACATGGGGTAGTAGAGTAGGAGATTATTGATGAGTGCATGATGTGGATGTTATAGAGGATTTGGTTTGGCCTCTAGAAGGTGGAGCAAGATAGGGGATAGTTCCCCTAGAGGTGGTAGTTTTGATATCTCTTGTTAGTGGCCTTTTACTACCTGACAAGAGTGGGTATTTCTTTCCCTTAGGGTTGATTGGCATGGTGAAACAAGTGTTTGATTACCTAACATGATTCACCTAAGCACTAGTGATTCTTACATAGTTATACAAGGATATTCACATTATAGCATATAGGAGAGGGTAAAACATAGGAAAATGCACACTACTATATGTATGGGCATGGGAGCATATAGAGATTACATGACCAGTAGGGCTAATATATTAGAGGGGGTAAAAGAATCCCATGTCTTGGGGATGGTATCTAATAGGACTAATCATGTAGAGACACTTGAGGGACTTACCTTACTATAGGTGAGACATCAATGAGATGGAGGATGGAGATTTCATTTGGCTTCTCTACTTAGGGACATAAGTTTTATAGGTGGAGGACCTTTTTATGATCAGATACATTATCACACCATGCTACATCATAGGATGTCATGATTATGTGGTAGATAGATATAGTTTAGATCAAGTCCATCATTAGTTTGGCATACAATAGGATGTATTAAAGGGTCCTCACTAATTTTCATGCATGACCAAGGAGATCAGGGAGTGGGGGCCACTAGTGCCTAAGGTAGAGACAGTCATTAACTATGATAGGGTAATTCATGTTCTATCAAAATTGTTGGAGTACCAGATGTAGGGGTCACTGATGCATATGTCACATGGTGGATCAGAGTGAGACCCATCTGATTTACTAGGCCATTTCACTAACAATGATTATTATGATAGAGATGGGTGTAGACACTTGAAAACTACATGACAATAGTTTTTAATGGCATCTTAGACTGTGAACCCTTAATTGACTCTTCATCTAATGGACCACCTAGTCTACTAACATTCATTTACAACTTCATTATGAAAAATTATCATAAACACATCCTTTCACCTTTACATTCATTCATTCATGGCCCCTCAACTGTTGTTGGTTAAGTTAACCATCTATGGTCACCCCAACCATCAACGGTTGGGGTCACTTAGCTTACCTTAAGTTTTTAAAACAACTCTAGCTTTGTTCAAGATAAGCATCCTCTAGAATGGAAACTTGCTTTAGTGATATATTTTAATGACTAGATGAAAATAGGTAACTTCATCTCCTTCCAACTTAGTAGTAACTTTCCCTCAAGCTTCACTCATCACTTAGCAAGTTTGTTCTATAAATACAAGGCTCTTAGAGAATATGAGGATCCAAAAGTTTGCATCCAAGTTCTCTTATTTCCTTTTGTCCAGGCATTTAAGACCATAAAGCTCTATTCACATGACTTTAAAAGTGTGAAGTAATGTTATGCTACTCAAATCCTTTCCAGTTTTCATCTATTTGTTTTAGTACTTTATTCTATCATTTGAGTTTTCTATCTTGATCAGTATATATATATATATATATATATATACCCTTCCTTACCCACAACACACTTATCTCACCTTCTACCACTCAGTTACATCATCCCAAACCCATCTTTTAATTCTTCATAGGAACCCATAGGAAACCATCACTAGTTGTAACTATTGCTGATCACAACAACCATCACCAATTACCTATCTATTACCATTTAGGCCCAACCATCATTGGTCACTCCAACTACTGATTATCACTATTAGAGAAAATAATAGATTATTATTTCCTCCCCCTTTCATCTAAACAAACCCTTATTTATTCTTTACTTGTCTATAAACCATGCTCAAATCCTCTAGACCTAACTGTGACCTACTTGTGCATGGTATTGACCCATCATGTCATATCTTCTACCGAATAGTCTTCTTATTATTTATAGGTTATCCTCCCTAGCCAAAGAGGATTTCCCACATTTATCTAGATAAATGTGTTCATTATACTAGGTATTCATCCACACATGCTAATATCCACTTTATTTTATCTACTTTCAAAACTAAGAAATGAAGGAAATAAAATGAAACATTTTGGAACGCCTAGTGGAACCTAGTTCCCTTTCTTCCTTAATTATTTGCTCATCAAATGAAATCATTTCTTTTGGGTTTAAAAAATCAACCATTTACATTCATTGATTTCTTTTTGATTTTAGTTCATCTAGTAACTTAGGAGGCAAAGTAATATTATTGTAGCATTCACACTTGTTATCACACACAAAACTAAATCACAAAATAATTTACTCATCAAAACAATACTTGAGACAAGGACTGACTAGGATTTCATCACCTGGAAACAACCTTACCCCCTCTCAGCTATCCCACTTGGATTTCACCACCAAGGGGAGAACCAATTCAGCTCTCTGGTTGAGTATAATCTCTAGACTTAGTATATCTTGGCTAAGCACCTAACACCCTTATTATTGTAGGATTGTGAAGTGAGGGGGTAGGCCCCAACACCAAGCCACATACTGAAGTTTAATATAGATCTTCCTTTTGAGTACCTAAACAACCTAAAACCATCCCTAGACTTCCTCTTTAGTACCCATTTTACAAGCCAACCTCACTATCACACTCTTTAAGGCATAAGCCAAAAGTGATTTAAAAGTAATCCTAAGGTTAAAATACACTTCTTAGTGTATGTATTGATTTCTTTAGATATATTTTGGTTTGATTTTTGTTTGAGGTGTGAGTTTCATAATAACATTCCTTGTTTTCTCATATGGTTTTAACTAGATAACAAGTGAGAAATTAAAACAACTAACCACCACCTTCTTCATCCATGGATTATACCTTAGATGTTGATAAATCTCCTCATGCTTCACCTCTCCATTCTCCTCCATCACCTTTTCCTTCTAGAATCCCATTCATGTCTAAAGAATATTTAGACTTTATTGCCTTTCTTGATAACAACCTAGTTACTTTACAACATTACCTCAACACCTTGCCTCATCATACCCCTTCTACTTCTATTTCTTCTTTTGATCCTTCTCTTGGCTTGCTATCCCACCTTATGGTAGGTACTACTTCAGCCCAACTAATGACTCAGGTCTTTTCCAATCCCCCATCCACCCAATCTCAAACCAACCTTCCACCTCCCAAGCAAACACCTCTTAGCACATCCCATGTGGGTTCAACCTTACCATTAGTCACTTATGCCTCACCTACCATGGAATTATCTTCCACTCCAGCTCTATCTTCCCTTTAATTGTAACTAATCCCTTGGCCATGGTTCCAATTCAAAACTTAGTACTTTCTATACCTTAAAACCTCCCCCCAATCAGCACTAGGATAACTACCCAACCTCAACCTTCCTAACTTCCTCCTACCTCAACCATACTAAACACATCCTTATCTCAACAAGTTCCTATGACAACTTACCAATATGTTCCTAACCCACAAGGGTACATACCACCCTCTACCCAACCTTTTATACTAATTAGCTCTTATGTGCCACGATCTCAACCCCTTATCACCACCTATCAATATATGGATTTTCAACACCATCTGCTACCTATTCATACATTGCCATGAACTAACCCCAATAGAATATGCCTCTCAATTATGTGGCTCCTCAACCTCAACCTAATCTAATCAAAATGCTAATGGATAAAATGACTAATTTGGATTCAACCATCTCTACCTCACCCAATCTTTTATCCTATCACCAAATTTGCAATGAGCCTATCCACCCCTCTGTGCCCATTCATGCTTACCCTTCTCAATAGGAATTGCCCAGATTTTACAAATTCCAAGGTAAGGAAGACCCACAATAACACTTGAGATCTTTTTGTCATGCTTGCTACTTGATCACTTATGATGATTCTCTCCTCCTCCAAACTTTTCCCATGTCATTATCTAGGACTACCATTGATTAGTATAGTACCCTGCCCACTCATTCTATCTTTTCTTTTTCTCAATTGGCACAAAACTTTTTAGAACACTTTTTTGTAAATATATCTAAAAATGTTTCTATTACTAAATTATACTCCATCAAACAATTTTAAGATGAATCCATTGTTGATTTCATTTCTAGATGGAGGGGCCTCATTAATCAACTCACATTCTCATTAACCCAACCTGAGTTAATAGAATTATCCTCTCAAGGGTGTCCCAAACACATTGTACCAACTCTTTAAGTCCAAACCTTTAGGACCTTTGATGGATCATTCACTATGGTATGCAAATTATAAAACCAAGCCATTGATGAAGAGAAGTTGAAGATTTGGAATAAAAATTCTAGTTTCAAATCCACTAAATCATCCTCCACCAAGACCATGAACCCAACCAATTCTAAAGAAAAATCATCAGCACACTCAGTTGTTGTCAAAACTGCACCACCTCTAACCGTCAACCAAACACCTCAAACCAACAACTTTTCCAATCACCAAAATCACACCCAAAATAAGGATCCTTCAAAACCATTCACCCCAATTGGGGAATCTTATGAATTAGTTTTGTATAAACTACTTAAATTCAATCTAATCCATCTTCCACCCATCAAGCCCCCTAAACAATTTGATACTTTTTATCCCCTACATAGTTAGTATAATGAGAATGAGCATTATGATTATCATCGGATCATTATACATGATATTGATAGATGCAACACCCTTAAAAGTATTGTCCAAGACCTAATTGATATACAAGAGCTTGTGTTTGATAACGCAAACACTCTTTCCAATTAGTCTCTTGATATTTTTTGAAAACCTTTTCCAAATCATTCACCTTCAACCCAACATCATGAAAGCAAACATGAGTCCTCAAACCCACATGAGTAACATGTAATTAATGTCATCAGTAGTGTGCCCACTACTAAAGAATTCATCACCTCTATCACCCAAATAGAGGAAACCAACCCACCATTCATTCCTTCAAAAGTCCCAATGGAATAATTAACTACCCCTTATCTTTTTGTAGATGAAATCACCATTCCATTTACCCCTCCTATGGTATAAATACCCAAGGGAATAACCATTCCATCAACCATATCACCCACTCCTCCAATAAAAAAAATAGTCACCTACTTCTTTGGACAACCAAACTAAGGAGGAAACTATACCTATCCTTCCACTTGAAACCACTACCCCTACCTCTCCTATTACAAAAACATCTATGCCTCCCTTGGAAACTATCACCATAGAGACAATACCCTCATCTACCCAATCATCACCTTTGAAACCTTCTACTAGAGATAATAATTTTGAAACCACTCCTTCTTCCCCAATGGGTTTGTGCTTTGAAAATATTGATCAGGAATCAATTCCTATTTATAAACCCTTTTCCTAGCTAGTTTAAAGTTTAGTATCTCCCAACCTAACTTTGATAGAGCCACTTTTTGGCATTAGCTTGGACTCCCATATCAAAATAAAAATAAACTTTCCACTTCACTTGAGTCCACCCTCAAGCCTATTACTACAACTCCACCAACTACCCCTCTTAAAGCCACTAGGGAACCATCTCAACTATCCTCATCTAAAATTATCAAATCACTTGATGCTTCTTTCATCAATCCAATCAAAAATTTAGGGATCCTTCCCATGCCTAATCCTACTCACCCTCCTTTGTGATTTGACTTAACCACATTAACCCAACCAAAGTCAAATCCCAATAAGCCCATTAAGAAGGAATGGTTGCCTAGTCCATAACCTCAGGTTAACTCCATACCAATTCCTTCATCTTTACCTTCTATTTTGGGACCACATCCCTCCACCATTCCTATTACCTAATCTTCTTCCAAAAAATCATCTCCCTTATCTACATCTATAAAAACCAAATCCTCTAGTTCATCTTCCTTCCTTACTAACCTTTCTTATCCACTCTCCCATCCATTTAACCCTTATCATCTATACCTCCAATTTCTAAACCAATTATAACTAAGTCAATCCTTTTTAAACCACCAACCAAGATAAATCCACCAACCACACCTCCTATCAAGAAATCTTTGCCCAATAAGGTTCTTACCCCAAAAATATAAACTCTACCACCTCCAAGATCTTTATCAAAATCTTATGCAACCATTTCACAACTATTGTTGCAAGCTTCTACCATTTGCTTACCACCAATCAAGCCTTTTGCCCCACTTACCAAAAGCCAACCTAGTTCAATGACAATTTGATTTGTATTTACCATATGACCCTTAGACATGATACAGAGGACTGTAAAGCTCTCAAATAAATTATTTGTGGCTTTTTGGAGGAAGATGATTTGTTATATGAACCTTATTTAAGCCCCTTGCCTCTTATACCACTTATATAATCCACCTACCAATCATCTACTTCTTTTATTCCACCAAAGAGAGAGGATGAGGAATTAAAGCAAACAACTGGTCCCCTTATCCATACCATTCATATGGTGACTTAGTCTTGAGCCCAAAAAAGGGAGAAGGGTAAAGCTATCCAATAGAATGAAAAAAGGCAAGGCCAAGGCAAACATTCAATGGTCCTACCCTTCAACTCCTCAACCAACCAACCCAACCAAATAACTACACCTTCACCATCACCCTCACAACATTCTAAGGCAAAATTCTCTATTTTAGGAGATCCTTCTTCTTCCAACACATCTCCATTCATCCAATGCTTGGTGTTAAAACAAATTCATCAAACACCAGTCAAAATGAGTCTTTATGACTTAATTAACACTTCACCCCAACACTGTCAAGCTTTAATCAAAGCACTACATTCTATAGAAGTTTAACCATATGATCCCAAACATTTTACATCTTTAATTAGAGCCATCTAACATGATGCCATGGTCACCTTTCAAGAATCATAATATCCACCATATCATGATGAAGACCTTGATCCCCATATTTTCATCACTGCATCTATCAATCATACATGTGTCAAAAGAGTCATGATTAATGGGGGAAAGTATCAATATCATTTCCTCCCATGCCTATGATAAACTCTAACTACCTAAAAACATCATGTCTAAAATTTTAGTAGTTCTTTGATCATTTAATGATACCTTGGCTACCACTCTGAGAATAGTTATTCTCCACATTTATTTGGGGCCTCACACTATCCCTAAACTAATTTATGTCATAGAGGGCAAGTTTCAATATAATGTGTTATTTGGATGCCCTTGGATCTGTGTTATGGGTTGTATCCCTTCTACCCTTCACTCATGTGTTAAGTTTGGGCATGAAGGACAAGTCATTACAATCAAACCTAATCCAAGTCCCTTTACTTCTTGTAATATGACATATCGACCCAATGAAATTCTCATTTCATGCTCACCCTCTTCACAACCAACCTTTAGACAAAGCACCACATCAACCTAACCTATGAACACATATATCTTCAACAATGATGAAGCATCTACTATTTTAACCATCCTTTCACCTCAAATCCTTGTTAAACACCCCTTGCAATCCACATTTCAATGTCGGACACTAGGTGAATATCAAATTTTGGATTTGAATGCTTTCCCCTCTTCACATGAATTTTGTGAATCTCCAAAATGATCTATCTTATGATCCCATGATTGGCACCCTTGTTTCCTTTGGCCTTCACAATAATATAACATACTTTATCCATGGGAGACTTGATAAAACACTCCTTACTCCCACCACCATGCCATACATCTGGCCATTCACTTCTAACATTTCTTATCTTAATAACCTGACCTTTGCCCAAACATACCTTAATTAGTGCATTTGAAAGAGGTTTGGTTTTAGCCTCTATGAACAAGGACCTCATTATCTTCCCATCATCAAAACTCAAAAGCCTCATAAGTTATTTGGCCTGGGGTACGTTCCCTTAGAAGAGCCCACATCATCAAAACTAATTCTCACCACTACTGAAGAACCTCTACCCTCAATTAAACCACTTTTCCAATTTGAAAAACCTCTATCCTCACCAACCCCACTTTTCCAATTTGACAAACCTTTATCCGCAACTACCCCACTTTTACAATTTAAATAACGTCTACCCTCACTAACCCCACTTTTCCAATTTGAAGAGCCTTTACCCTTACTAACCCCATCTTCCCAATTTGAAGACATAAACATCATCCAACTTAATTTTTTTTATCAATACTATCAGTTTAGGTCCCCTAACTTATCAATGGGAAGGCCAAACCAAATCCATTCCTCTCATCCACCCTAAAATGATCACACATGACTCACCCACTATTAACACCATCCAACATCAAGATGACAATTCTATTCTTACCTACCTAGGTATGGGGGACTCTTCTCTTCAAAATGCCCTCCCTCCTAAAAACTAAACAATACTAAATGAATCAACCATAGATGTCAATTTTTGAACTCAGGAGGACCCTCATATCATAAAGATTGGTCAATCCTTAACCCTCGAGGAATAACGAGACTATCAATATTTTCTCCACAACCATAACATAGAATTTTCTTGGTCTTATCAAGATATGCCCAACATTCACCCTTCCATCACTCTTCATAACATCATTACCCATCCCGAAGTTAAGTTGGTTTGGTAAAAGCTTCATCATATACACCCTCGCATAACTCTTCTCATTAAAGAACTTCAACACCTTCTATCCATCAACTTCATTCAACCCATTGACTACCCATAATAGGTCTCAAATATTTTTCATGTTACCAAACCCACTGGGGGACTCTACCTTTGCGTAGATTTTTGTGACCTTAACCTCGCATGCCCTAAAGATGACTTTACCCTACCTAACATAGACTAACTTGTTGACCTCACCACTAGCCATGAAACATTATACCTTATGAATGGTTTTTTAGGATATAACCAAATCTAGATCACCCTTCAAGACCAACATAAAACATATTTCATCACCCCATGAGGAAAATTTTGATATTGTGTCATGATTTTTGGCCTAAAGAATACAGGGGAAACCTATCAACAAGCCATGACCTATATCTTTCATGACCTTATTCATAAAATAGTTGAGGACTATATTGATGATTTGGTCAGTATATCTAAGCACTGTTAAGATCACCTCATTGTCCTCACTATCATATTTGATAGACTTATCCATTATCACATCAAGCTTAACCCAAAGAAATGTATCTTTAGGGTCTAATTAAGAAAAAATTTAGGCTTTATTGTTTCCCTTCATGGAATAAAAATAGACCCCATAAAAGTCCAATCCATTCTAAAAATGCCTTCCCTTACAAACCTAAAACAACTTCGTAACCTGCAAGTTAAACTTTAGTCAATCCACCACTTTATTTCTCAGCTATCTTATTTTTTTAGCCTTTCCAACACCTCCTCAAGAAAGATACCTCCTTTAAATAGACCAAATAATGTCAACAAGCCTTTGATGCAATCAAGGAGTATCTTCTCTCTCCACTAGTCTTTATTCCCTTAAAAGAGGATCAACCCTTCTATTTATATATATCTACCACTAATCATTCCTTAGGAGCCATTCTCACTCATTGTGATGACCAAAATAAGGAGTAGGACATTTATTACATTAGTCATACCCTCATTGACTATGAAACTCGATACACGCATCTTGAAAATCTTTACCTTGCGTTAGTTTTCATTGCCTCTAAACTTTGTCACCACCATCTCAACCATAAAACTTACATCATTACTAACACTGACCCCTTCAAGTACATACACTCCATGCCATATCACAACCAATGTATGGATAAGTGTCTCATGATTTTAGCTAAGTTTGATCTTGAGTTTTTCACCTAAAATTCCATTAAGGGATAAGTCATTGTGGACCAACTAGCTAAAGATCCTCTCCTTGATAATCAAACTCCCTATCTTACATTTCCAAATGAGTCTATGGCTACCCTTTCCTTAGAAGACCCCACCTACCAAATGACTATGTATTTTGATGGATCTAAATGTCAAAATGGTGGAGGTGTGAGTGTAGTCCTCATTACAATTAATGGAGAACCTCTTCTTCTTTATTTAAAACTCAATTTTGAATGCACCAATAATATAGATGAATGTGAAGCCTTGGTCATAGGTTTGAAAACCACTCTAGTTTTGGGAATAAAAACCATTATCATCTTTGGAGACTCTTGACTCATTATCAACCAAGTTGCCAGAGCTTATCAATATAAAAATGATGTCCTTATAAAGTACAAACAATTGGTTGATATACTTTTAGCATCATTTGACCACTACATTATTCAATCAGTCCCTCACTCTACTAATAAATTTTTAGACACAATGGCTTCCCTTGCATCCCAAATTCCATCTCAACCTACAAACTCTAAACTATTTGTTACCATCCACTGCTTTGTCACACTATCTTACTTCAGTCCCAATATTCCTATCATATACCAAATAAAAACATCATCTTCAGACATTTAGTATTATCAAATATTTGATTACCTTAATGTCAGTATCCTCCCTTTTGATCTTTTAATAAATGCTCATAAAGTTTTTGTACACGGTACCTCTTACTACATCATAATAGGGGGAATTATTTACAAATGGGGCTTTGATGGTCTCCTCCTTCATTTCCTTCATGACCATGATGCTTCTCATGCCATTAAAGAAGCCCATGATGACATCTATGGTGGGTATTTCAGTGGTCTAGTTGTCACCAAATGTATCTTTCACCTATGCTACTACTATCCCATGCCCAATAAATATTATTGTGACTATGTAAATAAATATGTCAAATTTCAACAACATGCTAACCTTCATCATGCACCTCCTCATAGTCTTTAGGAACGAACTGATTATTGGCCCTTCTCACAATGGGGTCTTGATCTTATTGGAGATATCAATCCACATTCTTCATAATGACATCAGTATATCATTACCACCATAGAATATTTAACCATATGGGTGGAAGCCATTTTGCTAATCTCAATTAAAGCTAAAAAATCATTGATTTCATCAACCACCACATCATCTGCCACTTTAGTGTTCCTTACAAGATCACTGATAATGATAAATTAGTCAAAAATAAAAAATTTCAATCTCTCTATGATGATTTTGGCATCAAACTTAGCGATTCCTCACCTTATCATCTATAGGAAAATGGATAGGTTGAAGCCTCTATCAAAACCCTTATTAAAATGCTAACCAAATTTGTAAGTGCTTCAGGCTGGGATTGACACATACACCTCCCATTCATTTTATGGGCCTATCACACTAGTGTCCAAACCACATCAGGTGCTACCCCTTTTTCCCTAGTCTTTGGTGTAGAGGTTATCCTACCTCTTGAAGTTTATATTCCCTCTTTTTGTATTTCCTTACATGACATCATTTTTGAAGAGTATTATCATCAAGAACACCTTGCATGCCTTAAATTACTTGATGAACATCACCTTTTTTCCCAGGACCATATTCGAATCTACCAAGAGTGTATTACCCATGCCTATAACAAACATCTGAAAGAGTAGGAATTCAACATTGTAAACCTTGTACTTAAATAAAACTAACATGTAATGAATATGGAAAAACGGAAAAAGGTCAAGTTTTCTTTCAATTGTCTTAGACCCTATATCATCACTCACAAGTATGGATCAAGAGCTTATCATTTATCCTCTCTTGAAGGTAAACCAAAACTTGAACCTCTAAATGCTTGACATCTACATCCTTTCTGTTGCTAAAAGGGGATCTAAATCAACCTTATGATCTAACTTAAGCTCACTCCTTGATTTTGTGAGATTTACCCTTCCCTTATCCTCTTTCCCTATTCATCTTAGGGGATATTTTATTACAATAGACCCATGTGATTATCTATCATAGTTTTATCCCAATCTTAAACATGGGTACCACAACTCTACCCATGACATGGTTCTCATGGATACTTTTCATATTTGATTAGATGATATCCCATGGTCTTTTGTTTCCCAAACCCACTTTCCTAACCTACACACCACCTTTTTTGGTCAACATCTTACCCTGATCAAGTCCATCTCTAAGGCTTGGATGGATGGGTCCATCTCTAAACAAAACAACACTCAAATATTTTCTATGGGATATCAACTATTATTTGGGTTTAGTTTTCTTAAAAAATAGACCACTCCCTCAAAAGATGACTAATAAAATAAAGTAAAAAACAAATAGAATGATCCCTCGAAGGTCAACTATCAAAATAGTCATTCATACTTAGACCACTCCCTTAAAGGATGGCTAAGCCAAAGTGTAAAAAATAATCAATTCATAAAAGCCACAATTAGCTCAATCAAATATTTGATGCTTCTAGAATTGATCAGCTTCACCTCATTAAAATAAAGCAAATAAATGACCCTATCAAAAGAATTTTATCCCATAAAAGGGTTGCAATTGGCTCTCTCATAAAAAAATTATATTTGTATACTTCCTATATTGATCAATCTACACATTGTAAAGGCATGGAGTTATCTATTTTGGTTCTTAGGTCACTTATTGAAATGGGTAATTGAGTTCACATTTGGTTCCTACCTTATCCCTTTTCCCTCTATTTACCTATTATCCCCTTTTTATATATACCCTTTATAAATTAAGGTATGAAGAGCTCACTTGGCCACATTGCTTTTATGATGAGACATTTTCACTAAAAACATGCTAATTTAAATCTTATCTAAGGTTTATGTTTGTTTGGATCCTATCTAACTTTGGTTTAAAAATGTCCTTGTCAATGAGACCAAATATGTCTCTTTTTATTTATATTGACATTATCTTTTCTCTAAACACCTTATCAAAACATACTACCACATCATAATCTATAATGATCAAATATATCATGAACCATAAAAATAAAAAATCGTCACCTAAAATACCAATCTCTATCATTACGATCACATGTTTTCATCACATAACAAAGTAAGAACATCATACAATCAAAATCAAATATTTATATATTATCACATGCCTCTATTATGCAAGATAAACAATCAACATCATAAGTCATCATCTATAACATCAAATGATAACATTAACTCATTTTTAAAATATAAAAATCCATGAAGCCATAACATATCTCAATAAACAAAATCACACACACACACACACACACACACACACACACACACATACACACACACACACACACACACACACACACACACACACACAGACACACACACACACACACACACACACAGACACACACACACACACACACACACACACACACACACACACATATATATATGTATGTATATATATATATATATATATATATATATATATATAGACATATGTGTGTGTATAGACACACACACACACATATAGATGTATCATATACATCTCTCTCACTCATATACATCTTGCATCTATGGCATGCAGGTCAATATCAAAATCATAAACAAAATACATCTCAAGAATGAGTAGCAAGGTCTTGGGGCACCACTACCACTAGCCTTACCTATACCTATACATATACCTAAACTTGTACATGTAGCTATCCTAGTACTTGCACCTATCCTAGGTGGAGGCCCTATTGACTAACCTACTGCCATAGCCCACTGACCCAAGCCTACTATCACTACTCCACCAGCCAAGCTAACATAGTAATCTCCCCATCTCAGCTCATTAGAACACTATGCTAGAATAATTCCATCATAATATCATAACTCTTATATGGTTGTTAGATATCTGGCCTATGTATTAAAGCTAGGAGGTGCTACCATTGATCTACCCATCTGCCATAGGGAGTCTCTCTCCTAGGTCACCAAACTAAGCAAGATCCTTACCTAGTCCCACTCACCAATCAATAAAGTAACCTACCTATTAACATGGCTACCTAACCCTATAAAATGGTAACCTATGCCTGGGCTTGATCTTTATCCACTATAACACCTCATAATTGACACTATAAGGTGGTAATCTATCCCTGTAATGTCATAATTTGGGCGTATATCATTTCTACCTATGGATCCCCCTATGATGATACCTATGCCAGGTCAACATCCATCAGCCCTTGGCCTCCATCTCCCAAACCAAAATCTATGACTCTATATCTACCCTAAAACCATGCAAGGTAGTCATTTGTAATACCTACATCATCTCCACCTTTGAAAGGCAACTCCTCATGGTCTAGCTACTCTTTATGTGGTTACAGATTTGGTAATAATTTTTTTGCATCCTCCCTTTAGTACTAAGAAAAATCAAGAAGAATACCCTACACAAGTCCAAACTATCACTACACTCTCTCAAAATGGATGTGCTTGGTCTCACCATCCTGCTTCCCACATACCCATCTCTAGCTCTATAGGGAGTAAGTATGATATCTATATCCAACCCATGTCAACCATGATATGTATAGCCTCCACACTATATCTCTAGGTGCCAACCCCTCTAAGGCATCTCTAAATTAGTATATACCTCTCTCACCACCACCAACACCTATAATCACCCAGTCCCTCCTCCATCGATAAAATCTAAATCTGTAGTCTATCGATAAATAACCCTCTATTGGTAGGCCTAATGGAATTAAAACTCATATGTGCTCAAAATCCCAGTAGTGAAGCATAGACCTCACACTGATCCTGTAATGCTAGTGTGCTCTGAAGCCCCATATCTCTTTATATATTTAAACCAACAAAACCTATGCCCATCCAAAAATCATCCTCCCATAAACCAAATCCACAAGTACTCCTAGCAAAACATAAGGAAACCTCTCCCTAACTAAGTTTGGTAGTGTATAATAGGTAACCACTAGATGTACCATGGTCAACAAGTGTATATCTCCAATATCCCACTAGTATAATTGCCTAATGTTGAACCCACCTCCTTTTCCCTCACGTCTCTAACCCAATCCAAACTCTACCCCTTTCACTTTCATCTCTATCCCTTTCCATCCCAATCCTAAACCTATCCAAATCCTTTCCTCCCACTCATAGACCACTGATAGTTCTCCCCAATCATGGATGGTCTCCTTGGGCCTTTTTTTGTCTCAAGTCGATCATCACCGATTGAGGTCAACCACTGATGGTCATTATTAGTGACTGCCAATGGTGATACTCAACCTCTCAACCACATTTTCAAACCCTTTATCTCTCTATCTAGATAGGACTACTTGAAAATTTCCTCCCTACATCCTTCCTCCTTCCCCTATTACCCCTTAATCACACCTCCTATTCTTGTACACATAAAATGGAAATTCTCACACCCTAACCCCACATTTACACATCCATTCTTCCCTAAATTAGCCTACTTATTTATATTAATATTCCTTATAAATTTACAAACATCACTTACCTCATTTTGTGGCTTATGGAACTACCTCAATCCACATCTAACTACTTGTCTCAGAGCCCCTCCTACATCCATCTTGACCCCACTATTACTCTCACACACTACACTCCTCTCAACAACTCACTATACTCCTACCACTCATAAGCAATATTCATACAAAAACTCAAGAATATACATAGATCAAGTTTTCAAAGATGTAAATGAGGACAAAATGGGCCTAATTAACCTTTTTACTATTGATTTAGGGTTTTTCACCTAACCATGAATGGTTACATAACCATCGATAGTTTACCCTAACCATTGACGATTCACCCTAACTAACGTGAATTATCTAACCATCATCAGTTCCCCCCAAATGTGGATGGTTAGGATGCCTTTTTTGTGCCCCTCCAAACCTACACCTTTCCACTTCAAACCAACCAATACATATCAATGGGTTAACCCATTTCTTGTTACACCTAGACCTATTTGGGAATCACCCTTTCCCTCCACCAAACTAAGAACTACATTGGCCCTTAAGTCCATGATTAAATATACTATCCATAAGATTATGTAGTTAGTGTCCTCTTACCTAGTGCATCAAGAGTCATCTTGGCCACTACCTATACAACCAACTAACCAGCCTACCCATTCACACATATCCACATCGATGTTGGCCATTTTTGAACCCACTTATTCACATGTTTTGTGACAACCCTGCTTTGGTCTATTTGACCACACTGACCAACTTATCCATGTTGCCTATTTGAATTTGTACCACCTTGTGCATGGCCTAATCATTTTGTGTTTTCTTAGGAAAATTTCCTAACCTAGATACTTGAATAAGCACTTACCTTATCTAGGACACATGACAAGTGTGACCCAATCAATTGTGACTAATGCTAAGGACTGGCTACCTTATCCCTAATCCTAGAGCCTAGCCTCCTTTTTACCAACATGGAAATATTATTCTTTGTGCAATTTTGACTATTTCAATTAGTTGCATTTATTAAACATACTTACATCTCCAATGCCTAACCTCATACCTCCCCACTAACTACTTATCAAACCCCAACCCAATTCGACCTTTGCTTCATTGACTTCTAGTTTGAATGAGAACACCTCCTCCCTCCCACACTTAGGGTAATTAGACCTAGACCTTGACCAACCACATATTTTTTTATACAACTTTCATAAAGCTACACAATAAAAAGGGCCAAAATGTAGACACTTGAAAACTACATGACAATAGTTTTCAATGGCATCTTGAATTGTGGACCTTTAATCGATTCTTCATCTAGTGGACCACCTAGTCTACTAGCATTAATTTACAAATTCATTATGATAAATCATCCTAAACACATCTTTTTACCTTTCCACTCCTTCATTCATGGCCCCTCAACCATCTTTGATTAAGGTAACCACTGATTGTTACCCTAATCATTGATGATTGGGGTCACTCAGCTTGCCTTAAGTTTTTAAAGTAACTCCAGCTTTATCTAAGATAAGCATCCTCTAAAATGGAAAGTTACTTTAGTGTTAAATTTTAAAGACTAGATGAAAATAGGCAACTTAATCTCCTCCCAACTTATCAAATTTCCCCCAAGCTTCCCTCCTCACTTAGTAAGTTTTTGTTATAAATGCAAGGCTCTTGGAAGAGATGAGGATCTATATGTTTGCATCCAGGTTCTCTTATTTCCTTTTGTTCAGGAATCTAAGATTGAAAAGATTTGTTCATATTAATTTCAAAGTGTGAAGTAATGTTATCTTACTCAACTCCTTTTAGGTTTTCATCTATTTGCATCATATAGATATCATCTATTTGTTTTAGTACTTTTTTCTATCATTTGAGTTTTTTGTTTTGATCAATTTATTTGTACACCCTTACTTACCCACAACACCCTTATCTCACCTTTTACCCCTCAGTTACCTCATCCAAAACCCCCTTTTAACTCTTCAAAATCACCCATAGGCAACCATTGTCATTTGTTACAACCATCACTAGTCATAACAATTGTCACTAGTTACCTAACCATCATTATTTAGGCCCAACCATCACCTGTTATATACCGAGGGATATGATATATTAATGTATATGGGTTGATGGAGATGCTGAAATGTGGCACAAATCCCCTTAGATATATGGGTACAATATATTAGGATAATGGAGTAACTTGTGGAATTAGTACATTGGGTAATGGTCCACCTACATTGGGATTATGAGGTTACCCATCCATGGGTTAGAGAGATGTCTATATATAGGAGATGATTATCATTGTAAAGATATCAAGTAAGCATTGATTCTTCTATTGTAAGAGGATATTGTAAGTTGTCTCCTTGAAGAGAAATTGTGGAATTATTCCTTCCTAAAGGAGTATTATATTGTGTTTCCCTACCTTAAGGGTATTTTTGAATATATTGAATATTTGAATCATATCAAGATCATATCATCACCAGTCACTCTAATTGCCAATGGTCACTATTAGAGAAAATAATAGATTTTTATTTTATCCCCCTTTCATCCAAACAAACCCCTTTTTCTATTCTTTTCTTGTTTGTAAACCCTGCTCAGACCCTCTAGACCTAACTATGACCTACTTGTGTATGGTATTGATCCACAGTGCCATATATTTTATTGAATAGTCTTATTGTGATTTGCAGGTTATCCTCCCTAGCTAAAGAGGAGTTCCCACATTAATCTAGATCAATATGTAAATTATACTAGGTATTCATACACACACACCCTAATATCCACTTTCTTTTATCTACTTTCAAAACTAAGAAATGAAAGAAATAAATTGAAACAATAGGTGCAGATGAGGAGAGACTAGGGATAGGCCCCACCATAACGATAGGGTTAGGTCCTAAGATATAAATCCATTCCATATGTTATTCCACTATAGGTTGTATAGCCTTAGAGATAGTAGGATATTCTAGAGGATGTAGAGATAGATGAGCTAGATGGTTAGGATGTGGATACAGGGGATACCCTAAGTGGTGATGGAGGCTATGAGATAGGCTCAAGATGTTAAGGTATGTAACATTATTAATTTTTAATAAATTTATTATTTTTAGTTATAATAATACAATAATAAATTTACTAATAGTTTATGGGTTAGATTTATTAGTTGTGTGAATATATTATTGGTAACAATATATTCATATTTAGTGGGTTGGTTAATCGAGTGATTGTTTAGTTAAGAAATTATAAGGATCTATGATCTTAAATATAGGAAACCCATATCCTATATATTTGTAATCATCCATCTAGTTTTTATATAGTATAAATAATAGAGAGTATGTAATTTAATATTATCATTTTTTATCATCTATGTGTTTGGCTCTTTGTGTAAGTATTTTTTTATCATTTGTGTGTTTGGCTCTCTGTGTAACTCTAGTTATACTAATATCTGGTATCAGAGAAACATCGAGTCCTTTCCATGATGGATGGATAATATTTTTGTGAAGGTATATCATAATTTTATTCTCCCCTATGATGAGTAACATTGGTTGTGTGAAGAATTAATAAAGTAACTTTTACTTTTGTATTGGATTTATTGAATGCAGGTTTGCTCATCTGTTCCCTAGTGTATTGTATTGGCATTGGCCTATCTCTCAATTAATTTTAGGGTGATTTAATTTATAATTCATGGAATTGGTAGACTATGTATCAATAAGTAAATTTTATCTTGAAATTAATATTCTCATAATCCATTGCCTGATGTTCTGAGATAATCTATTCCCTGATGTTCTTGTATTTATTATTTTCTAACTTGAGAATTGGACTTGAGATTATAATGTAGTCAAGTGATTCTACATCATTTAATTGTTTGTCTATTAACAAACATGGATTATGAATAAAAAATTGTAAGTTTGTATATCCGATCTATATGCCAAGTTTAAACTATGCACTGTCAGGCTTATGCATATGTTATTTGAAGATGCAATCCATTCCATTCTAGTATGATAAAGCTCATAAAGAATAAGGAGACTCATTCAAGTTTTCATAAATTTATGTTCTTTCATTCATAAATTCATTAATATTCCTCTCTGTGCTCTATATTCCAAATGGCATATTAAATCAAAGGCATCTTGGAACATGCAAAAGTTGCATCTAGCTAGCTATTAATCATGCCAATAATGGTTTATATACAGAGCAAAAAAGCCCATGGTATTAAAGTTTGCTCATATTTTTATAGTCTTAGTTTTGTTTTTTAAGTCTCTGTTAGTTATTTGTTTTTAGTTTATTTTATTAGTTGGTCGAAGGTTTAAATAGGTAATAGCAATTTACTTTTTTAGTGTTTTGTCTATTCTAAGTTTATCCCATGTTAGATTTAAGATGATTATGAATTCAAGTAAATAATTATTTAAGTTGGTGTTTTTCAATGTGTCTTGTATATTAAAAATTCAAAAATATTAATAGTGGATTCATTTTTTTGTAAGAGTCATTTTAGACTTAGGTTAGTTAAAATTACAAAGCCTAGTTTATTGGATGTTTTTTAATCAATTTTGTCAATTAAGTCTTATCTAATGTTAAGGTTATATATTTTTTATTATAATAGTTAGTATATTGAATCTTTAGTATTTTAATTTTTTTAGGTTTATTCAAGTTTATAAAATATGTCAATATTGTCAAATTCAAAAATCTCTCATGTACAAATGTATTATCAGGTGAACATGATATCCTGAGTCATATGTGTTGGTTATGTGTGTGGGAGAGTTTTGTCTTCAAAAATGGCATGCAAGAGTTTATGCTCAAAGCCATATTTGTTGAGTAAGTAGTTTCATACAATAGAGGATAGAGGAAATAAAGGATGGAGGTTTTAGAGTCTCTCATCAGTCACCAATAATAGGGCCCATATGTTTTGGTTATATTATATGTGTTGTGATTTTTCTTTCTTAGTGTGGTGTGCTCTACACCAAATCAGCTAATTCCAAGGATAGTTATTTAGTGGTAGTGAAACTCATCTATGCTATTTTGTTTATGTTGTAAAAATCATTAATAGAGATTGAATCAGATGATAATGAGGATTTATTCATCATGAGTTTTCATTTTCTTAGTATTTTGTGTTTTCATTCCCCTATTGCTTTGGAAATGTTTTTTGGAGAAAAGGGAGAGTGTAGATATAATGGAATGTGGTAAATAGTTATATAAGAGGATAGCTAATTGCAAAACTACTCTAACTCCCTTACTTCTTTATGGATATGATTTTAAAGTGACATATCCATTGTGGTCACATGGAGTAAATGTGAGATGCATTCCTTCACATAGTAGTACTCATGTGCAATAAGATCTAGACAGTAGGATTCAAATAGTAGTATGCAAACCTAAAATCATGCATTGTCATACAATTATATTTAGGCTAGTTCTTGAAGATATATATTCTCCCCATGCTCACATTAAGGGGGTGTAGACTAGGATTAATAATGTTCATATGGGGGTGAGTGTTTACATATGTAAACATTATTAATTTGTAATAATTTTTTATTTTTAGTTACAATAATACGTTAATAGATTTGATAATAATTTATGGGTTAGATTTATTAGTTACGTGATTATATTATTGGTAATAAAATATTCATATTTAGTAGGTTAGTTAATAGGGTGATTATTTCATTAAGATATTATAGGAATCTACAATCTCGAAGATAGGAAACCCATTTCCTATATGTTTGTAATCATCCATATGGTTTCTATATATCATAAATAATACAAAGTGTGCAATTTAATATTATCATTTATTTTATGATTTGTGTGTTTGGATCTCTATGTAACTCTTTTTTTATCATCTATGTGTTTAACTCTCTATGTAACTCAGGTTATACCAATACAAGAGAGGAAGGGCCTTCCAAGATAGGTACAATATTAAGATCAAGAGGGGTAGGGCCCTTAGGCACAAGGAGGTCTAAAGAGGACCATAAATTTATTGACAAGCTATAGAGAGAAAATTTTCATGCATCTTAGATATTACATGGTTATAGAGCATTGTGGTTGGGTTACAAGCATAGTTGGTTACAGATCAAAGAGAGACCACTAGGTTATAAGGTCTCATTATATCTAGGAATGCAGATATTAATGGTCTTAGAGGATAGGTGGCATAGTTAGTAAGGGTTAAAACTTAGTTATCCACATGAGATGGGGAGTTTGTGATAGTGGGTGGATATCAAGATTTTTATTGGGTAGAAATGTAGAGGCTAACATAAGAGAGAGATGAGGCTCAAATAGATAGGATAGATACATGGGCAGGATCAAAAAGAACCTTGGTTGATGTGATTGTGACCAAGTATAATGAATTATGCATGAATGAAAATTTCCTACATACCAAGGATGAGATAACCTATTAGAGGTGAGCTTATGAGGTGGTAGTTCTTATAAAGTAGAGAGTGTCTTCTTATGGTGAGTATACAAGGTCACAACAGACCAGTTGGACCTCTAGGTCTAGATATGGAATAGATTCAAAGTGGTTAGTGACATAACCAAATTTATAATGGGTTATCATGGGGCCTCCACCACCATATCCACTAGTAGCACCAACATCTAGGATGGGTCAACGTTTCTACTAGATTCCTCCTAAGCACAAACATGATGGGAGCTAATTGTGCTAGCTCCTCTTTTTTGTACTTATGATATGTATATATATATTTTTGTGATGTATAAAATCATGATTTTGAGAGATATATATGACATTAATTTTTGTCTTACTAATACTTGTACATGGATTATTAATAATCTTTTATTTTCACATGATCTTTGCATTTATACTGCTCTTGTTATAATATGTTTTGATATGACAATTTCAAGAGATGCACATCCTTAGTTAGCATATGGATGTTGATGTATTTGGTTCCACTTCATGTATGACTAGATGGTATAATGTAATTTTAAATATGTATGTCGTAAACTAATTATATAAATATTTACTAAAACTCATAATGTATGTCAAGATATGCATGTCTTACATAGAGTCCTATTTGTTTCCAGAATTGGCCTAGGGTAGATCATGTGTTAGGTATTCATGGTAGTGTGTTTATAAATGATCTTCAGTGCTATATTATCTTGTGGATTTGAAGCACTTGGTGTTTACTATAGCAAATATGAAATTATGAATAATTATTATTACTAACTTATAATAACATTATATTTTTATTTGCACTTGGCCGGTTCAAATGTGAATATTTATTACTAAGGATAATGATAAAAAATACCAAAACCAAAGTTACAAATATTTACATATGAAAAAAAATAAAGATAAAAATAACAATATGAATGTGTAACCTAACTTAAAATCAAGATATAAACAATCAGGATTAAGTAGGAATAAGAATGTATAAAATCAAAGCAAAAAAAAACTACCCAAACAACATGAAATCAAGATATGAATAATCAAGATCCACGTGTATTAACAATATGTAGTTGGAAAAAAATGAATAATAAAAAAATAAACTAAATACAAATGTAAAAAAATCAAGCCTAAGTGAATTTTAGACTCAATATATTTATGGAATGTATTTAAAAACAAAAGAACAAAACAATATAATAAAGAAGATAAAACAAAAAATCAAAAGACAAAGATAAATGAACAATGAAACATCAACTAGCACAAGACGAATAAAAATGAATAACAAAACAACAACAAAGTCAAATAAAAACTCAACAAAACAATAATGAAAACACAATAAAACACCAACAAACAAAAACAAAAAGAAAGACATAACATAATGCAGATGTAATATAATGAAAAATCAATAAAATGCCAATAAAAATAAATGAAGAGATAACAAAGCACAAAAAAACAATAATAAAAAACAAATAAACACATGTAAATAATGGTTAATCATAATGTTAATGTAAACAAATAGAAAGTGAATTATTCATGTATATGTAATAGAGGCATTATGCTCAATGATATGGTGACCCCTAATCTAAGAAATAATGATACTGGTATAACAAGATGATAATAATGGAGATACAAAGTTTCCCCCAACTGATAGGGAAACAACAACAGAAAACAAAAATGGGGGAAAATAGAAGAAAAATAAGGGGTGATCGAGTTGACTCCATATGCATGAGGCAAGTGGATGTTGCCTACATAATTCCATGGATGCAAGATCCAATATGAACTTCAGGCCAAATGTAGTTATCCTCAAAAATGGGATATAATAAAAGTGATGAGAAAAAGACATGATAGATGTTGTAGAGGCATAAGGAAATTATCTTTAAAAATAATAAGTACGTAAGAGATAATTTATCATAAAATGGTGAGAGCATGAGATCAAAATAAACACAGGTGTAAGGTAATGTTTTTGTTCGTTTTGTCTAGCAATTTTCTAATTTTTTGTGTTTTTGGGATAAGCAAAAGAAATAAATTATTAACAAAAAGGCTCAGGGAACTACCTAATTGAGGAGATGCACTTCGAAAGGCAAGAGTTTAAATAATAGATAAACCAAATGTAATGGGGATCACAAATATAAACAATGGTACAAAAAACCACTTAGTTGAGGAGTTACACATCCACAAGTAAAATAGATAAACTAGTTATAACGGCCTTATGTGATCCTATCAAGGCAACAATTCCTACCAAATAGTATAAAAATAATAATAGAACAATATACAACATCAAATAAATTTGAAGAACTAGTCAGTAGGCAAAAACTATGTGCTAACATATCCTTATGCACTTGTCTACAAGAAGTTACCAAATTATGTTCATGCTAAACTAATTTGTAAAATAGGAGATGAGTGTGTCTAGAATGAATATGAATCAAGATCAAGATCATAATTATTTATAGAATATAATATTCTAGGTTACAATATTCTAGGGTATTAAAATAATATTATTCTAGGTATAACAGTCTAGGTTACTAATGCTAAGGTGGATAAAGAGCCTTATTTTAAAGATTCTAATGCTCCACATGTAAAGGCAGATAAAGAGCCTTCTTTTGAGAAAGTAAACTCTGAGAAAGAAGGACATGGTTTGTAATTAGATACCATAATACCTGAATAAAGAATAGATGATCTGACAGATCTATCAAAACAAATCATTTTCTATCAAAGGATAAAAGATCGATGGAGAGATGTAGATGACAAAATTGTGCTAGAGGAAGGTGAATTCTTGGCTGAAGCCAGAAATAAATCAGAGGAGGGAGATCTTTTTTCTTAGTGTAGGGAGATCCAAGTGTTATCTCAGGCTAATAATGACTTTCCTTTGGATGAGCCTCCTCCCCTAGAAGTTATGAAAGATAATGGAGAAAACTCAAAGCATAAACTAAACCAAAGAAAAAGGGCTGAAAAAAGATCAATACTAAGGGGGTAGAAACTAGAAGCAGCAAAATAGATCAACAAACTAAGGCAAAACCTCTTGCTTCTACTCTGAATAAATTTGGAAAAAGAGTTAAACAGCATTCTAAGGTGAAACCGGATGTTGGTTCCCTAGACAAACCTGGAAGAAGATCCACTAAGAAAACTAGAGAGTTAAAAAGTATGCAAAATATTGCTAATGATAGGCAAGCAACTATTCTGGATTTTACCCCTAAAAAATAGATATGAAAATCATTACTTGGAATATTAGGGGCCTGAGTAGTATTCATAAACTAGATATTGATGTTATCAGTGTAAAATCTGATTTTGATGCTGCTCTTTAGTAGGTTTGAGGACTGCTTTTCCTGGTGTTTGTTAATGCTTTATCTTTTTTGATTCTGTTAAAGGGTTTCAGGGTCCCTTCAAAACCTATTTTTACCGTAATCTAAAATAGTCTAGGTTACTATAGTCTGAAATGGAATTAAAATGAGTTTAGTGGAATTTAAACAACCCAATGTGCTAATGGTCTAGGGGTAAAATAGTCCAGAGTTACAATGGTCTAGGGTTACAATGGTCTAGGGTAGTAAAATAATATGGTTTTCACATTAGAATGGTGCAAGATAGAATGAGATAGAATTAAAAATGATATAGAATTAGATGGTCTAGAATATAATAGTGTGAAAAATGACTTCGACACAAGTTGCCTCTAAGTAAGGGCTCATTTAGATATTTATTCAAAAAGGTTATCCAACGTAGAACCTCTTGATATGTATAATATTCATGGTTTATGTCAGTTCTTCACTATCTAAAGTAGCTAATTGATATGCACTCGATCCATAATTTATTGTGACTACATATGGGCCTAGCCAATTGGGTTAAAACTTACCCTTATTTTTGAATTCAAAATTAGTGTTCTTTTGATTTTATTTTAAGACTAAATCATCAATTTTAAACTCTTGAGTTAAAATGTACCTGTTATAGCTTTTACACAATCTTTTCTGATATGATTTTAAGTTGTCTAGGGAATCCAAATGCTTACCATTAAGTATCTCAAGTTCTTACAACCTAAAAAATATATAATATTCATCATCTTCAATGTTCTCCAAGGTTACTTGTAGTGAAGGTAACTTTATCTCAACTGGGATAATAGCTTCTATGCCATAAACAAGGGAGTATAAATTGGCTCTTATCGGGGTTTGATGACTAGTGCGATAGGCCCAGAGGGTAGGAAATTTTTTCAAGTGCCAATTATGGTCAAAATTATTGAAAATATTTTTTAATATTGTAACAATGGTCTTGTTAGATACCTCATCTTGAACTTTGCCTTCTGGGTTATATGGTGTGGATTTCTTATGCTTGATTTTGAATTTGGCACAAAGATCCTTAACATCTAAATTTAAAAATGATCCACCATATTCAAATATAATACGAGATAGGATACCATATTGATAAATGATATGGTAATGAATAAACTTGGTAATTTTCTTCTTGGTGATGTGAGGGGAATTGCCTCAATCCACTCAAAATACTCGGTAGCAGTGAGAATATGTTTGTGTCCATCGAAAGAGGTTGGGTTGATTTTCCCAATGATATAAAGGCCCCATTTATAGAATATCCAAAGTTTAGTAATTATTTGGAGTGGCAAGGAAGGTACATATATCAAATTACCATGTTGTTGGCAATCCACACACTTCTGATCTGATTACAAACATCTATTTCCATATTGGGCAAGTAGTATCCTATTCTAAGGAGTTTCTTGACTAATAATACACCATTGGTGTGTAACCCACACATTTATTCATGAATCTTCTTAAGTGATAGTGTATATTCTCCCAAGGATAAATAATGAATAAGCATTCCATCATAACCTTTATAATTAAGCATGTTTCTAAGGAGGGTATACTAGGGGATGCGATGAAGGAAGACTTTATGGTGATTATGTGAAAGTTTGGGTGGAAGGACTTGGTCATGGAAATAGTTATAAATTTTCTATAACCAAGGTAGTTTAGGTGGGGGATTGGGACCAATGATGGTGTATACCCTCTTAAAATCTAGTAATACATGATCAGGATATAGATGATTTTTGATGAGAAATGAATACTCTTTAGCATTGCTGGTAATTTATATCATGGACCTAATTATCACTATTAGATTGATAGATCTATTATTGGCCCATGGTACCTATTTAAATTGTAGTGAATTGAAGTGAGACTTGATATTATGTACAATGTGCTTGTAAGGTACAAGCTTATCATTTTGAGTTTGATATTGATCTATTTTTTAATTAATAATCAACTAAGAGTCCACATAGACCATTAAGTATTGGATATCCCATTGTACTACAATATGAAGTCCTATAATAAGGGATTCATACTTGGCCATATTGTCGGTACAATGAAAATTAATATAAAAGGCTTTGGGAATTAGATCTCCTTGTCGTGTAATCAATAAAATGTCAACCCTAGATCCACAAGATGTAAAGGATCCATCAAAGTGTAACTTTAGATATGTAGGTTCATGTAGCCCTTATTCTATTATCATAATATAATCATCTAGAATATCAAATATGAGTGGTTGAGTATTTATAATAAGAACTTTTACAAGTTGATCTACAATAACCTGCCCCTTGATATTTTTTGATTTTGGTACCCAACATCAAATTAACTTAATAACATGACCCATTTCACCATGTAAGATATGAGATTTGATTTGGAAAATAAACATTTGAGAGGGTCCACTTTATTATTAATAATAGTTTTAGTGTTTAGCATATAGTGTCACAACTTTTGAGAGGTGAACACCATTTATAAACAAGAGTTATCAATAAGTGTATAATTATGTTCATATTCCACAAGTATGTGGCTCAAATAGTAAAAGGAAGGTTCCTTTCCTTGATCATCATGCTAGGCTAAGAGTGCCCCCAGTGCATGTTCGATGGCTAAAATATAAAGAATCAATGGCAGTCTAGGCTTTAGCAGTCTCAAAACTAGTGGGTTGGCCAAGTATGTTATGAGCATTGAAAATCCTAATTGACATTCAACATCCCATTGAAAAGTGACCCCTTTCTTCAAGAGGTGTGTAAATGGGTGTAACTTATCTTCCAATTATGAAATAAACATGTGAATAGATTGAATCTTTCCCTACATGCTATGGAGTTAGCTGAGATTAGAAGGTGGAGGAATTTGCATAATGGAATTGACCTTATAAGGGTAAACTTCAATTCATATTTATGACATAATAAATCCTATAAAATTTATTAAAGTGATGCCAAAGACACACTTCTTAGGATCTAGAAGAACTTTTTACTCATGAAGTCTCTAAAATATTATCCTTAGAACATCAAGATGTCCATAATGTGTTCTTGATTTTGTTAGGATGAAATCAACATAATCCTCAATAATATGGTGCATCATGTCATGGAAGATGATAGTTATATCACGTTTATAGGTGGATCTAATGTTATTTAAGCCAAAAGGCATGACTTGGTAATAGAATGTTCCACATGGTGTGGTGAATATAGTTTTGTGTTGGTTTTCTTGAGATATCTTGATTTGATTATATCCTAAGAATCCATCCATGAGAGACAACATCTCATACCCAATAGTAGAATCAAAAATAATGTCAATGTTGGACATAAAAAAATCATCTTTGGGACATACCTTATTGATATCTCTAAAATCTATACAAAGGCATATACCCTATGGTTTTTTGTTTACTAGGACCATGTTTGATAATCATTCAAAATAGTCCAATGGTCTAATGAATCTCGTTCTTAATAGTTTATCTAGTTCTACTTTTACCAAAAGGGTGATGCGTGGATGCATATTTCTTAATTTTTACTTAACAGGCTTGACATCTAGATGGATAACAAGTTAGTGCATAACCAAGTCAGGGTCTAGGCCTGACATGGAAAAATAAGCCCATAAAAAGATATCAATAAAATCCCTTATAATGGTGATAATGTAGTCATGTTCGTCATTGGTGAGGGAGGCTCTAAGATAAAAAAATTGAGGTCATCATAAGTTCCCATGTTCACTTCACTGGGGTTGTCTACAATAATGGGCAAAGATTAATCTTAATCTTCCACTTCAGCTTCTAGTTATTCCTCCCAAAGCTTTGGATAATGAGATGAATCTGAGTCTTATAGTTCAAGTAGTAGCCAACTGACAAATATCTCTAAAAATTCAAGAACAAGACACTGAAAGACTTTCTATTGTTTGGATGTAATACTGGTACTAGATATAGAGTGTAGACTTGGTGTACATTATGCATCCTTTAGAGATGAGCAAACTTCCTATCTAATAGTGCTTAAAACAATATGATACTTAGGGGCTTGTCTTTTTCTTTACTATTTACCTGATCAACAAACATCTCAAAGAGGTTTTCACTTAAATATCTCAATGTTTTATCTTATTTATGACCAAGAAAGTTTACCTTCTCTCCAAAATAGGTAGAAGAGTCCAAGGAGAAGTCAAATACTTGTTTATGATCACCAATTGGTAACCCATCTCTAAGGACCATATATTCGGCAATAGATTCCTCATTCTAAAATTCATCAAGGAGTATAACAAAATCTTGTTAGTTCTAATCAATGAGGTTGGTATGGCAATGGTAAAGGGGATAATGGGATGTGATGTTAATAATGGAGTTAGATTCAAATAGGTTTAGTTTCAGAAAGCTCATCATAAATGCTATAATGGGATGATACATCACTATCAGGAGTCTTGTTGCTAGTCGATTCAGAAGAATCACTATAGAAATACATGAGGTCACCCAAAAGTGGTATAAATCCAAGACCTTGAGTCATGTTAGGCCTACCAACTAATAATGGTTCTAGTATTCCTTGTTCTCGTGGCCCAAAGGCTTTACCTATATAATTAAAATTATTCATAATCAGATTAGAGATAAGATATTTAGGATTTTGAAAACAATCAACAAGGCTATCAAAATATAACCAGTTTTCTTTTGTAAAAACTTCTCGATCTTATTTTGGTGAAGTAGTTGGTAAAAATACCATTGGTGGTTTATGTGTGTCTTTATTCTTTTGCCAAATCATGTTGGGCCTGTAAGGACTTTGGTAAGTCTTGGGTTTGTTGAAAGACTTAAAAGACTTGGGCAACTTATCCATGTAAAATTCATCATTTAGATGGTACGTGAAAATGCCAGCATACTCTATAATGACTTTTTGCTTAAGTGTTGTTAGAAGTAGATCAACCAAAGTGGAAACAAGGTCACTTAGGATGATATAATTGGACTTGGGTGGTTTCAAAACTATTTCTTTATTCTTCTTCATGATGAATTCAAAACTAGGGCAATAATTATAATTATGAAATTCATCTTTTAGGTGTTTACAATATTGGTAGGGCTATAGATCAGTAGGATTCAATCCCATCTTAGGAGGACTTGAGGTATTGGTGTAAGGTGAATAGTACAGACTATACTTCATGGATCCAAAGAAGACCAAGAAATATATTATAAGGAAATTCAATATCCATAATGTGGCACAAAGTATGATGGGACATAGAACCAACAATGATTGGTAAGAAAATAGTTATAAAATATTCCATTTCAGAATTTGGGTTGATCTTCATGTAATGGCTTTGGTATAGTCCACACATTTAGATTATCTACTAGGAGATTTTGGAACATGGCCTTAATAAGATCTCCTAGTTTGCTAGATACTCTATATTATTGAATTCCCTTTGTGGAGGAGCCTTTTACAAATTGGTTGATGGTTTAGGTGGGACTAGTTGGACATTTGGAGTTGGCAAAGCCTATAGTATTTATACATGTCTAAATTTTGTTACTCTATTTCCCACCATATTCTTGTTTTTGTTAAACCCTTTAGGCTTTTATGTATCAACATCTTGAATAGTTGATTGGGTTTGATTAGATGTTTGACCTTATGAATAAATATTGATAAGGTCTTTAGTAATAAGCACCTTCTCAATCTACACACCCTTATCTATAATTTCCTCGAATGTGTTTGCACAAGCAAGCCATATATTATGAGCCACCTCAGGGTGTTAGTTAAATTAAAATATATCATCCAATTATTTATCTAGAAAATTATGTTGAAAGCATCTAGTTAATTCTCTCCATCACTATAGATATGTTGTGAAGCTTTCCCCATCTCCTTAGTTTGTTTTGCATAAGTTGACATAATCAAATCATATTTTTATGTTATAAGAGAAATGATTGACAATTTTTTTGGATAAGTCATTCCAATTTACCCCAAATACCTTAGGTAATTTTAGGATCTAGTCCAAAGTTTACCCAGTGAAGTTGTATGGAAACAAGTGAAGTAGATAAACACTGTTGTAGGCTACCTCTTGGCATAGTAATAAAAATGCTTGGATATGTTCTCAAGGGTAATCATTCCATTTAAATTTATCAATTGGGTGCCTAAAAATGAGGTAGTATTAGGACTTATATTTTACTTAAGTCAAATAGATATGGGCATATGTCATCAAACTTATATTTCTTAACTCAGTTTCCCATCTCCAATCTTGACATGATTTCTTTCATTGAATTCCACTCTTGCATGTTTGCTGCTTTTGTAGGTCGAATATAATTTTGTTTGGGTGGTATGTGCCCCTATTTCATTATTTTATTAGTTATATAAACCCTATGATCTAAAACTTTATTTTGGTTTACTCTTTGAGTTAAGTAGGTCAGTCATTGATTCTTAGGTGGTTAATAAACATTCCTTTAAATCTATCACTCTAAATTATAAGTATATTGTTGGTTTCAAGGAGTCTATGGTCAATTTACCAAAAGATGAAGTGGATGGGAGTAACTTGCCAAAGTGTCTTTAACAACACCCCCAATATGTATTGAGTTTTTCATCCCTTGGTTTTGTGAAGGAATAAAAGCCTCCTAGTGATTCAAGAATGTATACTCCTATCTAATGAAATATGCTATGAGGCACCCCTAGGTTTGTTTTGTTTAGATGAAATGCCAGTATCTATCATAAATGTAGGATAAATTGGGTTACATTGTGTTTGATCTATAACATTCTCTTTCTCTTTATAAGTATTATTGTTTATCGAAGTAGCAACCAGAGAGTCCTCAAGTGTATGATAAGTTGTTCTACATGTCATTGATTGATTTTTTTGATACTGGTAGAAATATCATAATCATTGGGAGTGGAATTTATTAGTGTTTATATTCCTTTTCTAGAATAATAAATATTGGATTTTGTAATGCTTGTTTCTCTTCTGCCCTAAAAAGTGTGTGAAATTATTCCATCAAAAATTTGGTGGCAACCTCGTACCTAATTCTATCAACCTTATGAGGGATTCATATTTGTATTCTAAGGGTTGATATTCATAATAATATTCTTTAGGCCCTATGGTTATTGGGATATCCTCAAACATGATGGAGTTATCTTGTCTATCATAGAAAATGATCTTCCTTGTAACTAGGGTTGTAAGAGACCCCACTATGAGTATACCTTTGAGTCATCATTGGAAGATTCTTTTCTATGTTTTCTAAGATGTGAAATGTGTTTTGAAAATGTTTTAAAAGGGTGTTTGGATTTATTCAAATAATTGACAAGGTAATTTGAGACTATAATAAAGGGAAGTGGCATAGTACCTCACAATTAGAAGAAAGTGGTTATGAATTTACTCAACCTTGGTGGGTTTAAATCATCAAATTATAAGAGGGTAAGAGAACTTTGGAACCTAAGGTGTAGGATAACACAATAAACTAATGTCAAGCATACTTCAATACTATAAAAACTAGATACAATTGTGATGAGTTATGACTAAAAAAATAGGTCTTTTTGATTATGAAGATAACAATGTGAAATAAGAAGATCAAAATGTGAATTAACACAAGAAATCCTAAGTATAAATCTAAAACTAAATGGGAAGCATAATGGTGCCACATAGAAATAAGATGTAGAATGGTCCAAGAACTTAGAGCATGAGTAAATCCAAGATAATTAAGTCCACAATGAGAATAAAATTATGATGAGTCTAGGTAATGAACTTCAATCCAAATGGGAAATCGTACCCAAGTTACTCAAACCAAGTGTGAAAGGTAAACCGATAGTACTTTGGATTATAACTTATAAAGGTGAGATTTTGAATTTAGACAAAAATGAAGGACTTTGAGATTTTGGAAACTGGTAAAGTAGTCTAGACTCAAATAGATAACATAACAATGTGTTTAGAAAATACAAACATAATGCTTTAAATTATGATTTTGAACAAGACAAAGAGTGATTCTAATTTGGTCAGCATAGTGCCTCCTTGTTCAAATAGAATAGTGTATAACAAAGTGTTTGGTTTATCAATGTGATTTAGATTACAAACAATGTTAGACTCAAAAATACAAAGCAAGTAAATCATAAAATAACAAACACACCTAAGTTTAACATCTTAAATCCTAAAACTGACAAGGTTGTATGATATTATCTAATTATGTCTATATACGTGCTCTTGAGAGGATTTTTAATTGTTAGTCTAGAAACAAAATCACATGAAAACTAGGGTTTTTAGTCCCCCTCTTCTATTAAGATTTTTTACGGTGACATAGAACTTCAGGCTAATCTCCCTACAATAGTATGTCTACGATAAGTGGGTTTTATCTAAAACTAAATTTTCACAACCACACTTGGAACCATCAATAAAATTATGGTGAATATGTCTTGTCATTTTCAAAACCACTACATTTGTCAATTTCTCAATGTAGTGCAATGTCTAAGTTACACCTAAGGTCTGAGGTTGATAACCACTAATAAAGCTTGTTTTAACTTCTCAAAACAAGAATCCCATTAGGTCACCATAAATTTATATACCCTACCATGTACTAAGGTTTAAATGATGATGATAGATGTATTCTTGGGTCAATGCTTCCCTAGAGAACCCATGAGGAGGTGATGAACTCCCGCTCACAAGCCAAAGTACATAAAAATAAAGGTAAGTAAAAAGACTTTATTGTCATTTTAGGATCACCCAAACTATATAGATTTGAGGAGGTCCCTAGAAAATTTATTTTCATGCCATTAGAAAAGGAACCAAATTCAAATAATGATATTTTTTGGTCACTTGAGCTCCCTAAAGGGGACGGGGAGAGAGCATATATGCAACACTCATTTTGATTTAAAAATAAACACTTCAATAAAAAATCATAAAAATGGAAGTCTTAAGAGTATATAGCTAATGTGAAAGTTAATTTTATGATATTAAAATGAATTATGAATGATTTTTTACTTTGAATTATTAGGAAATAGAGACTAAGTGACTTAAATCCTACAAAGAAGATGTTTAAAGTCTAAAATTAGGGTGTGAAATTGTTAAAAAAAATTATTATTTTAAGTCTTTATTTTCTTGTGTAGGTCATTCTCATCATTCCATAGAGATATCTCATTTTTCTATAGTGCATTCGTGCCATTATACAAATCGATATCACTAAAATATAAAGCAAAGGAAACACTAGTTTGTGATCTAGCTAATTGATAGGGTGATATTACTGATTAGCAGGGAGATCCCATCAAAGTATAGGGCATTTCCATTAAAATGATAAAAATTGATAAAATGAAATAATATTTACCTTTTAATTTATGTTATAGAGTTATCTTTCTATTCTACAAGGTGATCCCATTGATTTGTAAAGCAATCTCACTAATTCATAGTGCATTCATGTTAATTCATAATGTGGTCTTGCCGATCTCTAGATCGATCCCGATAATTTTTAGTATGATCTTGTAAACCCTATAAAATACATAGGTAGATACAAAACTAATAGAGAGATCTTTCCATTCACAAATGCATTTTTATTATTTCACAAGGAAATCTTACCTATGCTCAGATCGATCCTGCTAACTTCTAGAGTGATCTTACTGTTTCAAAGGCTGATCTCATCATTTGTCTTAAAATCTATAGAAACATAAAATGTGAGAATAATAAGTGAAAAATAGCCTCCAAAGAGGGTCTGAATGTAAAATTAGAAGGTATAAATACTTGTGTGAGGTATGGGTCCCATTGGGCATGCTAAAATATAGAGTAGGATTACAAGATGCATTAGTCTATATGTTAATCAAGAAAATATTTATAATTAAGCATATATATAGTAAATCATAAAGCCTACTCTCTCATGGGGTGTTTCTAATGAATTCTAAGATATATTTAAATAAGGAATACTACTAATCCTTCTAAATAACATCTCTCCTTCTAAGAGTAGCCAAAAAGTGTGTTTTTCCTCATATTTAGTGCTCTAAGTTTGCATCAATGATGAATAACATGATCCTCCATCACTTCATAGTGCACCAATGGATTTATCAAATATTTAATCAATTTGTGCAAATGGGTGAACCTTTTATAAAGCAATTTTTACATAGAAAGTTTGTATAAATGAAGCTTTTTAAATCAATGGTGAGGCCCTGCATTTATAACTTTCTAAAAATATTTAGAATCAACCATGGTAATCCATCTTGAGATCAATATGTGTGGCCATGGATCAATTCAATTTTGGAGGGACAAGCCATAAATTTTCCCATTAATATTTGGAATAATGGGCATTAGTGAGACATGGGAGAGCTTAATCTTGATATTTGTTCCATTAATGGCCTATGGATTCTACCCCATTGATGATGTCATGGGATGATTTAGATTTGAGGGATGAATTTTGAATAAATATATTTTCAATAACTTGCATGGAATTTTCACTTAGGCTCTTTATTTTATTTAATTTGCCTAAGTGGCTTTGATTTAAATTTATATAATTCTTTGGAAATTTTTTGCATCTTTAATCAACCTAGTTGTAAATGTCATTTTACTAAGTCATAATTTGACTAAAGTATAATTAGAATAAGGTATCAGTTGCATATAGAACAATACCCCAGTCAGAGCATTATGGACATGAAATCATACATGCACGTAATGTGTGCCATCAAATTAGAATAATTTAGTAGTAAAAAATGTCATTTTACATGGTCATAATTTGAATCGAAGTGATTTAAGAAAAGGTAATAATCACATTAAATACATTGCCCCATTCAGAGATACATTAGCCTAAATTGGCAACTGTACATGACAAGTTTGAACCATTTAGCACATTTTAGTGATTTTGGCCCAATATTATGCATTATCAAAAAAAAAATTTATATTAATAATTTCATCACAATAGTGATAGTAATTGGATGTCTACAATCATGACATTGTTCTTATTCATCTAGAATAGTTACAACTCTTTGATAGTGGGAGTTACTCACTCAATTATCCCAAGTAAACTATTAAAGATCATAAGAGATATTCTTTGGGTTGACTTATGTGTAATAGGGGTTTGGATTTTGATCTTGTTTTTTATTTCTAGTGATAGTCATGTAAGTGATTAAACTGATACAAAAATTTGTTTGAGATTAACTAAGGTATTGCTTGAATAAATATATATGCATTAACATATGAAAAATACACATCCATAAAGGAAAAAAAAGACACAAAGTTCAAATATTTCCTTGTGTTCTTGGTTTAATAATGAAAAAAAGGTTTATTTCTCATTCCTTTCAATAAAAATTACAATGGACATCAAAAAAACCTATTTAAAATTTTCATTTCTCCTATTTGTAGATATGGGAAGGAATGTACTGACCCTTCACATTACAATGTGAATTTTGGTATTCCCAATTTGGTATTATTTTATTTTCACTAATTTTATAATTTATAAAAAAGGTAAACTATAAAGTTCCTAAAATATAAAATAGATGAAAATAGAAAGGAAGCTTGTATCATCCTATGATGTATTATCTAGAGTATCAGGGTTAAATATCTTGGATCATTAGTGACACTTTGAAATTTCTAAATTTCCTCACTCCTTTAGTGATTATTCTACCATTTAGGTAATATTACATTATGGTGATTTATAATATAGTACAAATCATAATATATCTATTGTGTTCCTTTTACCTCTATGAAATTATCTATTTCACAAGCATATCATGCAAGGAGGAAGGCTTGCATGCTCACCTAAGGTAAAAATAGTAGGGAGATGGCAAAGGTCAAGGTTAGTTTCATTCAACAATGAGAGAGGTTATGAGAATATATTCTTGTGAACTTTTTTTATATACATGATGCCTTTGAGTAGTACCTAACATTTTAAACTATATGATATTATACTATTGCAATCAAAACATGACTAAAAAAATGACTAAACTTGATATCATACAATATTACATGATTTACACTGAGGTTCAATAATTACAATGTTATTTCTATCAATCTCAATTATAACTTTGATCTATATAAGGTTTTATTACTTAGCCAAATTCTATACAATCTAGTAGTCTACTACAAATCCTTAGTCACTAACATACTTCTCCCAGAAAATACTATTCCACTTTAAATCTTCAACTCATTTTCCTTATCCTTCATATCCTCTTAACATCCCAAACAACCTTTTATCAGATTAACTGATTGCTTATTATATGTCCCATAAGAGCCATTTTCCTACCCATGTTTACAACTAGTTATATTTATTGTACCATTATAATCACTTGGCAATCAAATGTGTTGTGATGTTCAACACCACCCACCACCGACCTTTGTTATAGATTCAAAACCACCTTGTCAATATCCACTATCAAAATTAAATACCACCTTCATTACCTTATGATTCCCAATGCAATTCTTGGGTCCATATGATTTATTGCTTAGAACCTACCATTTTTTCATCTAGCACATATTGGTTTTATTTTAGATGGTTTAAAAAGATCTTTCTAGTACTATATTTAGAGTACACACAGCTTATGGGTTCATAGCTCACATTACTATCTTCATCTATATGCTTATAACATGTCACTCATATTTTAGATACAAAGAGCATAAAATTTGGGACTTATATAATATAGTTTGATTGATTATTCATTTACTCAAGTGAAATATGGATTTTATTAATCATAGTCATTTAATGTGCATGGAAGGAATTTTACTTAAAAATTTCCTATTTGATCAAATTTTTGAATTGAGACCTGAATTCATCCATGGTGAAATGGCTTGTTGAATCCTCCTTCAACAAAAAATATAACTCTCTTATGTTAGAATAAAGTTATATATGTTTTTCTCTTTCAACTTAGACTTGCTCTTGAAACTAACCTATAGCTCAATTCATAATATAAATCTTCTAAAGGATGCATTATAACCATTTATAAGTGGTATCATATTAAACCTTCTCAAATATCCATACCTAAACTAGCAAATCATAGTCAATATTAATCATCTCTTTAACATCTCCTTTCACATTTTCCTAGACCTTAAACTCACTATCATGGGATTTTATTTGTTGGTTGATATTTACAATTTCACAATTGATTGACCCATTTTACTTTTTTACCTCAATATATATTTGTGCCATCCAGGATCAACTCCTCAACCCAATATTCAAGAGGTTTACCATTGGTGTTGTATCTGCTAATGTTGGATATGGTATCCTTAATGGATCTCAACCTATAGACTTTTTGTGTCTCAATTAGATTGAGAAGATAGTTGACATATTTGGCCAACTATTGAGCTTAATCCTTTAATTGTTCTTGAGTGAGTTCATAATATTCATATCTCTTGATCATCCTTTTTTTGATTTCCCACATGTTTTAAACACCACTCTCATGAGTTTTCTCTCCAAGATATACTCTTTTCATATTATAATCACTCATAGTCATCTACTCATATTTATCAATGTAAGCTCAATAATATTCACAAATTGAGCTCTCGAGGGACTTGAAACTAATCTTGAGGTGGTATTTTACTATTTTTATGGGGAGTCTTAAGGATACTATTCACACATTGAAATTATGGATTTTTTATTTGACCACATTATTTATTTTGTCTAGTGTGGGTTTCATCCATTGAAATGACATTTGGATTAAATGAGTCATTTGAGAACTCAAAGGTGGTGGTGGTTTATTTAAAGGTGACTATTCTAGAGGAGGTGGATCATATGGATTAACTATGAGATATAAATATGCATATATCGGTATTTAAGAATCATTAAAGGTTTCTTATTGAGATTTTCTATGAGTATACACAATATACATTTTATTGGTATTAGGGATTGATAGATAAGGATATCAAAGATGGGAGGAGGACTACATGACAAAATTATTTGAATTTAACTATATTCCCACATTAAGGATTTCCTCTCAAGGTTTTTCATGTAGATTTGGATTTTTTGGATGTTCACCATCTCCATCATTAGAAATTGAAGAGACATATGACTAACTTATAGCATTAATACTATCATTATCATGAGTCCTCTAAGTTATTTCAGGTACTTATTTTGTAGAAGCTGAAGTTCAAGATTTATTAGAACCACATGCTCCATTAAAATCTACCAATGTTTTATCAAACCATTATTTGGATTGATCTAACACAAATATGGTTCATACCTATGAATTTGATAGCTCCTAAATGGACCAATTGATGGTCATAAATGGGGTAGACATGAATCTTTGAATGTAGATGGGGTTTATGAGATCAAGCATATCATCAATGATGTATTTAAAACCCATGTATTTGTGAAAACCTGGATTGTTTCCCAATTCATTCTCCTCCAATCATGCCTTATCACTTAATACTTATTTTCACACTTATAAATCCTCAAAATATGAAACATGTTCATATGGGTCACTAATACCAATGAAATTTCACATAAACCTATTGCTATCAAAATAATCCTAGATAAAATGTGAATTCAAATTGAATTGAAAAAATACAGATTAAATGTCGTAAGTATTCACTACATTATTGCATGAAAAAAGTCCCAAAGAGACTGGGAATGCAACACATAAAACATGCTTATATCTTCATTATTTTCACATTACACCCAACTGCCAAATTAATTCAATTAGTATGATGTTATTATTGGATAACCTAGTTATCCTCAAAATCTATCCTTCAAATCTTCCAAATATGATATATGTGAATATCTTGAATTGAATGAACTAGCTACCATATTTTTAAATGAGGATTGTTACTTCATAAAAAATTCCTCTTCCTCAATCTTCATCTAGATCTTGAATTATTCTTGTTGTGAAGTCATCATTGAACATTTTGAATTTTTTTTTCTCTAATCTAGAGTCAATTAAGAATATAAATTATATACTTGGTTGAGTAAATCTACATTAGTTTAATGAATGAGCTCAAGGTACAATCTTTGTGATTCCAATGAGTATAACAAATATAAATTCATGAAAAACTTATTTATTGACTCCATGTTGATCAGTTGTTGATGTGGATCTTGTAGACACATAAAATTAGACACTTTGTATACATTATAGGTATGTCTTATATTAACACTTTCAACCTTACCAAAATCACTTTACCTTTGATGGTTAATTAATTACCTAATTAATTAGCATAATATACTCCAAATGGAAAAACCATATATTTGGAATTATCTATTCTCTAACTTCAAATATAGATTATTTCCTCACTCAATGTGTTATCATCATACCAAGTTTTCAATTGAGATATCTTATAATCTCTTGCATACTCTTCATCTTACACCCCTCTTACACACTCAAGGAGGGGTCATGATTTGAGTCTCATACATTTATATGAAATACTTCATCCATTTCCTTCCACACTCCATCTTTCTCATTTATGATAATGGATGACTAATCTTGTGCCATTGATCTTCATCTCAAGATGGATGGGTCACAAACATTTACCAAATATATAAATTAGAGGGTCTATACAATCTTTCGCAATGGTCAATTAAGGTAGTGAAGCTCTACCAAATCTCATGGTGGTCATTCAATAATTATCATTCCAAGACAAGACAAATACCAAGTGTAGACAAGGAGAGATGTTTCCCACACACAAAATCAATCATTTTCAAAAACTTCTACATCTACAAGCCAAGATTGACCTCTTTAGAACAGTTATCATAAAATCTTCTAAGAAGGTATAAACATTGTTTTTATCTTTTAATATGCATTTCCCACTTTTTTTACACATAAATAAAACTAAGGATTAGGCTTTAGATATTATGTCAAGTTGTTTTGATTTTGTTCACTAACAATCGACTAACCTCTCTTAGATTATTGATCCACATAATGGACACTCGGTGGGACCTGAAGGATTGGACAAAATGATAAGCTATTTTAGACCATTTATATTTATCTAATTATTAGAATTTTCCTTAAAAATAATTTAGTTCAATATTTTTTTCATTAGAATTCTGTTCAGGTTTGTTCTAGACCAAACTACAAATTCATTAATGTGTAATTATGAATTCAAAGAGATCTTTAGTGAAATCATCTTTATCAATAGAAAAATTGTTATCACTAATTTCATTCTACTTAGGGTAGGTCCAAATCATTAAATTGTACATACCATCAATTAAATAGTTGTTCTCAATGGTGAAATCATCTTTAACCTATTATTTCCATTTTTTATAAAATTGTGAAATTGTTGACTCTAGTAGTGAGATTGTGTTGTATATTTATGAAATTATCTTTGTGCCATTTTTTGGTTCTAATAATTTTATTTCCCTTCAAGCCCTAATTATAGAATTGGAAAATCTATAATGAAAATGATTTTGTTGTAGTGAAATTATTTTAATATCATTTGTGAAATTCTAACTAACATTAGTGAAATCATGATACCTAGTAGTGAAATCATTTTACTGTATTATCTATCTATTTTATGTGCAGGTCAACATTATTTAAACTATATACCTTGGAAATGAAATCACTAACCCTAGAAATAAAATATTTTTTGGTAATAGATAAATCATTTTCTAACTTTTTTGTGTTTTATGTGTAGGAGGTAGTTACGAAACCGGTGGACTTAATAACAAAATCAATCTAAAAATTTGTAAAATCACCCCATAACAAGGTTTAAACTTAAACAAACCCATTTTTAATCTTCTTATTAAATAATTTTTTTTAGAATCATTCATAAATGATGATGTACAATACTAATGACTATAGATCAAACACACTTAATTGTTGAAACAAGAAATCAAAAGAGCAAAAAAATAATGCAACTTCCTCCATGTATTCATCTTTACAAAAGGAGTACAAATAGGAGTATGACAAGTAACCATCCGTAGAATAGTAGAAAGAGATACTATGATAGGCATGTAAGTCCTATGATATAACAGCTGATTAATGATTAATTCCTACCAACTAGCTAAAAATGATAGTCAACTAACTTCCTATGACAAACGACACCTAAAAAAGCTAAACCATATGTGTAGGAATAATACAAATAAAGTAAATAAATATAAAATAAAGTCCTACACTAAAAAAAAACCATATTTATTAAACTTATAATAATTTTTGCTATAGGACCTTACCTAAGAAGTGGTATTTTGAGTCAAACAAATCAATCTCACTCCACATTTTTATTTGAGTGTTAAATTTGTTCACACTTCAATTGGGTTATAACAATACTTGTTCATTTTCATGTTATTTACTTTCTTTCAAAAAAAATATGTTTCTTGATTGTCTTGTGGGTTTATTCTATGCACACGATCTCTCTTTATTTGGTGACATAGAAACACAAAGTTCTTATTTACCTTCTACCCTATTTTTTATAGTACTATGTGGGGTGAATTTCATCACTTTATCACAAGTTTTAGGGGTGCATTGACTAGGAAGTCACATCCTATCATTGTACCAAAACCCATGATCTTGTGGGGTATATAAATTGAGGAGCAGTACATCATGAAGCCTTGAATTTATGCTTTCACATCATCATGTGAGGAAAACAACCCCAAGGAGTTATTTTAAATACCCAAGGCCAAGGTGTGGTATCCTCAAAAGGAGAAATCTTAGAAACAAGATTGAAATTATTTATTGAAAAAATTATGCACATGTTAGGTACCATCTATAAATCCAAGTAAAATTATAAGTAAACCCCAAATTTGATATCACTTAATGTAAAACCCTATGACTAAAGTGGTTGTTGTTAAGCATAGTAATTTATGTTTAGTTTTCATTACTATCAAAGAGAGCATGTGGTGCTAATGCATTAATGACAAAGTGATCAGTTTGATAGTTTAGAGAGATATGGCACATTTATAGGTATGTAAGGACAAAGAAGAAGTTGTGAGGTATCCACATATGTCTTGGTGAATATATGGTATGTTACTTGATCATTTAGAAAGAGAAACATGCATCTTATAGCTTAAGAAAAACTAGATTGTCACTACATGTCATAAAAATATGAATGAACCAACAAGTTTGTGTATTTATTTTAGGTACTTAGAAAGTCAACTAAGGTCAAAAGTTTTCATGGTGATGTTGTATATAATGCTAAAAAGGTACCCTAAAAATTTGGACTCTTTAAGTCTTTTCTAGATCAAGTTATAAACGTTGAAATTTGATATTATAGACTATGATGGGCTAGAGACCATCAAGTTTAACTACATTGAAGTTTGAGGTCACTATTTAGTAGATCTAACTGTGAGTGTTCATAATCTAGATCTTGATCTAATGGTGCATATGAAGTCAAAATGATCAAAGGTTCCTTAGATTAAATTCACTAGTGACAAGTGTCTCAATCTCATTGAGTTGATAAAATGTTAATGGTTCATGGGGGTTCATATAAATAGAGATCAATGGTGCAAGTCAAGTCAAAGAGTCAAATGTGTAGAAGGTACGTAGATATTTTAAGTAGCACAATCATGGGAGCTCTGATCTAAGATCAATGGTGAGAATTATAAGACAAAGACAAATCTAATCCAAAGAGATTGATGATGTGTATTTTTCCATAGTTGTCAAGGAGCATGAAATGAGGTTAAGGTACTCGATGTTTAGTGTATGAAGAGTGAGCATTGAAATTCAAAAATTCAAATTAACAAGGGAAAACTAGTGCTTAGTTTTTGAGATATATATTTTGATCCAAGATGAATTTATTAATGTAGTAAATTTTTTTTAGAGGACTCCAAGGCACATCTAAAAACACTAGTTATAAGATCTGAATATTTGTACATTCAAAGATATTGAGCTCCAAAGTTGACTATGTGTTTGACCATGTTCTACAATTGACTCGAGAAGTATATTTGAGTTTTTATTGATATTTTTTGATGTTTCAATATGAAATAAATATTGGAGAGTATCATATACTCCATGAATACTATTTGTATGGATTTTGGAGGTTTGATCAATCCATATTCTATGTGAATAAAGGCTTAGAAGTCAACTGTGTTTGTTGAATGTATTGACAGCTTGAGTAGCCATTTTGAAGATGTGAGTTGAAGGTGTTCTAAGTATAATTGAAGAAGGAAATGAACATGGATATGTTATATAAGTCTCTAGGGCTTATGATAAGTCATTGGTTACCATAATTTTCCACTGATCAAATATAGAGAATCAAAATAGCTTGATTGTATTTTGACTGTGTGTGACCAGTCTAAGTGGTCATTCTAAAAGAGTTGAATTAAGTGATTAAAGATTGTGTTAAAGTGTCTAAAGAACATATAGGTGTATTATAGGTGATTAAGGGTTCACCCATGTGATATAATCATATGGATATGTGAAATTATTTATTATTTTCTTTAGAAGTTTGAGACTGTGTTTTCTGTGTATGAAGGTTGAAAGAGCAAGGATACCTAATTGGTAGGTTTGAGTGTTAAGATGATGTTACAAGTGGAATGGAACTATGAGGGAATTATAAAAGGTATATTTGAGATAGACTTGATGTGTTTTAATCATTGGTAAAGGATGAAGGTGGCCCAAGCAGTCTTAAATGTAACGTGTGAGTATGAAGGCCTAATTATTTTCGGTCTCACCAAGACTTAATGGTGTTTTGGGGATAATAAGGTATTGGAATACCTAAGGAGTGCATGGTTCTTACATGTAACATTTATGTGTACCTATTTCAAAGGTATAATAAATATTTAATGCATTTTGGCTTACCAAGATGGCTTAAAGGAAGAGAGTTGTATAAGTATAAGGTTTAATTGGACTAATTATGCTAGTTGTGTATGTGTGAATTCAAGTGGAGTGAACCTTTGAAAGATAAGTTACAAGTTAGTTAGGACCATAAGAGTGTGAATAATATCAGACATGTTCATATAATCAAATTTATGCAAGAGGACACACAAGTCATTGGATGTAATGAGACTAGAAGAGGCAGTTTGAGCAAGTTATCCCTAGAGGCAACTTGAGAGAGATTGGAGGTGAAGAGTGTAGAAAAAGGTGATGATCATTAGTTGAAGAGTAGAAATAGGATTTCAAGTTGATATGTTAAATAATATTAGTGTGTGATTGGTTTCTTGGTGGGTTAGTTCTTCCTTGTAAGGTAAAAATTGCTAAGGGTCTAGTTGTTGTGGATGCTCAACTAGATAGGGGTAGTAGCTCCTTTTGGGATTGGTGTCTCACTAAATTAAGGGATGGGTATTCCTTGATAATTTGGTGTTAGTATAAATGTTGAATCTTATTTTATAGGACTATAGTCCATATTATAGTGTTTAGTGGGTTTTATCCTCCAAGAGGGTTTCCCACATAAATGATGTGTTCATGTGATGTATGCTCTTATGTATCTTTGGATGTATGTGCTTTAATTTTTATGTTACTTGATCAATTTGATGTATGTTGAATGTTTAAGAGATGGGAATTGATTTGGATTATCTTGCATCATTGATTTACACCTTTCTCTCAGTGATTATACATCTAACAATTGGTATCAGAGCAGGACCTTTTGTGTTAGTTTACCACTTGAAGGTGATCAAAGTTTCAAAGATGGCTACGCGGTTGAGGAAATAAAATCTTGAGTTGAGATCAATAGTCAAAATTATTGAAGACTAGATTAGTCATATTGAGATTGGGAAGAGTAATTCTAATTCTAAGGATGATGAGCATGAGATGAGGTGTGAGGAGTTTAATGAGTACTTCATGAAACATAGTAAAAAGATAAGTCATCTTTAAACCAAGTTTGAGAGATTAAATGAGATAGTCAAAGAAGAAAATATGACCATGCAAGGTATTTAGGATTAATTAAGGGTTATAAATACTAATCTAAGTTCAAAAGAGGAAGAATTTAGACATCTCAAAACCTAGTTAGAAGAGACAAATGCCAAGTTGAGTTCAAAGCAAGGTAAGCATGATAAGATAAAGTCTAATCTTGATTCTATAAATATTATTGAAGAAAAAGCATATATATTTAAGGATGATATGGATAAATAATATAATAGGGATAAGGAAACTATCTAAGTTCTTAGAATTGAGTTAGAGGTTGTAAGTTCAAGTATGAGAGATAAAGAGGATGAGAGCGTTTAATTTAAGACCAAGGTAGATTCATTGAAGGATGAGTGTAAACAATTTGTTAAGGTAAGCAAGACTAAGAAAGAGAATGAAAGGTCAACTCAAGACAAGAAGGATGCAAGCACCAAGATCAAAAAGAAAATATCCATCAAGCAGCTAGGTGCCATAAGGTATCAAATATATTTTAATGGTCATTATTTTACTTGTCATAGGATTGGTCAAAAGGCAAAAAATTGTAGAAGGAAGAGTAGCTGGTCAGCTAGAGGTATGGATAATGTAGTCAACTATAATTGTCATAACATGGTACATATTACTAGATTTTACACCATAATGCATGGGAAAATATTAACCCAGGTATGGAGACCTACGACAATCAAGCTTGAGAATAATGAACCTAAGAGACAAGATGGTATGTTTGTTGAGATTCAGAATACTCATCAAATAGAAGGTATGAATGATGTTATTTGTTTTAGTTGTAATCAAGTTGGTCAATTGCAAGATATTGTAAAAGTAAGCTCTCAAGTCATAAGAAGGTGCATGGGCATCTTAATGTGCTCAAGAAAGGTCAATCCTTGGTATGTAATCCTAAGGAAGTGAAGACCAAGAAAAATAATTTAGTTGAGCTAAAAGATCAAGGTGGATTGCCTGCTAAAGGAAAAGAGGAAGCAAATGTAAAAAAGGTTTAGGAATGCCAAGAGAATGTATCATTTATTTAGATAGAAAAAGAGAATCAAAAGTTAGTTCAAGTTGGGCTCAACGAAAAGACCAAGGTGTTATTTGAGGCTAGTTCTGAAGTCTGTATGGATATAAGTAAATATCCTACTATTGTTGAGCAAGTTTCATGTAAAGAACATCAGTTGTCAATACCTAGTGATAAGGTTTTTTATTTAGTTGAAAAGGTATGTCATGAATATTTGTTGTCTCCATATGTTATCAATCCATTCTTAAAAGAAAAGGTGAATATTTTTGTCGATGAACATGTTACTTCTCTTAAACCTAAGAAGAAGAAGAAGAACTATCAGTATCAGATGACCAAGGAGGAGAAGGAATATGAGGAGTTATGGGAAAATTCTAGTTTCACATTGTTATAGGACATCATGGATTAGGATGTCTCTATCTAAGATTTAAGGAGTCACTTGATAGTAAGAGGAAGCATGGTGAATGTCAGTTAAGTTTTGGTTGGTATTGCAGGATAGGAAAGATCATAAGAAGATATGTTTTTTTATTATGGAATGACATGATAATATATTTTTAGAGATAGTGATCCTAAAGTCAAAGGTTTGATTAAATATGAAGGATGGTCAAGTTGGTCAAATGGTGAATAATAAATATGTTGCTTCTGAAGGTCTACAAGTAAAGAACGGAGGTTTCTAAATGTTTGATCAAGTATGGTGAGGTATCAAGATATTATATTGCATAAAATGGTATGTTGATCTTGTTAAAATGTGTTTAAGGTGTGTTCATGGTTTTTTATCCTAAAAGTGAGATCTTGTCAATTACTTAAATTAATTGATAAAATATTGAAGGCTAAAGACAAGTGTATGAGGATAATGTGTTATCATATATTTGATATCATGAAGAAGGTCTCAGAGTTCTATAGATGATAAGTTACGTATTCCATGGAGTTAAAGGGAGATAACTTAGATAGTTAGAGAGGCTTGAAGAAGATTTATGTGATGACTTGATCAAACCAAGTCATGTATTATGAAAAGCTATCGAATCTCCATGCATACACAAAGGGATATTTTGAGTTATGTAGGTAGATAGGTCCAAGAATCATTAAAATCCCAAGTCTAGATTATTGTATGTCAAAGAAAAGATGACATGAGATGGAGCTTGATGTTAGGGGGAGATTTCTAAGCTTTGTGAGTAGTTTGTCAAGTCCAAGGATTAGAGAAGCCCAAGTTTAAGTTGGTGCATGTCAAATTAGGAACAATTGATTCATATGATTGAAATTTTGTATCCTAAGCATCATAAATAGTAATTAAATGCATACATATTATTGAGGAATGATTGTTGGTATGTTTAATAAGAGAATTTTTCATTAAAGTCAAAGGAGGAGAATGATCAAAATGAAGAATTTTAAATGAGTAAGAAGTCATTTTGAAGGTGTTTTGCCATCAATGATAAAGGGGGAGATTATTGAGCATAGTTATTGATTTTTAGTTGCTATTAATGTCAAAGAGAACATGTGGTATTAATGCATTAATGACAAAGTGATCAATATGATATCTTAGAGAGATATGGCACATTTTTTGGGTATGTAAGGATAGATAAGAAGTTGTGAGGCATCCATATATGTCTTGGTGAAGTTATGGTATGCCACTTTATCATTTGGAAATAGAAACATGCATCTTCTAGATTAAGAGAATCCAAACCGTCACTTTATGTCATGCAGATATGAGTGAAGCAACAAGTTTGTGCATTTATTTTAGGTACTAAGAAAATCAACTGAGGTCAAAGGTTTTATTAGAGATATTCTCCATAGTGCTTAGAAGGTATCCTAAAAATTTAGACTCTCAAAGTGTTTTCTAGATTAATTTATAAACCTTCAAATTTTCTCTTGTAAACTGTGATGGGCCAAAGACCATCAACTTTATCTACATTGAATTCTGAGGTCACTAGTTAGATCTAATTTTGAGTGTTCATCATCCAGATCTTGATCCATTAATACACGTGAAGTCAAAATTGTTAAAGGTTAAAGAGATTAAATGTGCTAGTGATAAATGTCTCAATTTCATTGGGTTGATAGAAGATTAACGGTTCATGGGGGTTCACATAGATATAAATTAATGGTACAAGTCAAGTCAAAGAATAAAATGTGTAGAAGGCATGCAGAGTTGTCAAGTGGTATAATTATAGGAGCTCTAATCTAAGATCAATGGTGAGCATTGAAGGATAAATACCAAGATACTCTAAGGAGTTCAATGGTGCATATTTGTCCATAGTTTATAGGGAGCATGAGATTAGGTTAAGGTTCTCTATGTTTAGTGTCTGAACAGTGACCATTGAAATTCAAATATTTGAATTAATGAAGGAAAACTAGTGCTTGGGCTTTGATATATATATTTTGATCTAGGATGAATCTATTGATATAGTAGAAATAAAAGTTATGAAGGACTCTAAGACACATCTAGAGACACTAGTTATAAGATTTGAATGTTTGTATAATCAAATATATTTAGCACCAAAGCTGACTATGTTTGACCATGTTTTGAAAGTAACCCAAGAAGGATGTTTGAGTTATTATTGATAGTGTCCTTATGTTTCAAGATAAAATAACTATTGGATAATATTGTATACTCCATGAATACTATTTGTATGGATTTTTTAGGTTTGATCAATCCATATTCTACATGAACAAAGGCTTAGAAGTTGACCATGTTTATCGAATGCACTAGAAATTTGAGTGACCATCTTGTAGAGGTGAGTTGAAGGTGTTCTAAGAAGAATTGAAAAATAAAATGAGCATTGATATGTTTTATAAGTCTCTAAGGCTTTTTGTTTAAAAATTTATGCTCATTTCTTAATTTTGGAAGAAAATAAGAAACTAGTAATAAGGGTGTGGTAGAAATACTTGGTTTTTATGTGTGTATGATCTAAATGAATGTGGATATCTCTTTTTTATCTTGAACAGATTACCTATAGATAAGAAATAACTAACAAAAGGAGTTATTAGAAAGATATTTAGGTGGACTACCTAGGGTGAGCTAGATCCATGAAGCATGATCTTGCTAGGAGGTTATTAATCCATTTTTTTATAACAATTAATTCCAAAGAGATAAATGTAAGCTACTTACATCAAATAATAAAAATTAACTAAAATTAAATACAAGAAGAAGATGAATGCTTATTAGATAAAATAACTAATATAGCAATAGTGGGTCAATACTAGTGCTAAAGGAGACCAGGTCAAGTTTGGAAAATTGGGTAGGGGCTTGTGAATAGGTAGGGACATAGAAAGTTAGGTTTAGTTAGAGGTAGGGGGTTATTATTATTTATTACCATAGTGACCATCGATAGTCAGGGTGACCATCGATGGTTAAGCTAACCATCAGTAGTTATGTAATCATCAATGATTGGGGGTGACCATTGATGGTTGTGCTAACCATCGATGGTTGCCTATGGATTTCTAAAGGTATGCAAAAAGAGTTGTAAACTAGATCAGTGATCAAGTAAGGGTCTATTTAAGGGTCTGGTTAGAAATTGGAGGTTGGAAGATAGGTGAAAAAAAGTCTAATGGGAAAAAGAGGTTAGAAACTAGAATAACAATACTGAATTATAAATATACATGTTACTTGCTAAATGGTTGATGGTTGATGTCTAGAGAAATTTAGGTAAAATAAAGGTCCTTTGCCTCAAGATAAATTTTGGTATAGGTTTGGATCTTTGTTGTTGTTATTGAATTTATAGAAGAATACTAGATGATTGGCTGGAAGATTGAATACCTATGTGTAATAATGCTTGTGATGATGGATCCATTTCACCTCCTACTCCCCTCCTTTTATAGGTAAAGAGAGATGGATGATAGAAGTTTCCCTAGTAGGTTGGCTTGTTGATTTCAATGCTTAGGATTTTATTAGTACCGCATACAGCAAACATATTTAATTTTACCTTGCTATCTCACACACAACTAGTGATTTGTTTAGAAAGTTGAGGACTTGATCATTGATGGTCAGGCTAACCATTGATGGTTAAGCTAACCATCAATGATCAAGTTTCTAGAGGAAAATGGGTCAAGGTGAGATAAAAGGGTTAGGTTAAGGTTCATTAGTAAGTTAGTGAGTTTATTCAGCTAAGTAACTAACTAGACTCAAGGTTTGATAGGTTAGTCAGTGGGTCAAAGAGGGTTAGGTGGTCCCTAATGTATCTTGAGGCATTTTTATATCTCAAACCATCATGTGTGATTTTATAGTATCTACATTTTTCCCTTTTTTATGTAGATTTGAATCAACACATTGTAAAATAAAAATAGATTTCTTAGTTAAAGGTCTAGTTGCCTCAAGTATGTGAGGAGGTGTTCCCCCTCAAACTAGGCATCGATGAGGTGAAACCAAAATTGAGTTGAGGTTTGATACATAGTTTATGGTGAGTCATGAGGTTGGTGATAAAAATGTGGTTAGGCATTTGAAATGTAAACATGAACACAAGATATGCCTAAGTGTGATAGTTAAGATTGAATAAAGACTAAGGTTGTCAATATTGGTAAAAATAAGTCTGATTTTAGAAAGACTAGTCATGGGGTAATTGAGCCATGACATTGGTCATAACTGATTAGGTTATTCCTATCAAGGCTTATAGGTAGGGTCAGTGTTTTCATAGGTATCTAAGGTAGGAAGTTCTCCATTAAAAAACACAAATGGTCTGGTTGTGGATAAGGTGGTGTAAATTCAAATATTCAACATGGAAAGGTTGGTCAGTGTGGCTAAAAAAATAAAGCAAGGTCATCACAAAATATGTGATAATTTGGGTCAAAGATAGCCAATGCTGAGGTAGATGTAGTCTAGTGGTTGGTTGGAGAAGGGTAATCTCTAAAAGTTAAGGATTTGGTTTGGGGGAGAAAGGTGATCTCCAAAAATTAGGCACTTAGGTGTATGTACCTAAAAAAAATTAAAATGGGGGCTTCCTAATAATCAATGATTAGGGGTCCCAAGGTTGACTATCGATAGTCACCCTGACCATCGATAGTCAAGTGGAAACCCTAAAAGGCTAGAGATAAAAAGTGAAAAACAAAAATAATTTTCACTTTTGAAGTGTTGACTCCTTGACTGTTATGCTTGTAGCATTTTGGTATGTTTGCATGACAATATTGACAAGGTGGTTGACTATTGATAGGTCTGTTGTTGATTGGTGTGAGGCCATGCAAAATTTGCATGAATAGGTAAAGAAGAAACTTGAAGAAAACACCATCAAGTACAAGCTAAGAGTAGATCAAAAGAAAAGATAGGCAATTTCAGTGTTGGAGACCTTGTTCTTGCTCTCCTTAGAAGAGAGAGGTTCCCAAAAAGGGAATACAACAAGCTAAAGGTAAATAAAATAGGACCATGCAAGGTAATAAGGAAGTTCTCAAATAATGCATATGAAATAGAATTACCAAAAGGGATTGGAATCTCTCCATTCTTTAATTTTACAGATCTATATCCATACAAAGATGAAGGACAACCAGCTAAAGAGATTGAAACAGGGGTAAATGAAGTTATCAAATGGGAGCAACAACTACCAAAGGAAGTGCCAAAGGAGATTGAGAGAATTTTGGACAAGAAAGTGGTTAAAAAGTCAAGGGGAAAAGAATATTTCTGGTATCTAACTAAGTGGAAGAATCTACCAACTGAAGATGCAACATGGTTGACTACAAATGACATCCTCAAGCTGGGCACAAGCATGGAAGAGTTGACAAAGAAAAACAATAAGTGAAGAATACTTCTTTTACTCCTTGAAAGAATGATGCAGGAGCATCTTCATGCTAGGAATGTTTTTTTCATGTTCTTGGTTGATTTTTAGCGTGTCTAGGTGTGCTAAGTTAGTTTCCCTCCATTTTTGGGTTTTCAAATTTTCAAAATTGTCTAAGTATCCTTTACGCATGAAATAAGACCTATATGTGAACAAAAGGCCAAATATATGTAAATATTGGTCAAATAAAACCCAATAACTTATACTCAAATGATTTCAAGTCTGTTGGGTGAGATATTAAGTGATTTGAGTCTTCTTATGTTAGAAAAGTTGTTTTACCCCATTTTGGGAGGTTGTTGTGTGAAGCCTAGTATAGGATTTGAGTATCTAAGTTGAGAAAATATGATTGGTATTTGGGATTTTCGTGTGGAAAAGGTGTATATGTATATATTATTGGTGAATTAATTAATTGGGAGTTTTTGTTTGTAGACTTTTTTTTTGTTTTTGTTCAATCTTTCCTCAAGACTATGTAGACCAGACAGCGTAGCAAGGAAGAAGTTTGCAGTCAGTACTTAAGAGGGTATTATCTTCTCCATGACTAATTATGATTATAGAGGAGGTTAATACAAGACCAATAAAATTTATTTGGGCTATTAACTCCCCAGGATGCTCCTTGTAGCTCAAATTTGGTGTAAACTAGACCCTAACTAGAGCTTTGTTGATCTCATAAACCGTATAATAAAAAATTCCCAAAATTTTTATTTTTCGTGGGTTTATCATTTTTAGATTTTGTACAAATTTTCATGTCCTTACTATATGCGAAAGTGAGGTTTCTTGTATACTTGTTTTTTAACCCTATTTTCCTACAATTTTGAGTATAACAACAAGATTTTAAGATGGTTTTGTGTTAAATAAAAGGTGTTTTGTGATTTTATTAGTTTTATGATGTCATATGGCACATATCCTGAAAATTTAATGATCTAACTCAACCCCAAACTTTTCCAAACACCAAAACAGTGTTGCTAAGATGCCTAATTAGGTTTGCTATAGGGGTCAAAAGTACCATTCCGTACAAAACAACTATACCTGGTCTTGACATATGTTATGTAACTTCCAAATGGGTATCGGGAACAATTTATATGTTTTGGATTTTAGTTGTTTTATGAAAGATATGGACACAACAAAATCAGTCCCAGTAGGGCTACAAGCCTATAAACCCATCAACACAGCAAGTAGAGTCTTGTAGCTTAATCCAATGATCACTTCAAAGCTTCAAATTAAGTGTAAATGGATAATAAATGGTGTATAAAGTGTTTTAGTTTTGTCTTCTATGAATTTTTTTTGTAATAGATGTTGTTGTTACCATCAATCAAGTAATGCTTAGATAGGACTGTCATATTGGTTTGTTAGTTTCATTTTGATGAATTAAGTCCCTTCACCAATAATATTGTATGATCCTATTCTAGGGTTTGATGTAATGATGAAAGGACCAACCCAATTAGGTTTGAACTTACCTTTAATCTTCTTTTCAACCATGGTATTATTTTGGTCCTCTTTAAGGACAAGATCACCAAGTTCAAATTATTTATGTTTCACGTGTTGATTGTAGTGGCCTTAAATTTTATTCTAATAGGCTTGGAGATTATTCATCACATCCATGCATTTCTTATAAATTATCTCTAGTTCTTGTAGGTGAACTACTCGATAGGCATTATCATCTAAGACATGCTTAAAAGAGATGCGTAGAGATGGAAACTCAAACTCAATGGGAAGGATGGATTATGTACCATAAACAAGTGAATATGGAGTGGCTCCTATGGGTGTACGATGATTGGTATGGTATTCCTAAAGGGCATGGAATATATGAAGGTGCCAATCATGACTGGTATTATTGACAATCTTTTTGAGAATGTTAACAATGGTTTTGTTTGATGCTTCATCCTGACCATTACCTTAAGGGTAATATGCCATAGAAAATTATTGTGTGATGTTGTATTTGGCACATAACTTATCAACATCATTGTTCTTAAATGATCCTCTGTTATTAGATATAATTTCAAATGGAATACCATAGCAAAAAATAAGATGGTTGAAGATGAACTTGGAAATTTGCTTTCCAGTCATGTAAGTGAGGTGTATAGCTTTAACCCACTTAGTGAAATATTTAGTGGTGGTAAGAATATTTTTGTGACCATTAGATGAGGTGGGATTAATATTTAAAATGAGGTCAAGGCCCTATGTAGTGAATGGCCATGGTGTCAACATTGGTTTCAGAGTTTTGGTTGGGGCATTAATCAAATTGGCATACCATTGACATTTGTCATACTTATTTACATATGCAACTACATCTATGTCTATTATGGGCCAATAATAACCAGTACGTAAGATATTTTTGGATAAGATGGCCCTTCTAGTATGGGCTCCACATATGCCTTTGTGAACTTCTCATAATGCTAGTGTAGATTTTGATGAAGTTAAATAACAAAGCATAGTTCCATCAAAACTATAGTGGTAAAGGGTTGATCCAAGTAAAGTATAAAAAGTGGTTTGGTGGATGATGTATTTGATTTGTTTTTAGGATAGATCAGGTGGTAAAACTTGGTAATGGAGGTAGTTATAAACATCTAAGTACTAAATAGAACTAGGACCAACAATATCACAAATCATCATGAGAGTTAAAGGTTCATGAGCTGGTTGTAATAAGTTCTTGACAAGGAATTTATACTCTTTATCTATGTCTATTTGTAAAATAAAATATCTAATAGTGGCCATAGCATCTTCATTTTTTTTACTTTTCTTTGGTATATACTCAAACTAAATGTCAATAATTCATCATTTGAGAGTGTCAACCATGGCCTTATATAGAACCAACTTGTCATCTTTGGTCTAAAAATGGTCTGTAACCTGATTGATGATTAACTAAGAGTCACCATAAACCTTAAGATGAGATGCATTCCATTTTACTTCTTGGCAAAACCTTACAACAAGTGATTCATATTCAGCCATGTTGTTGGTATAAGGAAAATTGATTTTGAATGATTTAGGGATTAGATACCCTATGGTGTAATAAATAAAAGGCCTTCCCTTGATCTATGTGTTGTTAATGATCCATCAAAATACATCTTCCAGTGTTTCTCCTCAAGAGGTGTGTCAATGATGGTCATTATGGATTCATCAATAAATTGGAATGTGAGTGGCTCTGTATCAAAAAAAGGTGCTTCAACAAGTTGGTCTGCAAGAACCTACCCCTTAATGGATTTTTCATTAATGTATTCGATGTCAAACTCACTTAAAAGTATGATCTATTTGGACATGCAACCCTGTAAAGCTATTTTAGATAGTAGATACTTGAGTTGATCTAATTTTGAAATAACCATGTTCTTATTGTTTAACATGTAATGACATAGTTTTTGAGCTATGAAGACCATGGTAAACAATATTTTTACATGGGAATATAATTATGTTTATACACAAATAGTGTACTATGATATAGTAATTCGACTCAAGAGATGATGGTTAGTATGGTGTTAGTTCTAAAATGAAAATAAAGTGAAATAAACAAACTAATATCATAACATCTCTAGGCCTAGACACTAGGGAGAGCTTAGTTAACAAAAGAAAATAACAAGCACAAGTAAAAAGAAAGGAATGAAAACACAAGAATTCCTTTCACCTTCCTTTAGTGTGCCAAATGCCTTTGTAATTGTGGCTTGTTCAGCTTGTGCTTTTAAGAAGTCTTCTTCAATGGAGTGTGGCTAACTTCATCTCCCCTTGGCACCTTTGGTTTATGGCTTGGCTTGGCTTGGAATCAATTTGGCATTATAACACTAGTTACTTGAAGCTTTTTGGAACCAATCCTACATTATAAATTTGCACTAATTAAGCTTAGAAATGATGTTGTGAGGCCTCCTATTTATAGATTTATAGATTTGATTAGAATCAACCTCAACCATCCATCTCAAGATTGAGATGTATGGTTGAGGATTAATTCAGTTTTTTTATTTAAGTTTATAATTATCCTCATCATGGAATTGGAAGAAGGGTAACTTAAGAGGCATGAAGGGCATCATGGAAGGCATTGATGAGCCATGGGAGGCATGAATACTAATATTTATGGCACTTATGGATTAGGGATGTCTTTCCAAAAAATGAGGTCACTTGATGATGCAGATATTTAATATTCATTTCCAAAACAAAGTATTCAACAAGTTTCCATGGAATTATTGATTAGGCCTTGATTTGGGTTAATTAGCTCTTAACATGATTAAGCACTTTATGCACAAAATACTTAAATTGATCAGAATGCCTTGTTATTGGTCCTAAATTTGAATAGATTGGAATTAGAAGTCACTATCAGATGTGTTGGATGCATATTCCTATTTATGATGTTACCAACAATAAATAACAAAGCATGAGTCTTCTATAAAATATTTGATAGGAAAGAGCAATCCAAAGCATGCAAGTGCTAATTTGGCATTTAAACTCAAAATGAACTGATCAAAATTAGCTAGCCCATAAACTGCATTACCCCATTTAGGGATACCTTGGCCAAAATTAGCACTTGAATATATTAGTTTCACATCATTTTATGTATTTTAGTGTTTTTAGGTCAAATTGTGCATTTTATATGAAAACTAGCCAAAACCCTACCTAGCTGGTTTTAGGTGTCTACAATTTGCCCCTATTTGGGAAGATGTTGCAAACCGTAGGCAAAGCAATGTCTTTTCAAAGAATGACAAATGGCCAGTATGCCAAAAAGAATATGATGACTGAAGAACAAAGCTCCAAATGGTTTTTGGGAAGCCTATGATGATGCCCCCTTGAGGGAGTGCCATCACATTTGTTGATGGATGGTTCCTCAAAAAGAAATAAGAAGAAAGGTGGAATTAACCTGTGGTTGAGATTAATCCAAATGAGAAAATGCTTCCATGCATTGATGTAAAAAGGATACTGATTTGCCTAAATGTGGTTATAATTAGGAATAAAAGTCAAAATAATGATTTTCCCATAGGTGAATATAATCATTAAAAGGACCTAGATTGGCTAAAGATGATTATGCCCCAATTAAAGCTGATTAGCAAGCATAACTCAAGGATATAACCTAGAATACATATTAAATATGAACATGCACAAAATGATGAAAGATATGGATAGAATAATGAGATTGATTAGTGTGAATGATTTGGTTATACCTATCAATGAGGAGATGCTCATCTTGATTAACAATAATATAACTAGAATGGTTAAATGAGTTATTTTGATCAAGGGTGTGATGGGAGGATTTTGTCAAGGTGCTAAGGAAAAACTTTTGTGGCTCCATGAATTGTAGACCTTCGTGAAACTAAATTTTGTCGTAGGATGTGATGGTAGGCTCCATGATATAACACCATGAAGACTTGGCCAAAATATATATAAGGACTGACTCTTGATATCTAATAAACACTCAAAAATAATAAACCAATGATAAAAACCATGATAATAATATTGATGTATGAATATGGAGACTCAAGAATAATGTGCAAGGAATCACCCAATGCATACATATAGACTGATTCAAGGCAACAGTGTTGAAATCAAACAAACAAATAAAAAACAAACAAACAAACAACCTAAAATAAATAAACAAATAGAAATCTTGAAAACAAAAGCAAAAGAGAGCACCCTGATAATGACCATACCCTAGTAAGGCAAATCAAGGATAACTAACTAGGCTTAGATAGGACAAATATTTTTGGATTTTTGAAATGTTATGAATGTTTTTGAAATGTTTGAGGTATCTTAACTCATTAGAGAATGACAAGATACCTACTCACAAGATAGTGAGAGTGTTTGGCTTAGGTTGCTCATAAAATGGTGAAAGCATATGGAAAGGGGGACTAAGGTGACCTCAACATGAATTGAGAATGACTCACATAGTCTTGAAATGACCTCAAGTCATAGTAATTCTATCCACACAAAAAATGTGCGGAAAAACCAACTAGGTCCCAACAAGTTCTCAAATCCAACAAATGGCCAATCAAATGACAACAATGATGGCAAGGTGATATGGCAATGCATGATAAACTAGTTTTCCCATAGGTGGTTATAACTATGATACAATAGCATAAGTCAATGATACTAATTTTCCCATAGATATTTATAATTAGTAGCAATATTGGTGAAACACTGATTTTACCATAGGTAGTTATAATCAAGCTCACATAAACAAATTGGGATAGGATGAAAGATATCTTGCTAGATCAACTATCACACTACTTTCATAAACTGACATTATAAACATGAATTGGATTGATTGTTGAAACTTTATTATAATCTTATCATAAAATATGTGGGAAGAATCAAATAAACCAATATCAAAATAGGATTGGGTATGATGACTAAAAATAGGCTTTGGTCTAGATAGGAATGGAATGATAGGATGGCATGGAATTTGTTAAGGATAATGATAGTCTAAATAGATTGGATAAAATGGTAAGAGCTTTTCCCCTAAGTGATGGGGGTAAATGGTAGGAAGCTATAATAATGGCAAATAGATATGTAAAAATGGTAATGGCATGGCAATGTGAAACGATATGGTACATTTTTTGGCTTGGGTGTGTTTTTTGATTTTGTTGTTCCTACTGATGGGGATATTCTCATCCTAATCAATAAATGATATAAATAGAATACTCAATCATGTTAATTTATATTTCACACCTTGTTTTAATTATTTTTTTATCAAAAATAGTCTATACCAAGGGACAAAGCCTTGAGATGGTACTATGACTTGAGCCAAGGGACAAAATCTTGAGATGGTAATGATAGGGAAGTGTGGAGCTTGATTGCTCACATAAACCAAAGGATGAGGCCTTAGTATATAAATGGTTGGGCATTAGGTAGCTTGGATGCTCATACAGGCTAAAGGATGAGGTCCCAGTATGAGAATGGTATTCCTTGGATATCATAGAGGTTGATAACTTATATAATCCAAAGGAGGGTTAGGGGTAGTCGATGATCAGATAGTATAAGGACATCATGAAACTTGATTTCTTTCATAATAAAAAGCATCTAATTCTTCCTCATAAACCATATCATCCCAGTCATGAGTTGTATCATAAGCTGGTTCTTGGTTGTGTTTCATGTATTGATTTTTATAAAGAGGGTATGGATTTATATCCCAACCAACATTATCTGTAGTTGGATCTTCAAATTCCTCTTCATACCAATCAAGGTCTTGAGTTGGATAGTAAGTTATTTCATGATTTTGTTCCCATGAATGATTAATATGAGGTAGATAGAAAACTATCTCACAAACCATATTAGCATCATTAGGGTCTTGACAAAAGTCGTCAGAGTCATTTTGTGCCACCATTATATCATAAGTCAGATTGTAAGTGAATCCACCATAAGTGTAGCAAGACATATCCATGTAAATGATGAAAGATCCAAAAATAAAAAGACTTAGAGTTCTGCAAACTCTGAAAAACTATGTCTAAAGGACAAATGGTTCAAGCTTGGTCTAACTTGGTCGAAGGGGTGGAGTTGTATCTCCAAAATGATTTATAAGACTTGGCATAAAACAACCTAACATCAAATGTCTAATGTCAAATTTCATATGCACAAAAGGTCAAGTGTCTGAATAAAAATTGACATGTCAAAGGTCTAGGTCAAAGTATTCCAAACAAGGTCTAAATTAGGAAAGGGAAAAGTTGAGTTGATAGGTCTTTTATCCAAACATAGAGTCAAAAGCTAGGATGAAATAAATAGGTATGCATTATGACTCTTGGCCAAATGACATCAAAATATATACTTGAAACAAAGGCTAATGTGATTTGATTTAATCTAACAAGTTTGGAAACAACTTTGGCACTGACTCAGCACATGGAATCAAACATAAACATGATCATTTAGCATAAGAAATAAGATAAAAGGCTATTTGAAAAAGGTTGTGTTCTCTTAAATAAAGGCACAAAAAATGATGAGGATAGGAATTAAACAAATAAACCATTAATAGTTTTCAAATTTGGGTAATTGATTAACTGAAGTTATGCAACCCAAAAGAGAAAGATCTATGTATCAACCCCATGAATTAAGGTTGAAACACAAATCAATCAATGTTTGGATCCAAAATTAACAAGGCTAATAAAAAATTCAATGTTGAAAATTAGGATTTGACTAAATAGACTAGACAATATTGGATAACATGAAAGCACAAGAGAAAGTTCTAAATGGTATATACAAAATGGTTTGAAACAGATATTTTTGATACAATGGTAAACAATTCTTGAAACAAATTGATTAGCCTAATGACATAAGCATGCTCAAATGATGTGGTAAATGTTATGTTTCAAAAGACTTAAAAGGCTCAAAAATGTTTTGACATGATTTGGGTAGCATAACACTACCCTTCACAACTCAAAGGCATTGTTTTGACATGGCTTATGAATAAACAACAAGTTTTAGTCTCAAAACATACCAAGCAAAAAATGACCAAAATACACTAAGTATAATCATCCAAATCCTAGCAAGGGTATGGCATGTGGGGTTGACTAAAATATCAAGTTTTGAATGTTTCTATGGGAATCAATTGCATAATGACTTTCACGTGAAATGATGTAAAAGATAAGCATAGAAATTGGATGACCATGGCATTGGCTAGTTGTAAAAAGGTATAGTCATTTTTACAACCACTACATCCTGTTATTCACTCAATGAGTGTGATGTCCAAATTTAGATGCGTCCCATGTGCAACTCCAAAGGAGCCAAATGAATTCAATGCCAGGAGATGAAATCTCAGTTCAAAGCTTCCCTAAAGAACTCATGGGAGGTAATGACGTCCCCCTCATAAGCCAAATTTGCATAAAATAAAATACTAATAGAAAGACTTTAGGGTCATTTTCAAGGTCACCCAAACTTTGATAAGTTTTTGGGGAGTGCTTTAGATGACATTCTTTCTAAGCCTTGGACTAGGCTACTTGAAATAGGAATGGTGATTTTGATTCCAAGGGTTCCCTATAGGGACAAATGGAAGAGCATATATGCAACATCCCTCTTCTTACCAAACAAAAATGAGATCAAACAACTATTGAAGACAAAATCTTGGAAAGATGAGTTCATTGTTAAGCCCAAATGAAAATGAGGTGGTGTTCATTTGACCCCTTGGTCTTAGTTGTAACTTTAAGCACTTTAAATGTTACTTTAAGTACCAAAATAATGTTCCTAATTCATGTTAAAATTATTCAAAATATGGTCTAAAACATGATTTATCAAATTTGAAATATGTTGGTTACCTATCTACCCTTAAGGCATCACCCCAAAAGAAAATATGTTAGATTAGAAACAATTTAAATAGATTTTCCAAATTTTGTAAAAACTCTATGAAACTTGAAGCTAAACTAATGCCAAATTGTGAAAATTTAGGAGAAAAAAAGTGGTTTAAAAAAAATCATCCAAAATAGAGTCTGTATGACCCTAAACCAAGCATTTTAAAATAGCTCTCAAGTTTGTATTTTTAAGAGAATATAGTGATCGACATCGATTATATACCACTGACATCAGAAATAGCCAATTAAGATCTAACCGATGTTAGTTTTGCTAATTGACATTAGTTGAGACAAGTAAATTATGTCAGTATTTCTTGTTGATGTCGATTACTGTGTAAACTTGTGGCAACAAAAAATGGCAAAATAAAGTTAAAAAGTCAATTTACAAGAGTTTTAAAGGTCCAAATGGATATTTTAGAGTTAAAAAATGATCTCTTTTAGGTGTGATATGTGTCTTGTCCCATTGGGCGTGCCATATGTGATCTAGGAATTTGACTCAAGAGAGGATGGTTAGTATAGTGTTAGTTCCAAAATGAAAACAAAGTGAAATAAACACACTAATAGCATAACATGTCTAGGCCTAGACACTAGGGAGAGCTTAGTAACAAAATCAAATAACAAGCACAACTAAAAATCAAGGAATGAAAACAAAATAATTCCTTTCACCTTCCTTAGATGTGCCAAATGCCTTTGTAATGGTGGCTTCCTTGGCTTGTGCTTCAAGAGGTCTTCTTCAATGGAGTGTGGCTACCTTCATCTCCCCTTATCACCTTTGGCTTGTGGCTTGGCTTGGCTTGGAATCAATTTGGCATTATAACACTAGTTTCTTGAAGCTTTTTGGAACTAATCCTACATTATAACTTTGCACTAATTAAGCTTAGAAATGATGTTGTGAGGCCTCCTATTTACAAATTTTTAGATTTGATCAGAATCAACCTCAAATGTTCATCTTAAGATTGAGACGTGTGTTTGAGGATTAATTCAATTTTTGGAATTAAGTTTATAATTATCCTCATCATGTTATTGGAAGAAGGGGTAATTAGGAGGCATGGAGGTCATCATGGAAGGCATTGATGAGGCTTGGGAGGCATGAATCCTGATATTTGTGGAATTTATGGCCTAGGGATGTCTTCCCAAGAAATGAGGTCACTTGATGATTTAGATATTCAATATTCATTTCTAAAATAAATTATTTAATAAGTTTCCATGTAATTCTTGATTTGGGTTAATTAGCTCTTAAACCTAATTACACACTTTATGCATAAAATACTCAAATTGATCAGAATGCCTTGTTATTGGTCCTAAATTTGACTAGATTGGAATTGGAAGTCACTATCAGATGCATTGGATGTGTATTCCCATTTATAATGTTTCCAACAACAAATAACAAAGGCATGTGTCTTGTGCAAAATATTTGATAGGAAAGAGTAGTCCAAAGCATGTAGGTATAAATTTGTCATTTTAAATTAAAATGAACTAATCAAATTTAGCTAGCCCATAAATTGCATTACCCCATTTAGGGATACCCTAGCTAAAATCAACACTTTAATATATCATTTTCACATTATTTTTCATATTTTAGTGTTTTTAGGCCAAATTGTGTATTTTAGATGGAAATTAGCCAAAAGCCTGATTAGAGGTTATAAGTGGCCAATTTTAGGTGTCTACATGTATGAATTAAGTAGTACATGACATGATATTTTCCATTATCACTTTTATGAGACAAAATTTCTCCCAAGGCATTGCCAGTAGATGATAGATACAACAAGAATGGCTTTCCCAGCATAGGAGGCAACAAAATAGGTAGATTCACTAGATAGTCCTTTAGTTGCTAAAAAGTTGTTTGGTAGTGATAATCCTAGTGAAATGTGACTCCTTTATTCAGAGGATATGTAAAAATATGGCATTTATTGACTAATTTAGATATGAAGCATTAGATAGATTAGATATTTCCTTATAAACTATGGAGTTACTTTAGAGTAATTAGTGGTTTCATCTATGTTATATCTTGGACTTTGGCCAGATCAACTTCAATGCCTCAACAAGAAATAATGAAGCCTAGAAATTTGATTGATGTGACTCCAAAAACACATTTATTATGATTAATTATGACTTTGTACTCACGTAATCTTTCAAATATTTTATGTAGCACTGTTGGGTGATCGGCTCTGGTTTTTTATTTTCCAAGAATGTTATTGACATAGTCTTTGATAATATCATGCATCATATCATGGACTATGATAGTCATAAATTTTTGGTAAGTGGCCCATTCATTCTTAAGATCAAATGGCATAACCTAATAATAAAATGTTCCCCATGGAGTGGTGAATGTTTTTTTATGTTGGTCTTCTAGTGTTATTCTAATTTGGTTGTATCCTAAAAAGCTGGCCATTAATGAAAGCATTTCATAACCCATTGTGGAGTTGAAAATCATTTCAATGTTTGGTAATGGAAATTCATCCTTAGGGAAATATTTATTTATATCATGGAAATTAGTATAGATTCTAATTCCTTCTAGGTTTTTACTAACTGGTACAACATTGAATATCTACTCTAAGTAGTCAATCGATCAAATACATCCTGCTTCTAAGAGTTTTTCCAACTCTTTCTATACCAATACAACAATGTGTGGATGCATCTTATGTAGATTTTGTTTTACTAGTTTGACATCAAGATTAGCTACAAAGTGGTGTAAAACCAAGGTAGGGTCCAAACCTATCATGTCAGAATATGCCCATGTAAAAATATCTATAAACTCCCTCAAAAGGGCTATAAGGACCTCATACTCTTTTTTAGTAAGGGAAGTTCCTATCATGATCCATTTTGGGTCATCTAGAGACTCAATGTTAACCTATATCATATCTTCTACTAGAAGGATCAAACCATCTTCAAGGATAGTGGGCAAAGATTTAAATTGGTTGGTAACATTAGAGTTCTTTGCTAAGAATGGCTCTTCAAATTCCCCTAGGCATGACAAATCAGAGTTCCCTAATGGAAGGTTTGGCCATGTAATAAAAACTAATAGAAACTCCTAAATGACTTGATCAAAATTTTGTTCTTAAAAATTAAACTTAGACTCACAAACAAGTTCATTATTGGCGGTCTCCTAAGCTATAGTTGAAAAAAGTTGAACACTCTGGTCTAGTGGCACCTAAAATAGGTTTTCACCACTAGACTGGCCTTTTTATTTACTTTTACCTTGGTCAAAAAGTGCCTCAAATAGGTTTTCACTTTAGGACCTCAATGTTTTAATTATTTTCTTTTAGCTAAGGGTGTTCACCTACTCTCTAAAATATGTTGTAGGATCCAACTTGATTGAGAAACCTGATTTATGGTCCCCCAATGAAATATTGTCTCTAAGGTTGAGAAAATCATAGAAATCCTCATCATTTTGAAATACATCAATTGATATGTTGGACTCTTTCTAGTCCCAGTCTATCAGTTGGGGATAATACAATGGTAGTGGGTTATGATGAATGATTGGGGTAAGGGTATAAATGGAATGGATGTCAAGCAAATAGATCTTGGATAGGTCATCAAAAGGGCTATAATCAAACTATGCTTCACTATAAACATCTTCATCGCTAGTCGATGGTGATGGAAGATGAGTAAGGTACATGGAGTCACCCCCATGTGGTTTAAATCTAAGTCCATAGGGTCTTTTATATTTGATCATGAAAATTAGCTCAAGTGTTCCCTATTGATTAGGTCTGAGGCCTCCTCCTTCATAGTATTGATTCTTCATGATCTTATTGGGAATAGGATACTTTTCACTCTCATAATAATCATCTTGGTTGTCATTGTATAACCATGATTCATCTCCCTCAAAGGGGTCTGGTTCTAGGTGAGATGTTGGTACAAATGTGATATGTCCTTTACCTTTGCTCTTTTATTATCATTTTGGATGAAGTGGCTCAGCTTTACATCTCCCAAAGGACTTTGGATTCTATAGAAGGTTTTCAATATGAAAGGTATCATGGGTCATATACTCCCCTAGGCCATTAGGCGAGATAGTAAAATGATTGGATACTTTAGGAGGTGGCATGTAGGAAAGGGAATCAAGGATATTAGGATCAATGAAGTTATCCTCTAATGGATCAAGGAGTATTTCTTTTTCCTTATTCTACTTGGCCACTAGATTCATGCTAAGTGATAGTTATAACTCTTGAACTTGGCCTCTAGGTGCTTGTAGTGCTCATATGGACGCAAATCTCCTAGTATATAAAATTCCATCCATGAATGGGATAACTTGATACATTGGTTTAACATTGATCAGACTACATGAATTTTATGTAACAAAGGTCTTCCTAAAATCATATTATATGACAAATCAATATCAAGCACATGGCAAAGTGTATCATGGATCAAGGGCCCAATAATAATTGGTAAACATATGGTGCCCTATAATTCTTGTTCCTAATTATCATGGGCTTTAATGGTTATTGTTTCTACTTAAAGATCTATCATAGTGTACCTGAGAATCTTGATGAGCTTAAGAGACATTATGTATAGATCAAATCTATTGTCTATAAGGATACATTTCACCTTATGCCACTTTATGCAAACTTCAATGTATAATAGCTTATTATGTAGTAGGCCAAGGGATGACATATCACTTTGGTTGACAGTGACTTGTTGGGTTAGAGCTAGGTCTCCAAACAAAGTTTGGAATTTATTAGGGGATATGTCACTTAAAATAGTGGATTGGTTCAAGAAGTCATTTAAAATGTTTTTGTAGATTGTTGATGTACACAACAAATCTAAAATGGGTATCTATGTAGGCATATTTTATAATTATTCCACAATGTCAAATTTCTTCTTTTGGTCAATGTTAAATGGCTTATTCTGAGGTTGAATGGTTGGTTGGATAAAGGGCAAAGTGGCTGATGGCTATGGGCTTGGGATGGTAATCTTTGAGCTTTAATTTGTGATTACACAATTGGGATTAAATATAGGACCATGAATTCTAACAAATGATGGTGATGGTGTGGGACTAGATAGGACACATCTTGATTTTTGGTGTACTTGTGCATGGTCATGAGGAAAGGATGAGTTATTAGTATAAGGTCCAAAAGTGGGAATACCTATTTATTGGTTCACCTATGTGAAGTCTTAGGTCAAGGAAGGATTGTTGAAGTGATTGAATTGGTTTGGTATGGTTATGAATGGTCTTGTCTAATGAGAATGTGGTCTAGGATTGATGGAGATGGTATTAATTCTACCTCCTGTAATAGACCTACAACTCTATTTTAGTCATGTGCAATTTCATGGTAGGTTTGTTGATTGTTACTATTTTTACCTTCGTTTTATCCATCATTCTAGCATTGTTAGTTCTAATATTGGTTCGACTAGTTTAGCCTTTGATTTTGATTTTGATACTATTGATTTTGAGGTTTCACTGGCTAGTGTTGTTTTTATTTTTGTTAGGACTAGTTGTAATGTTAGATAAAGGGGTTTTGATAAATTCTAAGGGTCTGATTATAAGTGGAAGCACCATTATCCAATGTTATCTCCCCATTATCCAACATATTTTGAACTAAATGTTTAATTTTCACACATATTCACAAATTATGCCCATTGGCCTGATGATATTCATAGAATTCATTTTCATGGTACTAAGTAGGATAAATAATGTCCTAAGGATAATGTTTCAATATAGGCCAACTAATAAAATTAGTGGTAGTGAGTTTATGAAACATATATTCAATAGGCTCTCCAAGGTCACTAAAATCATGATGAGTAGGAATTGTTTTCTTTGGAGGAGGGACTGAAAATCACAAAGGTGGTTGTGTGTATTATAGGGGCCTAAGCTATTGTATTTATGTCACATGCTACTACTACTAAAGAGATTGTATGGTGGGAGTGATATGAAAAGGAATTATTGGCTAAGTAAATAGTGTTTGTACCATTTAAACATGACATGACTTAGTTACTCCATTTCCCACAACATTATTATTGTAGTTGAATTGCTTTGGTCTATCTTGGTTCTTGGCCTATGCTAGTTGTGATGTTTGTGCTTGGATTGGATGTTGGTTTTGACCATTTCTCTAATTGGTACCTTGATTAGTTAAAGTAAGCTTGATAATTCCCTTACTAATAAGGGTTCACTCAATCAACAAACCTTTGTCAATGATCTCCTTAAAGGTATGCTCACACTATAGTTTTAGATGATAGGATATATCACCATGTAAATTTTTGGTGAACACAACAACTAATTATTTATCTAGTAAACTATGGTTGAATCAACTTTTAAGGGCTCTCCATCACTGTAGATAAATTTTAAATCTCTCACCAACCTTTTTCTTGGCTTGTGTTAAGTTGACTAGAGAAATCTCATGCTTGATATTGTATGAAAAGTGCCACATAAAATTATCTAAAAGATCATCAAAATTGGATACAAAATTATTGGGTAAATTCAAAAACCACTCCAAGGCTTGCCCTTATAGACTCCTTAGGAATAAAAATAAAAGGTATGTGTCACTATATGTCACTGGCTGGCATGCAACAAATAAATTGGTCAAATGTGCATTGGGGTCACCTTTCCCCTTGTATTTATTAAATTTTGGTGGTTTGTATCCTGGATTAAATGGTATATACAAGTATTCCATGTTGAACAAATAAGAACACACATCATGTTAAGCACAAAATATACTAAGAGGGGGGGTGAATCAGTATATTATATATCTTTAAAATCTTTCTTTTAACCAAATTCCACTTAATTAAACATTCAAGATATGAAATAAAACTCAAACAATAAACATCCACACAAGATAGAGAGAGAGACCAGATATAACATGGAAACCCAATGTGGGAAAAACCACAGAGAATCAATCTCAAATATATTCATGAGTTCAACCCCACAAGAGCACCATACCCCTTTGCCAAGTACAAACCTCATCTATAATTCATGAGCACCAACCCACAGGAGCTTCAAACCCCTTTGCCAAGCACCAACCCACAGGAGCACCAACCCATTTGACAAGCACCAACCCAACAACAATTCATAAGCACCAACCCACATGAGCACTGACCCCTTTGCCAAGCACCAACTCAGTAACAATTCATGAGCACCAACCCACAAGAGCACCAACCCCTTTGTGTATACCACACACCTTTCTCTCAATGTTGCTATCTCAACAAATGATAGATCAATACATCTCTCTCTCTCTCTCTCTCTCTCTCTCTCTCTCTCTCTCTCTCTCTCTCTCTCTCTCTCTCTCTCTCTCTCTCTCTCTCACACACACACACACACACACACACACACACACACATTTGCTCTTCTAAGCTAGATATAACAAATACAAATCATATTCATCTCTCACAATTGCTCTTTTAAGCTAGATATTACAATATCAAATCAACCTCTCACTTCCACATTACAAATGGTTACTTAAGCCTTTATTTATAGCTTTTCAAATGACATTTGGCCTTTCCCCTTTATGACCTTTCAATCCTCATGGAAAATGGCACCAATCTTGGATGACCCTTCATATCCAAGCATTTGAAAAGTCATGTGGTGACCCTTCATGACCAAAAACATCTTTCCCACTTTTGTCCTTATCTTTGGTGACTTTTCATATTCCTTAAAGTGTCCCTTCATGAGAAATTTGCCCTTTACTCTTTTGTCTTCACTTGGTGACTCTTGGTATTCCCCAAGATGACTCTTCATGGGAAAATGTGTCCCATCCTTCTTTTGTCTTTATCATGTGACTCTTTGACTTCTCCATGGGCCCTTATTTTGTCCCATATGCAACCAAAAATATATTCATTAATATTAAATAAATATTAACTCATATTAGCCAAGATAAATAACATTAAATGCAATGGGGCCTTTATCACCAACAATACTAAACCTTTGACATCAATGACAATATTTCCAACACATCATCCAGCTTAAGCATTTTAGTCTATTTCCTAGCTTGGATTGTAGAAATTGCATCCTTCATCTATTGCAATTCTTAGGATAGCAAAATAGAGGGAACATTGGTTTGAAGGGGAACATTGGCCTGGGTATATGGTTGAGTGGTCAAAAGTAAATCACTTTGATTGGGGTATGTTAGATTGGTTGGGAAATGGACCAAGAATATGCATGTGTGGATTAGGGTTCGATTGTTGGAATTGTATTTGTGGTTATATAATATTCTTGTTAGGGTTGGATATGTAGGCTTGGTTTTGGGAATTTTGAAGTTGGGATAGAGAGATGTAACTATACTATGCCTATTGAGGTTGAAGAGGGAAATATTTCCAACTAATTAAACCTTGTTGTTAAGGGGGTACTCGTAAACCAAGACCATGTCTTGTTGGATGGTGGATCTTGATTTTATTTTAATTCCCAATTCCTGATAGTGGGTTGTCATAGGGATAATGCACTATAAAATATTATAATTTCATACTTAATATGTACCATTTATTATTAGGTTTTAGATATAATGGTAAAAATTAAGTTAATACATTTTCCCCCTAATTTGTAACCCTCCTTTGATATGAGGGTATTATATTCAGGCTAAAAGAGAGTGAGAGTGAATAGGATATTCTAGTGGATGTATTACAAGTTTTTCCCTTCATTTATTAGATTGAATAATAAGGACTGACAATTTTTGTGTGGATGTAGCCCATATTGGGTGAACCATGTTAAATATATGTCTCTATTATATTGTGTTTTCTAAATTTTAATTCTATCTTTATTTCATTATTATTGCTTTACATTAGATATTTATAATAACTGGTATCAGATCCAAAGGTTTATTTGGCAGATAAACTCACAAGAAAAGAGGTTTCCTAGTTTGAGTGGGAGAAATGGCATAAGAAGGCAAGTTTAACATCAAGAAGTTCAATAGACAAAACTTCTAGCTATGGAAGGTGAAAATTGAAGACTATCAATATCAAAAGGATCTTTTCCTACTATTAGGTAGAATAACAAATAAGCTAATGACTAAATGGATGAAGACTAGATGTTCATGATAGAAAGGCACTAGGAACAATATGACTATGTCTCGTAGCATTGGTGGCCTTCAATATTTCAAAATAAAAGACAACAATGGATGTGATAAAGGAATTAGATAGAGTGTATGAAAACCCCTTAGCCTCCAACAAGGTATTTATTATAAAGCATTTATTTAATCTAGAAATGTCAAAAGGTGGGTCTATTACTGACCATTTAAATGAATTTAACATGATCATAAATTAGTTAAGATTTATAGGAGTAAATTTTGATGATGAGGTTAGGGATCTTTTTATTCTATGCTCACTTCTAGAAAGCTAGAATGGCTTGGTCATAGCTATGAGCAATTATGTCTCTGGCTCAAACACTTTAAAGTTTGATGATGTTATTGGTTTTATCCTTAGTGAGGAAATGTGATAGAAAAGCATAGGTGAGACATCAGGTATTTTTTTTATTATGGAGAATAAGGGAAGATAAAAGGATAGAGGAAAGGGCCTAGGGAATTATGGGAAGTCTAAGAAGGGCATATCTAAATCTAGAGGAACATTGGTGTGTTGGATTTGTGAGAAGAAAGGAAAATTGAAGAAAGATTATTGGTTTTGAAAAGGAAAATAAGGAGATGGACAACAAGATAAAAACGAAGAATTAAATGTAGTGGGTGATGTGTTACAAGATGATTTAATCCTTTCCTTAGATAATATTAACAATTCTTGGGTTTTAGATTCAGGGGATTCATTTCATGCTACACACCATAGGAAATATTTTCAAGACTATATTCAAGGTGATTTTGGGAAAGTTTATTTGGGGGATGGTGAACCCTATAAAATTATAGGAAAGTGTAATATAATGATAAATTTATAGAATGGAAACAAATGGTTGTTAAAATATGTGAGGCATGTTCTTGAGTTGAGAAGAAATCTAATTTCAGCAGGGCAGCTAAGAAGTGAGGGTTGCATAGTTACATTCATAAAAAATTCATGAAAGGTTATTAAAGGATCACTAATAATAGAAAAAAGAGAGAAGGTAGGTACATTGTATATATCTAATGGTGATGTTGACTCTTCTATTTCTCTAGCTTATACAAAAGCATATATAAAATTATGGCACCACAGACTTGGGCACATGAGTGAAAAGGGGATGCAAATTCTCCACTTAAAGAATTTGTTGCTAGATTTGAAGAAGGTGGATTTGGATTTCTATGAGGATTGTGTGTATGGAAAATAAAAGAGATCTAAATTTATCAAAATTGGGAGGACAAATAAGGATGAAAAGTTAGAGCTTATGCATATAGATGTATGGGACTGGATCAAGTATCATCCCTTGGTGGATTTTCTTATTATGTTACTTTTATCGATGATGCAAATAGAAAAAATTGGGTTTATTACATACGAAATAAATTTGATGTTTTTGATACTTTTAAGAAATGGAAAGCTATGGTTGAGAATGAGACAGGAAATAAGTTGAAGTGTGTTAGATAAGATAATAGAGGTGAATATTGCAACAAGGAGTTTGATAATTATTATTAATCCCATGGGATTTTTAGATATAAGATAGTTCTAAGAACACCAAAATAAAATGGTGTATCAAAAAGGATGAATAAGACAATCATGGAGAGTGCAAGGAGCATGAGATTGCATGCAGGGTTGCCCTTACAATTTTGGATAGATGTTATGGATGTTATTGTTTACTTAAAAAATAGAGGGACTTCAAGTACTTTAGATGGTGCCATTATAGAGGAATCATGGATAGGTAAAAATGTACATTATTACTTTTTAAAGACTTTTGGTTGTGAAGCATTTATCCATATTGATAAATAAAATAGAACCAAGCTTGAGGCAAAATCCAAGAAATGCATTTTTATTGGATATGAAGTTAATGATTTTGGTTACCTTTTATGGGATATTGAAAATCAAAAACATTTTAGGATTAGAGATGTGATATTTAATGAAAAATTCATGTATAGAGATCAGTTATAGGGAAATAAATAGGAAAAGTCAAATACAGAATATGCAGTACTTGATGAAATTACTAGAAATGAAATTCTAAAAGTGCTAAAAAATTAGAATGTACAACTAAAAAAAGCACCTCAAACTCCTAGAAGTGTAGTTAGAAGATATGCTAGAGTAAGTAGACTCTCTAAACATTACTCTCCTTCACTTTATTATTTATTATTGATTGATTGTGGTGAGCCAGAAAGATATGAAGAAGTAATGTAAGTAGAAACCAGAAAGACGTGGGAGAAAGGAATGAAAGAGGAGATGGACTCCTTGGTACATAACCAAACTTGGGATTTGGTTTAGTTTCCTACAGGTAAAAGAGCATTGCAGAATAAATGGATTTATAGGTTGAAGGAAGAAGATGGAGGCAAAAAGAGGTACAAGGCCAGACTTATTGTAAATGGGTTTACACAAAAGAAAGGTATTGACTTTGACAAAATATTTTATCTAATAGTTAAAATTATTTCTATAAGAACTATTTTAAGTTTGGTAGTAGTGGAAGATTTTCACCTTGAACAGTTAGATGTGAATACTACATTCCTTCACGATGATTTGGAGGAGGAAATATATTTGGAGTAGTCATAAGGAAATTAAGTCAAAGGTAAGGAAAAAATGGTGTATAGGTTGAAGAAGAGTTTGTATGGCCTAAAACAAGCTCCAAGATAGTTATATTTTAAATTTGACATGTTTATGATAGAACAAGGTTATAGTAGATGTCATTCTGACCACTGTGTGTAATTTAAGATATTAGATAATGGAAACTATATTATCTTGATATTTTATGTAGATGACATGCTTGTTGTAGGGTCTAATATGCATGATATATTTGAGCTAAAAAGAAAACTAGAAGATTCACTTACAATGAAAGATTTGGGTGTTGCAAAGTAAATCCTCAGTACGAGAATAACAAGAGATGGGAAAAATAAGAAATTGACAATGTCTCAAGAAGAATACATCAACAAGGTGTTAGTCAAGTAAATATATAAGATGTGAAACCTATGAGTACAAATTTAGGAGGGCACATCAAATTAAGCAAGGAATAGTGTCCTAAAACATAGGAATAAATAAATTACATGAATAAAGTGTCATATGCTTCAGTAGTTAAAATTTTAATGTATGTTATGGTGTGCATTAGACTAGATATTTCTCATGTAGTGGGATTTGTTAGCAATTTTATGAACAATCCAATAAAATAGCATTGAGATGTAGTCAAGTGGATTCTTAGGTACTTGAGAGGGACCACTAATAGATATTTGTGTTATGAAGGGTTAGATGTTACCTTACAAGGATATACTGATGTAGACATGGCTAGATATTTGGATGGCAGGAGGAGCACCATAGGTTATGTGTTCACTTTTGGAGACATAATAGTTAGTTGGATTTCAAAATTGTAGAAGATAGTTACTCTATCAACTACAGAGGCATAATATGTTATAGTTACAGAAGCTAGAAAAGAGATGATATGGATGTAATGGTCCATGTAAGAGTTAAGGCATAAGCAGGAAGATTTTAGGTTGTACAATGTTAGCTAGAGTGTGATTCATTTAGTAAAGAACTCAACATTACACTAAAGAACCAAATATATACAACTTAGGTATCACTTAATTCATTCATTTTTAGAGGATGGTCAACTAAAGATGGAAAATCTCCATACGAGTCAAAATCCTACAGATATACTTACAAAGGCAGTCACTAAAGATAAGCTAGAAAGTTTTTTAACTTCAATAGGTCTTCAAGGATAAAAAGGAAGATGAGAAACATGCCAAGGTCAAATTTTAAATAAAAATCCAAGTAAGAGTTGTAGATGTGGAGTTGCATCAATTAGTCTCCAATTAAGAGATTGTTGGATGGTGGAGCTTAATCTTATTTTAATGTCCAGCTCTCAATGGGTGGTATGGGGGGGGTGGTTGGGGAGTAGGTATTGATCTATTTGTGCTTGATCTTGATCTGAGTAAGGAGGCATGTTTACCAAATAATGGGACAAATGGTCTTGGTTATGTGCCCCTATTTGAGTGTTATAAGATGGATAGGCATTTGTCTCATAAATAACTTTATCTACATTAGGTTTGTGAACCATTTCTTCTTTTGAAACCACATCACTAAATATTGGATTGTACATGAGGCCAATATGAGTGTAGGAAGACATGTTGGGATTCATATTGAATGTTTTGTGACAATAAAATAGAGTTATACAAACTTTTAAAATGAGATGCCTAAAAAAGAGTTCAACTAGGTTTAATTTGGTCAAAAAGATGGATAGGTATATCCAAAAAGGTTCATGAAATGACCTATGATAAAACAAGCTAATGTCAAGTTTCTAATGCTACACATCTCACATAAAAAGGTCAAGTAAAAGGACCATAAATTGAAATGTTAAACTCTAGGTTAAAGTGTTTCAAATCAGTCTAATATAGGAAAAACAAAAGTTACTAGGTCTCTTAGCCAAACATGGCATGAAAAGATACGCTCAAACAAAGTGCATGTGCTATGAATTTTGGCCAAATGACGTCAAAAGATAGACTTTTTAAAATATGAGATATTTAATCTAACAAATTTGAAACACTTTTAACAAAAACTAGGCATTTGACTCTTGGTCATAAAACCTTGATCGATAAGTACAAGGTATGAAATAAAAGGAACTTGGAGATAGTTTATGTTCTTGTAAATAATGGCACAAAGATATGTTCTTTTGATAAATAATCTAGAGAAAGGTGAATGGCATAACTGTGCTAGACAAAGGTTCTCAAAGGAAACTTGAAAATGGTTGAAACTTGGATAGACTAGGATTCTATGCAAAGATGTCTATGAAACAAATCTCAAAATAATTTTAGTAGTGTAATGATGATAAAATAATCAAGTTTTTGTATCCAAATGGCCTTCAAGGAAAATGAAATAATATGGTATCATAATATGTTTGTTCCTAGACTCAAAGTGCAAGTTTTTGCACAATATTACTTGAGTCCACCAATGATGATAATGATTATGAGTCTTAAATGGCCTTCAACCAAAATTATAAATTGAACCTAAGTTCCCTCAATTTTAGTGAAAATGGTGAACCCACTCAACACATCACCCTATGAACTTATTAAGGTAAAATTTTCAATTTAGATTATAAATGAAGGACTTAAACAAACTTGGTAAAAATGTATAGACTCAATTGGGTAGCATAACTGCACCCAAAATGGATGATATGACATAAAGTGTATGATATTTTGAATAAGGCAAAAGATGATATTTAGGGAGCAGCATAATTCTTCCTTGCTCAAAGAATTTTGGGGATAATGTGTTTGGTTTATATCATTTTGTTAACACCAAGTTTTGACTCTCAAACAAGACCAAGACAAAATAACTAACTAATCATCTTAAATCCTAAACTAATAAGGTATGGAAAAGTGAGGTTAATTAAAATAATTGTTTTTCAAATGCTTCTAGATGGATCAATTGCGTAATGACTTTCATGCCAAACTATGAAAAATAAGTGCACTTTAATTGGGTATCTATGGTACTTGCCTTGTTGCAAAAATGTCTTGCCCTTTTTGTGACCACTACATCTATTGCTTGCTTAGTTTAGTATGATGTCCAATGTGCAAATATGTCCCAGTTCTTAACCCCAACACTAAAAAGTGGTTTAACCACTCAAACCTTTGATCTTAGTGGGGGTGATGAAGTTGATGCCAAGAGATGAAACCTCAAATCAAAGATTCCCTATAGAACATGTGAGAGGTAATGAAGTCCCCCTTGCAAGCCAAGTTTGCATAAAATAAATGACATATAATAAAAAGACTTTATGGCCACCTCAAGATCACCCAATACTATTGCAAGTTTTAGGGGAGTGATTTAAATGGCATTCTTTCTATGCTTTGGACTAGGCATTGATAACTCCAGAACCAAAATAAGTTGAACCTTGTCCCCTCCTAGTGCGAGTGCACAAGTATTTTATTAAATTCAAAAAATCAAGTACATAAGGGTGCCTTTATTCTGTTAACCCTTTTACAATGCAAACATGGATTCATATAGTTTTTACCAATGACTAATAAAAACAACTAATCCTATAACCAACTAAATATGGGAAAACAACCCATAAGGTAATTCTAATTAATAAATATAAAACATGAAAACTACCTAAAAGTTAATCTATGTTTATTATATGGGGGTGTCTTTACTAAAAGATGCATGCCCCATTTACAATAATTATTTATTACCTACCAAAAATCTAACCTAATGTTAAGACTTTGGAACATGTCCTAACAAAACCCCTATGATCCAAAGTCAGGTCTTTGGACACATACCAAGCATTTTTATGAACTTTTCTAATTTGGTTTTACCATGGGATTTTGTGAAGATATCAACTGTCTGATCAGTAGTTGGGAAATATATTGGATCAAGAGTTTTCTTTGCCACCAACATTCACAGATAATGGTATTTGACATCCATATGTTTTGTTTTGGCATGAAACACTGGATTCTTGGACATCTTGATTGTACTCTAATTATCAATGTATAACTATGTAGGAGCAAACTGAGAAACTTGAAGATCTTCAAGAATACGATGAAGGTAAACAATCTCTCTAGAAGCATCCCATGCTGTAATATACTCTGATTCTACTGATAAAATTTCCATTGTATCCTACTTCTTACAACACCAAGCAATGGCAGCTGAACCCATATGCATAGTGTATTCTATGGTTGACACTCAGTCATCCACACATCTGCCAAAATTTGCATCACAATATCCAACAAGTTTGAAGTTCTTATTGCAGTGGTATTCAAGGCCATATGTTTTCATTCCCTGAAGGTAATGAAGTACTCATTTTGTTGCATGCTAATGAATTTCTCTAGGCTCATGCATAAACCTAGATAAAATTCCAATTAAAAATGAAATATCGAGCCTAGTAGTCATCAAGTATATCAAACCTCCCACCAATTGTCTATATGTGGTGCCATCAAAAAAGGCACTGCTATCAACCTTAAACAATTTCAAGTTACTTTCCATGGGAGTGAGGGCAGGTTTGCAATCACTCATGCCAAACCTCTCTAATAACTCAGAAATATACTTAGTTTTTGAAATGAAAATACTATGCTCTTTTTGAGTTACCTCTATGCCTAGATAGTAGTGAAGAAGTCCAAGATATGTCATCTCAAACCCATCTTTTAATTCCTTCTTCACATACTTGTTATGGTTTTCATCATTATCTGTGAGAAACAAGTCATCGACATAGAGAACAAGTATCACCATTTTCTCACCCTACACTCAAAAATAGAGAGTATCATCAAATTCACTATGATGAAAATTAGTGGATTTAAAGTATGAATCCATTTTCTCATACCAAGCCCTAGGTGCCTGTTTGAATCCATACAAAGATTTTATCAATTTACACACTTTGTGTTCAGCACCCACCTGTTCAAAACCTTGAGGTTGTTTCATATAGACTTCTTCATGTAAATCACCATTTAAAAAGGCACTTTTAACATCCAATTTATGTACTTTCCAACTATTTTGTGCTGCTAAGGTAAGTACCATGTGAATAGTGTGCCATTTGGTAGTTGGTGAAAATGTTTCCTCATAGTCAATACCTTCTTATTGTGCATATCCTTTTACAACAAGTCATGCCTTATGTTTATCAATGGAGCCATCTGATTTATAGTTAGTCCTATAAACCCATTTACATCTGATGGGTTTAACATGTGGAGGAGGATCAACTAAAACCCATGTATTATTGTTAAGTATGGAATCATACTCACATTTCATTGCCTGTTGCCAAACATGTTTAGTAGATGCCTCCTCAAAAGTGGATGGTTCAGTGGAAGAAGTAGTAACAACCAAAAAATAGTTTACCTATTTTCAAGAATTTTTGGGCCCTGTTAAACCAACTTCTTCTAGTGTCAAGTCAAAAAAATTACTTTGAGACCATTTTGGATACTTAGACAAATTATTCAAATCAGGGACTCTAGAATTCTCATTATGTGTATTATTCGAAGGGGGACTTAGAGAATTTTCAACAATTTCTAAGTCATTAACCTGTGAACTTGTAGATGGAGAGGAAAGTGAAGGAATTTGAGTCTCATACCATAACTTTGAAGAGTTATCCCCATTATTCAAACTCTTATCTCTTTTTGTGTTTTTCCTCTCTAATCTATCAAGTTGAGAATCAATCTCTGCAGTGTTCATAGTCCCAAACTCATCAAATATTACATCTCGACTCACTTTGAATTTTCCTGAATCTTATGCAATCAAATGAAACCCCTTTTTATCTTCAAAATAACCAAGAAAGATACATTTTCGACTTCATGGTTCCAACTTAGTTCTATGTTTAATAGGAACCAAAGAAAAACAAACACATCCAAACACTTTCAAGTGTTTAACTTTTGGTTTAAATCCATACCATGCCTCATATGGAGTTTGTCCTAAAAATGCAACAATGGGGAACCTGTTTCTCAAATACACTGCAGTACCAATAGCTTCAGCCCAAAACTTATCATCAAGCTGTTTATAGTGAAACATGGCATGTGTTGTGCCCTCTAAAGTTATATTCATCTATTTAGATACTCCATTTTGTTGTGGAGTATAATAATTACTATATTGTCGATGAATAACATGTTCTTGACAATAATCTGAAAATTCATTAGGGGTATACTCACCTCCATTATTTGAACGAAGAGTGGCCAAATGTGAACCTATTTCTTTTTCGACTAAGTATAACCAATCAACAAACTTAGCAAAAACTTCAGATTTATTTTTCATAAATAATACCCAAGTCATCCTATAAAAGTCATCAATAAATAAGACAAAGTATCTACACCCACCAATGGATGACTTTTTCAAGTCACATACATCACTATGAACTAACTGTAAACATTTGTTAGCTCTCCAAGATGACTATTTAGGAATTTTTTCTTGATTTTGTTTGCCCAAAACATGACTCACAAAGAATACTATCTTTGCAAAAAGTGGGCAACCCATTCACCATACCATATCTCTGTAAATCCACTAAAGAGTGGATATTAAAATTTCCATAGCAGAGATGCCATAACCACTGTGTAGGCATAGTACCTGTACCTGTGTCAACAATTATTGCAAGTTCTACATTAGGAGGAAGCACCTTATAATGCAATCTAACCAAGTTTCCATCTTCATATCTTGTATACATTGTTTTATAATCATCCTTCACTGAATTGATGTAAATGAGCCCATTTTCAAGCATAATTTGATAGCCTTTCTTTCAACTAGCTACCAAAGAAAGTAAGTGTTTCTTCAATGTGGGAACATACCAAACATCCTCCAAGTATTTTATAGACCCATTAGGAAGAAGAATATGAATAGATCTAAGTCCTAGTGGTGTATGCATAGACTTATCTGCTAAGGCAACTAAAGAGAGAAGCTTCCTTATAAGACCAAAAAAAATCTTTCCTAAATGTCATGTGTTTGGTTGCTCTTGTGTGTAAAACCCATACATTTGTGAGCTCATCTCTAGCCTCATATTCAATATAATCAATGTGCCCCAGAGTAGTGAATGTAGATTCATGAGAAACATTACTAGATTCATCATAGGCATGATCATCATACTGAGTAGAGTTAGTATTAGTCACTTTTTATGGCCTCTAAATTTTATCAAAAGGAATCCTACATTGTGAGGCAATGTGACCAAATTTTCCACATCTATGACACTGAATGTCTGATCTACCTTGACCTCTACCCCTATATGAGTTGTGACCATGTCCTCGATCACTTGTTTCATGTGAATGTGATTGATTAGATTGTTGATTATTAGAATGACCCCTACCTTTATTTTGATATCTGCCTCCTCTATAACCTTGACCCCCTCTATGACTATTTCCTCTATTATTTTGATGCCCAGATGAAGATGAACTAGGCTTTGACTCTAAAACATGGGCTTCTTCTATTTTCTTGGATTTCTTGGGTAGAGAGAGGTCATGTTGGATGAGAAACTCAGCCAACTTATCAAAGGTGATGCCTATGATCTTGTCAGAGACATGTAACATTTCAACAAAATTCCTATAAGACCTTGGTAGTCCTTTCAAAGTAGTAGTAACTATGAGGTCATCATCTAGTTTTCCAAAGCTAGCCTTAGTGTACTCAATAGTGATATTTTTCAACGTATACATATATTCTCCCATATGCCCATCTTCATCTAATGACAGAGTAAACGACTGCATATGAATATCTATCTTCAAATGCTTAGGTTTCTTATCATAAAAATTTGACAATGTTTCCCATGCAATGGAACTATGAGTAGAATTTTCAATATGAACATACATATCATGAGTACAATAGCATTTAATGAGAGTTAAAGCCTTAGAATCATGAAAATTGAATATGTCTAATTTAGCCTGCTCTATTGGCAATGTGGGATTTTCATTCTTAACAATATCCCATAACTCATTAAAAACTAGTGAAACCTCCATCAATCGTTTCCAATCTGAATAATTGGAAATTGTTAGTCTATCACCATCTGAAAGAAAATTTTGAATTTTCAGCATTTTAAAATGAAAGCAAGTGTAGTAGAGAAAAGTGTGACAAAATGCAAATGAAATGAAACAAATATCACACTCACTGCACAAGACACTGCTTCTACGGGGTTTGACACTTAATCTCTGCGTAGAGCGTAAAAGAAAAAATAAGTATTTTTGATGGGTTTTGCACTTAACCTCACCAAAAATTAATTATTACACCCTTATTTTGCCAAATTACAAACTTATTCCACCAATTACACCCTTATCTCACCACAACAATGCAAAAGAAATATGAATGAATTCCCCCTTTTTTGAAAAAATAAATAACACAATACAATAAGTATGTGTTTTACAATATTCAGATTTTAAAAAGATAATATTCCTTTTTCAAAAAAAGCATATTCCAAAGCAAAAATAACTTTCTCCAAAAAAAAAGGGATTTGAACCCTTGGCCTCTTCCTTTGCAAGCTTCTAACAAAATAAGCTTAACCAATTGCTCTAAGAGCATTTTCAAAACATTACACTTAGAAATTTCTACTTATACCAGATTTTTGTGTATGAGGGGAAAATAAAAATTACATGTGAATGTGAGTAAATAAATTCAAATTATTTTTCCCTTTTTACAGCCTTCTTTCCAAGCTTCTCCCGTGGGACCTAGCCACAACAAATATTTGAAACAAAACTTTAGAAACATCAAAAAAATAATTTTCTATATTATACCTATGCCATTCTTCCCTGGGATGTCATGGCTACTGCTGGTGATTTTCTTTTCACCTATTTTCTCTCTCACAGGCCTTATAAATCCGTACAAGCATGCTAAAATAGATTTTAACTGAGTTCTGGTAAATTTTCAATGTATTTTTTGTAGGAAATGGAATCAAAATGAAGCTTGGGTGTTGGAAGGCTGTACAACTCAGATTTTTCCATATTTTTCATTTAGAATGCAAAAATAGGGGTGTTAATGCCATTTGATCAAGATTTGCAGATGTTTTGGATTTAAAAAGAGCTAAAATGAATGCAAATAACAATGGTAGCCATGAATGAAAAATTTTAGAGGTTTTTCTCAAATAAATAGGCCGTACAAATCTGGTTTTGGCCAAAAAACAATGAATTTAATAACATTTAAATGCTAAAAATTCATTTTTTATGCCAGATGAGAAGGTTAAACATAGGAAAATGGAGTATGAATGATCAAAAAAGACAGGACTGTGGTATATGGAAAATATACAGGTTTAAATATAAATAATATTTGAAAAATTAAAATAATTTTTCAAAATATTTAAACTAATACTATATGTCATACCTTATTTCATGCCAAAAGATATCATGTGAATTGATTTTTCACCTTACTCCTTCGAATTCACCAAGCTCCCAAAATAACCAAGCTCTGATACCACTGATAACTCCAGAACCAAAATAGGTTGAACCTTATCCCCGCTTAGTGTGAGTGCACAAGTATTTTATTAAATTCAAAAAATCAAGTACATAAGGGTGCCTTTACTCCGTTAACCCTTTTACAATGCAAACATAGATTTATATAGTTTTTACCAATGACCGGTAAAAACAACTAATCCTAAAACCAACTAAATACGGGAAAATAACTTGTAAGGTAATTCTAATTAATACATATAAAACATGAAAACTACCTAAAAATTAATCTAAGTAAGTTTATTTTATGGGGGTGTATTTACTAAAAGATGCATGCCCCATTTACAATAATTATTTATTACCTACCAAAAATCTAACCTAATGTTAAGACTTTGGAACAAGTCCTAACAGACATGTTTGTAATAAGGATGGTGTTTTGTTTCTAAAATTTCCCTAAAAGGGATAGATGAAAGAGCATACACACATGAACCTTCATTTTTCCAATCAATTAATTAATCACCTATTAAATACAAACTTGACAAATGAGTCTAATTTTAAGAACTAAAACAAAATTTTGGTGATGTTCTTTTTGGCCCTCGACCTTAAATTGTAAAATTTGAAAGAAAACCACAAAAACTTGATCAATAAAGTACCCTAAAAGATTTTTTAAAAAACCAAAATGAGGTTCCTAATTAATTTTAGACATTCAAATGAAGTGTGAAAATACTTATTTAAGTTGTTTTGGCCTTTGTTTAAGTAGATCCTACAATAAAAAGTGTTAGCATTTTATTTAGCCTTAAAGCATATTTAAGTTTGAAACATTTAACTTGTGAAAATAAAGTCTAAGGTTCATATAGTGCAATCCCACTACTCCACAGAGAAATATCGTGACTCTGTAAAACCATGATTCAAACATGAAATATCACTATTCAGGTTATATTAATAGGGAACACAATATCACTACTCAGGCCAACAATCCTACCATTCAGTTTGACAATCCTACTACTTGAGTTGATAATCTTGTGACTCAAGTTTGAAGGGATTTTGTGAAACAATTGTACAACTTTAATCTAAACTAAAGGAATATTATAAAAATTTAGAAAAAAACCATGGTTTAAAAAAATAAATCATCGAAAATAGAGTCTAGATGACACCAAACCAAGCTCTATAAGATGCCATGTTCTACACACTACAATATCATGACTCAATGCAAAAACATGACTGAGTTAGTCATGGGATTACAATACCATGAGTTTGGAGTGGTAGGATTGAAATACTATGACTTTGGAGTGGTGGGATTACAATGCCATGACTTTAGAGTGGTGGGATTTTATTACTGTGACTTTGGAGTTTTAGGATTTCAATATCATGACTATGGAGTTACGAGATTGCAATCCAAAGAACAAATCTGTGACTCTATAGAGACAAAATTGCTACTTCCAAAAAAATAGACTTTTGTCAAACATTTTACCTTCCTTTCTTCCATACTCTGAGATCCTGCATGACAAGGATTATTAGTTTACTTGTAGATGCTTTATGACCAAATTTGTGAGGCTAGAGTCCCATCGAGCATGTTATTTAGTGAACATAGGATTGCAATAGGGGGAGATTACTATGGTGTTAGTGAATGAAATAAAATCCAAACAAAGAACACACTAAGATAACACCCTAAGCCTATCTCAAGGGGGGTCATATTAACAAAACCAAATGAGAAACATAAATAGAATGCAAAGATAAATAAATCCTTCACCTTTCCTAGATGCTCTAAATATCTTGTTGAAGTTTCTCGCTTGGTTTGTGCTCAATGAGTCTTCATCAAAGGTTTCTTGTCTATCTCCTCTTCTCCTTGGCACCTTTGTGATGGTTTTGGCTTTTGGCTTGGATCAATAATTTAGAATTATAGAAATAATTGCAATGGATTTTAGAATTATTTGTGCATTATAAATTTATTATCCAAGCTTAAAATTCAATAGTTAAGGCCTCCTATGTGTAGATTTTGTAAAATGGTTAGAATGAAACTAAACTATCCATCTCAAGATGAAGATGTGTGGCTAAGAATCCATTCAATTTTTAAGGCAAAAATCAATAAATGCTTTCATAAATATTTGGGATAGAGAGGCAATAAAAAGGCGTGGATGGTCTTAATGAGGCATGGGATGGATTGATGAGATATTCTATGCATTTGTGGCCTAAGGATGTCTTCCCAAGAAATGATGTCATTGATGATGCAAATATTCAATATTCACTTCCAAAAAGAATTATTCAAAAATATCCATGAAATTCTTAATTAGGCTCATGATTTGAATTAATTATCTTTAAGCATGATTAGTCACTTTGGTTCAAATTTTGGCCCTTTGGTGCACAATTTAATCAAATTGGTCAAAACATCTTGTTATTGTCTCAAAATTTGAATGGATTAGAATTTGGATGTAATTTCAAATGCATTAGATTCATTATCCCATTTAGGTTGTTTCCAACACAAAATAATAAAGGCATGATTCTTGTGCAAGAAATTTGGTAGAAAAGAGTAATCCATATCACCTAGGTGTGAAAATGCCATTTTGACTCAAAATGATTTGATCAAAGTTAATTGTATCATAAATTTAATTGCCCTACTTAATGATACCCTAGCCAAAATTGGCACTTTAATATATAAATTTCAAATGATTTAATTTGTTTTAGTGTTTTAGGCCAAATTATGCACTTTGATAGAAATTGGTCAAAATCCTAGTTGGAGGTTATCAATGGCCATTTTTAGGTGTCTACAATTATCAATGAACCTATCATTAAGGATACCATTACCTCAACTAAATCTTCCTCCATTCCACTTATTGAATTGATAGACTCACCCTCTATTCCTTGGAACATCCAAAGAGATGAAACAACAACTCCTCTTTATCTACTTAGGGAGATCATAGACTTATCCACCTCTCCTTTGATATAAATACCAAAGGAGGCAACCATTACTTCAAACACCTCTTCCCCCACTCCACTTATTGAAGTGGTGGAATTACCCACCTGTAATATCCCCTACCAATAGAGATATATGAAAGACACAAAACTATGATACCAAAGACCAAAGCTCTGATACCACTGTAATATCCCCTTCAAACAGGGAATATATAAACTTATAAAGCTCTGATCACAGATACAAACTTGCAGAATAGATTCAAAATAAGCATACACAAATCACAGTATAATCTCTCAATAGCAAATAAAGATCTCATTACTTGTTCTTCTGGACGATTACACAATTGAGTCTCTGTTATACAAATAAAAGAATATTAAAATCTGGTCTTAAAAACCCTAAATTCATGCAAACTGGGAAATAACTTGCACTTCTGGAAGTCTCGGCCTTTCTGTGTCGGCACATAGGCGCCGTCGTCAGTCGATATATCGCCGACGTCGGTCACTGTCGGTCGGCTTTCTGCCGACGTCGGTCTTCAGTAGACCAATGTCGGTCATTGTAGCCCTTTCTCTGCCAAGGTCAGTGCCTGATGCGCTCTGTACGGACCTGTACGGACTTGGTACGGCCGCCAACCTGTCTCTTCTTAGCCCCTGATAGCTGAACAGCCTGATCTCACGAATATAGATTCTAACACAAGATCTATCTCTGTATAACTTATTAGATCAAAATAAATAAAGAAAATACCTGGAAAGCTCTGTGATAAACTTCTGTGTGAAGTTATCTCTCAACCCTGGAATTCTTTGATAACTCTTGGATGAAGCTATCTCTCAGATCTGTATCTCTGTGATAACTTCCAGATGAAGCTATCTCTCAGTTTGGCAATAAATCAGCTGATATCTCACAGCCTCTAAATCACACACAATGAAGAGGGAACGTTCTTCACTGCAATGGAATCCTGGAACCCTTGGCTCAGTCTTCACAGAAGAATTACTTCAATTTTCAATAATCAATAATCTATGCATAATCCCATAATGGCCTCCATGTGAAACCCTTATACCCTCAAAAGATATGCTTGCCCTAATTAGGGTTTTCTTAAATTAGCATTAGGGTTTCTAATCTAGAATTAGAGCAAATAATTAATAATTAATAATTAATTATTAATGAGACCAAATAATTAATATTTGATTAAATCAATCAAATATTAATATCTCCCTCAATATACGTCGGATCCTCAAACCGATCGAAGCAGGTGAATCAGGGAGTGATTCCGCATATGACCATACCAAAATAAAGGCGCTCCGCTGCATATCAAGTATCCCTAAAAAGTAGGAGCTCAGGCCAAATGTGTCTGAAAGAGCCCGAATGAAAATCAAATGTAGAAATCCTGTGAATCAAAGTCAATCCAAGCTCCATTATGACCCTCTATCCATCCTATTAGCCTACGAAGGTCGTATAATAGGCCAATCATCACATCTGTCAATGTCCATGAAGAAGGGGACATGACACCACCATTCCTTTGGACACCCAAACAAAGGAAGCAACCATCTCCATTCCTTCACTTGAGGCCATCACACCTTCCTCTCCTATCCTAGAACTACCCATTCTCTCTTTGGGAACCATCCCAAAAGAAGATATCACTTTTCCTACTCCTTCCATAGGGGAGCCATCCTCCCAAATATTAAAACCTTCCATCAAGGACAAATGTGTATAAACCATTCCTTCACCTCAACCTATGGGCTTAACCTTTGAAACTAATGAATAAGGAATCAAACCCATTTACAAGCCTTTTTTCTAGATTAGTCCAAAATCTAAAGTTTACTTCTCAACCCAACCTAGATAGAGCCACCTTTTAGCATCATCTTGGTCTCCCCTAAAAAAACAAACCTGGACCTTCAACCTCACTTGTATCCACCATCAAAGCTATCATCACCTCAATACCTTCATCAAACACTTCACCCTTCAAAACCATAGGGGAACCATCTAACCCACTTCCATTTAAATTTGTCAAATCACCTTATGCCTCTCTAACCAAACCCATCAAGAATATATGAATACTTCCTAAAACTAGCCTTGCTCACCCATATTTGAAGTTGGGCTTAACCCTATCTATTCCACCAAAGAAAACCCAACCAAACCAACTAAGAAGGTAGAGCTACCCAAACTCCCACCTTGAACTAGATCCACACCTCCCCCTTCATACTTACCTTCTATTTTAGGACCCCATCCTTATACCATCCCATAAGCTCATCCTTACACCAAGAAGGTGAACCCTCCCCCAAATACCTATTCCTCATCTATTAAAACTTATCATTTTAATCTACCTAAACCTACCCCCACCAAATCATCAAACTCCCCATCATTCTTAATTAATCTATCCACTTCTACCTTCCCACCTATATCCCAACCTTCATCATTCAAATATTCCACCCCTAAACCTTATACTTCAAAACCAACCATAACCAAGAAATCCCAACCAAATCCATCTATGAAATTCATTCCACCACCCACAACTTGTATGGTGAAGCCTACTTATAAGAAGGCTCCCACCTCTAAAACTAAAAACCAATCACCTTCAACACCTTTTCTCAAATCTTATTCAATCATTTTATAAAGGTTATTTCAAACCTATTCCTTAATCCTCACACCTATTAGAACCTTTAACACCTCAAAACCCAAACCATCTTGGCTTAATGACAATTTGATCTGTTTATACCATAAGACACTTAGACATAAAATGGAGAACTGAAAATCCCTCCAAATAATTATCCATAACTTATGGGATGAGGATTATCCATTATTGGATGAAAATCCCTTGAGACCATTACCAACCCTACCACCAACTCAACCCATCCAACACTTACCTACTCCTCCACTCTCATTTGAAAATGAGGAGGAACCAAAGCAACCATCTAGCCCAACACCTCCCTTAATCCACACTATTCATATGGTTAACTGATCTCAGGCCCAACAAAAGGATAATGGAAAAGCCAAAGTGTCCATACCATGGATATAACCTTCCACCCCTCAACCTTTCAAATAAACCCAAACACCCTCACCCTTACCTTAACCTTCAACAAAACCCAAAATATCCATTTTGCGTGCCTCTCCCTCCAACCCTTATGAATCCATCTAGTGAGTAGTGTTAAAACAACTTCACCAGACACCAGTGAAGATGAGCCTTTATGAACTAATAAACACTTCACCTCATTACTAAAAACTATTGATAAAGGCCTTGAAATAAATAGAGGATCAACCAAAAGACCCTCAACCCCTTGCATCCTTTATTGGATCCCTTCATTTTAGTACATTTATCACCTTATAAGATTTAGAAATACCTTTTATCCATTCTGAGGACCCTGATCCTCCCCTCTTCATCATTGCATACATCAATCAAACTTGCATTGAAAGGGTGATGATTGATGGAGAATATATTATTAACATTATCTCCTCTCATTATTATGACTGACTCCAACTACCTAACAATATCATGTCAAAAACTATAGTGGTCCTCTACTCTTTTAATGATACTATGGCCACTACCTTGGGGATAGTCATCCTCCACATCCACTTTGGACCTCACATAATTCTATAACTATTTTACATTGTAGAAGGAAAGTTACAATACATCTTACTTGGATTCACTTATATCCATGCCATGAGTTGTGTCCCTTCCACCTTACACCAATGTGTAAAGTTTGAACATGAAGGTCAAGTTGTTACCATAAAAGTTGACCCTAGTCCCTTTACATCTTGCACATGACATATCAACCCAATGATGTTCTTCTTCCTCTTTCATACACCTCACCACCAACTAAAAACAACACTACCTCACCAACCAAAACCAACAACAACTCTACCCCTACCATTTATGAAGCTTCAATTAGCTCATCTATCCCTTCTTCTTAGATCCTTGTAGAGGACTCCTTAAAACCCATAATCTAACATCTCTCACTTGGAGAGTATCATCTTCTAGCCTTAGATACCTTCCTTACTCCTTAAGAGTATGGAAATCTTGACCATAATCCTAGTTATGATCCCAACATCATAACCATCATTCCTTTTAGGATCCCTAACCACCAAACCAATTTCATCTATGGGGCACTTGATTAGACTTTTCTCGCTTCCACCACTACCTCTTCTATCTGACCATTTACCTTTGACTTCTCCTACTTGAACAAATTCACATTTGCCAAATTTTACCTTCATAAGTGTGCCAAAAATGGATTCAAGCTTTGCCTTTATGAAAATGGACCTCGCGAGTTACCCACTATCAAAACCTAGAAACCTTGTGAGCTATTTGACCTTAGGTTTGTACTACCAAAAGAACCCACCAATTCACCAAAATCCATTACCACCATCCAAGAAGACATCCCCTCCTCACCAACCCCATCTCCTTTAAAGTCTAAGGATTTAGACATAATTCCTCCTAACTTTTTTTTAATCAAAACCATTAGTTTAGGTCTCATAACCTATAAAAAGGGTGGGTGAACTAAATCCGTTCCTCTCATTCATCCTGAAATGGTAGAAAATTATTATCCTACCATCAACACCATCCAACATCAAGATGATGATTTCATTCTCACCTACCTTAGTGCAAGGGATTATTTTATCCATAAATCTATTCCTCATAGAAACCAAACCATGTTGAAGGAATCCAATATCGGTGTTAACATGGGTACTCAAAATAACCCTCATATTGTCAAAATTGTCAATCCTTAGATTCCATAGAGCAATAAGATTACCCTTATTTCATTTATGATTGAAGCATATAATTTGCTTGGTACTATCAAGATATGCTTAAAATTTACCCTTATATATCCCTCCACAACTTTCTCACTCATATTGAGGGTAAGCCTATCAGGAAAAAACTTTGCAGGATGAACCTTCACATTGCCCTTCTAGTCAAAGAAGAGCTTCAACATCTCTTGTCTATCAACTTCAATAAATCTATCAATTATCCTCAATGGTTTTCTAACATCATTCCCATAACCAAACCCATAGGGGGGATTCACCTCTGTATTGACTTTCATGACCTCAAACTTACTTCCCAAAGGATGACTTTCCTTTGAATAGCATCAACCAACTTGATATTACAACTCACCATGAGATGTTATCTCTCATGGATGGTTTCTTGGGATATAATAAAATATTTATTTCCCCCAATGATAAACATAAGACTTCATTCATCATCCCTTAAGCAACCTTATACTATAGGTTTATGCCATTTGGTCTAAATAATGTTGGAGCAACCTACCAATGTGTGATGACCTACATCTTCCATGATCTCATCTATAAAATTGTAGAGGAATATATAGATGATCTCCTTGGGAAATATAAATATATTAAGGATCACTTATTCATTCTCACCATCATCTTTGACCACCTAATCCATTACCACGTTTGAGTTAACCCCAAGAAATGTATTTATGGGGTCCTATTTGGAATGTTCCTTGCCTTTATCATCTCTCTTCGAGGAATTGAGGTAGACCCTACCAAATTCAGATAAATTTTAGAGATGCCACCTCAAACCCAACTAAATAAAATCTTTAGCCTATAGGGGAAGATCCAATCCATTTGTCTCTTTATTTATTAGTTATCAGATAGATGTCAACCCTTTCACCATCTCCTCAATAAAGGCACTTTTTTAAGTGGACTAAGGAATATCAACAAGCCTTTTATTTACTCAAAGAATACATTCTTTCTCCACCTATCCTTTCCCCACATAAATATGGCCAACCCTTTTACCCTTATATTTCTACCACTGATCATTCTTTAGGGGCAATGCTCACTCACCATAATGAAAAAAACAAAGAGCAATTTGTCTATTATATAAGTCAAACACTTATAGATTATGAGACTCAATACATATATTCTAAGAAACTTTACCTTGTCTTAGTATTTAAGGCTTCCAAACTCCATCATTACCTTCTCAATCATAAAAATTTAATCATCACCAATACTGACCCACTCAAGTACATGCACTCTAAACCATACCAAAACTAGCATATGGCTAATTGGCTCATGCTCCTAGGTGAATTTGACCTTGAGTTCCACCAACATAACTAAATTAAATAATAAGTCATTATATATAAATTGGTTTACACCCCTTTACTAGAAAACTAACCACTTCCTCCTACATTTTTAGATGAGTCCATCATGACTCTCTCTCAAGAGGATCCCACCTTCCAAATGACCATGTTCTTTGATGGATAAAAATAATAGTGTGGTGGGGGTGCCAAATTTATTCTCATTCCCCTTGATGGTGAACTTCTTACCATTTCATTTAAACTTGATTCTGAGTGTACCAACAATGTGACTAAATATTAAGCCTGATGATAGGTCTCCAAACTACTCTATCCCTAGGAGTTAAGACCATTAGTGTCTTTGGTGATTCCCAAATTCTAGTCAACTAGGTCAACGGATCCTACCAATGTAAGAATGATGTCTTGCAAAAGTAAAAATAGCTATTGGACATACTCTTATCATCATTCAATCAATACCTTATCCAGTCTATTCCACACTATAACAACAAATTCATGAATGTAATGGCTTTGCTTGCTTTCCAAATCGCATCTACACCTATTGAGTCTAAACTATTTGTCACCATTCATAATTTTTTAAAACCCTCTTATATCCATTATAATCTTCCTACTATTTTTAATGTAGAGCAATCTCCATCAGACATTTGGTATGAGCAAACCTTTAACTACCTCAACCTTGGCATCATTCCTCTTAATCTATTTAGGAATTCCTAAAGAGCCTTTGTTTAGAGTACCTCTTGCTATACCATACTAGGGGGAATCCTTTACAAATGTGGTTTCTATGGCATCTTTCTCTATTTTCTACATAGTCATGAAGATTATCATGCTATCAAGGAAATGCATGATAGAATATATGGGGGATGATTTAGTGGCCTATCACTAAATGTATCCTTCATTTTGGATACTATTGGCCCACCCTTAACTAGGATAGTTGTATTTATGTAAAGAAGTGTGTTAAATGTCAACAACATTCCAATTTACATTATGCACCTACCCATGGTCTTCAAATATCTAAAGACTATTGGCCTTTCTCACAATGGGGCCTTGATCTCATTGGGGAAATCAATCCTCATTCTTAAAAATGACACCAATCCATCATTACCACCACTGATTATTTCATCAAGTGGGTGGAAGTTATTCTCTCATTTCAACCAAAGCTAACAAGATAATCGACTTTATTAATCACCATATCATTTGTCGCTTAGATGTTCCCCATAAGATCATCATCAATAATGGAAAATATTTCAATAATAAACAAGTCAAAGGTATTTGCGATGTATTTGGCATCAAGTTAAGTTTTTACTTTCCTTACCATCCACAAGCAAATAGATAGGCGTAAGTTTCTAAAAAAACCCTCAATAAAATGTTAACTAAAGTAGTTAGTGTTTTAGGTTAGGATTGGCACTTACAAATGCCTTTCAATTTATGGGCCTATCACAATAACATTCAAACCTATATGGGTGCTACCCCTTTCTATTTAGTCTTTAGATTAGAGGCAATCTTGCCTCTCAAAGTCTAGATTCCTTCTCTTTGCATATCCTTGCAAGACATTATTTTTGAGAGTGACTATTATCAAAAATGTCTAGTAAAACTTGAGCTACTTGATGAGCATCACTTAGCAATGCTTAACAATCTTTATTTATATAAATAATAAATCAATAATGCTTATAAAAAACACCTAAAATGAAAAGAATTCAATATTGGAGACTTCATCATTAAGGAAAACCAACATGTAATGAATATAGAGAAAAGTAAAAGAGGCAAGTTTGTTTTCAATTAGATTGGACCCTACATCATAACCCATAAGTATGGATCAATAGCTTATCATTTGTCCTCTCTCAAAGGCAAACTAGAGCCTGAGCATCTTATTGCTTCACATTTACATCCTTTATTTTGTTAAAGAAAAATCAAACTCACCCTTTGTCTAACTTAAACTCATCCCTCAATCTATGAGATTTTCACCTTCACTTGCCTATCCCCATCCCTTTGAGAATAATCAATTACAACATATAACCATGTTATTAAACCATCATAGTCACATAGCCTAATCCTAAATATGGGTACCATGGCTCTACCCATAACATGGTTCTCATGAATACCTTTTGTCTCTAATCAGACAAAATCCCATGGTCATTTCCTCTTAAAGACACCCCTTTCACCTACCATTAACGTTTTGTGCTAAATTTTTTCCCTCATAAAGGTCAACCTCTAAACCTAATTAGACTTGTACATGTCTAAAACCTCTCATCAAAAGAATTTGGGATACCAAAATATCACTTAGGTCACATGTCTCTAGCATGATAGACTATTCCCTTGAAGGATAACTGCCCAAAACTAAAATTTCTTAAAAAATAGATTGCTTCCTTGAAGGATAGCTAGCAAATAAATATATCCAAAACTTAGATCACTTCCTTGAAGGATGGCTAAGTCAAATTTATCAATTCAATCATTTGAAACTTCCTGAATTGATTATTTTTACAACCTATAAAAACAATACTAATAAACAAAAGACCCTATATAAAACTTAGTACAAGTTATCCCAAGAAGGTTGTAAATCATCTTTCATATATAGCATTAGTAGACTTCTCACATTGATTAGTCTACAACTGACATTAAGACATGGAATTGTATAAATTAGTTATTATGTCACCTATAGAAGGGGAAAACTAACCCGCAAAAGGTTACCTTCTCTATCACCCATTCACCCTTCACCTAACCACCTACTTCCCCCTTATACCATCTATAAATCAAGGGATTATGAGCTTACTTGACATAATGTGATCAAGACACTTATTTTATCAATCAAAGCATGTTAATGTGAAGCATTCCAAAGGATTATGTTCCTTAAGCCAATCTACTTTTAATTTTGTTAAGTCCTTACCAACAAAGAAGAATTGTGCCTTTTTTCTTATCCTCTTATCATTGGCTCATGTAGACATACGTCTCATGATTCTTATCTTTTTCCCACATTTATTTTGTTATCTAACTTGATTTATGTGCTTTCATTATATCCTTAACCATAAATATCCATTGTCATAAACAACAAAAATCAATAATAAACATAACATTATGAACCATATCCATGAACCACATCATCTATCTATATATAGTATCAACATATCCATTTACCATAAATATCACAACAATTCATCATATAATATCATATCATAAATGACATCAATAACCATAATCAAACTATCCATAATCATAAACATCATATCCATGAACAATATAAAACATCATCCATAATCATCACATGCATAAGCCATTGATTCCACATCTCATAAGCATAAAGAATAAAACATAAAACATGTAAACCATAAACCATGATACATAAATCATAACCATAACTATAAACCATCACCTATATACCATGAACATCATAAAAATAACATCATATCATAAAAAGAAATAATACATGTAATAATGTATAATCTCTCTCTCAAAAACATGTACATCTCGCTACATTAACATGCAAATTGATATCAAAATCATGTAAACCTATACCAATACAACATATCATGTCATATAATATCATATCATGACCCTAGGGTATCACTACGACTAGCCCCTCCTACACCTACACTACCACTACCATCAAGTGTCAGTCCTTTTGGGATGCGTACCTATCCACTCACCAATGTGGCCCACTGACCTGGAGTCACCACATTTGCCCCACCTACTAAACTAGCTCTATACTTGCCCCATTAAGGATCCAATGTGTACTGTGCCAACACTATGGCCTCATAATACCTCAATTCCTCTACTATGGCCAAGTACCATGCCATAAGGATGGTACCTAGTAGTTCTAGTAGTACTACCACTATTCCTACCCTCTATCTTAGGGTGTCCCTATCTTGGGTCACCAAACCTAGTGAGGTTTGATCCTAATCTCTCTCAGTAATAATAGTGGCAATTTGACCCTATAAAGTCACAATATGACCCTATAATGTGGCCACCTATCCCTATAACCCTATAATTTGTGCCTATGCAATAACTATTACTACTCCTACCTATCCATCTGAGCCACCAACCTATACCTATATACTAGTTGTATCCACATCCATGGCTTATTGGCCCCCATCATCCCACCCAAAATTGACAACTACATATCGATCCTAGTACTATGTTGCATAGCCATCAACAAAATTGGCATCATCTATCCCTACTCTTGTAGGTAGCTCCTCATGATTTAACACCACCTCCATTGGCTATATATCAAGTAACAAAAACTCTACATCCTCCCTCTTGTACTTCAAAAAAAGATTTAGAATTGAGCTTGCACTAGGCCATACTACCTTTGAACTCTATCAAATGGGATGAGCTTAGTCTTACCCTCTCTCCTCATGTAGATCCATCTCCAGCTCTACAAAGATAATGTATGATACCCATAGAGGGCCCACCTAGGAAAGATAACATACGACCTCCACACTACATCACCCATAACCAAACCCTACAATGCATCTCTAAACTAGTCAATATCTCTCACTCCTCCTCTAACCCTTGTCAATGAATAATATTGTGGCAATCATCCACTGCTCAAATATGGCAATATGAAACAAGACACTACCATCATCATCATAGTCATAAATGCCTCTCATCTAGAGACCTCTAGTATAATGGTCCATAACCAAAATCACATGAATACCACCTAGCATGGACCTAATCCTCATCATATAAGAGCTCTATATGCTCATCCCTCTCCTCACTTTCAATATGATACATAGGCTCCCCTTGAATGGTTACCTATGTAATCCTATGTATATCCTCTAATAGGATGATCATCTATCCTATCGATAGTAGGAAGGTGTTCATGGATAGATCCCATATCTTGATGAGGGCCGTAATCATCACCACATCTCATGGCAAACATTGATAAAATCACATAGCCTTGATATTGACCTCCTCCATATGTGTCCAATCATCTAGAGTCATCCCTCTATGAATCTCCACAAAGACCATAAGAAGTAAATCCCTCATTTGGATCTGATCTCATGCCTATAGAAATCAATTTTAGCACACACACTTAATTTTCCATGGCCATTACTCATGTTATTACACTTCACTCACTTTTCAACCACTACCCATTATCGTTATCTATTATACCCTACCCATGTTTTTCATTTTACCAAATTAACTTCTTCATCAACTGATACCCACTTAAAATACTCCCCTTATAATCCTATAAATATTCTCAACCTGTATCTCAATCAATTCCTCCTATTTTAACATCTACCCTATCCTAACCAACCCTACAAACATTTTAACTCTCAAGAAATTTTAAATCAAACACATTTTTATTATATATCATGTTTTCAACATCCTTACCATAAACCTAACCATTGATAGTCAAGTGACTTATTTGGCCTTTATAGTCAACCACTGATGGTACATCTGACCATTAAAGGTCAAGTGTAACTACAAACAATCACTATGTGTGACTGCTAGTGGAAAAAATCCTAACCCTACCCTCCTAAAACCAACTAAAACATCAATTCTTTTTGAAATGGACTCAACCCTGTACTTCTGTTAGGAGAATCGTTATAGGTAAATTTAGCTTGTGCAAGTGCAAGATCCCACTGTTTTGGATGCATACTTACCAAGCTTCTCAACATGTTGCCTAATCTCCTATTGACAACCTCTATTTGGCCATTAGTTTATGGGTGATAGGCTGAATTGAAATTCAATTGTGTACCCAATTTATTCCATAAGGTTCTCCAAAAGTGTCTAACAAATTTGGTATCCCTATCAGAAACAATGCTTCTAGGCAATCCATGCAATCTAACAACATCTTGAAAGAATAGATTAGCTATGTTAGTAACATCACTTGTTTTTGAGCATGGAATAAAATGAGCCATCTTTGAGAGCCTATCTACCACTAAAAATATGGAGTCATGACCTTTTTGAGTTCTTGGAAAACCAAGTACAAAATCCATGCTTATTGAATCCCAAGGCCTATTGGGAATGGGTAGTGGCTGGTACAAACCTACATTTTGACTACTTCCCTTGGCATATTGGCATGTTTTACACCTTTCAACAAATTTATTGACATTAGTACCCATACTTGGATAATAGTAATGAGCACTCAATTGTGCTAATGTCTTATTCTACCCAAAATGTCTTGATAAGCTACCACTATGCTTTTCCTTCAACAAATTCTCTCTCATGGAACTATTGGGTATGCAAAGCTGGCTACCTCTGAATAACAGAACCTCTTGGAAAATGAAATCTATCCAAGGACTTCTATCAACCCCTACTAGATTCATGCAAGCTTCATATGGTTCCTTGAAGTTTGGATCTTCCTTATATAGTTCCTTCAAATCTTTAAATCCCAAAATGCTTACTTGAGATTCCTGCATGATCAGATTCCTCCTGCTTAGAGCATTTGTAACCTTGTTAGATTATCCTTTCTTGTGCTTAATAGTGAATGTGAGGCTTTATAAAAATTCAATCCATTTAACATGATTTTGACTCAACTTATTTTGATTGCTAATGAACTGTAAAGCATAATTGTCAGTGAAAAAAACAAACTCTTTAGGCAAAAGATAGTGCCTCCATTTCTTCAAAGCTTATACAAGAGCATAGAATTATTAATCATAGGCTGATTACTTCTTCTTAGAATCACTTAATTTGCCACTAAAGTATGCTATAGGCTTCCCATCTTGGCTTAAAATAGTGCCTATTGTAGTTCCACTAGCATCACATTTTACTTGAAAAAGCTTATTGAAATCAGGCAAGGTTAGGATTGGTTCTTCAGTTACCTTCTTTTTCAATAATCTGAAACTCTTATCACCAACCTCAGTCCAACAAAAACTTCTTTTATCACCTTTGATTGTATCTATCATTGGAGAAATAATTCCACTAAAATTTCTTATGAATTTCCTATAGAAGCTAGCCAAACCGTGAAAGCTTCTTACCTCATATGTGTTCCTAGGTGTAGGCCACTCAAGTATAGCTTTAATCTTCTCCTTATCCATCTTCAATCCTTCTTTTGAAATCACAAACCCCAAATATATCAACTTTGTCTTCAAGAAACTACACTTTTTTACATTGATTAGCAATTTCTCTTCATGTAGCTTACTCAATACCATTCTCGAATGTTTCAAATGATCTTCCTTAGTTTGACTAAACACCAAAATATCATCCTAATACACTATCACAAACTTACTAGTGAACTCCTTAAGCACTTCATTCATCAGCCTCATGAAGGTGCTTGGTGCATTGGTTAGTCCAAATGGCATGACTAACCACTCATAGAGTCCATCAATGGTCTTGAAGGCTATTTTCCATTCATCCCCTTCTCTTATCCTAATCTGATGGTAACAAATTTTCAAGTCTATCTTAGAGAAATATGTAGCTCCACTCAAACAATCAAGTAAGTCATCAATTCTAGGCAATGGGAATCTATACCTGATAGTAATCTTGTTGATTGCTTTGGAATCTATACACATTCTCCAACTCCCATCCTTCTTAGGAATCAACACTATGGGGACAACACAAGGACTTAAACTCTCTCTTATCAATCCTTTGTCTAAAAATTCTTGAACTTGGTGCTTGATCTCTTCATTTTCCTTTGGTGTCAACCTGTAGGCAACCTTGTTTAGAAGATTTGCTCCTAGAATCAAGTTTATGTGATGGCTAATGCTTCTCAATGGTGGTAACTCATTAGGTAAATCATCTACCACAATATCAATGTACTCATTCAACATATCTTGAATCTCTAGAGGCAAATCAATCAACTTAGTACTAGTGACTACACTCCTTGGCTTACCAATCACAACAAAGTTTACCTTTTCTTTCTTCATTTGATGTAGAAACTCTTTACCACTAATTATCAATACTTTAGAATTCTATCCTACAACAGCAGTAGCCTTTTCTTTCAATGGTGTGAGTGTATGCTTGATATCATCCTTTTCAAACATGTATGTATTCTACCTTCCATCATGCATGGCCTTCCTATGAAACTGCCAAGGCCTTCCAAGAAAGATATGACATACATTCATGGGCATGACATCACATAAAATCTGATCCTTATATGTTCCTATCTAAATATCTACTTTACATTGTTCACTTACCAAGAATTTGTGTCCTTTTTGTATCCAAGAGACTTGATAAGGTGTAGGATGTACCTCCTTCTTCAAGCCTAGTTTCTCCACCATCTCAGTTGACACAAGATTGTTAGTACTCCCACTGTCTATGATGACTTTGAAACATTCCACCTTACTTTTAAATGTGGTTCTAAATAGAGTTTTCTTTTGAGGTGGTTCTACAACTTCTTTATTTGGCTTCAACATGATTCTTTTCATCAAAAGAGACTCATCTTCTTTAGGGGTATCTTCATAAGCTTCTGCAACTTCTTCACTTTTTTCTTCACCTTGGGTCACATGTAAACCCCTCTCATGGATGGTAGAAGGGTTCTATAGACACTCATATGCCCTGTGTCCTGCATACTTGTTACACCTAAAGCATTTTCCCATGAATCTTCCTCTTTGATATCCTTGGTAAGGATTTCTTCTTCTTGGTGTATAGCTACCTCTTGAGCTTTGTGAGCTACTAGCCTCTTCTTGAGATGTTTGTAGCTGTCTTCTACCTCCTTGAAATCCTCTACCTCTGATGGATCTTCCCCTTCCTCTTGAGAAGGATGTTTGTTTTCTTGCAATCTTCTCCTCAGCTTTCAAGGCAAATTGATATGCCTATTTAACTGTCTTAGGAATGAGAAGACTAATCTCATCTTGAATGGAAAACATCAAACCATTAGTGTATCTACCTACCTTCTATATGTCATCCTCAATATGACCTGATCTTATAGTCAACCTATAAAACTCTTCAGTGTATTCTTTTACAAACATCTCTTTTTTCTTCAAATTTTGTAATTACTTGAAAATATTGGCTTGAAAATATTTAGGCATAAACTTACAATTCATTTTTCCTACCATTATATCCCAGCTTGTGATCTTTGGCTTCCCTTTCCTCCTCCTTTCTTCTTGCACTCCATCCCACCACAAGGATGCATGGCTCTTTAGCCTTGTCATGGCATACTTGACTTCCTTTTCATCTTCTTCAATTCATTCATACTCAAAGTATTTGTCTAATGCACTAATCTAATCAATTAATTCTTCCACATTCAAATTACCTTCATACATTGGAACCTCCATTTTTAGCTTTGTGTTCACCTTCATAATGGCTCTAATCAACCTATCTTCAGTTATTTATTCTTCCACCACCAATTCATCCTTTAGTGGATCCTCTTCTCTATCATTTAGTTCACCCATGTCAGTGCCTCTTCTCTAATCCATCTCTAGGTCTTGTAGCCTAGCTGTCAGGTTCCTAGTCTCTTCTGCCATTGCAACCTATCCTCTAGGTCTCCTTCCTCTAGCTCCACCTCTGTTCCTAACTCTCATGGCCATCTTGCCTCTTCTTCACAAATCACATTCTTCTTCCCTTTGACTTGGATCTTTAGATTGTGCACAGTCCCTTTGGCTCTGATACCAAATGGTGAAGGGACTTAATTCATCAAAATGAAACTAACAAACTAATATGACAGTCCTATCTAAGCATTACTTGTTTGATGGTAACAACAACATCTATTACAAAAAAAATCCATATAAGAAAAAAATACAACACTTTAGACACCTATTATTATCCATTTACACTTAATTTGATGCTTTGAAGTGATCAAAAAGGTTGGATTAAGCTGCAAGACTCTACTTGCTGTGTTGATGGGTTCATAGGCTCGTAGCCTTGTTGGGCCTGATTTTCTTTTGGCCATATATTTCAGAAAAAACCTACTATCCAAAATATATAAATTGTTCTAGATACCCATTTGGAAACATATTTCAAGACCAGGTATAGTTGTTTTATATGGAATGGTACTTTTGACCCCTATAACAAACCTAATTAGGCCTCTTGACAACCCTGTTTTGGTGTTTGGGAGGGTTTGGGGTTGAGTTAGATCATGAAAATTTTAGATGTGACATATGACATCATAAAACTACTCCAATCACAAAAAACCTTTTATTTAACACAAAACCATCTTAAAATATTGTTGTTATACTCAAAATTGTAAGAAAACAGGGTTAAAACACAAGTATACAAGAAACCTCACTTTCACGTATAGTACGACCATGAAAATTTGTACAGAAGATAAAAATGATAAACCCATAAAAAAATACAAAATTTGGGAATTTTCTACTCTATAGTTTATGAGATCAGCAAGGCTCTAGTTAGGGTCTAATTTACACCAAATTTGAGCTACAGAGAGCATCCTGGGGAGTTAATAGCCCAAATAAATTTTATTGGTCTTGTATTAACCTCCTCTATAATCCTGAGTAGTCACAAAGAAGATAATACCCTCTTAAGTACTGGCTATAAATTTCTTCCTTGCTACCCTATCTGGTCTACATACATAGTCTTGAGGAAAGATTGAACAAAAACAAAAAAATGACTCCAAAAAAAAAATCCCAATTCATTAATTCACTAATAATATATACATATACACCTATTCTACACGAAAATCCCCCATACCAATCATATTTTCTCAACTTAGATACTCAAATCCTATACTAGGCTTCACACAAGAACCTCCCAAAATGGGGTAAAACAGTTTTTCTAACATAAGAAGACTCAAATCACTTAATATCTCACCCAACAAACTTAAAATCAATCAAGGATAAGATATTGGGTTTTATTTGACCAATATTTACATATATTTGGCCTTTTGTTCACATATAGGTCTTATTTCATGCTTAAAGGATACTTAGACAAATTTGAAAATTTGAAAACCCAAAAATGGAGGGAAACTAACTTAGCACACCTAGACACGCTAAAACTCAACCAAGAACATGACAAACACATTCATATCATGAATATGCTCCTGCATCAATTACCACACTCGATGGCCACTAACTTGATGAACCGATGAACATTATCCACCTAAAGTGATATTACGCTTGAATGACTTGGTGTATTGTCTATAAGGATCATTTCAAGTTGTATCATTTTATCAATATTATTTATATTGTACATTTTTTACCATCTTATCATCATACCAACCTATCACTTTCCCTATCACCTATCCATTTTACCATACCTTCCCCATCAACCATGTTCATTTTTCCCTCCTTAATTGGCCCTATGACTTTTATTCTATTTCATTTGATTCCATTACCACTTACCACAAGAAGATACAAATTCAATTTCAGTATTTTTTTCACACATTCCAAATAGAGGTAGTGTTTTGGAGTAGTATGATAGACATTTGGTAGTTGCATCTTTCATTTCTTGTTCTATTCTCTCTATGAAGTGTACCTGATTATAACCACCTATGGGCAAATTAGTGTCTACCCAATATTGTCACTAATTATAATTTCCTATGGGTAAATTAGCGTCATTGACATAGCCCATTATTTCCTAAGTTATAATCACCTATGGGAAAACTGTGGAAAACACTTGTTTATCATTCCCTAATGTACCAATTAGCCATTATCTATGTTGTATTATGCCTTTATACCAACTATGCCTATTTTATTTGAATTGACTGCTACACTAGTTAGATTCCTCCACTATAAGGTGGAACTATAGTGACTTGAGGTCCTAATTTGGGACTATGTAGGTAGTGCTCAATACTTGTTGAGGTTCATTTAGTTACCCTTTCCACCATGCTCTTACCATTTTTTGAGAAACCTAAGCCACATTCTCATCATTTTGTGAGAAACCTAAGCCATGCTCTAATCATTTTGAGAGCAACCTAAGCCATGCTCTCTCCATTTCATGAGTAACCTAAGCCACATTCTCACTATTTTATGAACAACCTAATCCATGCTCTCACCATTTTATGAGCAACCTAAGCCACAGTCTCACCATTTTTTAAGCAACCTAAGCCATAATATCACCATTTTAAGAGCAACTTAAGCCATTATTTTGCTATTGTATGAGCAACCTAAGCCATACTCTCACCATTTTATGAGTAACCTAAGCCATGATCTTGCCATTTTGTGAGCAACCTAAGTAACGGTCTCACCATTTTATGAGTTTGAACCATCCGATGTCTCATCATTCTTGATCAAGTTGAGATACTTCAAAAATTCTAAAAACATTTGTAAAATCATTAGAAAAACCAAAAACATTGACCACTTCTATTATGCCCTTAACCATTGGTGTGTCTAGGGATATGTGTGGCTGAATTGTGGCTTATATACCTATTTTATTACTTATTATATTTCTCTATGTTCTTAGTTAGGTCAACATATGGAATAACATTGGCTAAGTAGACTATATATAAGATGTAATGGTTAATTTTTATTCATTATGTTAAGTATTCTGTTATTAGTGCATTGTTGTGGAAGTTGCCCCCTCGAAGTGGCTTTGCTATATTATCTAGTATTCTATTCTATTGTCAATTATTGTTGTGTGATATCTCATATTTAATTATTTTGTGCAATATAAAATCATTCTATGTGAATATTTAAGTAATTTCATTACAAGTTGTATCAAAGCTTCAATTTGGGTAAGTTTCACGTGGTGTTTTTTTTGGATCTAGTGAGGCATGGTTTTTAGGAGTGATGAGAGCGAAAAAACATAACTTGCAATATGTGAAGTATTAATTTTTTATATCAGTGCAGTACTGCTCAAAATACTTTTTTGAAAAAAAACAATAATAAAAAAATTATAGAAAAGAATATTCTTCTTGCATAATTGACATCTTTGGATTCATCTCAGTGAGATGATCACAATGGTATATTCTATTGGTACACTTTTTTGGTACTAAAAATTTTACCCTAATTCACAAAGGCAGTCATTAAATTCATCTTGACAAGGTGATTAAAATGGTACCATTTCATGGTACACTTTTTTGGGATCAAAACCCTCCTAGGGTTGGTATATGGTAGGTCTGGGTACTCAAGGAAGAAAAGGGGGCAAGAAACTCCTAAGACTCCTATTGATGACATGGATTCTAAAACTTTAGATCTAGTGGGTTTTTAGCTTCAAGTAGACATAAAGAACTTGGTGAGGCATGATGACTTTGTTGCAGTCCAAGATGGTGTTTCAAGGATGCACAAAGAGATTAATAGGGTTCACAATGAATTTTAGCATATCGCTACGCAATTGGCTACCCTTACATCTTAGTTTTGGCCTAACAACCCTCCACTTCAGCATTCAAATCCCACTCTCAACAACTCTCATGGTGGTATGAAACTAATGTTGCCAAAAGTGGACATGTATAATTTTTATGGTAAGGATCCTCTCACTTAGATTACCCAAATTAAGAATTTATTTGAGCTACATCAAACCCCTAGTTCTCAGAGGGTGATAGTGGCATCACTGTATCTGGAACTTGAGAAATTCATTTGGTATCATTAGTTATGTGCTTAAAAGAAAAGGAATGGTGCTCCTATTACCTAGACTATTTTTATTAAGGAGTTGTCAGCTCACTATCAAAATAATGTATCTGAGAACTATTTCAACCAATTAGACAAGATGTAGCAAAAAAGAATTGTGAAGGATTATATTCATCAATTTCAAAATCTCTCTTTGCGGGTTGAAAATATCACTAAGAAAAATTTGACTGATCTATTTTTGGGTGGCCTAAAATATAGCATCCAATTTGAGGTTTGAATGTTTAACCCAACATCTATAGTAGAAGCTATCCCTAAGGCACATATGATAGAAGAAAAAGAGATGGTCAAAAGGAAAACTTTCACTATTGGTCATGATCACAACTTTCCCTCACCATCATTTCCATAGCCCACCAAATTAACACAATGACAAATTGAGTAGAAGTGAGCCAAAGGGTTGTGTTATGGTTGTGAAAAAAAATGGAGCAAAGACCATTGTTGTGCTAAAAATAAGTTGTTTTACATTGAGGGTGCCAATGACAATGAAGATGATGTAGAAGTACATGATGAGGATGTAAAATTTCCTGAGGAGGAATCTAAAAACTATTAGCCTACTATTTATTATCATGCCCTTTCAAGTATTAGTACTCCCTAAACTCTTAAGGTGATGGGTTTATTCAATAAATAGAAGGTCACTGTATTGATTGATTTTGGGAGCACACACAACTTCATCCACAGTAAGTTGAATACTCATTTGAACTATTTTATTTATCCAACTCTAGAATTTTAGGTTATGATTGTAGATGGTAGTACTATCAACTATTCAATAAAATGTCATAGTATTAAGTTGGCCATGGGAGACTACTTATTGGATTATCTTATGTTTTCCATTCCCATGGGTGGAGCTAATATTGTTTTGGGATTCCAATGGCTCAACACTTTGAGCACTATTGAGATGAATTTTCAATAATTATTCATGCATTTTCATTCTGAAGAAATAACATTTGAGCTAAGGAGATTAAAGGCTAAATCTTCACAACTTGTTAGCTCCATCAAATGACAAAGATTATTTATAAGGGTGCTGAGGGATTTGTAGCTCGCTTGTTTTCTATGGAAGTACAACTAACTCAACCATCTCCACCTCTTGATCTACAACAAATAATTGATGCTCATTTTATTACTTTTGAAGACATGCCAAAAGGAATTCCACCTAGATACATGCATGATCATGTTATCACACTTATTCTTGGTAGTACACCACCCAACATCAAGCCATATAGGTATCTCTATGCCCAAAAAAGTGAAATTGAAAATATGGTACAAGAGATGTTGGATATAAGAATCATTAACCATAGCCAAAGTGAATACTCTTCATGAGTTGTCATGGTGAGAAAGAAATATGACACCTAGAGGATGTGCCCTGACTATAGAAAAATAAACAAGTACACTATCAAAGATAAGTTTTTGATTCCTATCATTGATGATTTTCTAGATGAATTTAATGGTTCTCTTTATTTTACCAATTTAGATCTGTGTTTTGGGTATCATCAAATCTGGATCCGTGATGAAGACATACCCAAAACTACTTTCAGGACTCATGAGGGCCATTATGAGTTTCTGGTTATGCTTTTTGGTCTAAAAAATGCACCATTTACTTTTCAAAGTTTGATGAATACTATTTTTAAGCCATTTTTTAGCAAATTTATTCTAGTATTCTTTAATGATATCTTCATTTATAGTAAAAATTGGGAAGACCATTTGCAATATGTAAAATAGGTACTCTCCATTTTAAAGAAAAATCAATTGTATGCCAAACCTTCCAAATGAACTTTTGAGGTTGGTGAGGTTGAATGTTTGGGTCATCTAGTGTCTTATGAAGGAGTGAAATTGGATCCTAAGAAAATCCAAACAATGGTAGATTGGCCAATTCCTAAGACACTTAAGCAACTCTAGGGATTTTTGGGGCTTACTAGTTACTATCACAGGTTTGTCAAAAATTATGGTAGTATTATAGCCCCACTCAATTATTTTTTAAATAAATACTCCTTTTAATGCAATGATATAGCTATCTAGCCACTCTCTATGTGCACTACTCTAGTATTGACCACTCTTGATTTTTCTAAAAATTTTATGGTTAAATGTGATGCATCTAGGTATGGTATAGGTGTTGTACTCATGCAAGAAGGTAGAACACTTGTATTTGAAAGTTGTCAATTAAAGGTTAAAAATCAACATAAGCCCATTTATGAGAAGGAAATGATGGCCATTTTGCATGCATTTAAACAATGGAGACCTTATTTGATGGGTCATCACTTTTAGGTAAAGACTGATCATGATAGTCTCAAATATTTTTTAGAACAAAGGTTGTCATCTGAAGAATAATAGAAATGAGTAGCTAACATGTTAGGCTATGATTTTGAAATAGTATAAAAAAGGCAAGGATAATGTGGTGGTAGATGCACTATCCAGAAAAGATAAATCAGTTGAGGAATTATTATGTGCCATAAACATTTTGTAGGTAGATTGGCTAGAGAAAGCATGATTAGAATGGGAACATGATTGTACTACCCATGATTTAATTCAAAATCTTTAGTATGGTTTAGGTGTATTTGAAAAATTCACATGGAAAGGTAATGCATTATGGTATAAATAAAAATTATACCCATGTAATAATTCTCTTCTTAAACAAAAAATCCTTCAAGAACTTCATGCAACTCCAATTGGGGGTCATTCAAGATTTTTGAAAACCTATCATCGAATCAAGCAAATTTTGCTGAGAAGGTCTCAAGGGGGATGTCCAAAAATATGTGGCTGAATGTATTATATGTCAATAAAATAAAGGTGAAACCATCAAAAACCTAGGTCTTTTATAGCCTTTATCCATCCCTAGCTAGTGTTGGGAAGAGGTATCTGTAGCTTTCATTATAGGGTTACCAAGATATAAGGGTCAAAATGTTATCATGGTTGTTTTAGATCATCTCAATAAGTATGCTCATTTTTATTCATTATCCCAACCATTTGTTTCTAGTAAAGTAGCTATTGCTTTTCTTAATATAGTTCAAAAAATGCATGGGACGCCTAAGATCATGGTTAGTGATATAGATCCCATTTTTACTAGTAGTTTTTGGATTGAGTAATTAACATGTTTGGGCACCCAATTGGCTCATATTTCATCTTATCATCTTCAATTTGATGGACAAACTGAGATAGTCAACAAATGTCTGGAAGGATATCTCCATTATTTTGTTTTTGATAAACAAGATAAATGGGTTCATTGACTGCCACTTGCTTAATGGTGGTATAATACTTATGTTCATAGTTCTTCCAAAATGTCTCCTTTTGTGGCACTATATAGATAACGCCCTTCATCCATCACTTTAACCTTGAAGGTCCATCCTAGGGTTCCTATAGTTGAATAACATATTCACCATCAACATGAGGTCCTTCCAAGTTTGTATGAAAATTTAGCTATGGCCCAAAATTGCATGAAGCAATAGGTAGATCAACATAGAAGTAAGAGGCATTTTGACATTAATGATTGGGTCTTTGTTCTCTTATAGCCATACAAACAAATATCATTAAATAAAAAAAAAGGATATGAAGCTGACCCCGAAGTATTATGGGCCTTATAAGATCTTATTGAAAAATTGGCAATATGGCCTACAAGTTAGAGTTTCATTCATCCACTTGCATACATCCATTATTTCATGTATCATGCCTAAAGAAAGTCATTAGACATATACTTGTCATTAAAATAGAATTACTAGATTTGGATGAGGAAGGTAGAGTTGTTCTTTATCCTGAGGCGATCCTTTAAAGACACACCAAGCAGTTGCATTCTAGAGCAATTATAGAGTACATGATCAAATGGAAGAATCTGCTATGTGAAGTTTCAACTTGGGAGGATGAAGCATTTGTGCAATAGCATCCAAAGTTGTCACAACATTGAGGAAAATGTTTTTCTTAATGGTAGGGGCTTGTTACACCCTTAACCATTGGTGTGTCTAGGGATATGTGTGGCCAAATTGTGACTTACATACCTCTTTTATTTACTTGTTACATTTCTCTATGTTCTTAGTTAGATCAGCCTATAGAATAACCTTGGATAAGTAGGCTATATATAGGAGGTAGTGGTTAGTATTTATTCATTAGGTTAAGTATTATGTTATTAGTGCATTTTTGTGGAGGTTTCCCACTCGAAGTGGCTTTACTATATTATCTAGTATTTTGTTTTGTTGTCAATTATCATTGTGTGATCTCTCATATTTGCTTATTATGTGTAATACAAAATCATTTTGTGTGAATATCTAAGTAATTTAATTACAACTTCTTTGCCTTAAGGATTATAGGAAACCTTACTCAGTTACATGCACAATTATATGTGACTTAGTTTCCCCATATTTTTTGGCCTTTTCTCTCATGCACTTACCATTTTGCAAGACCATTCATATTCATCTATCACATCCATTTTGTTTATTTTCATCAGTTATTATTTCTTCCCATTTCTTAGGAGAACTAAATTTGGCCTAAAGTTTTTGTTGGATATTACATCCATGGAACTATGTAGTCATCATCCACTTACCTAGTGCATATGGAAATAAATCGACCACCCCCTTCCTTTTATTATATCCTCCCCATCACGTTTATTTGATAAGTTGTCACCTATTTTCTAATGGCAATGTTTGTTGTGTTGTTTCTACTAACATTAGGACTAACTATTATTTATTTTTTTACTTATTTTATTTCTTGTTTGTGTGCCTATTTGTTTTCTTTCAGCATTATTACCTTGATTCAGTTTATGTGCATTCATTAGGTGATTTATTGTGCATTTATACTTGAATCCATCCATATTAATATGTTTACATTGTCATCATAGTTTTTATCATTGGTGCATTATTTTATATTGAGTATTGAATTTTGGAAGTCAGTCCTTATACATATATTAGTTTAGTCCTCATGGTGTTCTATCATGAGGCTCACTGTTAAGTGTTACAACAAAAATTAGCTTCAATAAGTCTACTCAGAAAGGGTGGTATCAACATCTCCTCAACACTAGCATCCCAATCATATACCAAATAGATTAATTAACCATGAAATAATTTCAACTTTTCTTATTTTAGATGAGCATCTCCCTACTATCTAGTTGTTCTAATTCATCATTACCCTTTGTGTTAAATCACCATCATCATAATCATCATCATCATCATCATCATCATCATCATCATCATCATCATCATCATCATCATCATCATCATCTTCCATTCAATCATATTTTCCATAATCAGGGTTCAATGATTATAACCACCTATGGGAAAATCATTGTACACAATCCGTCCTGCATTTCTGAATGATTATAACCACCTTTGGGTAAATCATTATGTTATCACCAAATTTACTTTCTTTTTCCCAAACAGGGGCATGCTTTTTTATTTTTGTCTATCCTAACTGGGGTAACTCCATCTTATCAATGGTTATAAACACTTTTCAACAAATCATTGTGTTATCATAACACATTACCACTATTAGGGTACAATGCTTATAACCAGCTTTGGGCAAACCATTGTACACCATCCCACTTGTATTCTCAATGATTTTAACTACTTTTTCAAGCTCAATGTGTTTTCACCCTATCATCTTCCTTTATTTGGTTCCTTCATTTTGATTCTTTCTTTTTGAGGGATCATTTGCTGACCTACTTGTGCAAATGTTCCCTTGAGGGGGCATCATACAGTTCATCAATTGCCATTAAGTTGTAAGCATATAGGACCTTTTCAATCTTTTAGAATATGTTACTATGTTTATAGCTTGTAATGCCTTTGCAAATAGGGGTAAACTGTAGAATCCTAAAATTAGCCATCGATAAACTCTAACTAGGCTTTTGACCAATTTATATCAAAGTGAACAATTGGACTAAAACACTAAAACACATTAAATGAGTTGAAATTGATATATTCAAGTGCCAATTTTGGCTAGGGTATCATTAAATTAGGAAATACAATTTATGAGATAGCTAACTTTGATCAAATCATTTTGAGTCAAAATGGAATTTTTACACCTAGGCACTCTGAATTACTCTATTCTACCAAATTTATTACACAAGACTCTTGCATTTGTTATTTTATTTTGGAAACATCCTAAATGGGATAACGAACCTAATGCATTTGACATTGCATCCTAATTCTAATCCACTCAAATTTTAAGTTAGTAATGAGACATTTTGACCAATTTGATTAACTTTTGCATCAAAGGGCCAAAATTTACACCAAAGTGACTAATCATGCATAAAGCTAATTAATTCAAATCATGAGCCTAATTAATAATTCCATGGATCTTTTTGAATATTTCTTTTTTGAAATGAATATTGAATATCTACATCATCAAATGACATCATTTATTAGGAAGATATCCATAGGCCATAAATGCATAAAATATCTCATCAAGCCACCCCATGACTCATTAAGACCCTCCATGACTCTTTGTTACCTCTCTATCCCAAATATTTATCAAGTCATTTATTGATTTTTGCTTCAAAAATTGAATAGATTTTTAGCCACACATTTTCATTTTGAGATAGATGGTTCAGGTTCATTTTGACCATTTTAAAAATCTATAAATAGGAGGCCTTGCCTATTGAATTTGAAACTTGGATAATGCAAGGTTATAATGAAAAAATAATTCTAAAAGCCATTGCAATTATTGTTATAATTCCAAATTATATATCTAAGACAAAAACCAAATCCATCACAAAGGTGCCAAGGAGAAGAGGAGATAGCCAAGCCTCCTTTGATGAAGACTCATTGAGCACAAGCTGATCAAGTCACTTCAACAAGTTATTTGGAACATCCAAGGAAGGTGAAGGATTTCTTTGTCTTTACATTCTATTTATGTTTCTCATTTGGTTTTTTTAATATGATCCCCCCCTTGAGATAGGATTAGGGTGTTAGCTTATTGTTTTCTTTATTTGAGTTTTATTTCATTCACTAACACCATAATAATCTCCTCCTATTGCAATCATATATTCATAATAATAACATTGACTATATGGACCTCTCAAGAATGAGATGATTCGAGTTTGTTATCATCATATTTGGTAAAAGGGGCATGGTTAGGAAAAGGTTTATGAAAGATGTCAAGGGACTGATTTGGGGGTGTATTAGGATTATCAAATACAAGTTTTCCATTATAAATCATATTTTGGATAATATTTTGAAAGGTGTTTCACCTAATAACATCATGTCCAAGGACATGGTAAAAAGCAATAGATCATTCTCATTATATCAACTAGGTGTAGGGTGAGAAGAATCAAATTGTTGGGGAGGTTTGATGGGAGGAAATTGTATAATGTTAGATTTTAGTAATTTGTCAAAACTAAAGCATAAGACTCCCCTATTAGAGTGTATTATTTTGGTGCAACTCAATTTTAATTTTAGTTTAGTTGGTTGGAAGAGTTAAAGGAATTGGTTGGGTTGCATTGGTTTATAGTTGGAGGTGGAGAAGTTTTGAGGACAAATGAGATTTTGGATGCCTTTGGTTTGGTTTCGAGATGGTTTTGACTGAGGAAGGGTCATTGGATTTAAATCTAGAATTTGTGTTTCTAATTTTAAATTTCCCTTCATCAATGGATTTGATTTCTAGTTTACATGCCATGGTGAAATCTTCATCAAAATTATTGAAAGTTTGAACTTGAAGAGTGGGGGAAATGTTTTTAGCACAACACCAAGATAAAATCTCAATCAACTTGATTTGGGGAAAATATAAAGATATTTGGTTGATAAGACCTATCCATTATGCTACAAAATCATTAATTGATTCATCATCAAATTGCCTGATGGAGTAGAGGTCGATAATAGAAACCTTCTTAGATATATTTACTAAGAAATGATATAAAAAGATTTGGTCAAGTTGGGAAAAGGAGAATATGGATTGCTTGGTGAGATCATTATACCAATCTAAGGTTGGTCAAGATAAAGACATGGGAAAGGTGCGAAGGAGAAGAGCATTGTCATATGCAATCAAGTAACAAGAATGCTAAAATAATTTTAAGTGTTGTTGGGGGTCCTCCTTGAATTAAAATTTGGAAAAATTGGGTAGTTCCCATTGAAGAGGATAAGGTTGGATATGAATGTGTGAGTGAATAGGTTTATTACATATTTGATCATAAGATAAAAGGTTATGAGCCCTGAAGATGGATGACTCTAGGGTGGCCATTTTATCCATCAACATTTTGAAAAAATCTGTTTGAGGTTGGGAAGATCCATAATTAGGTGGTAAGTTTTATTGAGTTTGGGTGGATGCAATGTATGGATAAGTGGTACAAGGTTGAGAAGATACCATATATTTATATGTGGTCATTGAAGGTTGGGATGATTCCACATAAGGGTTAATAGGCACAAAAGGTTGAGTAGAAGGTGTTATGTATCCTTGTGAATTAGGAACATATTAGTAGGATGTCATGGGTATTTTTTAGGGATTGATATGGGTTGATTTGGAGGTAAGAATGGGTTGGTAGTTGGTTGGGTTTGAGTGGTAACACTTTTTCTAATAGCTGGAAGGGTATTAGGTATGGAAAGCACCAAATTTTGAAGTGAAGTGGAAATTGGTGGGTTGGTAGTGATAAGTGGAATAATAGAGATAGGGGTGGAAGATATCTCTATGGCAGATGAGGTATGGGAAAAAAGAGGTGAGGTTTCCCATATGTTGGAGGTGTTGGTTTGTGTAGGATGTGTTTGGATATTGGTTAGGATGTTGGATTGAGTTTAGCTAGTGGTAGTGGATGGGATATTTGTGGTTGAGGATGCTTGTGTGATCAAAGGTTAGGTAGAGGTAGCACCAACCAAAATATGTGGAGGCATACTATAAGCTGGATCTATATGAAGAACTGAAGCAATAGGGGTATGGTAAGATAAGATGTTAAGGTAATGTTGGAGAGACATAGGGTTATTATCAAGGAAGGTAGTGAAATCAACATCACCCTCAACAACTATCTGAGGCATGGTAGGAGGGGGAGAATGATGAGGATAAACCTCAACATCTAAATTATACTCCATAGAGGAGGAGGAAGAGGAATATGTTTCTTGGTAAGTTTGATTCCTCAGCTGTTGTCTAGTAAAGACCATGTGAGGAATAGAAAAGAAATGATGAAAATCTCATAACTCAAACACAAAGCAAGTAAAATAACAAGATCTCAAGGAAATAAAAACATACACTAAAGTGTATTTAAAAAATTAGGATTTTTTTTAGATCGCTTTTAGCTTATGCCTTAGAAAGTGTGAAGAAGAAATTTGGTTTGTAGATTAGGTACTAAAGAGGAAATTTAAGGTTAGTTTCAAGTATTAAAGGCTCTTAAAAAGAATCAGTATCGAATGTCAATACGTGGCTTGATATTGGGGCCTATGCACTCAATTCACACACTAAAACAATAAGGGTGTTAGGTGCTTAGCTAAGATATATTGAATTTTAGATTTTATACTCAACTAGAGAGATGAGTTGGTTCTCCCCTTGGTAATGACCTCCAAGTAGGATTTCTAGGAAAGGGTAAGGTTACTGCTAGGTGATGAAATCTTCGTTGGGCCTTGTCTCAAGTTTTTTTTGATGTGTTGATTGATTATGTGGTTTGTTAAAGTATGTGATAACAAGAGTGAAACTATTATTTATTACTTTTACCTTTAAGTTACTAAATGAATTATAAACAAGCAAGTAATCAATGTATGCAAGGTTTATTTTAAGCCCAAAAAAATTTTAGATTTTGTTATATGAGCATATAATAAAGGAAAAAAAGGGCACCTAGATGATGGTAGGGTCCCACTAGGCATGCCAAATATTTTCTATTAATTTTTGCTCTTATTTTAATTTTAGAATAAGATTAAAAACTAGTAATAATGGTGTGGTAGAAATACCTAGTTGTTATTCGTGCATGATCCAAATGAATGTGGAGAGCTCCATTTTGTATTGGAAGGATTACCTATAGATAAGAAAAAACTAACAAAAAGGGTTGTTATAAAGATAGTTAGGTGGACTACTTAGTGTGAGCTATGTTGTCCCAAAAAATGTCAGCTCATTTTTAGGACAACATATGAACTATTCTAGTTCAATAGGCCAAACTTATCTCTTCCCTTCTCAAAAATTGTTATAAGCATTCAAATTCTTCATTATTCAAGCTTTTTCAGTTCTATGGACTCAATTCTACAGACTCATTTCTACAGACTCTATAGGTTCATTTCTACGGACTCTATAGGAGAGAAACAAGTTCAACACTTAGCCATTTTTTTCTATTAGGAAGTTCAAAAGACCATCTTTAAAGGCCCCAAAGAGTGATTTACCTTTGGAAAATATCAAACCTCAAAGAGCAGTGGAAGTTGCCAAGTGTCGTCTACCAAGACACAGTTTCTAGTAAAGTTTCAAAGCAACGAAATGTGCCACGTGTCTCATTATAACTCAACAGAGTGTGACAAGTGTCTACATCTACATTTCAAGTTTCTAATAAGTTTCAAAGCTTATTTAAATAATCTTCTCTCAAAGACCAGTGGAAGCTACCAAGTGTCATCTACTAAGACACATTATGATTTACTTCTCAAAACAACAGAAGTCGCCACATGTCCCATTATAACTCAGTGGAAGCTACCAAGTGTCAGCATCCACAACTTCTTCATTTTGTTTTGTAAAGACTATGGTGGGCCCCAGGTGAGTTGCTAAAACTTAGTATAATGTGACAAGTGTCATCATCTGCATGAATCCAAATGAGTCCCAAATGTTTCTATAGTGTCTCTAAGAGCTCGATGGAAGCTGCCACATGTCATCTTCCATAGGACTCTCAAAATGTATCTAAAGCTTCATATAACATGCCATGTGTCCTAATAAAACTTAGTGGAGTGTGACAAGTGTCTATGTATACATTTCTTATAAACTATAAAGCTTCTTTCAATAAGCCTCTCTCAAATTTCCTCAAAGGGTGCCATGTGGCAATTGTGGAAGGTTTTAATGTGTTTCTAAAAAGTAGTGGAAGTCACCATGTGTCCTTTGTAAATTCCAGTGGAAGCTACCAAGTGTCCTCATCTATTTCACATCAAAAAATACCACGTATCACTTGTTAAGATTAGCAAGAATTAGCCTCAAGCAAAGAAAGAAGCAGTGACAAATGATTCCAAAGGCAAGTTCAAAGAAGCGATTGAATAGGGAAGTAATGAATGTTCACAAGTAACATATGGTTAAAATAAAGTAGTGACCAATGATGTCCCCATAGACATCAAATTTAAGGTGATGGGATATCTATTCAAATTTAAATATGGCATAGACCCTATGAACAAATTCAGCAACTGACCAAAGAGATAGCCTGAGAGCTCAGATCACACAGATAAGGAAGAAATACAACAAGGAAAGGGGGAATGATGGAGAAAGATCAAAAATATTTGCACATGGGACATGTTTCTAAAATGTAAAATAGCCCACCAAGTGGACATCAAAGAGCACAAACATTCGATGGCATGGCCTATTTTTTTGCATTGAGTAAAGCGAACAACTATGCACACATTAGGAAACACATCAGGTGGCCCATATTAAAAACCAACACTCGATCCTAGCATAACCCATAAATAGAATTTAAATTTCATTGAAGGCATTGAATGTGTCATAGGACATTTTTGTGAAACAAAGTGTCCAAGTCTTTTTTGGAGTACTATATATTGGACTCTCTCTTATTATTTTAGGGGATCTCTCGGTTATCAAAAAAATAAAACTCTGCCCAAATTGAAAGGTATTAGTGAGACTTTGAGATTAGATTGTTGATCATATTTCGTTATTTGAATAAGAAAACAAGTGACTTTTCAGACTTTATGCTGGAATAGCTTGGTTGTTGGGAAAATTGTTCTTATGTCTGTTTTCTTAATATGTTTTTTGTCCATCTAGTTAAATAAGTAGAATTAGTGAAAGTAATCAGGAAGGTGTCCTGAAGCTGGCTATGGAGAGACTTTGTGCTACCACAATTACCTTTAGTTTGTCTATTTTATATTTCTATGTAAAGGATCTTGAGATGACTTTGTGCCCTCATTATCCTTTGTATTTCACTCTTTAGCGGTTGAGGTGGAGACTTTGTGCTACATTACATCTTGTTGTGTTACTGTGCCCTATTATAGTTACTTGTCATCACCTAAAAGGTTCTTGTTGTCTACTAAATAGCACTTATAAAAGAAGAGGAATGCCTTCTATCATTTCATCAATATTTATCCCTTGATTGGTGAACATCATCTCTAAAAAAAGAGAGATGGATGGTGTTATCTTACCCCTGAGTGTTATTTTTAGCTTATTTATAGTAGATTAACATATATTTATAACCCCTTCATACTTATAAGGAACCTCCCCTTGATGAGAGGAGAGATTTGTCCCCTTTTGATGTGGTAAACATGCACATTTGGCCAACCAATCTTCCTTGTTGTGTTTGATTAGACCTATTTTACTCATCAATATGTTGGTGACAAAATATTCACCTTACAGTTTTTGGTGACTCCATTGGGGATTCAAACAAGCAGTTCTTATCCTTATCTATTATAGACTCTAGAGACTCTATTCCATATCTTACCCATTATCATTATAGCCTTACCATCTTCTTGCATCTCCATTATATTATCTGGTCTGCAAAACTAGAGCCACTATGGAAGAACGCGCAGTTTGAAGCCTCAAGCTTCTAGCTGAAGTAGTGCTAGTTATTTTCCATTTTTATTTTTACACTATGGAAAATCCATAGTATACATGAATCCAAAGGGCTAAAGGTATTGTTGACCCTATATTTGAGTTGGTACAATAAAGTAATTTTGATCTATTTCCTTCACCAACTCACCTCCAATGAACCAAGAGCTTTCCTCCTACTAAAAGTTAAGTCTCCATTATCGAGCAAAGCATTTATTTCCACTATTAATAAAGATTTGTCAATACTTACCCCTCTGAGATTTTTTATTCTACCTTTCCATAGTCATACAATGGCAGTTCAGGGCCCTTGGGGTAACTCTTTTGGCCCACTCAATTTAACTCCACCTCTACATGAGCTACCACACAGTTCAAGGAAAAAATTCCCCAAGTTCTATATTGATGGGAAAGTTCATCCTGATGAACATATTGCAGCCTTTAGCATAGCCTGTGGCATAATAGGTGTAGAGTATGAGGATGTATCAATCAAGTTGTTCATGGAAACTTTACAAGGTGCTACTGTAGACTGGTTCTATCATCTACAGGCCCAGACTATGACTAATTGGAACACTTTCAAAGCTAAATTTGTAGCCAGATTCAAGCCTCCAGAAGAGGTGCATGCCCTACCAGATCAACTCACACAAATGAAGAAAGAGCCTCATGAACCAATGAGGGATTTCATAGCCAATTTTGATAAGTTGAGGAACATGATTCCTGTAATTACTCAGCCTACACTTGAGAATCTTAAATGTTTCTTCATCAACTCTTAGCTGCCTAAAGTGAGTTTTCTACTAAGACGTCCTGGCCAAATAGACCTTAATGTAGCTCAATATTTGGCCACTGAGGTGGAAGATGACCCTTATCTTGGTAGGAAAGACAAGGAGAGATCCTAATAGAGGTAAATCTTCCTCATCTTTTGAATATACATCTATAGGTACCACTGATCCAATGGTGTAAAAACTAGCAAATGAGTTGCTAGCTCTCAGGAAGCAAATGGCACAAAGGATATTTTTAGCTCCTTCATATAGAGATATGGCAAGAAGGACATTCCCCAGTCATTCATACCAAGGCAATGCTGCCAAGAATCAAGGACAACCAAATCATCTTCCTCCCCCATAGGGAAAACTTGCCATTAAAGCACCCCCAACCAATTCAATAGTTGGATATCTCAAAATAGAATTCGATTTCTCTTTCCATCTTGAATTGAACCAAGAAAATGATGTTGATCTCCTTTTAGAAGGCCAATAAGAAATAGTTGGTGAATCCAATATTGGTTTCCACAGTTGATGGATCATATGTTGTATTCACTCAGTCCCAAAACTAGTCAGCCCAGCAAGCTTATAAAGGAAAAATAGAGGAAATTTCTCATCCTACAATTTCAATTTCTAAATGAGAAACTTCTCTACCTTTCTAGTTAAAGGACCCAGTGAGTAATAAAAAGGTAAGTACATCAAGTATTCCTCCATCTTCAAATTTAATTCCATAGACTAGTACCACCCCTCCTAAAAACTAGAAATATGAACTCCCTTCCTCTATTTCTAATCCATTTCAGTCATTTGACATAATCGACCATGTAAAGAAAACCAAAATTAAAATGTCTAAATTTGAATTCTTACAATCCAATCCTGAGCAGTTGGATAGGTTAGTTTAGAGTGTCAAGAAAAAAGCTATTCCTGCAGGACAAGATGTTAAAAAGGTAACTCATGATCCCCCAAAGAACATGTACATCCCAAACAATCTTGTCATTACTCCTCTAGCTGCCCCTATGAAAATAGAGCCTTTCTATGTTTCTCTATTAATAAATGGTCACAAATCGAGGAACTACATCATTGATTCTGGTGCATCTGACAATGTCATGCCTACCAAAGTGGTAGAAACTCTCAAACTCGCACTGACCAAAACCTTTTGGAGATGTTTCTCCATGGAGAATAAATAAGTACCTCTACTAGGACAAATCAAGGATTCCTAATTTGCATTTGTAGCATTCTCAGATAAAATAATCAAGATGACAGTCATGTGGCCGATGTCACAACCTCATATGGCATTCTTCTGGGGTGAAATTTATGCAAAGATGTTGGTGGAGAATTGAGCATAGACCTGTCTGAAGCAAGTATCCCTATCAAAGGCATCATGTAGAGGTTGCTTCTTGAAAAGGAATCAAAATATGTTGTCACTCAAACATCAGCCCCTAAAGCTCAAATTCTATTTGAATCTTTAGGCATGGGTAACTACTTCTTAAGCATAGAGGATATTCATGTTTTGGCCGATAAAAGTCTTGTAGCTGGTGATCTAGGAATTGACTCAGATGAGACATCAAAAGAATTGGTAGTGTGTAGTACAGATGAAAAAAGATCTTCCCTCTCTAATGAAGCAAAATCTAATAGAAGATTAATTTTTGATGGTGTTTAGATCCTGGAATTCGATGGTAGAAATTCTTCTACCAACTCAAGGGCTGGAATTGTCTTGATATCTCCTTAAGGAGATATTTTTACTTCTTCATACAAGTTGTAGTTCAGCAACACCAACAACACAACTAAGTACCAATCTATATTGCTTAGATTGAAGGCTGCTTGAGATAAGGGCATCAAACTCCTTCATGCCAAAGGAGATGCTAAACTAGTGTTTTTTTAGGTAAGGAACTTGTATCAAACCAAAAATGAGAGATTACGCCACTACTAAAATCTAGTCTGGGATTAAATTGAAAGCTTTGATGCTTTCAGCATCTCTACCATACCTAGAGAATTTAACGACCAAGATGATACACTGGATATTTCAGCAAATCTCTTAGTTCCTCACCTGGACTTCAAAGAAAATAGGTACACTATCAAATTGATCTTTCGACCAAGTGTGCCTAATAATGCCAATCACTGGAAAGTGTTCAATGGTGACAACCAAATCATCACCTTTTTAGAACAAAAAGACAGCTTTAAACATCTTCACTTCAAAGGTAGTAAGCTCCAAAAACTTGAATTAGCTCCTGAAATGAATTCAGACACAAATGAAGCATTCCTACAACTAAAGGGGAATAAAATTCCCAAAGGACTAGTTTCTCTCGAGAAACTATTTAACAAAAATGATAGGTTCATCAAACAATAACAAATAGATTCAAGCTCCCCCCAGGGGTTTGATCAGATAAATTTGGGTACCAAGGAAAATCCCAAGATGGTGAACATTGGGAAGTGCTATACTCCAGAGGAGAAACTCAACTTTATTGACCTACTTCACCATTACATGGATGTTTTGGTGTAATCTTATGATGATCTAAAGTCACTCAGGCCTGAGGAAATTTACCATGAAATTCCTCTCAAGCATGATTCAGTGCCTTACTAGTAGAAATATCAGTAGTATAATCCAAAGATATTAGGTACTATTCTGTCTGAGATACAGAAAATGTTGAATGCTAGGATAATTTTCCTAATCCATCATTCCACATGGATTGCCAACATAGTTCCTATGAGGAAGAAGAATGGCAAAATTCACATCTCTGTGGATTTAAAGAATTTAAATCAATCATCTTGAAAAGATAACTATCATTTACCCATCATGGATCAAGTACTTTAGATAGTGATCGACTCAAAGATGTTATCAATGATAGATGGCTTCTCAGGATACAATCAAGTTGAAGTTAGTGAAGTAGACCAACACAAGACTACCTTCACCACACCTTGGGGCACCTTTGCATATCAAAGAATGCCATTTGGTCTGATAAATGCTAGTGCCACTTTTTAGAGAGCAATGGACTTTGCTTTCAAAGATGAAATGGGTAAGTTCATTATGGTATACCTTGATGATTTAATAGTTTTTTCCAAGCATCATCCTCATCATGTGCACCATTTACAACAAGTGCTAGAATGATGTCGTCAGAATGGCATTTTTCTAAACCCCAAGAAGTCTATCTTTAGAGTGACAGAAGGGAAGCTTCTCAGGCACATTGTATCTCAAGAAGGCATAAAGATTGACTCAAAGAGAGTCAAATCCATTCAGGAGCTTACTCTACCCATAAGTAAGCCAACGGTTCATTCTTCCTTTAGAAATGTGAATTTTTTGTGAAGATTCATTCTTGAGTTTGTCGAAAAGACTCACCACATTTTGGACATGATGAAGGGAAAGGCCACTTTCAGATGGACTAACAAAGGCAAGTCAGCATTTCAAGACATCAAGACAGCTATGGCCCATGCCCCAACTTTGGTTTGTCTAGATTACACCAAAGGTTTCATAATGTATAGTTATTCTTCTGAGCACACACTTTCAACAATTCTAGTTTAGTAGAATGATGAAAGTGTGGAATCTCCCATATCCTTCATGAGCTATCCTCTCAAAACTCATGAGCTAAAGTATTCAAACATGGAGAAGCATGTTTATGCAGTGGTTAAAGTAGTGAAACATTTTTGCTTTTACATTCTGAATTCCCACACTATCACCTTGGTTCCTGATACCACAGTTAAATCCATATTAACTCAGTAGGAGTTTGGAACCAAAAGGTTAAATTAGATTGCAAAAATCTAAGAGTTTGATCTAGTTATCAAATTGATAAAGCTGGTGTGAGAAAGGGGCCTTTGTCATTTTATTACTGACAATAGACCCAAGGAAGTAGGACATGAAGAAAAAGAAGTGGAAGACATGCCAACAGTCCTCTTTGTCTCCACCATGAATGAGTGGTATTCAAGTATTGATCATTTCCTTACCTACGGTGAGTGTCCTACCCACCTGTCTCATAAAGAAAGGAGGACTATTAAACTGAAAGCTACCAATTTTGTCCTCTGGGACAATGGCTTGTATAAGAGGAGCCTTGATGGAGTGTTCCTTTGTTGCATGGATAAAGAGTAGCAGAACCAACTTTTGAGGTCCTTCCACAATCTAGCTTATGGAGGACATTTTTTTGCTCTTGTAACTACCCACAAGATTCTTAGAGCCAGGTATTACTAGCCTACTTCATTTTAGGATGCATACAAATGGGTGCGTAAATGTGAATCATGTCAATAGTTCATGGGAAGACCCAAGCTAACTACTCTACCTCTCAATCTAGTGGTGATAGAAGAACCATTTCAGCAATGGGGAATTGATTTCATTAGTGCTATAAACCCATCCTCAAGTGATAGACATGATTATGTCCTCACAGCCATAGATTACTTCACCAAATGGGTGGAAGATTTTCCAACCAAACATGTTACTTCAAAAGTAGTATGCAATTTTCTCAAGGAGAACATCATTTTTAGGTTTGGGGTCCCAACCAAGATTGTCATAGACAACATAGCTTGTTTCACTTCCTAGGAGATTACTCAGTTCTATTTTTACTATGGGATTAGTCTCTCTGACTCTTTTGATTATTTTCCACAAGGAAATGGCCAAGCAGAATTGAGCAACAAGAACCTGGTGACCATCATCAGGAAACTAGTAGATGACAACCAATGAACCTGGCACAAAGCATTGTTTGATGCTTTATGGGAAGATAGAGTTACACCAAAAAAGGCAATTGGTATGTCTCCTTTCCAACTTTTTTATGGGCTCAATGTTGAGATACCAATCACCCTAGAATTTCCATCATTAAAATTGGCTAAGGCAATTAAAGATCAGACATATGAAAGTTCCATTGATAAGAGGATCATGTACTTGACTGAGCTGGATGAACAATGAACTATGGTGGTGGAATGAATTGCTGCAAATCAAGGTCTAGTGAAGAAGTTATTTGACCAGAAAGCAAAAGCCCATAATTTTCAAATTGGCGATCAAGTTTTGTTATGGGATAAGAGAAGAGAACCAAAGGGAATGCATGGGAAATTTGATTCCCTATGGAGAGGCCTATTTACTATTCATCAACTCAATGGTGAAAATATTTTCTTGTTGAAATATCAAGATGGCATGCCCTTTTCATTGGCTCACAGTGGGCAACATCTGAAGCACTTCAATCCTTGAAGTATCAGATAAGATCAACTTGTACATATGTATATTTATATAGTCTTTATTTTTGTTTCGTGCTTTTCATTTTCATTTTTTGGAGCCTTTCTTTTTGGGTAGCATGACTCCATAGCCCAATGGCATACTTCAAGGCACTAGAGATTTTGGTTTCTACTCCCCTCAGCTACTTCAAAATTTCAACTGAAGGAAGTTCCCTAAGTGGAGCCAGTTGTTATCCCCAAAAATGTTAGCTTATTTTTAGGACAACATATGAACTATTCTAGTTCAACAGGCTAAAATTATCTCTTCCCTTCTCAAAAATTGTTTTGGGCATTCAAATTCTTCATTATTCAAGCTTTTTCAATTCTATGGACTCTGCAAGCTTAAATCTATGGACTCTGCAGGTTCATTTCTATAGACTCTACAGGAGAGAAACAGGTTCAACACTTAGCCATTTTTTTCTATCAAGAAGTTTAAAAGACTATCTTTCAAGGCCCCGAAGAGCAATTTCCCTTTGAAAAAGATCAAACCTCAAAGAGCAATGGAAGCTGCCAAGTGTCATCTACTGAGACACAGTTTCTAGTAAAGTTTCAAAGCAACAAAATGTGCCACATGTCTCGTTATAACTCAGTAGAGTATGATAAGTGTCTACATCCATGTTTCAGGTTTCTAATAAGTTTCAAAGCTTATTTCAATAAGCTTCTCTCAAATACCAGTGGAAGCTTCCAAGTGTCATCCACTGAGACACATTATGATTTGCTTCTCAAAATAGTGGAAGCTGCCACATGTCCCATTATAACTCAGTGGAAGCTGCCAAGTGTCAGTGTTTGCAACTTCTTCCTTTTATTTTGTAAAGACTGGGGCAAGACCCAAGTGAGTTGATAAAACTTAGTGTAACATGACAAGTGCCATCATCCACATGAATCTAAATGAGTCTCAAATGTTTCTACAATGTCTCTAAGAGCTCGACAGAAGCCGCCACATGTCATCTTCCATAAGACTCTCAAAAGGTATCTAAAGCTTCACAAAACATGCCACATGTCTTGATAAAACTTAGTGGAGTGTGACAAGTGTTTGCATCTGCATTTCTTATAAACTATAAAGATTCTTTCAATAAGCCTCTCTCAGATTTCCTCAAAGGATGCCATGTGGCAACTACGAAAGGTTTTAATATGTGTTTCTTAAAAGTAGCAGAAGTCACCATGTGTCCTAAAAAGTAGCGACGAATGATTCCAAAGGCAAGTTCAAAGAAGTGATTGAATAGGGAAGCGATGAACGTTCACAAGTATAATATGGTTCAAATAAAGTAGTGACCAATGACATCCCCACAAACATCAAATTTAAGGTGGTGGGATATCTGTTAAAATTTAAATATGGCACAGACCCTATGAACAAATTTAGTGACCGGCCAAAGAGATATCCCGAGAGCTTAGATCACACAGATAAGGAAGAAATATAGTAAGGAAAATGGGAATGATGGAGAAATATAAAAAATATCTATGCATGGGATATGTTTCTAGAAATTAAAATAACCCACCAAGTGGACATCAGAGAGCATGAACATTCAATGGCATAACCTATTTTTTTGCATTAAGTAAAGCAAACAACTATGCACACATCATGAAACACATCAGGTGGCCCATATTAAAAATTAACACTCGATCCCAGCATAGCCCATGGATAGAATTTAAGATGCATTGAAGGCATTGAATGCATCATAAGACATTTTTGTGAAACAAAGCACCCAAGTCTTTCTTGGAGCAATATATATTAGACTCTCTCTTATTATTTTAGGGGGATCTCTCAATTATCAAAAAAACAAAACTTTGACCAAATTGAAAGGCATTACTGAGACTTTGAGCTCAGATTATTGATCATATTTCATTATTTGAATAAGAAAATAAGTGACTTTTTAGACTTTGTGCTAGAATAGCTTGGTTTTTGGGGAAATTATTCTTATGTCTGTTTCCTTAATACATTTTTTAGCCATCTAATTAAATAAGAAGAATTAGTGAAAGTAATCAAGAAGGTGTCCTGAAGCCAGCTGTGGAGAGACTTTGTGCTACCACAATTATCTTTAGTTTGTCTATTTTTTGTTTCTATGTAAAAGATCTTGGGATGACTTTGTGCCCTCATTATCCTTCATATTTCACTCTTTGGATGTTGAGGTGGAGATTTTGTGCTACATTATATCCTATTATGTTACTGCGCCCTATTACAGTTACTTGTCATCACTTGAAAGGTTCCTATTGTTTGCTAAATATCACTTCTAAAAGAAGAGGAGTGCCTTTTATCATTTCATCAGGATTTATCCCTTGATTGGTGAACATCATCTTTGAAAAAAGAGAGATGGATGGTGTTATCATACCCCCAAGTGTTATTTTTAGCTTATTTATAGTAGATTAGCATACATTTATAACCCCTTAATACTTATAAGGAACCTCCCCTTGATGAGAGGAGAGATTTGTCCCCTTTTGATGTGGTAAACCTACACATTTGGCTAACCAATCTTCCTTGCTATGGTTGATCAGACCTATTTTACTCATCAGTACGCTGGTGACAAAATATTCACCCAACAAGCTAGATCCAAGAAGCATGAGCTTGTTAGGAGGCTATCAATCCATTATTTGATAATGATTAAGTTGAAAAATGTAAAAGTAAGCTACTTACATCAAACGATAAAAAGTAACTAAAATGAAATACAAGAAGATGAATGCTTGTTAGATAAAATAACTAAATATAGAAATAGCAAGTCAATATTAGTGCTAAAAGAGATTAGGTCAGGTTCAAAAAATTAGGTAGGGGTCTATGAATAGGTAGGAACATAGAAACTCAGGTTTCATGGAAGGTAGGGAGTTAGAAATAACTTGTTATTTCTTACCACAAGACCATTGACAGTCAAGGTGACCATTAGTGGTTAAGATGACTATTGGTGGTTGGGTAACCATCAACGGTTGGGGGTAACCATCAGTGGTTGTGTTAACCATTGGTGGTTGCCTATGGATTTCTAGAGGTGTTTAAAAAAGAGTTACAGACTAAATTAGTGATTAGGTAAGGATTTATTTAAGGGTATAGTTAGAAACAAGAGGTTGGAAGATAGGTGCATAAAGGTATAATGGAGAAGATAGGTTAGAAACTAGAATAATAAGATTAAAGTACAAATATACTAGTTGTTTGCTAAATGGTTGATGGTTGATGGCTAGAGAAATTTTGGGAGAGTAACATGTTAACTAGATATTTTGAATGAAACCAAAATCAGCTAGGCAGTCATGGGATTAAATTCCCTTCATTTAAATGGTAAAGCTACTATGATCTTATGTCTATTTATTCATAATAACTCACATCTTATAATTATTCACTAAATATACAAATTATACACAAATTGTTTTGATTAGAGGTGTTATACATTCATGTGCCATAACAAAGAGATTTTATAGAAAATAAGCAGTTGGTTTTGGAAATTTGTTTAGAATCTTAGTTAGTTCTAGGAATAAATAAAAATGAATATATGGTTTAGGAAGAAAATAAATATAATACATGCACTTCACAATAAATAGTTTGCAGAGTTCATTATATGCATACAAAATAAATAAACATATAATTATGACAATCTCTTCAACAAAATGACTAAGAAAATGATGAATTCAATTTATTTAAAATAGTTATCACAAAGTTTAACATTCCACCTTTATTAAACACAAATAGATTCCCATAGACACAAAGTTCTCCATAAATCAGTTGCCTTTCTTATTCTCTTTCAATAATAGTTCATATAAAATAATTTGATTATATTAAACACAAAGTTTTAGATTTATTAAAATTCTTGTACAATTATAAAATTTTGATTTCTTCTAAAAATTTTCATCCTCTAGCACGTAGGCTACCACCTATTTTATACAAAAATAGAGATATAAAACAAATAAGACTCAAATTCTCTAATTCCCATGTGTTGCACATAAAACTAAAAGTTGTTGAGAAGTGTCTTCCTTTAATTTCTCTTCAATGGCACACAATAACTCCATATTTTCCTTAGGTTCTTAAAAAATAACCTATGTTACTATATTTAATTCTTTTTTATCCTCCATTACCTTTTCAAATAATAATTATCCTAGGGTTTCTTTGTCAAAATTAGCTACTTGTTTTTCTTGTCGTATCTCCTAAGATGAGGATGTTTCTTGAGTACTTACTTCTTTGGGTTTTATTTCCATGGTAGAATACTCTTCCAAAGGAGATGGTGGTAGTGAAGTAGGTAGAACAAATGGAAGAGGAAGAGGACTTTCCTCTTTTTGTGTGGATTTCTTGGATGATTTGGTGACATAAAACTTTGGAGGTGGTATCGGTGTTGATGGATATATGACAGGAGTAGTAGTAATGGAAGTGTTAATGGAGGGAATATTATGATTAATGGGGGTAGAGGAGACCAATGGTGGAGTGAAACTAATTGGTTAGACTAGTTCCTTATCTTTTATAACTAAAAAAGTATCATCAACATTTTTCTTCAGCTTCAACTTCTTTATGGGACCCTGGATACTTTCTCTTTGTGCTATCTATTTTATTTTCTATCCCACATGTGTGGTTTCAATTATCAATTAATTCATGTAGTAACCTTTGTCAAGGATCCAATTGGAAGTCATTTCCAATTTTTTAAAGTTATCTCCAAAAATTTTCTATCATGATCATCCCAAAAAATGATTGCTAGAAGTGAGGCACTACCTCATCCTACTCCATGAAAGTCATCACTCATAACAACACCATAATCTTCCATATCTTTAGGAGTAGAAGCTAAATCAAATGCAAAAATTTATTCTAAATTTAACCTTCTGGTATCCCTCCTTCTTACTTCAACCTCATCCCTGTAATCAATCCAAAAATCTTCAAGTGTTGGGATATGCATGTACTCAAGAGAAACCATACTCTAAGAAATACCTCTGAAATCAAAATTAGCTCTAGCATCAAAATGTATTTGAATGTAATGGTGGTACATTTCTTTCTATACATTCCTAGCTTTATAAATGGTATGGCAATGGTAGTGACTAATTAAAATGAGAAAATTTATAGTAGCTTTGTGAGCCTTTGACTGTAGTTCAACATGTTATCTTAAAATTCCATGAGGATCCACTTGTCACTAAGATATCTAGGTAGCTTGATAGGTGCACCTAAGAAACCTCCTATTATAAGATAGGTGAAGTCAATAAATTGAATGAAAATACAAACATATAATGAAACTACATCCCATGCTTCATCTGACACTCTTTTATGTTTTAGAGATGTATCTAATTTACAAATGAGTTCATAAAAGAAACCATCATTTACTACAATGTAATGTTTGTAGTATTCTATAAGGACTAGTTAAGGATAATATTCATATATAGGCATGGTTGACTATGTGCCCTTAGTCCTTAGACTTGATAAAATCCCACTTGAAGCTACTATGTATACAAGATATGAAGTCATCTTGAAATTAAAAGTCTAAAACACGGTCTTTAACTATTGATCCATATTATCACTAATCATTCTCGTCCAATCAATCCTAAAATAACTTTGAGTTAGGTCAATGGTCCTAATGTATGCATACATCCATGGAAAGAAACACTTGGCATTATTTTCAACATTGATTCTACATAATAATTGACTGATATCATCTGCTTCCTAAACAAAATGTGACCTTACTATCTTGTTAGGGAACCTAAAATCCTATTTCACTTTCTTTAAGTAGTAAGTATTAATTATCTTAATGTATTTTGATGACTTAGAATCTCATTGGATTTTGACTTTCTCCATAGTTATATCAATAACTTTTGGGGATGCTAAAATATTTAAATAGTAATTGAGCTATTAAACATCCAATCTTATAACTACATTCCCAATAACATCCCTCATAGTTCTGGTTATGGAGTCATAATATTTAGCACATGTTAGAATAAACTCAAGGAGTTGGGTTGAGCTTGGAAAAGCCACAACTTTAAGGATTACACTATTATTCATATAATTTAGGAGTGGAGTCTTAACTATGGCCTTTTATCTTTCAAAAATCTTGGTCACAGATACATGCCCCATGTTTGTATCACTTATTTCTGTTAGTTTTGCATGACTCAATGGGGTAACTCTTATATTCATACTTTATTTTAGGCTCATGGGACTTGGTTCTCTTGACCTTTGCTTTTCCCTTTTTTCTTGGTTCTAGAACCTCTTCAAGTGTTAGTTCTATAACTTCTACAATTAGTTTCCCCTGCACTTCTACTTTAACTACCTCTTCCTCTGATTTCCTTGACTCTTCTGATATAGACATCAGTTCTTTTAAACTCTAAAAAACATTGATAAGTGTTTAAAAATACTTACTCACTCCTCTAACTGGTTTATAAATTTCAATAAAATAGTTATTTTATTTTTATTGAGGTAACTCTAAACAAGTTTTAGATTTTGAGTAATGAGAAGTCATGAAAAACTAAGCAGCTTCTTTTCAAGTAATAGGACCTCAGAACCTTGGGTAGGTCACTAGGTTTATATAAACAACTTTGGGTTTTCTTAATCAAGTTACTTAGACTTAAAAACCTAAAGTAAGAAGAAAAGGGAGGAAAACTTGAATGGGTAGGCTTATTTGAGGGTCGGGTTTCCTAGGTTAGCTATTTAGGATCAAATACTTAAAGTAAGAAATGCTTGAAAGTCCAAATAGCTAAGACCTTTGGGAGTTAGGTTTTTTGAGTGTAGTTATTGAGGCTTATAAAATCAAAGTAGTGAATGTCAAGAATCCTGAGTGAGTGATGAGGAATGGAAAACATGACTAGGTATTGGATAATGTTTCATGGGTTTGTTCAGGTTCAAGACTTCAAGTCTCTTTTGGGTAGTTAGTCTCAAAAACCCAAAGTCATTAGAGTTGGAAAACCTGAATGGGAAAGAAATTTTCATGGCTAGGGTTTGTATGAAGACTCAACTTCTTAGAGGTTTTGAGAAAATTTAAATCATGATAAATGATTATAATTATAAGTACATGGTTTAAAACACCCATTTATACTAAGCAAATAACGAGAAACCAAAGCAAATTAAACCTAGTAAAAATATAATCATGACAATATGAGGAAATGATGTAGAGATAAAATAGCAAGAAATAAGCAAACAAAAGGCTTAAAAATTACCCAAATATGATTTACTTACCCCAAATGTAAATGGGTTCAAAGGAAATTACTTGAAAGTGCACTAGAGATTTAAATGGTGCGACTCAAGGTTTGTAGGTGTGATTACTTAGTTAGATGACTTAGCTGCTAGGTAGGAATGATCTAGAATTTTCCAATATATATAAAAATGACAACACATTAATGATAATTGTGGTAAAGCCACATCAACCCTTTCCTTTTTTAATTAGGTTTCTTGAATTACTTTATTTGTTTTCACTTTTGAAGTAAAGTGCTCTCGTAAACCTGATTAGGTCTAGGTTAATGAGTGGCTCCAGTCCATAAACTAAATTTTCTTTTAAATATAAATTTTAATAAGTTAAGCAATACTAAAAAATATATTTGAACTTTACCATGGTCATCGGGTTTATGGGACTATTTAGCTTATTTCAGTAATGTATTGAAGCAACTTGAGAAACCCAATTTGAACTAGGAAGATTGGATTGGGTTTTAAAAACAACTTTGCTTCTCCTCAATAAAGTAAAGCAATTTAAAGAACCTAATTTGCATTGTAAATGAGCTAAGGCACCTTAGTTTGTTCGATCTGCTAAAGGGAATGAGCAAAATGAATTTTAGTGGTGGTTTCAAGTAACTATTTTAAATCCTCTAGAGCACTAAAAACAACTGGGGAAAACAATCAATCAAAAACTACAACTAATAGAACCAAATTTCTCTATTCAAGGGACTGGATCAATAAGTACAACTAACTCACATGAGACAAGAATGCAAGCTTTTTAATAGGGGTACCCCAAAATTTGAAGTGTGAAATTTTGGGGACACAACTAGCTCCAATTAGGGACATCTTTGTTTTTATTATAAAAAAAAGAACAAGGTTGATATCCCAGTATCTTTGGTTTTGCATACCAAAGCCTTATCCATTGGGCATGAAGTATTTTCAGAGACTCAATCAAAAAATAACTAGATAAATAAACAACACAAAAATAAAAGAAAATAAAAACTTTATTTATATACATACACATATTACCCTATTACTCAATTCTTGTAGAGCTTCAAGTTCTACCCATTGAAAGGTAGTGGTAGTGCAATTTCATTCTGATAAGCTAGGATGAAGCTATCTTTTCCATCAATGCTTTGTATTATAAAGGGCCCTTTCTTCAAGAAGTCAAATTTTCCATGCTTCCCTTTTTGTTCATTCTATTTATCCCACAAGAGGACTAAATCACCAACTTTAAATTGTCTATCTTGAGCATTTCTATCAAATATATTCTTTACTCTCATTTTATGATCAACTAGCTGGTCAGTGACTTGAATGCGTATTTCTTAAAATTTAGTGAGAAACATAATTCTCTTATCTAGTGAATCTTGATATGAATTTTCATCAATGGCTTTGGACAATTGTAAAGCAAGAAGATAAATGGTTATTGGTATTATTATCACTTGAACTTATACCCAATGAATAGATGACAAGTCTCTCCTCACTCAAGTGGCACAATGGAACCACCTCAGGGCTATGGGTGTCCCTAAATTGTGATGGATCTCTAGATGAGGGGATAGTTCCCCTTGATGCATCACTATATCTCAATCCTACTACTAACACTTGGGGGGGGCTGAAAATGGAAAAATACAAATGAAAACAAATCTAATCTATGGGGATGACAAACCAAATATATATACTCTACTCACACCCTTTAACATGCACTTAGAACCAAAGAGAATTTTGTATATATACTTCATCCAATGACAATCTTCTCTCTCACATCAATGTTTTAATCATGGGGTCTTAGAGATATCTTAAACTAGGAGGACTTAGACAATAGGAATTATAAGACACTATATTTTTGAACTAGGAATTTGAATAAGAAGAGGAGATTAGTATGGTGTTAGTGAATGAAACCAAATCAAAAACACACTAAGCTAACATCTTCATGCCTAGTTACTAGGGTGAGATTAGTAACAAAAACAAATAACAAACACAACTAAAAAGTAAGGAAAAATAACAATAATTCCTTCACCTTCCTTGGATGTTCCAAATGCCTTTGTAGTAGTGGCTTGCTCGGCTTTGTGCTCATGAATTCCTTGGTAATGGAAGCTTGGATACCTCCATCTCTCCTTGGCACCTTTAGCTTTATGGCTTGGCTTGGCTTGGAATCAATTTGGCATGGTAACACTATTTTATTGAATATTTTGGAACTAATCATGCATTTTAACTTTGCACAAATTCAATTTTTTGAAGATATTTGAGCATAATAACTATTCACCAAAAAAGCTTATAAATGATGTTCATGGCCTCTCTATTTATAGATTTTTGAAAAAATATAGAATAAACCTAAACCATCCATCTCAAGATTGAGATGTGTGGCTAAGGATTAATCTAATTATCCAATTAAAATTGATAAATAGGCTCATCAATATTTGGGATTGAGGAGTAATTAAGAGGCATGGAGGGCATGAATCCTGATATTTATGGAATTTATGGCCTAGGGATGTCTTCCCAAGAAATGAGGTCACCTAATGATGCATATATTTAATATTCATTTCTAAAAACAAATATTCAATAAGTTTCCATAAAATTATTAATTATGCCTTGATTTGGTTTAATTAGTTCTTAAGCATGTTTAAGAACTTTGTGCACAAATTACTCAAATTGATCAGAATGCCTTGTTATTGGTCCAAAATTTGATTGGATTATAATTTAATGAGGATGTTAGATGTGTTGGATCTATTATCTCATTTATGATGTTACCAATAATAAATAATGAAGGCACATGTCTTGTGCAAGAGATTTGATAGGAAAGATCAATCTAGAGCACCTAGGTGCAAAATTGGCATTTTGACTTGGAATGATCTAATCAAAGTTAGCTAGCCCATAAATTTTACTACCCCATTTAATGATACTCTATCCAAAATTGGCACTTGAATATGTCAATTTCACATATTTTAACATGTTTTAGTGCTTTTAGGCTAAATTATGCATTTTAAGTGGGAATTGGTCAAAAGCTTGATTAGAGGTCATTGGTGGCCAGATTTAGGTGTTGATAGTTTTCCCCTATTTAGGAAGATGTTTCAAACTATAAGAAAAACAATGTCTTCTCAAATAATGAGAGATGGCATGTATGCCAAAAATAAGATGATGGTTGAATAACAATCCTCTAAATGGTTTTTGGGAAGCCTATGATGATGCCCCCTCAAGGAAGTGGCTATCACATTTATTGATGGACGGTCCCTCAAAAAGAAACAAGAATAAATATGGAACTAATTTGTGGTTGAGATTAATCCAAATGAGAAAATGCTTGCATGCATTGATTTAAAAAGATTACTAATTTGCCTAAAGGTGATTATAATCAAGAATAAAAGTCAAAATAATGATTTTTCCATAAGTGGTTATAATCATTAAGTAGACCTGGATTAGCTAAAACTGATGGTGCCCTAATTGGGGATGATTATCAATCATAACTCAAGGATATAACCTGGAATACAGATTAAAGATGAGCAAGTGAAATGTGATGAAAGAGATGGATAGATGAATAAGATTGATCAATGTGAATGATTTAGTTATACTTGCTAATGAGGAGATGCTCATCTTGATTAGAAATGATACAATTATAATGGTTAATTGGTTTATTTTATCATGGGTGGGATGGAAGGATTTTCCAAGGTGCCAAGGAGAAACTTCTATTGCTCCATTGATTCTAGACCTTCTTGAAGCTGAATTTTGCTGTAGCATGTGATGGTAGGCATCATGATAGAACACCATGAAGACTTGGCCAAAAATATGCATAAAAACTAACTTGTGATCTAATAAAGACTAAAAACTAATACACCAATGATAAAAACCATGATGGTAATATTGATGTATGAATATGGATAAACTCAAGAATAATGTGCTCAAGGAATCACCCATTGAACACATATAGACTGAGTCAAGGAAATAGTGCTAAAAACAAAAAAATAAGTAAGAAAATAAATAAACAAACAAATAGAAAAATAAACAAACAAATAACCTAAAATAAATAAACAAACAAACTTAAAGCCTAAATGCAAAAGAAAGCATCCTAATAATGACCTTGCCCTAGTAAGGCAAATCAAGGATAACTGACTAGGCTTAGACAAGACAAATGTTTTTGGATTTAGAAATATTATGAATGTTTTTGGAATTTTTGAGGTATCTTAACTCGATCAAGAATGATAAGATACCTACTTGCAAGATAGTGAGAACATTTATCTTAGGTTGATCACAAAATAGCAAGAGCATATGGAAAAGGGGATTGAGGTGACCTCAACATGAATCGAGCATGACCCACATAGTCCTGAAATGACCTTAAGTCATAGTAAATTTACCCACATAGAAGATAGGGAAAAACCAACAAGGTCCCAATAAGTTCTCAAATCTAACAAATGACCAATCAAATTAAAAATAGTAATGGTAAGGTGATGTGGTAATGCATGATAAACAAGTGTTTTTCCTATTTTGCCTATAGGTGGTTATAACTAGTATACAATAACATAGCTCAATGATAATAATTTTCCTATTGGTGGTAATAATTAGTAGCAAGATTGGTGACACACTGATTTTACCATAGGCAATTATAAGCAAGATCACATAAACAAATTTGATACAAGATGAAAAATGAAAAATATTGTGATCTAGGAATTTGACTCAAGAGAGGATGGTTAGTATGGCATTAGTTCCAAAATGAAAACAAAATTAAAAAAAACATACTAATATCATAACATCACTAGGTATAGACACTAGGGAGAGCTTAGTTAACAAAATAAAATGACAAACACAACTAAAAAGAAAGGAATGAAAACACAATAATTCCTTCACCTTCCTTGGATGCTCCAAATGCCTTTATAGTAGTGGTTTACTTGATTTGTGCTCATGAATTCCTTGGCAATGTAAGCTTGATGACCTCCATCTCTCCTTGGCACCTTTGGCTTGTGGCTTGGCTTGGCTTGGAATCAATTTAGCATTATAACACTAGTTGATTGAAGCTTTTTGGAACCAATCCTTCATTATAAATTTACACTAATTCAACTTATAAATGATGTTGTGAGGCCTCCTATTTATATATTTCTAGATTTGATCATAATCAACCTCGACCATCCATCTCAAGATCTTTAGATTTTTAATGAAGGGGCAATTAAGAGCAATGGAGGGCATGAATCTTAATATTTGTGGCATTTATGGCCTAGGGATGTCTTCCCAAGTAATGAGATCCCTTGATGATATAGATATTCAATATTCATTTCTAAAATAAAGTATTCAACAAGTTTCCATGAAATTCTTGATTAGGCGTTGATTTGGGTTAATTAGCTCTTAAACATGATTAAGAACTTTATGCATAAAATACTCAAATTGATCAAAATGCCTTGTTATTGGTCCTAAATTTGATTGGATTAGAATTGGAAGTCACTATCAAATGTTTTGGATGCATATTTCCATTTAGAATATTTATAAAAAAATAACAAAGGCACAAGTCTTGTGCAAAATATTTGATAGGAAAGAGCAGTCTAGAGCATGCAGGTGTAAATTTCACATTTTGACTCAAAATAAACTGATCAAAGTTAGCTATCCCATAAATTGTATTACCCCATTTAGTGATACCCTAGCTAAAATTGGCACTTGAATACATCATTTTCACATCATTTTTCATGTTTTAGTGTTTTTAGGCCAAATTGTGTGTTTTAGATGAAAACTAGCCAAAAGCCTAATTGGAGGTTATCATCAACCAATTTTAGGTGTCTACAATTCTATCAACCCATAATATGTCATATAATTTCTTGTTCCAAGTTATTTGATTATTTTCCACCAACTTGTGGATAATAGTCATCAAATTTTATTGCTTGACTTAGCTTAGCCATTACCCTAAGGATAATGATTTGAAGCATACACTAAGTCTATCCCATATGAGTAACAAAACTTAGTCAATTCTATTGAAGAAAAGTTGGTTGCATTGTTCATGACAATTTTATGAGGAAATTCAAACCTCACAACAATATTCTCTTTGATGAAGTCACATACAACTTTAGAAGTAGCGTGTTTCACATGAATAGCTTCAACCCACTTGATAAAGTAGTTAGTAGCAGTCAAGACATAACAATGTCCATCACTTGAGGAAGGATTTAACATACCGATGAAATCCATGCCCCATTAATGAAAAGGTTTGTCAATTATTACTAATTTTAGAGGCAAAAATGGTAGCTTGATTCATTCCATAAAATGCTAACGTGCTTGACATTTAATGACCCATTCTAAAGCATCCTGAAAAAAAGTAGGCTAGAAGTATCTTTCCTGTAAAATCTTATGTGTTGTGACTCTTATTGAGAAGTTAACTCCACAAGCTTTATCATGAAATTGCTCTAGTAATATTTTTCATTGTTCCTTATCCACACAATGAAGGAAAATGCCATCAATCACTTTATTATACAACCCATTATCCCAAAGGACATAATATTTTGATTTTATCTTGATGGTACATTTTTCATTTTATGTCAAACTAGATAGACATTCACCATGGGTAAAGAAGTATGCAATTTTTCTATACCATTCATCTATAATATTAACAAAAAGTACCATGGGCAACTCTTCATTTATTTCAACTTGAAGAGAAGATGCTATGTCATCATGTCTTATCTCTATCATCAACTGCTATAAGCCTTTTCCTCTTATTAGCTTTGTAAGTTTGATGTCAATATCAAAATCTTGTACCTTTTCTACCCAAATTCCCCTCAATAATCCCAATTATTACTAAGTAATAATTGATTTGACAATAGTATCTTAGACATATACTATGGTATGGGATGACAAGATGTAATACCTAAAAACCTTACACACTTTGACCATAACAAAGGCATGCTTCTCTACTATCTATGAGTACTTTGATTCAAAGGCCTTTAGAGGCTAACTTATGAAAGCTATCAAGGATTAAACTTATTCATCATTCTTTTACATAAGGATTACTAACATGGTATGCTCATAAGAGTAAAAATAAATAATGAATTCTTTATCCAAATTTGGGGAAACTAACACTAGGGATTCAGCTATTATAGCATTAATTATTTTAAATGCCAACTTTCCTTTAGCATTCCATTTGAAATCTTGTTTATTTTTCATCATATCAAAAATATGGTGAGTTAGTTCAGAAAAATTAGGGATAAATCTTCTAAGGAAATTTACCTTACCAAAGAATGAGTGCACTCCTTTCTTAGACGTAGGCATAGGTAAATTTTGAATGGCTTTGACTCGTTCATGATCAATTTGTGTTCATTCCTTTGAGACTATATGACCAAGGAGTTTTCCCCAGGTCACAACAAATATTGATTTCTTTGGATTTAAAAAAATCCCATGTCTTCTACACTAGATAAGGACTTCTTCAAGATTGGCCAAATGATCACGTCTTTATTTTTAAAAAATTGTAAGTCATCTAGGTATACCACAATAATCTTGTTCTTAAAGTGAGAAAATGTTATATCCATTGCCCAATAAAAGGTACCTCCATTGTTGATAAGCTCAAAAAGCATCTTTTGATAAGAAAATATTCTCCATAGTGTTGTGAAGGTAGTTTTGTATTGATCTTACTTGGCTAATTTTATTTGATTATATCCAAAAAATCCATCTAGCATGGATAACATTTATGATCATGTAACTATTTTCAAAATGTGATCCATGATAGGAAATGGACAATTGTCCTTGAGAAAAGCTTGATTTAGATTGTGAAAATCAACACATAAATGCATTTCACCATTTTTTCCTTATTGGAACAATATTTTTTAACCATTATGAGTGATGAATTAGATAAATGATCTTTGCATCGAGAAGATTTTGAATCTTAGAGTAAATATTACCTGATATTATTGGATTATGGTGACACAACTTATACTTGAAAGGCTTTGCTTCAGGCTGGAGTGGGATTTAGTGTTGTACTTCATCTGGCTGAAAGGATTTGAGGTCTTTGTAAGACTAGGAAAACACATCTATGTACTTTTTGAGAATCCTAATGAAATCTTCCTTTTCTTCCTTTGAGAAACATTTGCCAATGTTGACCAACTTGGGCTCTTATTTAATACCTATATTAATTTTTTCTATTTCTAGAGAAGAAGTATCACCATATTTTTTCTTTTTCTTCAAAAATTGATCATGTTTATCAAATATTTCTTGTAATTAAACCAGCCCTTTAGGAAATTATTTCTTTTCAGTTGAATTATATCTTGACTATGGGTAAGAGTAGATTTTATGATACATGTTGTTTCATGTGGATGTGAGCTATTTCCTTTAAAGTAGAGTCCTTCAAAATTATCTTCCTACTTAAGAAAGGTAGCTATCTACTTATCATCATTAAAAACTTACCACTGACTAATGTTGTTTGGGACCTTTGGATAGTAGACCATTTCTACTTTGTAGTTACCTTTTTTAAAGATTGTTGGTTATTTTTTTGGTCTAAGCAAAGATCCAGTAATAGGAAGTGAGTCAACTCTTGAATTTTTATTTCAAGGAACTAAGTTGATTGAGAAAGTAGAGAAGTCAAGTGTGGTACTAAAAACTCTATCATGGTAATAATTTAGCTTATCTTTTTTCACTTGATACTGCCCTATAATCTATCTCACTATTAATTTAACATCTCCTTATACTTTAAGGAGTCTTAATACTTACTCCTTTGCTTGCTCAAGTCTTAGAAAGAATGCTTCATATTTAGTTATGTTATTGGTGTTTTCAAACATAAGATTGTATGAATAGGGAAAAACTTCACTATCAAGGGAGATTAACACTACTCCTATACTTGAATCAAGAAAGCTATAGTTTCTATCAAATTATAGTCTCTATATCTTGTCTTCTTCTTCTTCCTTTTATTCTTGGGTTTCTTTGCCTACTTCAAGGAAGTAAAATCCATGATTTGATTCTTTAAAAATAATTTGTGGCCTTGAATCTTTAGACTTAGATACCATGTATTTGGATTTCTTCTTAGGTTCCAGCTTATGATTCACCTCTTTGATTGGGATGTGTGTAGATGACCAGTCCATCTTCACCTCTCCTCCTAGCTCTTTACAAAATTTTCTTCTTAGTAGCATTTCATATGAAATAAGAACATTTGCTACTAGGATTGTCACTTTAAGTCTTTTGTCTGGGAAGGCTACTAATATAGCTTGAGCATATTTAATTTATCCAATCAAAGGGACTTATCTCTCCATTGAATAACATTTTCCTATGGACTTAGTTAGGGTAAGATCAAGGTCATCAACTACTTTAGTTAGCATAACATTATTAGAAGTTCCCAAATCTAGAATACAATTACTCAACTTATACCCATTGATTAGGAGAGACAAATAAAAAGGCTCTATCTTTTTAGATGTGGAAATGGAAATAGATGGAGTAGCTATAGAGTTATTCTTAAAATAGGTTGGTCTAGGAATAGATAAAATACCTTTTGAAGAATTTGGTACATTTTTTTATCCCTTTCTTTGAAAATACTTTACTAGCCTATTCAGTTGATTTGGGTAAGACCTTAAATATTCATCTTCTAACATTTGAATTTTAGTTTTTTTAATATGATCAATTATGTCAAAGGAAGGAATAGGTGTAGGCAAGATGGAATTAACTTCAACTATATGAAAAGCTACCTTATAAGTTTGAGAAGTAGAGGAGCATATTTTTCTTTAGGAGTGAGAGAAGAAGGTAGAGGATTACCTCTTTTAAGAATACTCACATTAGAACGAGAGTGTTTCTTTCCTCTTTTTGGTTTTTTGACGACTTGCCACCAACTTGTTGACTCTGAGATCTTGTAAATACTACATAAGATTGACTATGATCTTCATGAAGCATTTATTCATTGTCACTTTCTGATTAATATTGTAGGTAATAGTTGGAGTTGGCAATAGGATCCACAAAATCATCTTCCTCATTAATGCTTTGTTGATACCATCAGCTATTGAGTTCTCTTCACTCATCTCAACATGATTTTTGGGAGTGTCTTTAATTTCTAATCTTTGTTGAGGATCGGAAATACAATTATTGTTTTGATTAGTGAAATTTTGTGTGGGAGCATTGTTGGCAGTAGTAGCATAAGTACCTTGAGTAATTTATCTTTTGATTTAAAGCAAGTCATTAGCCAATTTTTGTAATAAAGGATCTATAGTCTAGGATATGTTTGGAGTAGAATATTCTCCTCTAGAGACTATTTTCTTGATCTTATCATCCATTATCAAATCATCTTTAACCTCTATAGCATGATGTTAAGTTGTTGCTAAATCAACTAGTTATACTATTCATAGATGGTAACTGACTTCAGGGAGCTAGGCATTAATGAGTAAACACTTTTGTTTATCCATGATAGGTAATGCAACTTGAGGAATCTTATAAATTAGTATGTTGAATTTGATAATAAAATCATGCATATGTTTATGTGATTCCTTCTTAAGTTGAGTCAATTGCGTGAGTGATATATATGCATCTTCAACAGCTTTAAATATTTTCTCAAACTATTCACACCTAGTATCCCAATTGCTATAGTACCTAGATCCAAATGGTAAAACCATTCCGTAGCTAAGTCATGTAGGGTTTACATAAATAATTTAATAGAGACATCTTCATGTTTAACTCTGATTACTCTATATGCTATGAAGAAAGAAACCAAGTGTTCATTTGGGTTTTACTTTCCATCACCAGTAAATTTAGAAAATTCTTTCTTGATCTTTTAGGAAAATAATGAAGAAGAGGGGTTAAATTCAAAGGACCAATAGCTAGTCCCCATGGGACATGATGTGGTAATGCCATTCTTCTAAGAGAAAGAAATTATGGATTAACTGGTTGAATTATCCCTAAGGAATTATGCTGAAGATGATGCATTGGAGAAGTTACTTGTCTAATAGGTGAAAAACCATCTCTTTTAATTCTAGCATAAATAAGAAAATTAATGTTGAAACGCTCTTGTAGTTTGAAGAATTTGTTTGCCTAACCCTCCGCTCTCTTTTTTCTACTAAATGAGAGATTTGCCAATTTTGAAATGCAAGAGTTATCCTAAGTATTATGCTCAAAACTTATATTTGATAGGTAAAGACTTAGATCAAGGTTTACTTAGCATGAAAAAATCTTGGAAAAGAAAATTGGGTGTGAAACTAAGAGTTCTCAAAAAATCAGCTAACTAATTGAAAAAGCACATTTACTTAAAATGAGATAAATTAAACTCAACTAAGTAGATGCATCATCCTGGACATGCAACACTTTTGACCAGCATTTATAATTTTTATTGTATTTTATGAAATATAATACTTACCTTAACTGGTTTGAGGAGGTAAAAAATAATTATGGGAGCCAAACTTGCAGTGTTCCCCAATGGAGTCTCCAGAAACTATTGGCTAGATATTTTGCATGAAACCAAAATTACCTAGGCAATCATGGGATTAAATCCCCTTCATTTAGATAGTGAATCTCCTATGATATTATGTATATCTATTCCTAATAACTTGTAGCTTATATTTATTTACTAAATATACAAATTATGCACAAATTGTTTTGATTGGAGGCATTACTTTAATCACTTCATTTATGAGCCACAAAGGGATTTTGCAACAAGTAAGCAGTTGATTTTGGAGATTTGGTTAAAATCTTAGTTATTTTAGGAATAAAGAAAAAGGAATAGATGGTTTAGGAAGAAAATAAATATAATATATGCACTCCATAATAAATATTTTGCAGAGTTCATTGTATGTGTACAAAATAGATAAATATATAATTATGACAATCTCTTCAACAAAACAACTAAGAAAATGATAAATTAGATTTATGTAAAATAGGTAGCACAAATTTTGTCATTCTACCTTCATTGAACACAAAGAGATTCCCATAGACACAAAGTTCTCTAGAAATCAATCACCTTTCTTATTCTCTTTCAGCAATAGTTCATACAAAATAATCTGATTATCTTAATAGATTTCTTAAATTTCTTATACAATTATAATAATTTGTTTGCTTCTAAAAATTGTCATCCTTTGGCACTTAGGATAGCACCTATTTTATACAAAAATAGAAATCTAAAACAAATAGGACTCAAATTCTCCAATTCCCATATGTTGTGCAAAAAATTGAAAATTGTTGAGAAGTGTCTTCCTTAAATTTATCTTCCATGGCACATAATAATTGATGACAAGTGGTGATGTTTAATCTCTCTATTTGGATGAAACACCAATTCCGTGTAAAATTAGCCCTAGTAAACTACCCTAAAATAACTTTAAGTAATGGCATCCAACCAAATTACTTGAGTTCTACAATTTTACAAAGTAATTTTCCTTCACAAGTATATCATTCAATGATTTTACTTTTACAAAGTAATCATTTGAAACAATATTAATTATAGTGTATACGTTAAGAGAAAAAAGAAAATAGCAAAGGAGATAAATTATAGAGTTGGGAAAAATTAATCCACTTCATGGACTTGACTTATGCATTTTTCCTTGTACTTGACATGTTGGGATATCATCAATTGGATTGTTGCATCATTGGATTTAGCAATTGAATACCTCTTTGTTTCCAATCTTAACATCTCTCTTTCAATTCTTCTGTAATGATCTTTAATTTTCTCAAGTCTTGGCCCAATTATTTTTAGCTCTTCTTAGCACTTGATCAACTCTTTGATGTACTTGGATGTAAAATGGGTTATGGTCATATCCATCCATTGCTTGAATTGCTTGCTTAACTACTCAGCTATTCTTGGAACATTAGTAGACCTTATACTAGTGAGACCAAAAAGGGAGTCTTCAAGATTTAACTTTGCACCACGTGCATCTTCTACTAATTTCTTCATCTCCTCTCCCATGTCTGGAAAAATAATTAAGCAAAAAGATAAGAGATATTATTCTTATTTTACCTTCTCTGTAAAAGGGACAATATATTCCTCAATCAAACTTTTCTCATATAAATTAACCATTGCCTATAGACTTTCTTATTAAAGCTTAGAGATACCATTTTCATTTTCCAACTCTACCTTTGATACCTTTGCTTCTACTATCTTATTCAAAATATTAGTATGAGTGCTTGGGATGTTTGGGAAGAATCTCTAGGCTTTTTTCTTCATTTTATCCATCCATTTATCTATAGCTCTTGCCTTATCTTCAGTCTCTTCTAATTCAGTAATCACTTGTTGAGAATCAAAATTTTTGGAATGAATCCCTCTTGAGGAGCAGATTTTGCCAATTTGGTAATTATTTCACACAATTTATCATTTTTCTCCTTCAATTTAGACTTGGTAGCTTTCTCCTCATCAAGATTCTAAAAGAGGGTATTTATCAAAGTCTATGTATCTTGATTAAGACCTTCAATGGTAACTTCCCTGGGAGATACCCTTGTGATTGCCAAATTGTCAACAATAACTTCTTCTTTACTTACTCCCTATGGAGGGACTGTAATCTCTATAAACTTCTACCTATAATATTCAATTATCAATTTAGAAGTAATTTAGCAAGCTTGGGCTTCTTACCTATCTTATCTAGACTCTTTAGCAATTGTAAATCTATATCATTGAGATTTATCACTTTTTTTGCTTCTTGGGTGTTCTACATGGCTAACCAAGATGAGAAATATGTGTTTGTGGAAGTGCTTGAGTATACAACCATTTGTTTCTATTTATTCTAATCATTAATTTTTGTGGAGGAGTTTCTTGTGCCAAATTTTCTTTCAAAACTTCTTTTGTTGACTCAACTTCAATTGCTTATTTCTTAATTTCCTTTTCTTTCTTAGCTACCTTCTCTAACTCTTTTTCCTTCTCATCTTATCTTTTTGCTACCTCCATATTTTCCTTAGGGTCTTTAAAAATACCCTGTGTTACTGTATGTGATCCTTTTTTAGCCTCCATTACCTTTTCACATAATAATTCTCCCAAGGCTTCTTTGTCGGGCTTAGTTGCTTGCTTTTCTTCTTGTATCTCCTAATATGAGGTTGTTTCTTGAGTATTTACTTCTTGGGGTTGTCTTTCCATGGTAGGTTTCTCTTTTGAAAAAGATGGTGGTGGTGATTCAGGTGGAGAAAATGGAAGAGGAGGAGGACTTTCCTCTTTTTGGGTGGATTTATTAGAGGATTTGATGACATAAAACTTTGGAGGTGGCATGAGTGTTGATGGATCTATGACAAGAGCAATGGGAGTGGAATCGGTATGGAGGGTATATTAGGATTAATGGGGCAAGATTAGACCAATGGTGGAGTGGAACTAATTTTTTGGACTAATTCCTTATCTTTTACCACTAAAAAAGTATCATCAACATTTTTCTTCAGCTTCAACTTCTTTATGGGACCCTGACTACTTTCCCCTTGTGATATATCTTTTATTTTATATCCCACATGAATGGTTTCAATTATCAATTCCTTTATATATTAACCTTTATAAAGGATCCAATTAGAATTCATTACCAAAATGTTTGAATTTCTCTCAAAAATTGTTCTATCATGATCATCCCCAAAAGTGATTATTGGAAGTAGGACACTATATCCTCCTATTGTATGAAATGAATCACTCATAACAACACTACCATCTTCCATATATTTGGTAATATAAGATAAATAAAATGCATGAATATATTGTATATTCAACCTACTATTATTCTTCCTTTTTACTTCAAACTCATCCCTAAAATCAGTCCCAAAATCTTCAAGTGTTGGGATATGCATGTACTCAAGAGAAACTATACTTTGAGCAACACCTTAATAATTGGCTCTAGAATAAATGTGTATTTGAGTGTAATGGTGGTACATTTCCTTATATAAATTCCTATATTTATAAATGTTATGGCAATGGTAGTGACCAATTACAATGGGAAAATTTATGGTAGCTTTGTGAGCCATTGATTGTAAATCATGTAGTTCAAAAAGTTGTCTACAAAATTCCATGAGAATCCACTTATCACTAGGATATATATTTAAATTTATAGGTGCACTTGAGAAAACTCCTATTCTGAGATAGATAAATTCAATAAATTTAATGAAAATACAACCATATAGTGAAACTGCATCCCATGCTTCATCTAACACTCTTCTATGTTTTAGGGATGTATCTAATTTATAAATGATTTCATAAAAGAAGCCATCATTTACTAAAATTTAATGTTTTTAGTATTATACAAGGAATAAATGAGGATAATATTCATATATAGGCATGGTTGATATTGTGGCCTTAGTCCTTAACCTTAAAAAAATCCCACTTGAAGCTGTCATATATACAAGATATGAAGTCATCTTGAAATCAAAAGTTTACAACACATTATTTAACTATTAATCCATATTATCACTAATCATTCTCACCCAATAAATTTAGTAATAAATTCATGTCATGTAAATGGTCCTAATGTATGCATAAATCCATGGAAAGAAACACTTGGCATTTTTTTCACTGCTGATTTTGACAATAATTAAATGATATCAGCTGCTTCCTGAACAAAATATGACTTTACTATCTTGCTAGGGATCCTAGAATCCTATTTTACTTTCTTTAAGTAGTAAGTATTAATTATCTTAATGAATTTTGATGACTCAGAATCCCATTGGTTTCTATATTTGTCCATAGTTATATTAATCACTTTTGGGGATGTTCAAATTTCAAATAGTAATTGAGGTACTAAACATCAAGTCTTATAACTAAATTCCCAATAGCATCCCTTACAGTCTTGGTTAGGGAGTCATAATATTTGGCACATGTCAGAGAAAACTTAGGAAGTTAGGTTGAGCTTGGGAAAGTTGTAGCTTAAAGGATTCCACTATTGGTCATGGAATGTAGGAGTGGAGTCTTACCTATGGCCTTTGATATTTCTAAAAGCTCAGTCACAAATACATGCCCCATGTCCTTATCACTTATTTTTGTTAGTTTTGAGAATATACATGACACAATGAGGTAACCCTTATATTCATACTTTATTTTAGGCTTTTGCGATTTAATTATCTTAACCTTTGATTTTCCCTTTTTGCTTGGTTATATAACCTCTTCAAGTTCCAATTTTTGAACTTCTTCAGTTAGTTTCCCCTATACATATACTTCAACTACCTCTTCCTTTGATTTCCTTGACTCTTTTGATCTAGACATCAATTTTTTTAAACTCTTAAAAACCTTGATAAGTGTTTAAAAATACTTACTGACTGCACTAATTGGTTTAGAAATTTCAAGAAAAGAGTTAATTTATTACTCTTGAGGTACCTCTAAGCAAGTTTTAGATTTTCAGTAATGAGAAGTCTTGAAAAACTAAGCAACTTCTTTTCAAGTAATAGGACCTCAGAACCCTAGGTAGGTCACTATGATTATGTAAACAACTTTGAGTTTTCATAATCAAGTTACTTATAATAAAAAACTTGAATTACGAAGAAAGGGAAGGAAAACCCAAATAGGTAGAATTCTTTGAGGGTCAGGGTTTCTTAGGTGTCTTGTGGGCAGTTAGTCTCAAAAACCTGAAGTCATTAGGGTTGGAAAACCTAAATGGGAAAGAAATTTTTATGGCCAGGATTTTTATGGACTTGACTTCATAGAGGTTTTGAGAAAATTTAAAGCATGATAAATGATTACAAGTATAATACAAGGTTTAAAAAACCCATTTATGCTAAGCAAATAAAGAGAAACCAAAGCAAATCGAACCTAGTAAAAAGATAATCATGGCAGTAAAAGGAAAAGATGTAGAGGCAAAACACCAAAAAAGAAGTCAAAACAAGGCTTAAAATCACCCAAATATGATTTACTTACCTCAAATACAAATGGGTCAAAAGGAAATTACCTAAAAGTGCTCTAGAGGTTCAAATGACACGGCTCAAGGTTTATAGGTGTGATTACTCGATTAGATGACTAAGCTATCAGGTAGGAATGAGGTGGAATTTTCTAATATATATAAAAATTACAATACATTAATGACAAGCATGGAAAAGCCATGTCAGTCCTTAACTTTTTTAATCAGGTTTCTTGAATTACTTTACTTGTTTTAGCTTTTGAAGTAAAATATTATCATAAACCTGATTAGGTCTAGGTTAACAAGTAGCTCAGGTTCATAAACTAAAGTTGAGTTTGATTATAAATTTTAATAAATTAAATAATACTAAAAACCCAATTTGGTCTTTACCATGATCAATAGGTTTGTGGGACTACTTAGCTTATTTTTGTAATGTAGTAAAGCAACATGAGAAACCTAGTTTGAACTAGGAAGAGTGGATCATTTTTTCAAGACAACTTTGCTTCTCCTAAATAAAATAAAGCAATTTAGATAACATGATTTGCATTGCAAATGAGCTAAGGCACCTTATTTTATTTGAATTGCTAAAGGGAATGAGTAAAATGGATTTTAGTGGTGGTTTCAAGTAACTATTTTGAATCCTCTAGAGCACTAGAAATAACTGAGGAAAATAATCAATCAAAAACTACAACTAATAAAACCAAAGTTATTTATTTAGGGGATTGGCTCAACAGGTTCAACTAACTCACATGAGATCAGAATGCAAGTTTTTCAATAGGGGCACCCCAAAATTAATTTTGTGAAATTTTGGGGACACAATAATGGTACTTTGCCTCAAAATCAATTTTAATAGAGGTTCAAATCACTATTGTTATTGCTAAATTTCTAGAAGAAGACTGACTGTCTAGTTGGAAGCTTGAGTACTCATGTGCAAGAATTTTTGTGATGATGGATCCATTTCACCTCATACTCCCCTCATTTTATAGGCAAAGAGAGATGGAGGATAGATGGTTCCCTAGTAGGTTGGCTTGATTATTTTTATGTTTTGGAGTTCATTAACACCGCATAAGGTGAACATATTTAATTGTGCCTTGTTAGCTTTCACATAGTTGGTGATGTGTTTAGAAAGCTGAAGACCTAACTATCAATGGTCAGGCTAACCATCGATGGTTCAGCTTACCATTGGTGGTCGAGTGTCTAGAGGCAAAGGGGTTAAGGTGAGATAAAAGGGTTGGGTTGAGGTTCATTAGTAAGTTAGCGAGTTTAGTCAGATAAGTACCTAACTAGACTCAAGGTCTGATAGGTTGGTCAACAGTTCAATGAGGGTTAGGTGGTCCCTAAGGTATCCTGAGGCATTTTCAGATCTAGAACCATTATGTTCAGTTTTATAGTGTCTACACTTATGAAAAGGCATTGTTTATCATAGTTTGCCTCTGATCAAATATAGAGATTCAAAATAGCTTGACTGTATTTTGATTGTGTGTGACTAATCTAAGTGGTCATTCTAAGAGAGTTAAATTGAGTGATTAGAGCCTATGTTGAAGTGTCTAAAGCACAAATAGGTGTATCAAAAGTGTTGAAGGGTTCACCCATTTTATCTAATCATATGTCTATGTGAAATACATGATTGTTTGCTTCATAATTTTGAGACTATGTTTTTTGTGTATGAAGGCCTAAAGAGCAAGGATACCTAATTGGTAGGTTCGAGTTTTGAGATGGTGTTCTAGGTGCATGGAATCATGATGAAATGAGTAAGGTTATATTGGAGAAAGTTTTGATGTCTTTGAATCATTGATAAAGGATGAGGGTGATCCAAGTAGTCTCACATGTAATGTGTGAGTAGGAAAGCCTAATTGTTTAAGGTTTCACCAAGACCTAATGGTGGTTTGGGGATAATGAGGTATTGGATGACCTAAATAGTGTGTGGTTCTTAAATTTAATGTGTATTAGGACCTATTTCAAAGGTATAATAAATATATAAAGCATTTTGGTTAACCAAGATGGGTTAAAGGAAGAGAGTGGTATAAGTACAAGGTCTAATTGGAATAATTGTGTTAGTTATGTATGTGTGGATTAATTGAAGGAGAGAACCTTTGAAAGATAAGGTACAAGTCAGTTAGGACCATAAGAGTGACAAAAATATTATACATGTTTATCTGATCAAGTTGATGTAGGACGACACATAAGTCATTAGACCTAATGAGCCTAAAAGAGGTAGTTTGAGTAAGTTATCCTTAAAGGTAGCTTGAGAGAGATTAGAGGTGAAGAGTGTAGACAAAGGTGATCATCATCAGTTGTAGAGTAGAAATAGGTTTTCAAGTTGATCTATTTAGGTAGATAAGTGGGTGCTTAGTTTCCTAGGGGGTTAGTTCCTCTTTTCAAGGTAAATCTTGCTAAAGGTCTAGTTATTATGGGTGCTCAACTAGACAGGGGTAATAGCTCCTTATTGGATTGGTATCTTAATAAAATAAGGGATGTTCTTTCCTTGATTAGTTAGTGTTAGTATAAATATTGGATATTTTTTTATAGGATTCTATTCCATCTTGCAAGGTTTAGTTGGTTTTATCCTTTAAGAGGGTTTCTCACATATATGATGTGTTCATGTGATGTATGCTCTTATGTATGCTCTGGATGTATGTGATTTAATGTTTATGTTTCTTGATCATATTGATGTATGCCAAATGTTTAAGAGTTGGGAATTGAATTGGATTATCTTGCATCACTAATTCACCCTGCTCTTAATGATTGTACCTCTAATAGTTGTGAAGGGACAAGATCCTCTCATGAATGTTCCAATATTAGATTGATTATTAGATGCCTCTTTCGTTTTAGGTCATTCATTAATGTAGTGGTTCAGAGGTAACAATAAACACTAAAATTACATCACACACATGCATAACTCCCTATGTCAAACCCCTCCTTGAGCCCCTTTTAATAATTAGCCTTATTAACCCATGATTTTACCCCTCACACATTTAATTAATTTAAAATATTTAATTAATTTAATTTAAAAATATTTATGCCACCTTACCTGGCCACCTCATCCTAAGACTAATTCTTACGCTCTGAGTCACCTCAAGACTTAGTCCCCTAATCCTAACTACCTATGACTTGTTCTCACCCCAAAAATAAATTCCTAACTAACTATGTCCTTTTGTAACCTTGCATTTCTACCATTTCCTAATGGATACCACACATGGCACAAGAAAGCACAAAAAATAGGTTAAAATAGCCCTTTTACTTATTCTCATACCACTGATGTTAGTCAACCCATGGCTAATGTTAGTGGGATCATCAACATTATTTACTTAAGATAAATTCTAAACTGATGTTTAGGTTAGTAGAAATTATAAAAATTTAGTTATTCACATACAGGGTTTAGCATTCAAATTTATACATCTAGACTTATTTTTACTCTACACTTCTTTTGAACTAGTAGAAAACACTTATCTTTCTATTCACCTTTTAATTTAACATGCCTCACTAGTGCCATATATTCAATACCCATGATTCATCTATTTCATCAGCTAAGTATATCTCTATATTTTGGTAATTCCTTTAAATAATAATTTTATAATTACTTTACATTATATTATTTATCATTTTATGAATGTCCTAACTCTCCGTATAGAGGATTTTTAAAAATCCTTCACCTATTTTCCTCTAATACAAACATACCAACCTTCTATCTAGACCCACCTAAGTCTTACACACTCCCTTATGACTCTTTCCAACCTCATAAACCTGACCGACATCCACCTCTTAGCTCAGAAAAGTCTCTTGAAACCCCCTGAGAACCTACTACACCTATCGATATCAGTCACATAACTAAAATTAGTCATATAACTAACATCATCCATATGTCTTTACTGACATCGAGAGTTGAACTAATGTTAGCGATTATGTATTTCCACTAACCTTCCTGAGCTTGCCCAAACAACCTCCAAAAACATCAACAACTCACATTACCTGCACTGTGTCACTCTCTAATACACTCAAACTACAAGAATGGTATGAATATATCTCTCTTACTCTCTCTTTCATTTTTTTATTCATTATAAATTTTGTTTCAAAAAGTGAACTATCATCCTTAAGGAAGCTTGACACTTCTAGGAACAAGCGCATAGCTTAGCAACCCACTCATATATTAGCTAACAAATATTTTTAGTGGTATTACTTTCTTATTCATAGGTAGTCATCCATATCCAAAGAGGAGTGATCAACATCATCTGGATATGGCGTGTAACCAATCTAGGTTCTCTCTAGTCTCTAATCCCTACCCTTCATCTCTGTTTCTCCTAAAGCATCAAATAGATTCAAATTTAGTGAAACATTTTTGGCAGGTCTGGTGGGACCCTAGAGTTTTCCTTGGGTTCATTACTTGTTTTAAGCATTCATATAGGTGCATTATAGTGAAAATTTCATTCCTTGCACTTTTCCTTCTCTTCTCCCTCAAAATGAAATATTCAACATTTTATTTTCTATTTAAAGGCAATAAATTGAAATTTCATCTTCCTTGCCATTACTCTCTTTCTTTTACTTCTAAAATAAACTTATCATTTTTCTTACAAGTTATAAGAATCTCTCTTTTATCTCTTTCTTGCATGCACACTAGGATAGTGAAATTCATTCTCTTCTCCTATTTCATCATTACTTTCATTCGAGTCGAAACACTTCAGTTTTGGGTTTAAAACTTATTACACTTCATTATTTGCTTATTTTATATTAGCTCACTTAGTTAATTACAAGCATTATGAATGAATCATAGTAAACCTATGTTACACAACTAGATCACACTCATAAAAATAAACATCTAAACTCACCTGAGACAAGGCCATCAATACTTCATCACCTGGTGGATCACCTTACCCTACCTAGCTACCCTAAGTTTTCACCACCAAGTGGAGAACCCATTCCATTCTCTAGAAGAGTAAACTCTAGGTAGAATTTATTTTGGCTAAGCGGTCTAGCTTGGCTTCAGGTCTATCAAGTGTAGGGAGCAAGCTTCTATAACAAGCCACATACCTATTCTAACATAGATTTCCTCTTGAGCACCAAAACTAACCTAAAACTAGCTCTAGATTGCTTTATAGTACCTTCGGTAACCAAATTCTCTTATCACTATTTGATTAAGGCATAAGCCAACATGAGACTAAAATTAATCTCTAAGAGTTAATAATTAGTGGTTGTATGTTATTTTTTTGCTTTTTTATTACCTTCTATATTTTGGATTTGGTAAGGATATTTTTCATTGATTTACAAAATCAACACCATTTATAATACTTAGGTTATATAACCTATTATATCAAGTTTTCTGAGTGTTCATTCTCTTTATACTAACCTCTTGCATCCTTTACTTTACCTAGATTCTACCTTTGGGTTTCTAAAACATTAGATTTTTCATCTCCCAGGATATCACAATGATCAACATCAATTAATCCCACCAACATCAACAGACTTAATCCTACCAACATCGGTTAATCCCATTGATGTTGGTAGACTTTAACTACCAAAATCGGACAAGTGATTGATGTTGATGACTATGTAATTTTAGTTTTCTCAAAATAGAAAGATAAAAAAACTGACTTACCTATACCCAAACCTGGTTTCTCCTTATCCTATCACTAATATAGAGTATTAAGACTATTTATACTTCTTCTTGCATGGTATTGTCATGAACCCAAGCCAAAATTCTTGTTGATTATGCAAGACAACAACCAATTCTACCTTCTCCTATTGTTGTTGATTCTGCCATGGAGCATACTTTAGATACAAATCATACTCCTAGCCCTAACCAAATTCCTATTATGCCTAAAGGAGATCAAGATTTTTATAAATTTCTTGATCATAATGTGGTATACTTTTAGCGTTACCTTGCCATGAGCCAAACTCATAATTCTTCAGGTAACCCACTATATGTTATGCCAACTTATTTGATGGGGACAACTTTAGTTTTAGCTATCTCTACTATGTTCCCTATGGTTATTCAAACCACCACTTCAGCAATTAACCCAACCATAAATAATGTCCAAAGTTCAACATCACCAACTGCCCAATTCCACCTAAACCCTGACATGACTTCCTTGTCTTCACAACCATAAGTAATTCAGTTAAGTCTGAATCTATTTCAAAATTTGGTGGTACCCATCCCATCTACTCTTAACCTATAATTACCCAAGTTATGACTCACCCTTTACCTATTATACCCATGCCAACAATAACAAAATCTAACTAAAGCATTATCTCTAACCCAATAGGACAAACCCCTTTCATTTCTGCCCCCCAGCCTATGACTCACTACCCCTATGTTGTGTCAACACAACCATAACAAGCTATGTCATACTTTCCCTCTACTTCCTATCAGGTTGCCTATAACTTAGGGGGTATCTCCCAAACTAATTCCCCCTCTAGACATCATTAAGATACTAACGGAAGATGTCTAATCTAGAGACATCCATGTCAGGTTCAAAGAATGTGTTGTCTTATGATCAGATATACAATAATCCCATCCACCCTTTTGTGCCTATTCACCCTTATCTAAGCCAATGGTAACTCCCAAAATTTACTTATTTCTAGAGTAAATAGGACCCACAATAGCATTTGTGAGCATTTAGACATGCTTTTTATTTAATAGGGCATGATGATGCATTATTGCTTCACACTTTCCCTATGTCTCTTTCGGTTGCTACCCTAGATTGGTACAGCTCTATAGCTTAGGATTCCCTTTTCTCATTTACCCAACTCACACAAATATTTCTAGACCATTTCTCTATTAACATTTCCAGAAAGACTTTTATTACAGACCTTTATTCTATTAGACAATTTGATGATGAGTCTATTGTAAATTTTGTCACTCGTTAGAGAGGCTTAATCAATCAACTCTCCTTCTCTTTACCCCAACCTGAGCTTATTGAGCTCTTCTCAAGGGCATGTTTTAAGCACATTTCATCCACACTCTGAGTATAAACTTTCTGTACATTTGATGAAGCCTTTACAATGGTTTATAAACTCAAGATTTGGGCTATAGATGAAGATAGAGTCAAGTTATGTAGTAAGAACACCAATTCCAAATCGAATGACTCCTTTTATTCTAAAAATTCTCCTTTTAACCAAAAATATAAAGGATCTACCAATACATTGGTCATTAAATCAAATTATTCCACAACCACAAACTAACCTAATTCCTTGACTTCCCAAATCTAACCAAGCAATTCTAACAATGGTATATACAAAGACAATACACTCCCATTAGGGAGTTATATACTTCTTCCATTTTGGAAAAAATATTGCAACAAGGAGCCATAACCCTTCCTCAAATCAAGCCTCCTATATAGTTGGACCCCTCCATCCTATTCCAACTTGGTATAAGGAGGATGAGTTTTGTGGCTACCATCGAGTCAAAGGCCAAAATTTTAATAAGTGTAAAACATTCAAGAACATTATTCAAGACATGCTTGACAGGGGTGATCTCATATTGGATAACCTTAATGCACCTACTAATAAAAATATAAATGTGCTCAAATATCCTTTTCCTAACCATTCACCCAGTCAAAATATTATTCAAACTATGACTAATAACTCATGTGATCATAATACCCATATGGTTAATATAGTCTTTCCTTTACCTCTAGTCTAACCTCTCCCACAACAAGAGGCACCCATTTTACCCACTCCTCCCCCATAATCAATGGAATTTTTTTTTCCCATTTTTCCACCTCCGGTAGAAGATCCTACTTCACCCATTCCACTCCCATGTGAGGAAGAGCCTACTTTACCACTCCTTTTGCCACAAGAGGACCCTATATTTCTAGTTCCTTTTACACCAATGTTATCTATCCTCTTACCACTTGAGGACCATACCTTACCTATTACACAACTACATGTTGAGGGGAACATCATTCCTATTTTATACCCTCTTAAAAAACCCTCTTCACCTATCTCTCCTCCATTGATATAAAGTGGTACCCCATCCACTCCTCTTTTGTACCTATAAGAGATAATGTTATCTACTCCTACATTGGACCAAAGACCTATTATGCCTATTCTGATTGAACCAATTTTACCACTTATTTTACCCATGTAGGATCATACTTTACCTATTACTCACCCAAATATTGAGGGAGTAATTATACCTATGCTCTATCCCCTTGAGGAGCCTTCTTTTCCTACCTCTCCTCCACTCATGGAAGACCATGCCTCTTCTCCTGTCTCTGTCGAAGAGGACCCTATTGTGGCTCTTTCTCATCTTTGTCCTAAGGTAGTAGAGACAAATAATTTCCCTCTTTCTCAATCACCTCAACCTTATAAATAAGAAACTATAAGACCTATGTTAAATTCGTCTAAACCCTTCTCACAGTTAGTGAAAAGTCTAAAATTTCTTGACTCCATGAAGCTAGATCATGTGACATTTTGGGACAGAATTAAAACTCCTTATCCTACGTAAAAAGTTTCAACCTTTACCACCAACCCTATCACTACCCTTTACCCCAAAGTCTTTGAAAAAGTTAGAGTTTCTTCACTAAAAATCACTAGAAGCTCATCCATCTATGTTAGAGCCCTCATCCTCATAGGTGTCTGCCACATTAAAGTAAATCAAGTCTTTAGATGTACATCTAGTATCTAATCTAATTCATCCATAGTTGATATTAGATCTGACTCCCTAACCACAATTTGGAGTTTTGTGGCTTGAACTACAAAAAAATGTTAAGCTTCGTAGATCTTGTTGATCCTTCCCTCTTCCACCCTCAACTTTACCATCAATTTTAAGACCGCACCCCTCTACTTTAGTTAGAGTATCACTAATGTAAGAAAAATAAAAGGCTAAGTTACCTCCACTACTACCTCTAACACCTAGTAGGCATTTCATATCTAACACCATGATACCTAACAATAAGAAAGTGTCATCAAAACACATGACTCCACCACCACCTAAAAAGGTGCCACGTAAAATCACCCCTATGACTCCTAAACTAAAGAAGGTGTCCACTCCTATTACAATAGTAAGTGCTAACCCACTTGTACCAAATCTACCTTGGTTCGATGATACACAAGTGTGTCTCTATCATCATTTACCTAGACATGATACTGAGAGTTGTAAAGATCTCACGGTAGTCATTTGACAAAACTTTGATGTTGACACTCTCTTTATTGGTACTCCCATTAAAATTCCTTTTATTCCACCTCTGGCATCCATAATGCCTCATACTATTCCAACTAAATTCAAACCCAAAGATGTTATCGTACCCCCTTTGCCACCTTTGTCACCTATGTTTTAGATCAACACAGTTAATGTGGCCATGTGATCACAAAATCAAAAGGATAAAGGTAATGTATAGGTCATTTCCCCTTAGGCTAATCCCTTATCCAAAGACACTCTTCCTCTGAATCCCAAGATTTCCGTCTTGGGTGTCCCAAAACCAATGTCTTCAAAAGTTATTCAAAGCTTGATGGTGAAATAGCTTCACCAAACCACTGTGAAAATATCCTTGTATGAGTTAATCCAAAACTCAACCCAACACTATCAAGATTTGATTAGTTTTTTACAAGTAGTTAAGGTATAATTTGATAATCCCAAACCTCTTATAGCTTTGGTTAGCTCTCTTAACTCCATCTCCCTAATTTCTTTTAGTGATTCAAAAATTCCACTTTAAAACCTTAAAGATTAGGATTCTGCCCTTTTTATCATCACATATATCAATCAAACTCATGTTAAAAGAGTCATGATTGATGGGGGAGATATTATTAATAGTATATCCACCCATGCCTACAAATAGCTAGCTCTTCCTGGCAATTACATGTCTTAAATTGACATGGTGCTCCGCTCCTTTAACAATACCATAGCTACTACGGTGGGTACTATTGTCTTACATATCTGTGTGGGTCCTTGAATAATTCTTAAAATATTCTATTTTGTATAAAGAGAGTTCCAATAAAACATACTACTTGGACAACCTTGGATATGTGTTATGGCATGTGTGCCCTTGACTTTGCACCATTGTGTCAAGTTTGAGCACAATGGGAAAGTGCATGTTATTCCTGCCGACCCACCTCCTTTCAAAACATGTAACATGAATTATAGTCCCAATAATGTTCTCATTCCATTAAAGACATCATCTTCTCCACATGATACTTTTGAATCTTCCACAAGCTCTGCTACCTTGATTACATAAATACCAATAATACAAATTCCCAACAAAGACCCCATGGAGGAAACTTTCAAGCATTTATCACTAAGAGAATATCATTGGTTGACACTCAACATGTTCCATACTCCAAAAGAGTATGGAAAGATCCATATGCACCTAAATTATGATCCCTATATTGGGATGGTCATCCCTAATGGACCCCCTAAACTTTGAATTAATTTCACATATGGGGGAATTGATCAGGATCCCGCTATCGACAATCCATAGTCTTCACCACAACCATTTACTTGTGACTTTTATTTCCTAAAAAAGACTAGTTTTGATAACACCTATCTTTATAGGTGTGCCTAGAAAGGATTTGGTTTGGGTCATTATGAGCATGGTGTTCTTTAAACTCCTCTGAGCAAGCAAATTATGCCAAATTTCTTAATGAACATAACAAAGCCTTCACTTGGTCTTATAATGGCATGTTTGGTATCGACCCCTATATTTTCACCCAAAACATTTTCACTAATAGAGATGCTAAAAATGTTAACTAGAAGCTTCAAAAAATGCATCCTTGTATTACTCTCTTTGTCAAAGAAGAGATCTAACACCTCTTTTTTGTTAAATTTATTCAACCCATCGACTACCCATAATGGGTTTCTAATATTATTCCTATCACAAAAGTGACCAAAGGAATCTACATTTGCACTAACTACTATGAGTTAAACCTTTCTTTTATAAAATATGACTTCCCTTTGCCAAGTATCGACCAACTTATTGATCTAACAGCTGGACATGAGATGCTATCACTTATGGACAAGTTCTCAAGTTATAATCAAATCTTAGATTCTCTCTAGGATCAACACAAGAAAATTTTCATTACCCCATGGGGGACTTTTTGTTATTAGGTCATGCCCTTTAGTTTGAATAACACTAGTGCCACCTACTAATGCACCATGACTTACATCTTTCATCATCTCCTACACAAAATTATGGAAGACTACATGGATGACTTACTCAAAAAGTCTAAACTTCACCAAGATCACTTGATGATTCTCAAAATCATATTCAATCATCTCCTCCAATATAACGTTTGACTAACCCCCAAAAAATTTGTCTTTGGTGTCCTTTTTGGTAAGATCTTAGGCTTTATCATTTCTCTCCATGGTATTAAAGTTGACCCTACTAAGGTTCAAGAAATACTATAGATGCCTCTACCTACTAATATCAAGCAACTCCTTAGCCTAGAAGACAAGCTTTAGTCAATCCCCTACTTCATCTCCCAATTGTCGAATCATTGCAAACCCTTTCACCATCTCCTAAAGAAAGATGTCTCCTTCCATTAGAATATAGATTACTGAGAAACCTTTGACACACTCAAATGGTATCTCCTTCCCCACAGCTTCTTATTCCACCTAAGGAAAACTATCCTTTCTACCTTTACATCTATACAATAGACCATTCTCTCAGTGCTATGATTTCACATCAAGATGGTCACCATCGAGAATAAGTAGTTTACTACATAATTCACACATTTATTGATTATGAAACTTGATATACCCATACTAAAAATCTTTGTCTTGTATCGGTCTTTGTAGCCTCCAAGCTCTGCCATTACCTCTTAAATCATAAAACCTATGTCATTACCCGTACTGATCCCTTAAAATATATGCATTCCAAGCCATATCACAATCAACATGTAACTTGGTGGCTCATTCTCCTTGCTAAATTTGACTTAGAGTTTATTCAACAAAAGTCTATCAAGGGGCAAATGATCACTGACTAGTTAGTTTCCACCTCTTTACCTAAAAACCAACCTTCAAACCTTGAATTCATTGATTAATCCATCACAACACTATCCATAGATGACATCTCTTATCAAATAATGATTTTCTTTAATGTGTCTAAATGTCAACATGGTGGAGGTATGGGGGTCATTCTTATTCCTCTTGATGATGAGCCTATGCTTTTGTCATTTAAACTAGATTTTGAATGTACTAAAAATATGGCCAAATATGAGGCTTTGATCTTAGGGCTTCAAATAACTATTTACTTTGGTATCAAATTAATAACCATTTTTGATGATTCATAACTAGTGGTTAATCAAGTTAATGGTTCCTACCTATGCAAAAATGAAATTATGCAATGGTATAAACATTGTGTAGATATGTTATTGGAATCATTTGACTCATACCTCTTGAAAACTATTCCTTGATCTACAAACAAGCTTGCAGACATAATGGCTTCACTTTCTTCACACATACCCTCTTTACCCTCTTCCTCAAAAATATATGTCACTTTACATCACTTAACATTGCCCTCTTATGTATCAATGAACATCCTTTTTTTAGGCAATATAACACACAACCCACACAAATTATGGTGTAAACAACTCATAGATTACCTTTCCTTTTCTATTACCCCTTTTTATCTCTCCAATAAAGGGAGATGTGTCTTCATGAAAAATGCCACTCATTACACTATGCTAGGGGGACTTCTCTACAAGTGAGGTTTTGATGGTCTCCTCCTTAGATGCCTCACTAGTAATGAGATACCCTTGACCATTAATGAAGTCCATGATGAGATTTGTGGTGGACATTTCAATAGTAATGTAGTTAGCAAGCGTATCCTTTGACTCAATTATTATTGGCCAACACTCCATCAAGACTATAGCGATTGCATTCAGTGTTGCATCAAATGTCTGCAACACACTAACCTCCTTCATGTTCCAAGCCATGCATTACAAGTCACCAAATAATTCTATCCTTCTCCTAATTGGGTTTGGATCTAATTGCTGAGATTAACCCTCATTTATCTCTCCATCACCACTCTATCATTATTGCTACTGAATACTTCACCAAGTGGGTCGAGGCCATTCCTCTCATCTCCACTAAGGATGAAAAAAATGTTGAATTTATCAACCATCACATCATATGTCATTTTGGTAACCCCCATAAAATTATAATAGATAAGGACAAATCTTTCAAAAATAAGACTATCCAAAATCTTTGTGATACCTTTAGAATCAAATTAAGCTTCTCATCACCATACTATCCACAAGCAAATGGATAGGTAGAATATTCTAACAAAACATTGACCAAAATTCTCATGAAAGTAGTCAATGATATTGACAAGGATTGGCACACACACATTCCCTTTACTTTATGGGCTTACTGCACTAGCATTCAAACCCCTATAGGTGCTACACCTTTTTCCTTGGTCTATGGGATGGATGTTGTTTTGCCTCTTGTCATCTAGATTCCTTCTCTTCAGATCTCTCTACAAGACATACTAATGATGACTTTTAAAAAGAACATTTGGCTCAACTCGAGTTGATTGATGAATGTTGTCTCATATCCCTCAACCACCTCCAAATCTATCAAGAGCATATCAATTGTGCTTACAAAAAAAAACTCAAGGAGTGATATTTCAATATCATAAATCTCATCTTAAAGGAAAATAAACATGTGATGAACATGGAGAAAAGAAAATAGGGTAAATTTGTTCCAATTGGCTTGGACCCTACATCATAACTCACAAGTATGGCTTACGAACTTATCACTTGTCTTCTCTTGAAGGAAAGCTAAAACTTGAGCCTTTAGATGATTTGCACCTATGACCATTCTTTTGTTAATCAAGTGATGCTTCACCTCATGTTTAACTTGAGCTCATCCCTTGAGTAACCCTATTACATTCTTCTCCCTTCATCTTAACCCTTACTCTTACACAGTTAGTTAACCTATGAAGTGCTATAGTTTTACCCTCAAAGGGGAAAACCCCTAAGCCTCTATAGTCTTATCCATGACTAAAGTTTTAAAAAAATGGGATATGTAGACAAGTTATAATCTCCCAAGTCATGATTCTCAATGTAGACTTCTCCCTTGAAGGATAGATATGTAACTTCTCTTTGATACTATAAATAGACTGCTTCCTTGAAGGACAAATATTAAAACTCAAAAATAAATGCTTAGACAACTCCCTTGAAGGATGGCTAGGATAATTTTTGTTATCAAGAGAAAATAATGACTTAGAAGCTTCTTGTATTGATCAGCTTCATATGATCTCAATACAAACAAAATCCCATTGTAGGCTTCCCACATCAATCAACTTACACCAAATAAAAAAAATTAAGTCATGGAATTTCCTATAGTAGCTCTCAGGTCACCCATAAAAGGGGCATACCGTCTCCACTAAGAAGGTTATGCTACCCAAACACTCTCACTCATTTTACCCTTTTCCCCTTATACTCTTTCAAGGGAATTTGAATTCACTTGACACAAGGTGAGTATGACACTTCTCTAACAAACAAAATGGTCAAATGATGCAAAAGCATGAAAGAGGCTCATATTCCTGAGCCTATTTATGTTGTGATTATGTTATTTTCCAATAAGTGAGCATTACGACTCTTTCATTCCCATCTTAATCACATGTCAATTTCTCTTCTGATATCAAATCTCAAGAAAATATTCAATCATCATCTTGACTTTCTACCATTTATTCTTTATTCTTAAGAGTTATGTGTTTAACACATATCCATCTCAAGCAAAGATACTCCAAGCCATACTAAAACTAACAAACCATTTCTCATGAGAAATCTACCCAACATGTAACCATAGTTTCTCTAAACAACAATAAATAAAAAACTATCAAGCCTACTTCATTTATTTTAAGCATACACCATGATAAATATGGAAAAATGCTGAAATTAAAATAACAAACCCAACCCATTCATTTTAAGCATACATCATCACAAATATGGAAAAATTCTAAGATGAAGCTAACAAATCAACTATGCATATACCATCACACATATGTAAAATTCTAGTCTAACTCAACTAACATACTCAACATTAACATAACATAAACATCAAAATCATCACCATCACAATAACACATCTCATATATATATGCATTAAATATGAATGTACATTAATGGATTGTAATAGTATCATCTCTCCCTCAAAATATACATCTCTCATCTTTGGTTTGTAGGTCAGTGTGTATACAATATATATAACAATATCAATAACAAAATCTGGCACTCATAATCCTTGAGGCTATACTATGGTCATGAAGAAGCAGTGTCATCACCACTCTCTACCTATCTACATCTTTGTGAGCTAAAATTCTTGACATGTGTCACTGATCTCTCCTACTCTCTAAACTTATAATACCTCTAAATATATGGGAACTCCATGATGGCCCTCTCATAATAATCAATCTCATCAAGGGCAGTGTTGTACCTCACTAGAGATATAGTATACGGTAGACCCATTCCACCTAATAAAGGCCTCTATAATAGTCCTTATGGTGGAGGATGAGGAGTAGCCTAAATTTTTACTCTCAAACTATCCCTCTCTAATTTTAGTGCAATAAATTGACCTTGTAATGCCCTAACCTGGACCTATAATGCCCTAACCTATCCCTACAATGTCACAACTTTCCCTTATAAGATCAATACCTATACTTGTGCTACATCTCAAGCCTACATTACTATATCTTAGGTCTATACTACTACATCCCAAGCATATACGATTGCATCTCTCTCTCTCTCTCATCACTCCCTATAAATCTTATGGTGGCATCTTGACCTGAACCATAGGATGAAAACCTATCCACCAAGCTAGATAAGCCACTATGAATATAGGATCTACTACACCTAGGCCTACTGATAGCTCCTCAAAATATGGCCCATCTATTTCCTAGGGCAAGGGTAGGGATGCCTCTATATCATCCCTCCCATATCAAGGAAAGGTAGGAAGTACATCCTATAACAAGTTGAACTGTCTCCTAACCCATGCCATGGTATCATCTCTAGCTCTCCATCTTGTCTCCCTCTAACCCATAATGTACTTTATAAACTGACAAGCTTCTCTACCTATCCTCTAAATGCAAGGTATGTCAAGTAAGGCCTCCAAACAATATTTGTAAGAATCAATCCCTCTATCATGTGCCTATAATGATCAATACCTCACACTATGTCGTCTACTCATGTCTGGGCCATACCATCTCTCCACTATCTAAACCTAACCCTAAAAATAGATATAATTATGGTGGGTATCCCCAATGGCCATGTCACCATGATGTGTTCATATGCCAAACAATGGAGTAAATGACTAATGCATAAAATGTACCATCACCATAGCCTCAAATCCCATAACTCTCTATATAACTATACCAAAAACACTGGTCCCCATGCATACATGATGTACTCCTCAACCATCTATGCTAACACACTTGTCAATGCAATAGGAAATCTCCCCCCATTCACATTTGGTAGTGCATATACTAAAATCTTTATCATCATTAGGATACTCAATCGGTGTTGCTCCTCATCAACAGTATACAATGGCTCATATGCAAAGCTCATTGAGTGATAGGTCACCTTGCTAACATGCTCTCCAAATAATTTAACCATGTGAATATCATGTTCCTCTCTCAAAAAAGATAATATCTCCTCACCCTAGATTGGAAATCATAAAATATTATACACATCCTTCTGTGTCACTATCAACTCTTCGATTGACAAGTGGAAGGTGTTGGTGGTGTAATCCCACCTCTCTATTAATGCTATCATCAAACTCACATCATGTGTAACTTGGAAATATCATTGTACTCCTCCTAACCCTATAACTTTTATGTACTCCCACTCATCTAGGGTGACATCCCTCCTCATCTACGTCAACAACATAGGTAGTCAATCTTGTAATGTCAAATCCTGCCTAGCTTGCATCCATACACACAAACCTCAAGTCACATACTTTCCAATATAACCCTCCACCATTTTTTCCCTTTTCTTTGGGAGAGCTACATTAGCTTGAGGCCCTCAATTGGGCTATTTAGGCATCAATTAATTGACATGTAGTCTTCTAAAATTAGCTTAGCCATATACCCACCTAACTATCTAACATGTTCTCCCACCTAAATCCTAGGCCTCACTACCTATCTCTCCACCCTAGGCCTCATTGCCTATATCTCCACCCTAGGCCTCACTTCCTATCTCTCCACCCTAGGCCCAACTACTTATCACAACTCTAGGCCCCATGACTTATATCTCAAACCCTCGACCTTACCACCTATCTTTTAAGCCCTAAATCCCATGACCTATTTCAACCTACCTTTTCCTAACCATTTCCCTTAGAAATTTTTTAACCATACCTCAAATATTTTTCCCTACACACTGGGAGAACTATATTGGCCTAAGGCCCTCAATCAAGCTATGTAGGCAACACTCAGTTGACATGAGGTCTTTTGAGGGTAGCTCAACCATTAGGCTAGTTGATTAACTCAATTAGAGATCCAAAATTGGCCTTTTCTCCTATTTTGGGTTTTTCAAGGTCACCAATGTTGGTCTTATATGCCAATATCAGTGCTTGGTGTCAGGTGATATTAGTGGACCCCACCAACATTGCCACCATGTCGACTGATGTCGATGAACCTCACTGACATCGGTGACTAGTTCGACCCTAGGGCCAAACAACCCATCTCCCACTTTTGAATTTTCCCCTAAAAACTACTCCCAAGTCCCTCCCAAATTCACCTAAACCTACCCCACCCCATTTCCTAACCCCCATAAAAGCATTTTTTTTACCCAAATTTTAAATTTAGCCTAAAATAATAAATTAGAAAACTTAAATTCAAATTTAATTTATAGAGGATCTTACCTCATCTCTCTATCTCCTCTAGGATGGAATAGCTATCCCTTATGATGGTGCACCTATAGTTGGGTCCCCTCCTAGATATGCCATCTCACTAGTACTTATAGATCTTTTTCTCTCCAATCAAATGTTACAAATGAGTTTTTGTGGGCTATCAAACCCCTTTTTGTTGGGTTTGGTTTCCCACTGATGTTAACATCCTTGACCTAAACCACCAATGTTGGTAATACTTCTTATCAACACTCGAGACATAACTAATGTCAACACCCTTAAATTAAAGTTTCTAACCCTAACCATAACCCTTTGGACTATACCATTAATTTGGGGTAAATTGGAGATCACGTATATCTCCCTGACCATGACAACCAACTTGGAGATCACATATATCTCCTTGACCATGACAATCAACCTTGGAGATCACTTAAATCTCCACCCATGATGACTTTGACTAGAGATCATGAATGTATCCTTGACCACTGACCCTTTTAAACTAACCTTGCATTTGTCTTGACTACTTATACTACCTCATTATAGTTGGCTATTATACACACACATGTATATTAGGTGTTTTGGATCATGACCAAGCTAGTCCTATCACCTATAACCTTTTATATTTACTAAGGGCACTTCCTACCTTGGATACCTAGAACAATGGACCATTAGAGCTATAACTTTTATCATTTTAACCTTATCAACTATCACTTATAAGTTATGATTTGGTTATTTCTATTTGAGTCCTCCTCACCTTTACTTGTTCTTGATTTTATCAACTATAAATTGTATTAGTATACGTGAAAGTAGTGATACCATGTTCTCACTCAACATCCACCCACCCAATTCACTCCTTATCAAACCGATAATTGATTCTATTTTCTCCTCCATCGGTTCCTATTTTGAGGGGGGATACCTCATCCAATACCTGGAGCATCCAACTCCTATTTTTGTCTTGCAACTTGTCAGTACAAATTTTAAGACAAAAAAGGGCAAATGTAGGCACCAAAATTACATCACACACATGCATAACTCCTTATGTTGAACCCCCCCTTGAGCCCCTTTTAATAATTAACCTTCTTAACCCATGCTTTTAGCCCTCACAGATTTAATTAATTTAAAATATTTAATTAAGTTAATTAAAAACTAATTATGCCACCTTACCTGGACACCTTATGCTAATACTAATTCTTACCTTCTGAGTCACCTAAAGACTTAGTCCCCTAATCCTAACTACCCATGACTTGTTCTCACCCCAAAAATAAATTCCTAACTAACTACGTCCTTCTTATCCTTACATTTCTACCATTTCCTAATGGATTCCACACTTGGCATTATAAAGAACAAAAAACAAGATAAAAATAGCCCTTTTACCTATTTTAATGCCATCAATGTCAATCAACCCATGGTTGTCATCAGTGGGATTATCAACATCAGTTACTTAAGCCAAATTCCAAACTGATGTTTAGGTGAGTAAAAATTAAAAAAAACTCAATTATTCACATATAGTGTTTAGCATTCAACTTTATACATCAAGACTTACCATTATTCTACACAAATCAATCCAAATTAAGAATTAATATACTACATAGAGCTTGGATTATTCTAAATTGGTAGCACACATTTGTGTTTTTGTTCACCTTTTACTTTAACATGTCTTGCTAGTGCCATCTATCTAACAACCATGGTTCATTTATTTCATCAGCTAAGTATATCTCTGTGTTTTGGTAATTCCTTTAAATAGTCATTTTATAATCAATTTACATTATATTATTTTTCATTTTATTAACATCCTAACTCTCCCTGTAGAGGATTTGTAAAAATCCTTCACTTTTTTTCCTCTACTCCAAACATACCAACCTTATATCTTGACCTACCTGATTCTTACACACTCCCTTACAACTCTTCCCAACCTCATAAACCAAACTGACATCCACCTCCCAACTCAAAAAAGTTTCCTACAATCCCCTGAGAAACTACTACCCCTACCGACATCAGTCACATAATTGATGTCAGTCATATAATCAACATTAGCCATATCTCCTTACCAACATCGACAACCTAATCGATATTGGTGACTATGAATTTCTACTAACCTCCCTGAGCCTACCCAAACAACCTCCAAAAACATCAATAACTCACATTACCTGAACTATGACACTCTCTACTGCACTCAAACTACAAGAATGGTATGAATATCTCTCTCTTACTCTCTCTTTCATTTTGTTATTCATTATCAATTTTGTTTCAAAAAGTGGACTATCATCCCTAAAGAAGTTTGACACTTCCAAGAATAAGCGTGTAGCTTGACAACCCACTCATATATCTGCTAACAAATATTTTTGGTGGTAGTACCTTCTTATTTATAGGTATCCCTCTCTAGACAAAGAGGAGTGCTCACCATCATCTAGATATAGTGCACAACCAATATGGGTTCTTTCTAATCTCTAATCCCTACCCTTCATCTCTATTAACATCAAGTATATTCAAAATTTAGTGAAACAGTAACCACCATAAAATATTGTGTTATTCATACAAACCTTGAGAGAGAAGGGTGGGCTTAAAATACCATTGATAATTACAAAAACTTATTTAATGACCCTTAAATTTTATAAATCCTCTCTAAAGGAAATTATTTTAAAGTTTTAATGGATGTGATGCAAACCCACGTCAGCTACTAAAATTTTCTTGTAATGCTTGTATTGCTCCCTAGTTATTGTGTTGAAACCTTATTTATATTTGAGACCAAGTCAAACAAACCAATTTTAAATCTAAAAATTTTACACACATAATGAGGCATTACTATACAAAAATTATGGGTCAACAAAAGTTACATCTCAAAATTGGGCTTAATACTTATATTTCTTATTTAAACCATGTCCTTAGGCTGCCAAAATTGAACCAAGGCCTAGTTCTAATCCAAATTGCCAAATTTCAAACAAATTTTGACACCAATATTCCAATTTCTTGTCCAAATTATTATGTTTAAAGTTTAGTTCCAAACCAATGCTAATTCAAAGCTAAATTCTAATACTATTCTAAGCCAAATCCAATGTCAAACATGGTTGATCAAGTCGACCCAAATAAAATTAAGCTAGACCTTTTCTAAAAGTCAAATTCAATTAAACACTTATTTAAAATTTCAAAATCAATCAACTTTCCAAATCCAATCAGGTTTAAATGATTTCCAATAGTAAAAAATAATGATGATCAAGCATTTTTTAAATCTAACTTCTATCTAAGGTTTACACATTTTCAAATGAAACCAACATTACAAAGGAACTTATTCAAATCTGAAGTCAAATTTTACAATACAAATAAATCAAATAGCCTTTCAAACTAACACTAAAAACCAAAATCAAACTTTTTTTAAAGACTTTGATGTACTATGATGTGTGTTCCATATTCAATGCAAGTTTGATTCACACATCTTTCCTATTTGGATACTTGCATAAACAAGCTTTGATTGAATTATTATGCTTTAGCATCTACATTGACAAACCTAATTAAAAATTTAATGTCTACCAAAGTTAATTTAAATTTTATAATCCAAATCAAGTAAACTTTGACCAAGGTGCTAGTCCAAGTCAACCCTGGTTCATCTTTAACCATATACCATGCTAATTAAATCCAAATCAAGTTCATCTTGAACTGCATTCCAATACCAAATTAGTTTTATTTTGACTAAATTTAACTATTCTAAATTTCATCACACATCAATTCAAAAACTCTTCTTTTATTTCCATTAAATCTCCCAAACATGTTAATTGGGAATGATGAAGTCATGTCATCCATATTTTCTTTCATTTGAATCATATTTATGCCAATTCAGCCCTTTTTACATAAAAATTCAATCAAGACCATTTAGACCATTTCTAATTTATGCCAATCCACCTTTTTTGGGTCAATCCATTCCAATAAAGTTTATTTCATCTTTTTTTGGACCAAACCAAACGAATTACATCAATATCAAGACCACCTTATTTGGGTCCAAACTAATTACATTAAGACTAAAACTGCCCTCTTTGGGCCCATTTCAATTTATACCAAGACCACCCTATTTTGGCCCATTCTAATCAATACCAAGTCTACCTTCTTTGGGGACAATTTATTCCAATCAATTCCCCTTAAATGTATCCTCGCTATAGGGCATTAGTCTAAGTTTAATTTAAGTCATGACATTTTACAATCTTAATCTTGTTCTAACACAACTAGTCATACATGAATAAGTGATAGATCAACTCATCCTATTTATCCAAAAACTAGACCATTTACATCTACCTAAAACACTTCATCCATTGGTTCAAAATCCAATCCTATCTTACAACCAAAAAAAAGCCAACAATTCAGACCTAGTATTCCATTTCCATTCGAATGACTCTTATCTATTGATAATCCAAGTGTGCCAAAGTATGATAGCTAATTGATTGGGATATGTCATGATCCCTTTTACAAACATGATTAGATACATCCAATTTTAAATAAATATCAATATAGTCAAACTATTTTCAACATTTTTTTCAAATCACTTATCTTTAACCAAATTAAAACCATTGATGGTCCACTTGTATTCAATGAAGAACCTCTTTTTGACTTATGACCCATATTTGATGATCCCATATTTGAAGAGCCCATTATTATTGATCCAAAGCATTTTATTCAACCATTGACAAAAATGCCCCATTTTTTAACATTCTTTCATCTTAAATCCCTCATTTATTATAAAAGGCAAACAAGGTACTTTTGGACAACATAATTTAATAGGCCTTCTTCACGACTACATTTACACTAGAATTAGGTTCCATTTCAAAACTAATATCATAATTAGGTTCCATTATAGAACCAAAATTAGATTTAGCATTAGAAGCAGAATCATCAGTCTCAAAATTGGATCATATCCCTTTGAGTTAGAATCAACTTCAAAATCAAAATACATTAATAGTTATTTAGACATTAGTTACATACTCCTGAAAAATCTCATTGAAAACATTGGTGGTCCTTCCAATTTTTTTTAGGAAACTTCTTACAACATTAACACAAGTTCTCATAGAATCCTTTATTAGTACTATTCTACCTTTTACCCTTCCATTAATATTACACATGCCTTTACCATTAATCAACCTAGCCATTATATTGACATACCACCTCCTACAAATGTCAATTGGGCCTAATAGAATCACACATTGTTGAACTTATTCCATGTTGACATCTCAGTGATAGAATCTATGAGAAACCAAGACAACATTTAAGTAGATTAAAAATCTCATAGTGAAACCTTGTTTGAGGCACTAGGGGACAATCAAAGTATAAACTTAACATCTTCGAGTGAAATAATATTTGATATGCTAGACAAAAAGAAGAAAAAATAATAAGAATCCTTTAGTGAAACCTTGCTTAAGGTGTTAAGGAACAATAAAAATGAATTATCAACATCCCTTAGTTAATCCTTATTAAATGTGCTATTGGAAAATCCAAATTAGAGCAATCAAGAAGACTTTGTTGGTGAAAACCTCTTTCAGTTGCTAATAGTTGAGCCAAATATTTCCTCATTACTTAATGAAGATAATATTTAAGTCCATATCATCCCTACCATAACAAAACATAATTTAAATATAAAATAAAAATAATCTATGTGACTAACATCCCCAATCTTCATTTTCTCCCCAGCCATTATGCATTCTATTTTTATCCCATTATTCCTTCAAGACATATTTTTCATCCTCTAATTAGATCATTTATCCCATGCCTACACTTATTTATCCTTAATGGTGTCATTCTCTTTTCTAGAGGCTATGAAGACACCTTGTCTAGAGGTTTAGAAGTAGTATAATCAATTCCTAATGAAGATCACAATAGTTTTTTCATAACCCATATCAATAGCAACATATTACCAGATAAACTATTACGAGTAAGTATTAGCTAGACAACAAATTGTCCAAATTATGCATCTCATAATCTTCCATTGATTAAAGATGCTATAAAATCCAAAAAAATCAATATGAGAGAAAATAATTTGTCTAATGGTGAAAACCATTCTTATGGCAGCTTGGGTAAGTATCATGATGAAAACTAGGTTTTTGGTGTCATGCATAAATTATTTATTGTTTGTATGTACCTCAAAAATTTGGGGTATCCCTATCTTCATTATACACCATTATATTCAAGTCATTATAGACCATTTTAATTCATTACCATTATTTCCATATTATCCATTTAATCTGATTTTAGCTAAGTCCATATTATTGTTGTAGGCACTCAATTTCGACCACTTTCATGCCTAGACCAAAATTCAACTCAATATATAGCAAAAGATGCAAACTAAGCCTGAACATCACATAAATTTCCCAAATTGTTTATAATAAGGGATTTAATTTCCCATAAACATGATGCGGTTAGTTTATATGGTGTATTACATTATATGCACCACTAACCTAGTTTGGTTTTAACCTTAGTCAAATTATGACCTAGTAATTTGACACTTTTGGCCTATCAAGCTATTAATTGAAAACAATTTACAAAGAAAAAAAAAAACCAATCAGGATTAATTAAATTTAAAATATTAATTAACCTGACTAAAATAAAAAATTCAAATTGACTAAGTGAATTTCATTTATCAAAAAGCAATTTTTAGCCAAATATGAAGTCAAGGGTCAAAGAAGCTAATAAAGTGATTTATTATTTTTTAAATATTCTAAAATTATGAGTCACAACCTCAAAAATATATAAAGTGATTTTTCATTCCTAAAAAAAATCTAAAATTTAGGTGTCAAGATTTTATGATTACTTTAACCCAACCTAAGGTTACCTTGATTCAAACTAGGTTATTTTAAACTCAACCAAAGTTAGAATTTAACCTAACCACCCTAGGGTTAGACTTAGTTATTAGAGATATAAATATAAGTGCCCCTAACATATGCCAATAATATTTTTTTTTAAGTTCATTCTATTGTAATACCTTCAAGAAGCCTTTAAGAGTAGTGTTATAATGTCCATTTTATGCCAAGCTTCACACCAAGGCAAAAGTGTCCATTAGAGAGATCCTACCACCATGGAAGAGAATTGATAGAAGACTCTAATCATCATAAGTCAAGAATGAGAATCCTTATGCCAAAAATTAATCATAAAATTTAACAAAGGAGGTTACTTGCATTGTGTTTGTCTTTATTTTGTGATCCTATTTATTGTGTTATACTCTCCCTAGTTCTTAGGCAAGAGTGTTTAGTCTTGGTGTATTATTATGATTGATTTTTGTCATTTGGACTAACATGAGAGTAATATACATTTTTTTTAATCTTAAAACACCTAAGATACATAATGACATACACAATGGGACCATGCATCTCATATGGATAAAAAGAATGATATGCTAACCTTAGTTCTTCTAAAAAATGTATTTAATTATTTAAGTTTAGAGTTTCATCCTTTAAATTAATGTCATTCTATTTTTTATTAATAAGTGGATTCACTATATGTAATATAAGCTTCACTAATATCATGTATATTTGTGATATTTATGTGTGCATAAATGATGGATTTAGACCTATGACTTTGACCCACTAAATAATGGCTTTGACCTATTAAATGGTGGCTTCACTCTGTAGATTTGTTGGCTTTGACAATGCTATATAATAGCTTTTTCAGGGAAATTTACACTATATTCACCTATTTATATATTATTTTTGACAACTTCACTTGACTTGATAGATAAATTTTCCCAACTAAATGATGGATTTGCCAAAGTTGATCTTTATTTTATGTTTTTAGGAAAATAGTTGCTTTAACCTACTAAATGAAGGCTTCAGTCTGTGTTTTTCCAAAACTTAAGATCTTGAAGTGAATTTTTTTTTTCTAATTTTTTTTTGGATTAAAGACAAGCAAACCCCCTAACATTTATTTAGGAACTAAGGTGGAGAGAGAGAGGGAGAGGCTTAGGCATTTCTAAAACTCACATACACTTTTATTCGTTACTTAAATCCCACTTAATCAAACTTGTCTTTTAGTTTTTAAAAATTTTATGGGTGCAAACGAGGCCAAGGGGCCAAATTTTGAATCAAACTTTAATTTGGTGATATTAAAAGGAACATACATTTTAGTTATAGCTCTCAATAAATTTTTAACTTCATGCTTAATTTTTTGTTATTAGCTAAATTTTAAAGTTCATAGTTAGATTTCTTTGTTTATGGCAAATTATAAAATATTACATTTATCCTCTCCCCTCATCCCTTTTAGAGATATATAGTGACCAAAATTGCTTAGTTTATTGCCTTGTTTATTTGGTATTATTAGAAATAATGCCATGTATGATCACCCCAAGTTTTGAGTGACTTGGATGACCTAGAAACAACCTCTAAAGTCTTTCCATTTTATTTTATTGCATTTGGCTTGTGGGTGAGATCTTGTTTCTCCCTCACAAGTTATCTAGGGGTGTATTGAACTTGTGTTTCATCTCTTAACATTGTACCAATCCCACTCTACAATGGGGTATATAAATTGGTCATGTGATAATGGGATTGTTAGGGGCTAAGTGGATAGCCTATATGATCCTAATAAATTCTTAGGTTAGGTCTTGCTAAACATCAGACTCTACTAAGAATAAAATGGTTGAAGTCATTATGCAAAGGAATAGACCTTTTCATAGTAAGCTATCAGGTATGAACTCAGTTAATGAGATTGTACCCTTATGTTAACCACACTTAGGACCATTTAGTTCACATAAAATTTATAGATTTTTAGTCAACCCCACTTTCCATAGAATTTTTTGCCAAATATCAAGTGCACCTAACTCTAAGTTCATTATAAATACCAATGTTTGAGATATAGAGGGGGTATAAAAACTCTACCTTTTGGATCAATGTTTAATTCCTCACAATCATTGGTATATCAATGGAAACTTTGGTAGAAGCTAAGAATACCCATGTCAATTTTAGAGATAAGATGAGCCATTAGTGATATTATAATGTCCTTTTCTTCTTAATGAGATAATTAAAGAATATTGTTAGCCTATTTTACTCCCATAGGCTAAGTTAAGTAATATAAGGGAATAATTGAGGGCAAGTCACTATTCACACATGCATTATTCACGTATTACTATTTATTATCACTATTTATGGTGATGTGTTAAGTGATGTAATTGATGATTTAATAGATGAGGTGGCTTGTGGATTATGTGGCATGGACCATAAAGGATATCCCATGGAATCTAGTGCATGTGATGGAGGTGGCATAGTACTCCACTAGGGGACAAACTTTATTATCTTTTATTGAGTTAGATGTCTTCCTTTTGGGGATGAAGACAAGAGGTGAATAATTTGGGCACCACCCTAGGAGGGAATATTGATTTGGAATGTGAATTAATTTTGAATGAGTCAAAAGGTGATGTGTCTATCGGAGTTGTTACCAGAATCTGGATAATGCAAATGCAATGGAGACGTGATCACATGAGATGAAGCAAGTGCACACCACACAGATGCTAAAGCAATTTGAAATTATACAAGAAGATAAATTGCACATGAAAAAATAGGAGAAAACTCAATATATGATTAACATGAGATGGCCAAAGTGAAGAATACATATAGGAGAGCACATGAGTAACTCCTCCACAAAAGGTGGTCAAGGCACCCCAAGAATAGACTGTAACTCCTCCATGAAAGGTGGTGACAAGGTAATAAGAATAGAGAAGTAACTCCCATCAAGGGAGTTACTTATGACATTCTTATGACACCTATGACACATATATGACACACATCTCCACATAAGCTAGCCTATCCCATAAATGTAGGAAAACTCCAAGTATGCACAAATATAATTTCCCTAATTAAATAATAGGAAAAAATAAAAACTTACACTAATACTCCCCATAAGCGCAGCTTAGGTGGGCAGTGTGGAAGTATAAAATGGATCCCGGCAATAAGGCCTAATGAGGTACTCATGTACAAATGCAATCTCCCATAAGATAGAGAAAAGGAGAAAACCCGTAGGAAAAAAACTCCCCCCCCCAAAAGAGAGACATAAAAGAAAGGAAGAGGCTAATGCCCCCCCCAAAGATGATACTGCTGCAGATGTGGACCACACCCCAAGAAGAGCTCATAGATGAATGAACTTGATCTTCGTGAAATGTTTGGTGAAGATGTCTACAACCTGCTCCAAAGACTGGCAAAATATCAAGTCCATGACCTAACTATGAATAAGCTCCCAAATGAAATGCATGTGAATCTCTATGTGCTTGGTTTGCTGGTGCTAAACTAGATTCCTACAAATTTGAATGGTAATCTAGCTATCACAATAAATGATGGTGGGATGCCTAATAGGAATGCCAAACTCAAAAATTATCCCTTGAAGCCAAATAGCCTTAGTAGCTGCATTAACAGCTCCCCTGTACTCTGCCTCTGTGGATGATATAGCAATAGCATTCTAATTCTTGCTAGACCAACTGATAGGACCAGAACTAGAGAGAAAACGTAACTAGAAGTGGACTTATGAGTTTTTGAATCACTAACCCAGTCTGAATCTATATATCCAACCAAGTTAACCTCTATGCCAAATCTGTAATGAATCTCATGTCTATGTGAACCCTGTATATAATGCAAGATTCTCTTAGCTACTTTCCAATGTAGCTCATGAGGTTCTTGCATGAATTTGGAGACAAGTCCCACTATATATGATCTATCAGGCCTGGTGTGAGTCAATTAGATGAGACTACCAATAATTTTTGATACTAAGTGGCATCAACCAATGGTGAAGAACAGTCAACCTCAAGCTTGACTCCTGATAGAAAGGGAGTCAGAGATGGCTTGCAATCAGCCATGTGAAACTAAGTCAATAAGTCAAGGGCATACTTAGGCTGTGTAAGGGAAATCCCTGAATTTGACTGTGAGATCTCAATGCCAAGGAAGTAGTGCAATAAACCCAAGTCTATCATGTCAAATATATCTTGGAGAGATGCCTTCACCACTACAATAGCTGATGAATAACTCTCAGTGATCAAAAGGTCATCAACATATAGAACCAAAATTAGGAATGAATCATCCTACCACAAGAAGTAGACATTGGGGTCAAAATGGCACCTAGTGAAACCCACTATGAGAAGGAAGGAATCCATCTTGGCATACCAAGCTTGAGGGGCTTGTTTGAGGCCATAGATAGATTTCCTAAGTCTACATACCAATGAAGAATCCTAAACAAATCTTAGCAGCTGCTCTATGTAGATCTCCTCCTCTAGGTCTCTATGAATAAAGGCACTCTTCACATCCATCTAGTGCACATCCCAACTAGGAGATGCAACAATAACTAAGGTGAGTTGGATAGAAGTCATCTTTGCAATGGGTGCAAAGGTCTCTGAGTAGTCAATGCCTGTCACTTGTGAAAAACCCTTGGTGACCAATCACACCTTGTACTTATCAACCGATCCATCTGCTGCAAACTTGGTCTGATATATCCACCTACATCAAGCCATCTTTCTTCCCTTAGGAAGTGAAGTCCAATCCCAAGTTTGATTTTTGATTAAGGAAGAATATTCTTCCTCCATAGCACTATCCCACTCAGGTACTCCCAATGCCTCTCAAAAAGTCTATGGATCTAAAATTGAATCAAAGAAGGCATGTGGATCTCTCTAAAAATCCCCCTAGTATGTCTATCATCTGTGGGATCTCCTGCCCAAGTGCCAGCACTCTCAAGTGTCTATCTAGCCCAAAGTGGCCCAGAAGTGGGTGATTCAAGTGTTAACTCCTCATCCTCTAACTGACTAGAGGTGGATGACCCTACATCACTGTCCTCATTGTCTGAACTCGAAGAAGAAGTAGATCTGATGAGGGAGAAGAAGTGTCAAGTGTTGAGTCTCTAAGACTCTCCTAAAAATAGACACTTATCTCAATGAACAACTCATGAATGATTGGATCTAGAAGTTGATAGCCCTTAATACCATCCAGATATCTTACAAAGATACAAGGCTTGGATTGATGTTCCATAGCTTTGAATTTATTCTTCAAAATGTGGGCCATGGCTAGGGATCCAAAAACCCTAAAGTACTCAACTTCAAGTTTCCTTTTATGCCAAGCTTCAAAGGGTGTTATCCCTTTCAAAGCTTTGTGAGGAACCCTATTTTAAATGTAGCAAGCACAATTGATGGCTTTGGCCTAGTACTGTGGTGCTAAGGATTTGGAGTGAATCATACAGCTACCCATCTCTTTCAAGAACCTATTTTTGTGTTCTGCAACCCCATTATGTGAAGGACTATAAGTGATTGTGCACTGCAAATCAATCCCCTCTATGGTGTAAAACTACTCAAACCTGATGCTAACATACTCCCCTCCATTATCAGTTTGAATAACCTTGATGGATTTCTCACTCTATTTTTCAATAAGAGCCTTGAAGTCTAGAAAATTTTCAAACACTTTATATCCAAGTGTACCTAGAGAAATCATCAATGAAAGTGAGGATGTACTTGGCCCTTATGAAAGATGGTTTGGGAAAGGGTCCTGATACATCACTGTGGACTAACTCCAAAGGTTGTGAAGCCTTCCAAGCTTTGACTTTGTCAAATTTTTCTTTGAGATGCTTCCCAAGGGAGCACCCCTCATAAAGTCCTTTTGAGAATTGGACACGAGGCAAGCTAATGACCATGTCATGTTTGCAAAGTTGCTCAAGGTAGTGGTGGTTAAGGTGGCCAAACCACTCATGCCATAATTTGCTAAATCCATCTAAATGAGTTAGCAATGCTGTTGGAGAAGAATCAGGTGCAAAATGTGAGAAGGTGTATAACCTTGCTTGGCGATCTACCCTACCCACTGCCACTATAGTATCATTATGCAAGTCCCTAATAGCCACTAAATTTGGTGAAAATTCAACTCTCATGCCCCGACCAATGTGAGTGATTTGGTACACTGATAGGAGATTGGTTGAAAGAGAAGGAACACTTAAAACATTATTGAATGTTCCTCCTTCCATTTCAACTGACCCTCTCCCTGTAATAGGAACTGATGTGTCATCACCCAAACTAATTGAAGTCATGCTACAAGGCTCTAAAGATGAAAACTCAACTAGTGAAGAGCCCATGTGATGAGAAGCACCTGAACCAATGACCCATGATGTTGTAGAAGTTGTAGTTGTTACAAGGGCCTTGCCCTTTTATTTCTCCTTACCCTTGCCTTTTGCCTTGGTAGAATCTTGGGTAGATGAATTCTGCTTGATGGACTCAGGAACACCTATGTTGTGCTTCTCTAGAAGATGAGTTAGGTGATCTATTTGTTTCTTCATGCATTTGTGTTCATCATGCCCTATTTTCTTACAATAGGCACACTTAACCTTTTCCTTCTTAGGTTTAGCATTGGAAGAGGAAGACTCAGTGTTGTTGTTTTTGATAGGATTTTTGTTTTCTTTCTTCTTATCTTAGTCTTTGTTCTTTTTCTTCTTCTCCTTTGTTGAAGTCTTATCCTTACCATTTCCAGATATCAAAGCTTGGGGTTGAGTAGACTTCATTGTTCCTATTTGAATTAGCTTATCTTGCTCCCTAGTCAAGTCAGCAATGAATGAATCCAAAGAAGGCATTTTCTATGTAGTGCCAAGGGCACTTTTTATGGCATAGAAAGTGGAGACAAAGACTGAATAGCTTGGACCTAACTTTGTGAGAAAAGAAAGGATGAGTTGATCCTGTTTCTTCTCTATCCTGCATTCTTTCAATTGCAATCTAAGGGCCTTAAACTTAGTGAAGAAGTCCTGTAGGGTGTTAAAGTTGCTAGGACTTAGACTTATGAGTTCATTTTCGAGCTCATGACCTCTCATCTCATCAAGCTTCCCAAATAAGAGTTCTAAGGTGTCCCATATGTATTTGGGAGTCTTTGCAGTTTCTAAATGGAAGAGAAGTTTGGGAGACATGGACAAGCTCAGTAATACATAGGCTTCATCACTACAGTTGTACCACTTGACCTTTTCAGCGTCAATGATGGGTTCTACTTCAGTACCCATGGTGATCCTGTACAATCCTTTGATTCTAAGAATGATTGAAATTTTAACCTTCCATTCATGATAGTTGAAGGGTGTTATGGGTTTAAGTTTAAAATAATCCATTTTAAGCTGAATTTAGGTGAAGTTGTGTTGATTGAAAGTTGTGAAATTATGTAGAATGGAGAATGAAAGCAAAAAATGCAAGTGCTGAAAAGCAATCACACCCTCCAAAAATGTTAAGACCTCCTCAAATATGTAATTATACACTCAAAAGACGTCGATCTCAGCCAGTAATGCTTCTTATAGCAATCAGTGCAAGACTTTAAGCGAACAAAATGTCAGACTCAGTCAAAAATGCATCCTGAGAGACCCAAATTTTTGGCACTTTATAAAGTAGTGCATTTTTGACAAATAAGAAGCCTACACTTTAGAGAATTTAATTAAAAACACTTTTGTAAAAAATGGCACCCAAACTTGAGCTACTATTTGTAAGATATTAAAGATTCAATTTCCCATAAACTAGTGTTTTTGCCAAAAAATAGCACTAAAACATTAAAAAAATGCCTATTTTGAGAGAGAAAGTGGCCTTCAAACCACTCATTAGACTCAAAACAGAGTGAGGAATCCAACGGAGGTCTTTTTGAGGGGGAATTGGCCTCCTGTCAATCTGGGCCTCACCCTTCATCTTTGTAGGTCGAAGATACAAGTTTTGAAAACCTGAAAACTACTTTTTTTTAATGTTAATTTCCAATTTGAATTTAATTCAAAAAATAAAATTACTAATTTATGAATATCAAAATAATTATTGGAAAAAATCAAAATTACCAGTTGAATTAGTGAGAGAGGGTGGGCCCACCAAATGGGCATTGGAAACTAAAAATGGGTCTGAAAGGTAGTAAGGTCGACTGAGTCCAACGTCAAGGGTACCAAGGTGGAAGGTGAGTCAGATGATCACTACCAATGTGGTAGTATCACTTGCACCTTCCCCCTCCCAAACAAACATCACAATGAAGCCCAAGCCATGATTGGCAACCCCGATTCTGCTTTACATCGTTGTATTCCTACGCCGGCTCTCTGCAGGGTAAGCACAGTCAACACATGCTTGTCAAGGCAAGCACAGTCAAAGTTAGCCTCAATAGACAGGGAACACACTGCTCAAAGACTGCAAGGAGAATTTTGGCAACATGTTGGAGTAAATTAGATAGTTTTTTGGCTGAGCTGAAGCATCTGAGGTGCAAAACTTTCAAGTTTCAGATGAGCAAAGATCTATCTTTTCCTACATAATGACCAAAACAAAATAATTCCACTGCCTTTGCTGAAGCCACCATAGATATATACAAGATGTCTTGGCAAATTTTAACTCAGATATCTAAAGGGAGATCTGAATGAAACTCAATAGAAGTAATTTTTTTAATAGATTTTTGTATGGATTTGCATGAGTTTTCAAGAAACTCTACCAAAACTCTCAAATGCAACTAAGTTAAACAAAAAAACTACTAAGAGAGAAAAGTAAGAATTTTAGAATAAACTACTAGCATAACCAGACACACGATTATCGGGGTGGCTCTAATACCATATTAGAGTTGTTACCAAAATTTAGATAATACAAATGCAATGGAGATGTGATCACACGAGATGAAGCAAGTGCACACCACATAAATGCTAAAGAAATTTGAAATTATACAAAAAGATAAATTGCACAAGACAAAATAGGAGAAAACTCAATATCTGATTAACATGAGATGGCCAAAGTGAAGAATACATATAGGAGAGCACATAAGTAACTCCTCCACAAAAGGTGGTCAAGGCACCCCAAGAATAGACTATAACTCCTCCATGAAAGGTGGTGACAAGGTGCTAAGAATAGAGAAGTAACTCCCATCAAGGGAGTTATTTATGACATTCTTATGACACCTATGACACATCCATGACACACGTCTCCACATACGCTAGCCTATCCCACAAATGTAGGAAAACTCCAAGTATGCACAAATATAATTTCCCTAATTAAATAATAGGGAAAAATAAAAACCTACACTAATAGTGTGAGCACATGGGATAGTGGGACATCAAGTCACTATTCCTAATTCAAGTGAGGGAAAAATTCAAAAAGAGATTTCCACCCATTTTAGAGGCACATGGTGTAAGTCAAGATTCATTATCAAGATGCTATCCACTTTTAACCCTTCTACATGGGTTAATCATGCCAACTTTGATCCATTTAGGCCCACATGGATATGGGGTATAATTATTTCTCTCTCCTCATTCTTCTTCTCTCATTTCCTTATTCTTTGTAAATTCTATAAATGAGAGATCTATCCCTTCATATTTCATGTTGAATATCATTAACCCATGATTTTAGAGATTGGATATGTGTTTAACTTATTCATCTCCTAAGGACAAAAACCCTTGGAGTGAAGAAATTTTGGAGGATGAAAAACCTTTAAGGTCTACTAGTTTGGTGATGAGAAATCCTCCCTAGATGGTTATAGTGGTTTCATGCATACACTACATTGGTGCTTTAAGGAATTATTTATGTAAGTAGTTATTGAGAGTTTTTGGTGCTACTTATATGAAAACAAGAAATGCATCATGTCTATAAATCAATCCTAGCTCGAAGAAGATAGAGCATACCTACACTTTTGATTGGGGATACATTTGTTAAGAAGGAGAATACCCAATATAGGGATCTGTTAGAAATGATTAGGGGATTATTTGTCACTATACACCATGTGAGGTAGGGTTCCAAAGCCTACAGTCTAGCACAATCACAAAAAAAACTTAGAAGAGTCCTACAATTTTATATATTTCCTATGCTAATAAACAAGAAAGTAAATCTAATCTAGTACACACCAAAGCTTGTGGCATAAAGTGGGGATTAGAAATAAAATAAATAACTAAACTAAACATTCATAGAAGACATATACTCATGTCAATGTATATGGAATCCTAATGCATGGAAGAGAGAAACACATCTACTTTATCTATCTACTCTTACAAAGGATAAATAAAGTTAGGAATATTTACCTTGAATATGGACCTATCGAGCCTTAATCTCTCCCTTGGCCAAGGTGCTTTGTAATAGATTCTTGTGGTATGTAAGGATAACAAAGATAAATCAGCTATAGGCTACATAAGCTTATCTATGCATCCAAAAGACTACTCCACAAGAAAATATTTGTATCTCAAAAGAAATTATGTATCCCTAAGATTTATTCCTCAAATATAATGGTCAATAAGTAGTTATTTATTTGCACTTATTCTTCATTACTTCTCTATCTTCAAATGGTTAGAAATGAGCTTATATATATAAGCAAATCTTACCCTAAATCCTTCTGCAAATGTTAGTTGTGGAGGTTTATCCATGGTCAACCTAGTATGTTTTCATGGATAATTTACTAGGTCTGAGCTAGGATGGTCGAAAGGCTAACAATCCCAAAAAGTGAAAAATACCCTAAGCTAGTACAAGGTCAGCCATGGTTGACCTAGTTCATCCAATAGTCAAAAAGTGTATTTAAGTCAAGAAAAGGAGGATGGAAAGAGTAAATGAATATAATTGGTAGAATTAATAATAATAAGCTTAGGTTTAATTTTTTTAGGAGATGAGTGTGCAGATGGCAAGTAGTAAATGGGACAACAATCTTACAAAGCATTAATGTTTTACCACCCCTTTCTCGATGTACCCCTTAAGGTATGTACTTAGAGAGATTGAGAATCAATAGGTTCCTATAAGATTCAAATTTTTAGTAATCATTAAAATTTTTATAATATTATGTGTATACATATGCCCCACTTGAAGTACATCATGTGTCATGTAAGTGCAACACGGGATGGTACTTCAAAATAGAACATCATAACACACAATGTTGATGATAAGTAAAGTGAAATGAGTAAAAAATAAGATAAAATAAAGGACAAAATTGAAAAACGCATACCTTTACTTACCTTAGTGTTGTGGATAAAGAATTAGACTGAAAGAGATGTGAAGGCATCCAATGTGAAGAACACTAGGTGAACCTATATAAGTTAGTGAAAAAAATAGCCAAAAATCAAAAATATTGGAATATAAGCATATGATATTCTAAAATAATCTCTACATCATTGTGAATCTAATGCATTTTACGGATTTAAAAATGGATGAGTAAAAACAAAGATATAGACAAAATAAGGAATCTATAGGATAATAATTAAAAAAAATGAATTGCTAAAAGTGTTTTTAAAATAGGAAAAATACAAGTCATTTATTAATTTGACTTGTGAAGGAGATAAAAGAGATCTCTAGAGATAAAAAATATAGGATGGCGAGGAAATGATAGGATAGATAGAGGGATGATCTAGAGGTAGGAGTGGGTGCACTATAGGTATGTAACTAAGAATCTCAAACTAGTTTTTGAAATTTATATTGAATTAATTGTATTTTTTAGTAATTTTGAATTTGTATGCATTTTTATATTTTAGAATGAGATAAAATTTAGATTCTAGGGGTAGAAAATAGCAATATGGGAAATGGATTTAGAGGATTTAGGAAAAAATCAAGAAAAAAATGCACTTTTTCAATAAAAAGCAAAGTGTTGACAGGCAAAATGAATTGGGTTGACCCAATTGACCTAGTAGACTAAATTTGAGTTGAATCCATAGTTTCAACCCAATAGGTATGGGTTGACCTTGTACATTCTATAATCTACCAAGCTAATACACTTTTCTAGCTAGTTTCAAAGGTCTATAATGACAACACAACATTAGGAAGGGGAATATAAGAGGGTTGACTAAGATTTTGGAGTCAACTAAGAAAAAAAGAGGGAAATTTTGGTCAAACTAGGTTTACTAAAGAATCAAAATAAGCACAAAAAATGTATATAAGGCTGAAAGAGGGCTAAAATGGCTTAAAATGACCAAAGGAGGGCAAGAAGGACCGAGTAGGTTAGAAATAGGGTAACATGAATAAAAATGAATAATAATAAAATAAATTAGGCTTGTTTTTTAATGTAAAAATGTAAAAAGAATGTATTGTGACTATACATGACATAAAGGAACTGATACATCCTTTATTTTTTCTTGGTTTTAGAGATAGTGGAGGTTCTGGAGATTGGTAGATGTGTCCTAGTTACCAATGTTATTGGAGTGATTGTAAGATAGAGATAAGGATATACTAGTATCCATAAGTCTGGGAGGCATAACTGATATGTGTAAGATCCCCATGAGTTTAGATCTTTTAGTCATGTTCTTTGGTTGATGGGAATGACTGATTAACACCTTCATATGGGAGGTCAATGGAGATGTGGTAGAGGTGGCAATCACACTAGAGGATGTCCATACCATCCTTGAGATACCCATAGGGGGAACACTAGTGACCACAGGGATACTAAATAACATAAAAGAAAGGAGATCCTTAGCTATGTGGGCTACAGGTTTAGAGATAATTTTGGGAGGGTGAAGAGTTAAAATGGATAATGGATATACATCACAAATTTTGGACATCTAGAAAGATATGATAGGACTTGTGACATAACAAGTTATATGTCACAAGTCAGATTATAAGGTACCACTATTCATGGTAGCTTTGAGCAAGATGATGCTAAAATAGTGAGTTTTATATGATTTAGGATCTATCATTTGGGTATATCTTTTACATGATATGTATGAGATGTTGGCCAGAAGGTAAATAATCATAAGACTGATCAAATTACTGACAACTTAGATATATGAGAGGTTTCCTATGTATCAACTAGTTGGGTTACTCCATATGGTTGAAGATAGGTCACCTCGAGTACAAAGATGGAAGGAGGACCAGGTAACATGAACCATACCCCACATGCCAATACTATAATTAGTGAGACATACAAACATTATGTGGTATCCATATGGATACATAATAATTGCATGGGTGAGATGGTACATAATTTCACTAGCAACAACTAAGATAGAGGTTATTGGACACTACATGTGGTGAAAAGAGACACATATAGTGGCATGGGTACTAGGATAGATGGGCTTGAATAATATAGTGACATTGATATTGATGCTCGAGTAGTGGGATAGGCATGTTAGGGATCCATGGGGGAGGAAAGGGCTCAGACCATAGATAGCAAGACTGGCACTCATAACATGTTGTGAGTGACCATGTACAAGTCAATCATGATGGAGAGTAGAATATGAGGATAGGGAGGTAGAGGCATAGATACTAAATGTAACACTACTAGTTCTATAATAGGAAGAGTTATGACCAATGATGATATGATGGTGAGGGAGGTAGAAGGAGATAGTAGAGATCAATGCCATCCTTAATGAGCCATCAAAAGAGCCAAAGGAGGGATAGATGATAGAGAGACCATGCAGGTTCAGGCTAAGATAGAAGTGAGCTATGATAAAGGGATTTGAGTTGAGGAGGTAGCCTATAGAGGAGGTACTAGGAGGCCACACAAATGGGACTATGCTAGGCAGTCACTTAGATTGTGAGATCATAGTAGTTAAGATATAGATAAGTAAGAAAAGATGGTTAAATTATTACTTTAAGGTTTTTATTTAGAAGTAGAGATAGATATATATTTTGAGATATAACATCATCTAATATACATCTAGTGTGGTTTTTCAAGTGTATTTGAGGATGTAGAAGAGATATGGGGGTTCATAGTGAGGGGATCACTCCATGACATCTTGGATGAGCTCTACAGCCATATGATCCTACTACATTAAAGGACCCCAATGTACCATTTGCCCCAACTTAGGTGAGCTAGTTTAGACAAGCTAGGGAGGTAATGAGACAATAATGGGTGCATAGAGAGAAGATGAAACCACCAGTAGAGATGGGTGCAAGTAAGATGTGGGCATGGTAGGCCTTGGTTGAGAAGAGAGTTGCACATCTAGCCATAGTAAAGCATATGATAGAGAACTAAACCTAGATGATAGAGTCAAAAGTGTGGGTAGTGCACCTATAGGGATAGGTAGAGGGACTAAGATCTTGGATGGCCTTCTTACACCATAAAATTTGTAGGAGTTGGATTGAGTCCTCAATAATTAGTGTGGTTAGGCCATAATATATATAGGATGGGTCCTAACCATAGATATTGAGAATTGTATATGGTTTTATTTGTTGTATCAAATATATGATATATATATATATATATATATATATATATATATATATATTGGATCATTTTGACATAATTTTATTGGTTGTGTATGTTGTCATCATGGTTTATTATGGTTGTTCATTATGGTTGAGGCTATGATACTTAGGATAAATTTCTTTCTAGCACAGTTAATTTAGCTTTGTTTTATATGATATAGGAAATATATGAGATGTTTCTTTTCTAGCATCATGAAAAACACATGCATGGTTAGAAATAAATAGACAAAAAGGAATTGGAATAATATAATCAATCAATAAAATGTACTACACACTATTTCAATTTGGGAAATGTGTAATAACAACAAATGAATAAGTATAAAGAACCAAGAAATGAAATAATAAGATGGCAAAAAGGGATTTTTTTCTAAACCAAAGTGAAAGATTTTTGCACCAAAATAAAACAAGTGAAATCATAATAATTCGCATTGGGAAGTATGATAACAATGTAATAAAATGGAATGTATGTAAAAGGGCACAAATGGTATATAAACAAATAAATTAAGTCAATCAATTATATTAAATCATGGTAGGAAGTATAAGTGAAAAACAAAATTTGTAAAAGATTGGTCTTAAATTGATCATATTAATTCAAGCTGGGAAGTATGAAAAATTCAAGAAATGGTTGTATTCATACATGCACTCAAAAAATAAGAATATAAAAGGGAAAAATAAAAATTAAGTAAGCATAAAACATACTAAACCAATATGGGAAGCATGTTAATGACGTGTAACTTCATAATCAATCAAATCTTATCTCATATTTGACACATGTAATTTTGGATTGTGACTTGGGTATTGGAAAATTTTGTGAGGAATGTCGGGTCCAATCCATGATCTTAAACTTAAACTCACAAAGATAAAACCACTAGGGTGGAATAAATAATAAAAATCAAGTAATAAAAGATGTAGGTAATAAGAAAAAAAATGATGGTAATTTGTCAGGATGGTTGGGTCTTATCCGTTGTCTTACAATGAAACTCACAAATGAAATCCCAAGGGAAGTGATCAATAGACAAAATAATATTTCTCAAGAATAAATATGAGGGATATATGGAATGAAAATGGGAGTGTAAAAATCAAGACTTAGGCATCTTTTGAGAATAACTTAGGAGATAGGAGGCATACTAAGGACATGAGAAGACACTAAGTGACTAGTGGTCATCTATATACAAAGGAAACCTATTTGCTATAGACACAAAGATTTGTAGGCAAATAAGATGATTCTAAGATCAAATCATGAAGGTATATTGGTATAATAAAAATAAAATTGACCTACCTTCTCATGATGTGTTCTGCATTATTTAGGAGCCCTTATAGAGCCATCAATGTACTGTGAAGATTAGGTACTTATGTGAGAAAGTAGGTACCACTAAAAGGTTTTTGTATTCTCTTCTTCTAATATACTGGCTTACTTCACCCTAAAGGACCCCGGCTCTACTATGAGGCCAACTATAGAGTTTGAGCTTTGACTAGAATAAGGAGATGTGATTTGAATCATGTATTTTAGTGTGATTGGACTTTTAAGAATATTTTTTATTTTTGATATCATTACCTTTTATTTAAATTATTTGGATTTTAAATTTTATAGATTTTTAAGATTCCTCATCCATATAGATTTTAAATGACTAATCATGAGAGATAAAGCGATACACATGAATGATTTGTAGGATAAGGCTAAAGAAATCTAACTAACCAAAGACAAAGATTGACTGGGACACTTAGGCCTAACAATGAACTAGCATGTGATCTCAAGTCTCAACCATGTATATGCTTAGTTTATATGAAAAGGAAGAAGGGCAAAAGGAGATCCAAAAATAGGACTGATGTAAGGAGATAATAATGAGTAAGATTGTTTGATAACTGATCACATGGTAAAAGGGAGAAAATGACCAAAGAGAATAAGGTTTATATAACCAAATAACAATGATAATTAACAATGCAAAATAGAGATAAGAGTGAAAACAATCATGATGAGGAAAGAAAAAGAGTTTTGAGAAAAAATTAATTAGGAGAGAGAAAGAAATGAAATAAGACAACCATATGAAAATTATAAATGATAAGATAAGTAAGATATAGTACAACAATTAAGATCACCATAAATGATAAATAAAAAATTGACATAGTGTCAAATGATATAATAGATAGATAAAACTAATATTGAAGCACACATCCAACAAAATTTAAAATTTGAAAGCACCATGCATGTGCTCATAAATAATGATAAATCTATCCACACACATTATCCAAGACATCAGATAAATCTTTATGAAGCTAGAGATGAACTATTGCTAATGTCTCATCAATATTTGATGAATATTGGTAAAATACTTCTTTTCTAATCTCCTCCAAAATAAATTAGGAATGCTCAAAGGATCGTGATAAGGAGGGAAATTAGGAAAGGGATGTTAGGAGAATGCATGGGAGAAGGTTCTAAGGGAGATGCAATAATCACTACTAGAGAAGGATCCATGAGTGAGGGAAGGTTCATGGGAGAAGGAATAAGAGGTGGAGGCACATAAGGTGTTGAAGGAACCATAGGAATCAATGGAACCATAGGAGGTGGAGCCATGGGAGAATAAGGAGGAGCCTTATTGAGAGAATGACCTATGAGAGGAGTGTTTGAAGGTTTGATAATGGCTATAAGGTGATCCTTAAGATATTATTGAAGGATGTAGAAAGGATTAGTATGATGGGTGTCACATAAATTTCATAGACAATATACCTCACCATACTTGGGTAGACATTCAATAAGTACCTTTGGGGGAGGTGTGGCTTTGTCTGATGATAGGGAAGAAAGATGCATGGTATCAATATATTATCATAACTTGTGATAATGGGTGGAAGAATGGTTATCTATCTCATGGAATCAATAGATATGATTATGAGTGGTTGTACTAGAAGCAATCAAAAAAAGAGGTAAAATAGGAGTGGAAGAAATCGAAGAATAATCATCGACCCATTTGGTGGGTAGAGGATCTATCTTAGGCAATAGAAGCAAACCATCACCAAGGGAGGGTAATGATGAAGAAGGAATATAAATAGGCTTAATTGAATGAGTAATAGAATCAAAAATAGGGGTAGGCTCAATGATAGTAGGAACATAAATAGTTTCAACTATAGTGGGTTCTACTAAGGGAGGGGTAGTATCTATATAAGGTCTAAGGAGAATTGAACTAACCTTAGGGGTAAAATAGATATGAGGGTCAAGGTATCTATCAAAGTGGTAAGGCTCAGTCATATCACGATCCATGATCATAGTCCTACATGGATCCTCAAAAATTAGAGGTGACAGCACTATCTCTACCCTATGATAAAGGGTAAAAATTATGAGATGCATAAAAAAGACTCAAGTAAATAATAATGATAACAGACAATCTTGTCATCATGGGCTTGTACAAGACTCCATAATAATGGATAATCTAAAGAATAGCCATCATCATAATCTTAGTGTAAATATCAATGACATAGGTAGGGACAACATTGTCATCTAAAGAAGCATGATGAATAGAATTCCTAGTCTTACTTAAGACTATAGGAATATCATCACAAGGTGGCTTATAAGAGTGAGGTTGAAAGGACATAAAAAGTTGTAAAATGAGATGAGGTAAGAGATCAGAAGTTTTGATCTTTAAGTTAATCTCATTGGGCTCATCATCATTGGAATCTAAGAGGTTAGGAGGAATGTTACTAATGAGATTAAGATTCCCATTTTAACCTCAAGTTGAATTAATGGAAAGGTTGAGATGTTATGACTCCCATAATAGAATGTTAGGCAAAGGCTCAAGAGAAGGAATCTTGAGGACACCATGATCTTGGAATTTTTTGAAATTCCAAGGGTTAGTGTGACCTTGAATCCTATAAATGGCTCCATTGTGAGGGAATTTAATGTATTGGTAGGTGGAAGAAGAAATAACTCTCATGTGGTGATTGCATGACCTACCAAGCAAGATGTTATAAGAAATGTGAAGTTAAAGATCATCACCTTTAAATGGATGGTGAAAATTGGGATAGAAATGGGAAGCCACATGCAACCTAGAGGAGGCATTGACATTTTATCATATCTTTGGCATGTGCTACATGTAGACTTGAGAATGCATTTAGAATATCCAAGAGTCTTAATGAAATTGAGAGAAGTGACACATGTGCCATAAGCCTCATCAATCAAAGCATGCTTGACTTGGATATCACCTATTTGGATGCTAATAAATAAGGGGGGATCATTCACATGAAGTAAAATCTTGTCAAGAATCATAGAAGCTATGGAAAATTTTAAAGAAAGAGAAATGTTTATAGTTTCATCCATGTTGATAGACATCTCTTCACATTGTTGTCAAATAATATATTTAGAACAAGATAAAGTTGCCTCCCATCCTAAGAGGGGAGGATGAGAGACATTCATCTCAAATAATATATACATAAGATGGTTTATATGATAGGGAGAAGTCTTCATGAGCTCAAGGAATGAAATTTAGGATGGGAGACTAGTGAGCTCTACAATGGGATCCCACTCATCATAGCCCATAATAAGGTTGTTAGATATAAGTTCATAATAGTTAAGGAGGTCCTTGGAAGGAGGAACCAAAGTACATTGTAATTTTTGTTGGTAAGAATGAGAAGAAGATATGGAACAAGGTTATAAATCATGTTGAGATGATGTAGTTGGTTCAAGTTGATTTTGAGAATTGGTAAAAGAAGTGTTAGTAGAATTTTAATTATCATTGTGTTGGAAGATGATGGAAGAATGGTAGAGATAGAATGAGAAGTTTTATCCAAGGGAGAATAATAAATTGTATCATCAAAGTTAATAAGGTCATCTTGACCGAACTCATTTAAATGAGTTGGATAATAATCTTAGATAACATGATATGTTATAGATGAAAGAGGAGTGTAGATAGGTTGTGAATCAATAAAAGTAACCACCCTTCATATATTAGTCATGCTAACCACATTCTCTTTGTAATTTGTTTTAACAAGACTTTCAACATTGTTGGTGGAAGGGGTAGTCTTGTCTTGGGTGTCTTGAATCAGTTAGTGATTAGGGAAAGGCTCTTTATAGATATCAAAATGTGTGTTTACTTTATTCAAGGCTTGAGTTTTGTCATGTGATTTATAATCCTTGAAATTAATTTAATAAGCTTATTGATTCTTTATAATGATGGAATCATGATCAAAATTAGGTACAAGAATAAAATACATAGCTAAATTATGCAGTTGTCTACAAGTCTCATGAGAATGACCCAAACTAGTATGAAGCCAACAAAACTTGTTAGGATCATACCAGGATTTCATAGGATGAGGAGGGTTAAGCTCTCATGGAAGAGGCTTGGGTAGATGCTTAAGAAATTTAGCTAAGGATAGAGCTTTGTGAAAGTTGATGTTATTTAGTGAAGAGAAATGAGGATTAGTATATTATTGAGAAGGGGGAGTTGGTTCCAAAGATTGGTTAAGAATGATAGTTTGAACATTGTGTATGGTGTCATAAGAATCTATAACACCATCATTGGTAACATTTAAGTTATTTTTATTTAGTAATAAATGAGGACCTATAGTAGGTTGTGGTGGCTCAAGTTAACACATTAGTAAATCTTGATGTTTAGCTTGGTCAATAGCCTCTTCTAATATACATGGAGAGAGTGTGGACTCAATATTGTAATCTAGGAAAGAGGGCATTGGTAAAGAGATGGAAAAGATTGTCATTGGCCATTTTATGTTCACATTTAGTTGACAAATCCTTTCATATTTTAACAAAGGCTTGAGCGGTTTCATTTTTGTTTTGTTTGTAATTTATGAAATGGGCCAAAGTGTTTTTGGGAAGATCACTAGTTTGGAATTCTTGCACTACAGCATTCACTAAATCCTCCAAACTAGTAATAGAATGTGGTCTAAGTTGATTGTACCAATCCAAGGCATCACCTGTGAGGGTTTTGGCAAGGAGCTTGGTAAAAGAAAATGTGTTTAATTTGACCCAATCCTTATAAATATTTATAAATGTCTTAATATGAAGGGTAGGATCAGTTGATCCATTATAAGAAATAGGATCAATATTAGCATTTTGAGTAGTGAGAGGTTCATTTTGTAGATGCTTGATTGTTTTTTTAACCAAAGGAGGTTGAGGAATGAGATTTCCTTGAGAATCTTGAAGAGGAGGAAGGGGAAAATTTTGGTTGTGTGTGCCCCAAGACATTGGTTGCAGATGAGATTGAAGGTGGAGAAGGTGGTTTTGCATTCTCATCATTTTATTTTTATTATAAGATTGAAATGTATTCTTTTGATTAAGAGTTTAAAATAAAATTTTATATGTTTGACTAGTACTAGTGGAGGCATTAAGGTTAGCATTAGTATTGGAATTGGTGGCTTGGGTACCACTATTGGTGTTGGTAGGATCTTAAAAATAATTATCAGAGTGAGATGCACAAGTGGAAAAAAAATTTCATGTAGTAAAAGATGGATTAGTGAATGGTTGAGAGGAAAAGGCACTAGAAGCATGATTTCCCTGGGTAGAAAATAAAGAACTAGTAGATGAATTAAGGATAGTGGATCTTAAAAGAGGCCCACTAGATGTAGAACCTAGCATGATAGTGGATATAATAGGCATGAAGGTGGAAGAAGTTAGAGAAGAAGAAGTCATGGTATAATAAGGGGTCATAATCAAAGGAAGAGGTTAAGAATCAAATAAAGTGGTACCCCTAAATCTAGTTGAGAATGTAGGAGTAGGTGAATGAGGCTCTTCAACTTGACCACTAATCATAAGATTGTAAATGGTAGAAGGATTCTTTCCTTGATTTTGAGGAAATTTGGAGATAAAAAAAAGCATTTTGGGAGTATAGTCTAACTCAGGTTGATATTCTAATGAAAAGAGGATTATGTTACAAATAAGTATTAGGAGGGGTCTCATAGTTCATCATGTGAGTGACAATATGAATGTTACTAGCATATAAGAGAGGAGCCCTACTCTATCTATGGGAGACCCTATGAGGATTGGTAAGATTCATCATGTTTGTTAACTATAACTTAGTGTCACTATCAAGCAAAAAGTTCATGATGAAGGGAAAGGAAGGGAGATGAGAAAATAAAGAATCAAGAAGTGATTGAAATAGTATAAGGTTACTGGGTTGACCTAGCAAAAAAATAAGGACTATAAAACTATATAAGGTTGACTAGATCGATCTAGTACAGTGCACAGAGACTAGCAAAAGAGGTAAAAGGGCTTACAAACTATACAGGGTTGACTGGGTTGATCTAGTACAATGGATAGGGGATGAAAAAGGTAAAGGGTCGATTGGGTCCACCTAGTACAACAAATAAGAAATAGAATAAAGTTTGTAACAAGTTGTGAACTAAAACAAGTCAATTTTTATAGTTACCCCAGGAAAGTAAGAACTGAAGGGAAACAAATAGTCAATTGGATCAATGTTGGCCAATCCAATTGAAGCAAAAAATACAAAACCTTGTACTAACACTAGTTAATATAAGTTTTTGAACATGTAATTAAGCAAAGAATAAGAAATCTAATTGAAAATTAAAGAGCTAACTAATTGGTCAACCTCAGATATTTTATTAGATGATTAATAAATTATTTTAAATGTGATGGGAAGTTGGCTATAAAGCAAGGAACTAGATAACAATCTAAGGATTGTTTTAGGTAGTTTGGGATGAAAGGGACTATAGTGGTAATTATATAGGCTTGGTATTGGGGTCTACCCCCTCACTTCACATAATGAAGTGATAAGTGTGTTGGGTGCTTATCAAAAATATACCATTAATCATGATTTATACTTGACCAAAGTATCAAGTTAGCTTCCCCCTTGGTGATGAAATTAAAGTAGGTTGGCCTTGGGTAGACAATTATTAAAGTACTTGTTTAGATTATATGAATTGGCCATGTGTGCATAAAATATAAAAATTGAAACTAAATAGTTAATTAAAAACCCCCTAATTAGACTATGTGAACTATTCTAAGCATGCAAGAAATAAGAAATGAAAGGTGTGAACTAATTACTAACATATAGAGATTAATTCCAACTTGAAATAAGGTATAACATTGACACCATATAAACAAAATATAGAATATGATTGACAAGGTCGAACCTATATTATAGAAGTAAGGTCTAAAAATATACAAAGTTAGCTAGGGTTTCCCTATTTATTTTAGATAGCATACAAAACATATAACTAGGTCAACAGGGTTGATCTAGTTTACTGTGCAAGGGAAGTTTTGAAGACTACAAATTGTGAAAGGAAAGATAGTAAAATAAATATAAATAGAGATAAAAATTAACCTTAGTGGATAAAACATGCAAATGAGGAAGATTGATGATTAAGAACCTTGAAGAATGCTGGAAAAACTTGTTAACTGGGTCGACTAGGTCGATCAAGCTATGTTGGGACCTATTACAAAAAAATGAAAATGTATAGGGTCAACCAAGGTTAACCTAGTATGTTTTATGGATGCCTTAAATTATACTGGGTTGATTGGGTTGACCAAGTAGTCTAAACTAGAAATTTGGAAACCTATATTGGGTTGTCTAAATTGATCCAGTTGCTTATTCTTTAAAACTTGTGCATAAAGATTAGAACTGGGTTGATAAAGTCAATCCAATATGATAGATATATGATAAAAATAGTGAAATAAATTTAAATAAATCTTGAAAGGGTTAGTTTCATGTCAAGTTCAATAGAATTTGATAAGAAGGTGAAGCCAAAGTGAATGCTAATACTAATAAGAAAAGAAATAACAATGGGAACGTGAAGATAATCCAACTAGTGGTGGGATAGGATTCATGTCAGGTTCAACAAAATATATGCAAATTAGAAATACATCATATCTATAAATCATTCCTAGATCAGAGAAGATAGAGCATACCTACACTTCTGATTGGGGATAAATTTGTTAAGTGGGAGCATGACCAATATTGGGATCTACTAGACCTGATTTGGGGATCAATTATCACAATACACCATGTGAATTAGGGTTACAAAGCCTACAGTCTAACATAATCACACAATAACCCTAAAAGAGTCCTAAGGTTTGATATTTTGCCTATGCTAATGCACAAGAAATTAAATCTAATCTAGTGCACACTAAAGCTTGTGGCACAAAGTGGGGGTTAGAAATAAAACAAACTAAAATAAACATGCATATAAGACATAATCACATAAAAATATATAGAATCATAATGTATAGAAGAGAGAAACACATATATGTTATCTATCTATTCTTACAAAGTAGAAATAAAGTTAGGAATACTTACTTTGAAGATGAACCCGTCGAGCCTCAATCTCTCCCTTGGCCAAGGTGTTTCACAAGAGATTATTGTGGTATGTAAGGATAACAAATATAAATCATCTCTAGGCTACACAACCTATCTATGCATATAAAAAAATTCTCCATAAGACAAGATCCATATCTCCAAAGAAAGTATGGAACCCTAAGATGTATTCCTCATTTACAATAGTCAATAAGTAGATGTTCATTTGTAATTAGTATTATCCACTTCTCTATCTTCAAATGGTTGGAAATGAGCTTTTTATATATCGGTGGATCTTTCCCTAAATCCTTTCAAAAACATTGGTTGTACAAGGTCGACCATGGTTGACCCAGTGTATTTTTAGGGATAAGTCACTAGATTTGAACTAGGTTAGATAAAAGGCTAACAAACCCAAAAAGTGAAAAATGCCCTAAACTGTACAGGGTCAGCCATGGTTGACCTAGTTCAATTGATAGGCAAAAATAGAATTAAGGCAAGAAAATGAAGATGGAAATGAAAATGATTGGAATGGGTAGAACTAAAAATAATAAGCTTAGGGATTATGTTTTTTGGAGATGAGTGTGTGTATGATAAGTGGAAAATGGGATAATAATCTTACGAAGCAACGATGGTATACTAACCCCTTTCCTAGTACACCCCTTAAGGCATGCACTCAAAGAGATTGATACTCGATAGGTTTTTGTAGGATACAAAGTGTTAGTAATCAATAAAATTTTGAAAATATAATGTGTATACACTACTTATATATATTTTAGTGTATTTCAATAATATTATTGTTGGATTATCTATCATTTTTTATCTCTTGTTATATGGTTGTGTTTATGTATAAGATAATATCTAAAAACTCAAGAAATTGTACTAATTATCCATAAGGGATATTATAGTTGTATCAGAGTTGGTAATCTTGCCAACCTATCGATCTTTGTGTTGTTTGTTGTTTCCAAGTGATAGGGAATTTAGATACTGGAAAAGAGAGTAAAGTAAATTAAAACCAAAATAAATAGATATTGATTCAATGGGAGAAAGAGATAAGATAATTAGCAGAGATCCATTTGTAATGGAAGATAAAAGGGGAGAGCCATCCAATCTAGAGAATTTGATGAGTCATTTGATGTAGTAGATAACTCAATAGATATAATAATCTAATAAACAAATGGCTTAGAAAATTACTCAAGCATTTTATCAAATTATGGATAATAATAATTCAAGGAACAGTGTTATTAATGGAGAGTAAGGATCTAATACAGTCAACAACACAACAACTCATACATAGACTTTCAATCCTTTGGTTAACTCTAGGCCCTCCATGCCTAACTTAATTCCAATGGGTAACACTTCAAAAGGGAATGATAATCTCAATTATCAAGAAATGCATGCTCAAGTATGGAGTGATTGACAAGCATTAGGGGCATGTTTCCAATCTAAAATGCCATTTAAAGACTATTTTGATTTTAGACAAAGTTATAGACCCCATAGAGGTGGGAGTGGAAGACTCTAGAAGAATGACTTGTAAATAAAGGTGGGAAACTTGTCTATTCCATATTTTGATGGTTATAGGAAGACTACCTCTAAATATTGGGTGCAAAATCTTGACACTTATTTTTATCTTAATCTTATGGATGAAAATGAATCAAATAAAATTGCAACTCTCCATTTGGATGGTTGTTCACGTGAATGGTGGTACCATGGAATGCTTACCTTGGGCCATTACAAGATAAATATTTATGTTTGATTCATAGATAGGTTGATTGAGAGGTTTGATAAGAAATATCTTGAGTTGCATGTCAAAGAGTTAGCTCAGATGAAACAATGGAGTTTGGTAGACACATTGCTAATTTCCAAATATTATCAGTGTTGGTGATCTATATTACAGATAGGATATTGATTTTTTTATGGGATCACTAACCCCTTGAGATTTTATATTAAGGATGTTAGTCCACCCAAATTATAGGAATCAATTAAGAGGGAAAGTCTATTATTTGAATCAAATCTTAGTCTTAAGGGTTCCAATAAAAAGGCAAGGGTAAGAAGCACTTCCATAAAGATTCAAATCAAGTTAAGAAGGATCCCACAAGGTTGAAAGAATACCAACTTAATGATCTCCAAATAAATAAATCATGCTTCACTTGTAAGTATCATAGGGCATAGATCATAAGTGCTCACCTAAGGCCAAATTCAATCAAATTGAGTAATATTCAGCTGATGAATCTACTACTAAAAAATTAGAACCATAATCTAATTTGGAAGATTAGGAGAAAGAAATCTCTTCAGAAGATTTAGAAAAGGAGCATGAAAATGGGGGAACACTTGTCCAACTCTCTATCTTTCAAATAATTATTTATTTCAAATTTTGGGGAGTATTATGTGGACAACAAATAGTCATTCTTATTAACACAGGTGCTACACACAATTTCATTGATGGAGTTGTAGCTAGAAGGGGAATTAAAATAGAATACTTTGATGCTTTCAATGTGATGGTAGTATATGTATTTACCCTCACATGCACTATGAATAATCCTAATTTGAGCATTCATCTTGGAGATTATGAGCTTAGAGATGATTTTTATGTGGTAAACATAGGATACATAAATGTAGTCCTTGGTATGGAGTGGTTGTTCTCTATTAGAGAGTTATATATGAACATTCAAGCCATAAAGATGAAACTTGAAGTTATTGGTAAGGATTTTTTAATTAGAGGTATGTGAAATGGTGGACGACAAATAGTGTCTTTTAAAATAATGGAGAGTCTTATCAAACATGACTAGGTAGAGTGGGTAATAGAAAGCCTAATTATGCTAACCATTACAGAATAATAGAAGAAGAGTTATCCTCTAGATATAAAATCTTTGTTTTCTATTCACAACAAGTTTATCATACCAAAAATCCTGGGAGGCCTCCTAAGAGAGGAATTGAACATGTCATTGAGTTGGAGGAAGGTGCCAAACCTACTATCACTACTCCTTATAGGCATCTAAAGAGGCACAAAGATAAGATAAAAAATAAACATCAAGGAGGTGGATGACATGGGACACATCAGGCCTAGTAAGATCCCCTTTGCATCTTCAATAGTGTTGGTGAAGAAAAAATATGGGACTATGTGTATGTGCATAAAATACAGGGCTTTGAATAAGAAGACAATAAAAAATAGGTATCCCATTTTGTAGATAGATGAACTCACAAATGAGATACATGGTTCATACCACATCTCTAAGATTGATCTAAGATTAGTTTATCAACATTTTGGACACTATGAGTTCTTCGTTATGCCCTTTAGTCTAACCAACAACCCAACTACTTTCTAGTCTTGCATGAATGAGGTATTCAATAAATAACTTCATAAGTTTTTTCTAATTTTCTTTGACGATATTTTGATCTTTAGCAAAACATGGAAAGAACATATGAGGCATTTATATGAGGTTCTAAGAATCCTTGAGAGAAATTATTTATATGCCAAGGATTCAAAATGTGAATATGGTATGATGGAGCTTCTTTACCTTGGTCACATAATCAGATCCAAGGGTGTTAGAATGGATGCAAAAAATATCAAAGCAATTTTAGATTGGCCTTCCCCCACTAATCTCTCAAGATTAAGGGATTTTTTGGTTTGTGGTTTTTATAGGAGATTTTTTAAGGAGTTTTTACAAGTGGCTGTCCCACTTATTGATTTGACAAAAAATGGGGCATTTGTTTGGTCTAATACAACACAACAATGCTTTGATCAGTTTAAGTAGATTATGATTTTATACCCAGGCTTAACTATTCCTAAATTTTCCAAGCCTTTTGAGCTTTAGTGTAATGCTTATGGAGAGGGAGTAGGTGTTTTATTGATACAAGACAAGAATCTCATTGAATTTGAGAGCAAAACATTGAGGGGTGTTGAGAGGGGCTACTCTATCTATGATAAGGAGATGTTATCCATTATACATACCTTGGCCAAGTTTAGACAATATCTTATGGGAGGTAAGTTAATTGTCAAAAATGACCATAAAATCCTTAAGTATTTATTGAATCAAAAGGATCTAAATGATAAAAAAAAATGGGTGTGTAAGCTTCAATCTTATGACTTTGACATTGTATATGTAAAAGGGAAGAGAAACATTATGGCTGATTCTATGTCCAATAGACCACATTTGTTTTCTTGGATGGAAATTACAATAAATTGGAGTAGCTTTTACTATAATATATTAAGGCTTCTTGGTCAACTAGTATCATTGAAGGTAATAAATAGGATGATAGGTACACCATGGTCAATTACCTTATTATTTACAATGATAGGATCTATTTGGTACCTAGTTTAAAGTTTAAGATGAAATTTATAAGGTTTTTTCATGATGCACCTATGGTTGGTCACCTAGGTTTCTTCAAGACATATAGGTAGATTTGGGAGAGATTTACATGGAAAGGTCTTAATAATTAAGTCCTTAAGTATGTTTGAGAATGTTCCACCTATCAACAAAATAAGAATGAGCATACTTATCCTATAGATTTATTACATCCCTTACCCATTCCTATTCAAAATTGGGAAAGTATCTCGATGGAATTTATCATAGGATTACCTAAGGTGAAAGTTAAGGATTGCATCTATGTTGTGGTAGATAGATTAACCAATTTTTCTCATTTATTTGCTACTTCAATATTTTTTATAGCATAATAAGTATCATATTTGTTCTTTAACATGATATTTAGGTTTCATGGGATGCTCATAAAATTTTTTAATGATAGGGACAACACGTTCTTGAGCTTATTTTGGTAGGGAATTTTTATATTGAGTGGGATTGAGCTCACTTCTAATACCATCTATCACCTAAAAATAGATGGATAGACTGATATTGTGAATAAGTGGGTGGAAGGGTATCTCTAAAATTACATTTTAGGGTAATAGAGGGCATGGGTGAAATGGTTGAATCTAGGATAGTATTTATATAACTCTACCTATCACATGTTAATTAATATGTCACCATTTATGGCTCTGTATGGCTATGAAGCCCCTAGCTTCATTGAATTACTAGTAAGAGATAGTGGAGTGATCAAATCCAAGAATTTATTAGACCAAAGCCATAATATAATGAAATATTTGAAAGAAAACTTACAAAAAATTTAATATAGGTAGAATTTATATGTAGATCAACATCACATTGAGCATACATTTAAGGTGGGTGACATGGTTTATTAGAGACTAAAGCCCTAAAGGTAGTCCAATATTAGTAAGAGTGGGTTATACAAGTTAAATCCATGGTTTTATGGCCCATTTAGGATTTCCAAAAGGATCAGGGAAGTGGCTTATGAGTTAGAGCTATTAGCGAGTAATAAGGTGCATAATATCTTCCATGTATCATGCCTTAAGTAGAAACTTAGATATGATGTAGTTACTTATTCTAGGTTGCCACCATTAAATGAGGAAGGAAAACTCATTCTCATTCTAGAGGATATTATTGAGTCTATAGATATTAATCCAATAAGGAGGAGTATTAGGGAGTTATTAGTGAAATGGAATGATTTGTCAGTTGAGGTTGCTACTTGGGAGAGCGAGCAAGTTTTACAACATAAATATTTGCACTTTCTTGGAGAAAAGCAATTCTGGGGAGGGAGAATTGTAATTTCCCATTATTCCTAATGAGATAATTGAATAAGACCATTATCTTATTTTATTCCCATAAGATAAGTTGGTTAATATAAGGTAATAATTTAGGGCAAGTCACTATTCACATAGGCACTATTCACTTGTTAATATTCACTATCACTATTCATGGTGATATGAAAAGTGATGTAATTAATGATGTATTAGATAGTTTAAATTTTAGATGATGAGGCATATCTCACAAAGGAGATCCCATGGAATCTAGTGCATGTGATGGAGTGGGGTGTATTAATCTGCTAAATGATAAGCTTTCTTATCTTTTAGTGAGTCACATGTCTTCCTTTTAGGGATGAAGACAATGGGTGAATAGTTTAGGCACCACCCTATGAGAGAATATTGATTTGGCATGTGAAGTCATTTTTAACAAGTCAAAAAGTGATGTGTGATCACATGGAATAGTGGGACATCAAGTCACTATTCCTGATTTGAGTGGGGGACAAATCAAGAAAGAGATTCCCACCCATTTTAGAGGCACATGGAGCAAGTCAAGAGTTATTATGAATATGTAATCCACTTTTGACTCTTGCACATGGGTCAATCATACCAAATTTTATCCATTTATCCCCACATAGATATGGTGTATAATTATTTCTCTCTCCTCATGCTTCTTCTCTCATTTCCTTATTCTTTGTAAATTCAATAAATGAGAGATCTCTCCCTTGGTCATTCATGTTGAATATGATTAACCACCCCCCTCCCCATTTCATATTTTGAGACTATGTTCAACTTATTCCCCTCTTAAGGACAAAAACCCTTGGAGTGAATAAATATTTGAGGAAGAAAACCCTCTAAGGTTTGCTGGTTTTGGTGGTGAGAGATCCTCCTTGGATGGTTATGATGGTTTCATGTATAAAATGCATTAGTGATTCAAGGAATTATTTATGTAAGTAGTTTTTATGATTTTTTGGTGATACATATATGTATTTTAGTGTATTTTTAATAATAACATAATTATATTTTCTATCAATTTTGTATCTCTTGTTATATCGTTGTGTTTATGTCTAAGCTAATATCTAAAAAATCAAAAAATTAGTGCTAATGAAGTCCACAATCTTGTCAGCTTTTGTGGAGACGAGAGGAATGGCTTCCACCCATTTAGTGAAATACTCGGTGGTGGTGATAATGGACTGATGATGAAGAGATGAATGAGGGTTAATCTCACCAATGAGATCTAAACGTCATTGAGAAAAAGGCCATAAATCTTGAGCGACTTGTAAGGCATGGCTAGGAAGATGAAGCAAGTTAGAGTGTTGTTGACACTTGATGCAATGCTGAACATAATCACTACAGTGTTGATGAAGGGTGGGCCAATAATAGCCTAGGTGAAGGATGCACTTGGCAACCGAATTCCCACTAAAGTGTCTACCACAAATCCCGTCGTTGACTTGCTTAATGGCATGAGAGTCTTCAATGGAGGTTAGACAGTGAAGAAGGAGACCGTCGAAGCCTTGCTTATAGAGAAGACCCCCTAGCATGGTATAACGAGCTGTGCGCTTGATGAAATCTCATTGCGCATTGCTAGAGAGATTGGGAGGAATGATAGAAAGAGATAAGTAGTCCACAAGTTGCTTATACCAGTCATCTCGTGGGCTAGAGTCTATGGTGTTGACATGGTTGATGTTAGAAGAAAGGTATGAAGGCAATGATAGATGATGCACCATGATGAAAATTCTAGATGAAGATGATGAAGATGGAATATGCGAGCCAAGAGAAGCCATGGTGTCAGCAAACTTATTCATGGATTGAGGAACAGTCTGCAAGAGGTAATGGTCAAAAGAGGCTAGAAGAATGTCAGCATGATTTTTTTACCTTTGCAAAATTTCATTTTTACAGAGGTATGAACCATTGACCTGATTGACGACAAACTACGAGTCACCGAAGATGTTGATGGACTTGATGCTGAGAGAAAGGGCGGTTTGAAGTCCCAAAATTAAGGCTTCGTATTCAGCCATATTATTGGTACAATCAAAGTTGAGCTTGAAAGACAAAGGCATGGGCTCCCCTTCGAGTGGGATGAGAATAACTCCCGCACCCCCACTGAGTTGACATTTGGAGCCATCGAAGAACATGGTCATTTGGTAGACAGTGTCGTCGGTGGAAAGCACGGTGATAGACTCGTCAGGGAACTCGCACTGCAAAGGTTGATTGTCGGGAAGAGGGGCATCTGCCAGTTGGTCAGCGATGGTTTGCCCCTTAATAGATTTTTTCTAGATGAATTCGAGGTCAAACTTAGCAAGCAACATGAGCCACCGAGCCATACGTTGATTTTGATATGGCTTGGAGTGCATATACTTAAGAGGTTCGGTGTGAGTGATGAAAAAGGTTTTGTGGTTGAGAAGATAATGGCAGAGCTTAGTAGTAGTAAAGACTAATGCCAAACAGAGTTTCTCGATATGAGTATACCGAGTTTCATAGTCAACCAGTGTTCGGCTGATATAATAGACCACTTACTCATGGTGATGCTCATCTCGGTGCGCGATCATGGCACCTAACGAATGGTTGGTGGCAGAGATGTAAAGGTAAAAGGGTTGGTCATCTTTAGGTGGAGTGAGGACTGGTGGAGATACCAAATAGTGTTTAAGGGCTTCAAAATCCTCTTGACAGTTCTTATCCCATTTAAAGGAGACGTCCTTCTTAATCAGATGATGAAAAGGTTGGCAGCAGTCAGAAAGCTACGAGATGAAATGACAAATGAACTGGAGCTTCCCTTGCAGACTATGAAGCTACTTGAGATTGGTCGAAGGCAACATCTTGAGGATAGTGCAGATCTTGGTGGGATCTATCTCGATGCCATAGAAAGAAATGATAAAGCCTAAGAGCTTGCCGAAGAGGCCTCCAAAGACACATTTCTTGGGGTTAAGGCAGACATTGTATTGAAGAAGGTGAGAGAAGATGATTTTGAGAATGGTCAGATGGTCGTGGTGAAGCTTGGACTTGCCAAGCAGGTCATCCACATAGTCTTCCATGATTTTGTGGAGGAGATCATGGAAAATGTAAGTCATGGCGCATTGATATGTGGCACCTATGTTCTTCAAGCTGAAAGGCATGACTAGATAGCAGAAAGTCCCCCATGGGGTGATAAAGGTAGTCTTGTCCTGACCTTCTGGTGTAATCAGGATTTGATTGTATCCTGAAAACTCGTCCATGAGAGATAGCATCTCATGGCCGGTCATGAGATCAACAAGCTGGTCAATATTGGGAAGAGGAAAGTCGTCTTTGGGATAGGCTAGGTTAATGTCATGATAGTCCATGCAAATCTGGATCCCCTGAGTTGCTTTGGTGACAGGAATGATGTTAGAGACCCACTACGGGTAATCGATGGGCTGAATGAAAGAGATAGAAAGGAGGTGCTAAAGTTCCTCTTTGATAAGGAGCGCAATGCGAGGATGCATCTTTTGAAGCTTTTGCCTAACAGGCTTAGCCTCTGGTTTGGTGACTATGTTATGGGTAGTGATAGTGGGGTCGATGCCAGGCATGTCACTGTAGGTCCAGGCAAAGGCCTTGCTATGGTCTGAGAGGAACTGGGTGTAGGCTAGCTACTCCTGAACATCTAAAGATTGGCTAATATTCAAGACGTGAGGAACATTGGAAGAGGGAAGGTTGATGTCAATGGTTGATTCATTTAACATAACCTGGGTCTTAGAAGGGAGGGAGCACTAGATGAAAGAGTCATCGGCACCCATGTAGGAAAGGATGGCATCATCATCAACATAGCAGACAGTGTGAAGGGTCACTGACTCATCCTCTATCATGCTGGGAAAAATGAGAGGGAGAGACCTAGACACCCCATTTAGCTGATAGGTCAAGGGTTCCAGGTGGATGGTGTTTATGCAAAAAAAACTAGGAGGGATGGAAACCACCAACTCCGTAGGTGAAAGGGGAAGAATGGGTGAGCTTGGAGGAGATTGGTCATTGGTGGGCTCAGGACAGAGGTCTAAAGATGCTTGAGTGGGGTCATGGTATCCCAGGCCATATCGTTTCTTAGCACTATCATCATTGAGAGGCTCGATGGGCTGATGGAAGCCTTGCTCATAGCATCTAAAACCAAAACCCTTCCATGCACACCTGTAAAGGTAAGTGTGTACAAAGGTGGGGTTGCCAAGAAATGAGAAGTCTGATGTGAATGGTTGTGGTGAAGAGAGAGGATTGCCATTAGTAGGATCTTGATTGAGCCCCCCATAGACAAGGTTGGTTCAGAGGTGAGGAGGACCATAAGGCACGACCATCCCGATCCGATGATCATAACTAGGGTTGTGGTGAAGGAGTCCATACTCTTGCGGAGTTTGGAACATGTCTAAGGTCAACAAGCAATATTCCCCAAGTTAAAGTCATTGGAAGATGTCTTCCATGGGGTCTGTGGTTACCGCTTGAAGAGGAGGGGTGAGGGCGACCACCGGTTGTGAACTGGTCGAAGCTTCTGTGGATGGAGGCGACATCGAGGTTGATGGCTTGATAGGAATGAGGACGTCATTTGGCCGATAGGTTGTGTTACAAGTTTTGAAAGGTGATGGGTTAGCGGGAATAGTGTGGACTTGCCCATCGTGCTCAAATTTCACACAACGATGCAGGGTAGAGGGAACACAAGCCATGGCGTGGATCCAGGGTCAGCCCAACAAGATGTTATATTGAAACTCTCCTTCGATGATATAGAAGAGCTTTGGGACTGTGTGTGGGCCAATGCGAATGTGAAGGACGAATGTGCCAATGGTTGTAGTAGTGGTGTCATTGAAGGATCACAAGATTGTGTCAGTTTTGGATACGTAATTCTTGGGGAGGGTCAATTGATCAAAGGCATGGGTTGAGATAATGTTGATGCTGGCACCTCTATTAATCATAATGCGCTTGATGCGGGTTTGATCAATATAGGCAGTGATGAAGAGAGCAGTGTCTTGATCTTTTGTGTTAGATGTAGGAATCTCAGAATCACTGAAAGTGATGGAGGCGATGGGGGATAAAGAGTGGACTAGAGCAGTGAGTGGTTGGGGGTCCTCGGGTTGGACCTCCGCTGCCTGCAAGGCTTGGATGAGGGCCTGACGATGTTGGGGTGAGGTTTGGATGAGGTCATAAAGGGACATCTTCACAGGGGTCTAGTGAAGCTATTTTAACATGGAGTCATGAATCGCCCCTGAAGAGGAAGAAGAAGAGGGTTGAGATGTGCCAAAGATAGAAATCTTGGGCTTTGGTGGTTGAGGTGGCTGGAAAAAAGGATAGGTCCAATGAATGGCAGCTTTTTCTTTCACCTTATCCTTTGGTGACCTATTGGTTATGTGAATGGCATTGATTTTGAAGATAGGGGGTGAAGGAGATGAAGGAGTCATGGCCTGCTGATGAGGTGTTGATGTAGTTGAAGAGGTTGGAGGAATGTGGGAAGGTATCAGGGGTCAGTCGATGGTGTCCTCAAGAAGAAGAATGTATTTCTCCATGTAGCGGTGAATGACGGCCTTGAGGGCACAGCAAGTCTTGGTATCATGTCCTGGCGTACGATGATATAGGAAAATCTTCATATCATCGAACCAGGAGGGCTTAGACCTGAGAGGTTGGAAGGGCTTAATGGGCAGAAGGGTTATGATGGAAGTCTACAAAAGTTGGTGCAATATCGAAGAGTATGAGCCCACTAAAGGGTCTGTGCTAGTTGATGTGTGTGATGCTGGTGACTTTTTCTTGGGTGGTGTTAGAGGAGGCTTCCGTACCACCTTTTGGGTTGATGGTGCGGTGACAAGGGAAGATGACACGTTCTTCGTGAGAGGTGCCAAAATTTTTGGAGAGGATAGGCTGAAGGTAGGCAAAGAAAGCAGTGGAGGCAATTGGTTTTGATTAGAGGTTGGAGTGGGGAGGATTTTGGTCAAGGTCGAAGGATGAGGGCCCAAAATAGAGGGCAATGGTGATGGGGAATGAGGAGTTCACTACTGTGGTTTGGCAGTCTTCTTTGATTTAGTTTGAAGGCTACTATTGGTCGAGGTCTGGTCTAAGTCCACCTTCACTTGCAGATGAGTGAGGCTAGAGACAAGGCGAACGCCGAGTGACTTGATAGGTTTTGATGGGATAGATGAGGGTTTCGGTCTTGATGTGGTTGGTTGAGGTTTAGACAGTCTAGAAGTGGAAGTCTAATTTTTGTTGAGAGTCTCAAGAGATTCTGCCATGGGAGGATTGGCAACATGAGATGAGAGGGCACGGGCATGTTGAAGAGCTTCGAGACGCTCCCATAATACCTGATGTTCCACTTTCCTTGAAGGGAGAAGTCTGATTTTCTCCACTAATCAGGAAAATGGTTGAGAAGATGTTGGATGAGGCTTGGGTCCTTGAGAAGATGTTGACTGTTGTGGGGCCGAAGATGAGACTGGTGTAGCGGTCTCAGACCTAAGGCATGATGAAGTCGTGACAAGTTTGTCTTTAGTTGGAGACAGAGGAGAGACAGGTTCTTCCCTGGGTGGAGAAGAAATCAAAGAATGAGGCTCCTCAAGAGGGTAAAGGGCAGGGATGATTGCGCCCTCCACTTGCATTTGAGTAGGAAGGGTTAGGTCCTCCATAGGTAGCAAGAAGGAGGATGGTGAGACCGGTGGTGCCGGTATGGTCGAGGCGTCATCCAATATAAGAGATGTTGATGGAGAACTAATCAGAGAAGGGGGTTCATCCACATGTGATGGACTGATGGGTAGACTAACCTCTTGATTTTGTGAAAGAGGTTGGTCGGGGATGAAGGGCGAGACCGTATTGACTGTTTGTATATTATGTTCGTGAGTGTTATCAGTCATGGTCTGGACATTGTTTTGGGTCAGAGGATGATTGGGAAATGGTTGCTTAAATATGTTGAGGATGAGGTCACCCTTTTCTAGCATGTCTTGGATGATGTTTTTAAGGGTTTTGTAGTTGCCCATGTCATGGCCTTTAACATGGTGGTAGTTCTAGAAGTCATTTTCCCTATACCACACAGGGATGGGGTGTGAGGGATCAAATTGTGGAGGTGGTCAGATTTGAGGGAGATTGAGAACCCCCTATTTGACAAGTTTTTCTAGCACATACGTGTATGACTCTCCAAGTGGAGTATACTATCGTTGCACGTATCTCTGCTGGAATTGGTGAGTGATGCTTTGGGAGGTGGATGGCTCAGGCTGGTTAGTTGAAGGTGAAGAGGATGAAAGTCTAACGACTACAGCATTTGCTGATGCCTTAGACTTGGGGTTAGATGAAGAAGGCTTAGAAGAAGAGGAGTCATTGGGCTTGGAGTTGGGATTCCTACTATGCAACTTGACTTTGTTCTCCTCGATGGCATGTAATTCAAGCTTGTGGGCCATTGTGAAGGCTTCGTCAAAGGTGTAGAAGGTCTGAAACCACAAGGTAGAAGAAATATGCTTGGCATAGGCTTGAGAGAAAAGTTTGATAAGTTCGGGTTGGGGTAAGGAAAATGAGATCTGATTGATGAGGCCTCTCCAGCGAGCAACGAAATCGGCTATGGATTCATCCTCAAACTGGTGGATAGAATAGAGGTCTGTGATTGAGACCTTTTTGGTGATATTAATGGAGAAATGATCAAAGAAGAGTTGTGCCAGTTGGGTGAATGTGAAGAGAGAATGTTTGGTAAGGGAGTTATACCAGTCAAGGGCAGCACTGGAGAGTGACATAGGAAACATGCGTAAAAGTAACGCATCATCGTGGGCAATGAGATAGCAGGCATGTCTGAATGCCCATAGGTGCTGTTGTAGGTCTTACTTACTCTGGAAATGAGAAAATTTAGGAAGCTCCCACTAACTGGGATACGGCCTGATCGGGATGGAGGGATGAATGGGTTTGTTGTAAATTTGCTCATATGACAGGGCATTATGTGAACCAAAAACAAAGGTCTCTAGGCTAGACATCTTGTCCATCAGCATTTTGATTATGTCAACTGATGGATTGGTAGATGGAGCACCCCCTAGGTTATAAGGCACTTGGAAGGTATTGAGAGGGGCATATGATGTGGTTGGTTGCGCTTGTGTAGGCGCAACATATGGGTAGCTGGTCATCGGGGCGGAAGTTGAAGCCAAGGGCACTTGTGTTATGGGGTTGGTAGGCACAAATAGGATAGGGGATGTCAAAGATGGTTGAGGGGTGGCCCCACTTGTTCAAGGGTAGATAGTTACTCTTGTGTTGATAAGTGCAAGAGTAGGGGGAATAGAGACCACTAGGTTTTGGAAGGGTGTAGAATTTGGTTGAGTAGTCTGCGGTTGATAGGGGGTCGAAACCCCAGTGGAAGTGGGGCCAGAGATGGAGGGAGAGGCCACACTTAGAAGGTTGGTCAAGGGCTGGTCATTGGTCGAGGTGATAGCCTGGGTGTCTATAGGTTGAACTACGGACGTTGTCAATACGGCCGCAGTCTCGACCAAAGAGGTCGGCATCCCATAGATTGGGTTGCCCAAGGAGTCTCACATTCGGCTTCGTGAGAGATAATGCTACAAGGCTTTGACATTGAGGTCCAAGAATATTTTGAAATCTTGGTCCCCTTTAGGGATGATGGGAGTCTGGGTCAGAGTCGATCGAGTAGGAGTTCTTTCAATCTCTGAGTGGAACTCCATTATGGGACTGGTTATGGACGGGGAAGACGGAAGCGGTTGATGTCTAGCGTGGTCAAGAAGAGCCTTGGTTTGATTGTGAGTTAGAACCATTCAAGGCAAGAAAGAACATCCTCACAAGCTCAAATAAGTAGATAAGAACAGAAAATATGAAGAACACAAGCAGACCCTAAACGTTAAATCCCTAAGAATAAACTTTTAGAATCTTGTGGCTTATGCCTTAGAATGTGTGTAGGAAGATTGGCTTTTGAGACGGGTTCTAGAAGAAGTAGTCTATGGATGGTTTCAGGTTTGTTTCAGTGCTCAAAAGTCTATGTTAGGTTCTGTACTTGATCTGATGCTAAGGAGTAAGCTCCCCTCACTTCACTAACCCAGTGATGAGCTGGGCCCGCTTAGCCAGTATATACTTCCCCTAGAGATTATCCTCCACCAGAGAACAGAGTGGGCTTTCCCCTTGGTGGTGAAATCCAAGTGGGATTGCCAGGACGGGTAAGGTATCTGCTGGGTGATGAAATCCCAGTCGGACCTTGTCTCAGGTGAGTTTTGATGTTTGATTTGTGCAAGTGATTTGGTTGTGTAACATAAAGTGGACTACGATTAATTCATGATGCGGTTATTAATTACTAGGTGTGGACTAAGTATGCAATCAAGAAGAAATGAAATGCAGTGTGTTTTAAGCCCAAGTCAAAATGTTAGTTCGTATGAAGACAAATGGAGAAGAGGTTGAAGAGTATGATTTTTGACTAGTCTAAGATGCAAGAAAAGAAAGAAGAGTTCTTTTTAATCCTGCTAATAGTGTCGTTTAGAAGAGAGGGAAGAAAGAGGTGAAAAGGAGAAACCTAATGCACCCTATATGAATAGAAAGAAAAGAACCCAAGGAAGACCCAAGAGTCCCACCGGGCATGCCATAATGTTTCTATATGAGATTCACTTTTCACATTCAAGAAAGGAAAATGAGAAACTAAAGAGAATAGACGAGGGTTTGTACGTACCCAGATTGTGGACTTGCACACCAGATTCAGATGATAGCAGGAAATCCTCTTTGGTTATGGAAGATGACACCTGAAAGAGAAAAAGACTAAAACATGAAAAATGTTAGATGACAAGAAAGTGGACTGCCAAGTGAAAGCTTGGTCCTAGAAGTGCAAAGACTTCTCAGAGGTTGACAGTCCAGTATTAAAAATATAATATTTGACAGAAATAGAAATGATGAAAGATAGAATGAAAGAAATAAAAAATCAAATGCATACCTGATATGCAGCAAACTACTTTGCATAGTCACTGGCATCAGTTATTCTGTCGACATCAGTTGGTCAAGTCTATCGACGTCGGTTAGTATGCCGACGTCGGTGGGGGAAATGACCGGTGTCAATCGGGGAAGTAGACTAGGGACGAGGTCTGGGCGAGTTTTGGAATGGGTTCAGGGCTGCAGAATGGTCTAAAAGGGTTTAAGTCTATTTTAATGGTCTGTGTAGGGGTCTGGGCAGAGTTACAGGGACAATGGATAGACTGTATGTTCAGATATGGGAAGGCCTCTCAGCCTTTCCAGGAGGAAGTCAAATCTGGTCTGTGGTCTGATAATCTAAATTTGGGTGGTGATATCACTTAAAAGTAATAACCAGAAAACAAAATGAAAGCACAGAAGAATTGCTTACCTATTGCCTGTTGAAGAGAGAGTAGGAGACATGGTTGCATATTGATTGTTGATGGTGTGTTGCGGACTGGTTGTAGATATTTGATGTAGAAGACCTCCAGCAAGGTGACTGAAGTAGAGTACCTGTGCCTGAGAGAGAGATAGATTTTTTTAGTGGATTCGCTGAGTGAGTATTCACTAATTATTTTGACCAAGGTCTAATCCAAGAACGTCTTAAAAGAAGGTTCGATAATGGATTACACAACTGATTGGAAAATGGATAATAGATAACGGATTGGGAAATGGATTAAAGGACGTAGTTTTAAGGGTAACTGATGCCAGCAAAACTGCCGACGTCAGCCGAATAGTGACCAACATCGGCGGCTTCAGAATGGGGATAGAGGCTAATTTTAGCCTTTCGCCTATTCTTACATGCTTCCAGGGTCAAGGTTTGTGGGAAAATGATCGAGAGGGGATAAATAGGCATGGAAGAGGATGACCAAGGGAGTAGACATGATTTCAGTGTCTACATAGGGTTTTTACCAATTGTGTTAGATTGTGAGGGCTCAAAATTCTTTTCAAGGAGTTTTTCTCAATTTAAAAACATAAAATGACCATATTAATGTTTTTATGACCTACCTCCAACCTCAAAATGCTTTAAATTCTCTCAAAAGACTCCCTATCACCTTCCAAACATGAGTTTTATAGTCATTTATGACACGTGCTACCTAGTTAACCTCAAAATAGGGTTTGAATGGACGCTTGAGTCACTAAAAGTTATTGAAACACTTTTATTATGTTTATCCTCCATCTATTTACCATTATAATATATATTAAAACTATAACATATTCCATTCCATTCATTTTTCAACCTTTTACACAAGGTTTCTATGGTTCACTATTGCACAATCTGCCAATATATGAACAAACATAGGGTTTATAATATACCTTCACTGACCAGGTGTTTTCAATGACTCCTCGAAGTTTATCCTTTTTATAGCATCCTTCTCCCCCATATTTTTGTCACATATAATTTTGTATAAATTCTTTCTCAATCACTTAACAAGATGTTGTTTGACTATTTGGCTCAAAGTAGAGCTCTCATAGGTTGCTAACCTAAATACATGTTTTTACTGTAAAAGAAATAGGGTTTATGTTAAATAAGGATAAATCACACTAATATCTTGATAATATAATTTATTAATCAACTTTATTATTCTTAACACATTGTTTTGAAAGTTTCCTTCTCTATTAGTTTATGGATTTGAATAAATGCAATAGGGTTCATATCATAGCCACACTCAGTCAGAGCATATACATATAATCCTATCTTATTTGGTTATAAACATTAATATATATGATTTCTTACCAAATTATAGGATTACATTGAAAATTTTATACCTTGAGTCATCTTACATTGCACCTTAACTTACTTGACAGGGTTCTTTTCTTGCCAATTTCTCAGTTTCCAAAATTTACCTGAAGATTCTATAGCAGTCCTTTACTACATTATATTTGCATACAAAAAAATTTATTATAAATTTAAAAGTCATTACATACATAAAATAATTAATAAACTAGTAATAACATAGAGAATACAATGTTGTCACTTGAACCTTTCATTCTTATCGATCTTATTCATTGACATAATCTTGCCTCATGGCTAGACTACATGATTTTCATTATTTTTAATCTATTACACCTTTCCTTCCATACTTTTGCCTTTAAAAAACTCCAAAAATAACTCTCATAACATCCTACTAACCTCCTTCTATGAGAATCACATTATTTTCAAGCCAAAACTCCTTACATAAGCAAAAAACTACCTTTCTAACTAACTATTCACTTGGTAACTACCTTCTAAATGAATATTAAAATCAAATTATTTAGTTATTAACACTTTATACATAAGGAAATTTATTATACATACCTATAATCATTAAAAAACCTTACCATAAAATTTAACAATATGACATAATTTATTATACCCCAAAATTGTTTCAAAACACACTAACATAGTTTAAATTTTCAAAATAGTTTTTTGGAGGGAATGTTCCAAAGCCAACAAAACCTAATACCAACCTATGTAGTGACTCCTAAAGATTAAATTTAATTATAATGCATGTTTTTAAAGACATAAGACACCTAATAACCTTATAACACCTTATTGGGTCTCTGCAAGACCTCTAACACCAAAACAAAGTAAAAAATGATGAAAACATATTTAATTACATGCACTTGTTTGATGACCTTGAATCATACTCCTAGGGAAAGAAAGAATGGAAATAAAATAAATTGATTTATGTATCTTTCATGTTTTCCAATTCTTCTCTCTGGGATCATATTTTGCTTCTACTACTCCATGTCTCAGCTATTCCTCTTTGTGTTCATTCTTGCCTCGATCAAAGATGATTCTTCTTCCTTGATCATTTGTAACATTCAAAGTTTCACGTGAATTTAAAAACTAAATTTTTTATATGATATTTGGGTTTTTTATGTCCCCAAATTCTATTGCTCCACCTATACTTATTATCACCACCATGCTTTCAACAAAAACTAAGACATTTCTTGTCTCCCTTCTTCAATTTATTTCATTATTACTATTATGGCTTATTCTTCATGTTCTTTGTCTTCATCCAAAAGGGTCTAATCTACTAAAAATTTCACTAATTATTCATTATCCATCTTCTCATTATGAAATTATCTTTATAAATCTACCAACTCCATCTTCAACTATTCATCCCTCTTGTATACAAACTTGTAATCAATTTGTAAACTTTTGTCCATCAATTGTTCCTTGATTTCTAAGCCTTCCAATAGGACTTCAATATGATATCTTTATTATTTATCATTTCTCATCACATAGCTAGTTGACAATATCTGCTTATTCTTCACTCAAATTCATCTCAAGGCATTGTTCATCCACATGCTCACCTCGCTACCCATTTAGCCAAAACTTTTGCATCTCCCTCTTGAGTTGCTTACAAAGCAACTTCTTCTACTTTATTTCCTCTCTCTTGACTTCCATATTCTATTTCTTCACCTATTTCCTTATTGGCCACCTAATCTATTTCTTCCTTATGACCCATACAAAACGTGGGTTCTCACTCTTTCTCAGTTTCTCTATCTTGACCATCAAATCATCTATTTCCTACCTCATCTCTATCATCTCTTTCATCTCTCTCTTCTTCTTCATCTTCTATTTATGGTAGATTACATAAAAATTTACCTATTTACTATTTTCTCTCTCTTTCCTCATCTCAAATAATATGCTTATCAACTCCTTGGTCTCATCTAGACCAATCCTTATTTATAACAAGTCTTATCTCACTTGCCACATCATGACCATTCATTTGGTCTCTCTCTCTATCTCTCTTGACCTCTCATTGGGTCTATCTCATCTCTCTTGTCCTTTTAATAGGACTTATTCTCTCTATTTAATCTCACCTATGAGCTCAATCTCTTGAGCTTCTCAACATCTCTCACTCTCATCAAGCCTTCACTAGCTCAGGGCTACCTACCATACTTCACTTTCCACTTATACCTTAACACTATGGCATAAACATAACAAAAATCAAAATGACAAACTTAAATCAACACGTACCTTTTTTATTACTATTTCCCTTTCTCTTCTACCCAAATAAACTCTTTATTTGATACTAAATTATATAGACTCCACTTGCATACTCTACCTAATTCAACCACTAATACTTGTAGTCACGGATCTTTGCATTCAATCTTTTTTGTCTTTCACTTGGTTATGGTTATCATGAAATGGTCTGATTGAATTGGTTTCTTAAATTCAATTTATATCTACCTTTGGAATATTAATACTACTCTCAATATTCAGTTCATCTCATCATTCTAGTTCCCTTGTCAATCTTTGATTTATACAACACACTAGTCTTTCACTTGACTATAGGCCAAAACACTAGGAATATTGATTTAAGCCTTATGTTAAATATATTGCATATGGAAAACCTATTTAAAGGTTAAAATATTTATCTCTACCCAATTGAACCCCTATTATAACCTTAAACACTACATTGCCTTAACAAACTCCTTAGATCACCTACTTGTTAATAGCCATTTTTCTTACAATCTTGACTTGTATGAACTCGTAATTTATACTATTAGGAATATAACCACTTATTATGACACTCTTTATGTATTTTGAGTTATCCATGAAGTTTCAGGCCTAAAATCCTTTGCTAGATACCTTTTTCAACCCTTCATGCTCTATCAATTAGCCCTTTTAGGCCTATTTGTTCCTTCTTATAACATAATCAACTATATACATCCATACAGTGTCTATACACTCATTAAACCCCTTGAATTATCACTCCTCCTACTAAGAAACACTAATAAACTAGTTTTCATAGAATTTAAATGGTTAAAACTATTCTAACCACCTTTCAAGAATCTAACCCTCAATTAGGGTTTTTGCTAACTATTTTAGCCCGAGAGGGATCAAAATTATTTTCAAGGAGTTTTTCTCAGTTTCAAAACTTCCAATGAAAATATTAAGGTCTATATGACCTACCTCCAACATAAAAATGATTTTAATTATCTTGAAAGACTCATTAACACCTTCCAAACATGAGTGTCACATTCATTTATGACACATGTTGCTTGGTTAATCTCAAAATAAGGTTTGAATGCACACTTAAAACACTCAAAGTTATTGAAATTTTTTTATCAGGGTTCTCCTTCATATATTTTACATTATTCTCTTATTAACACTATAGCATATTTTATTCCATTCATTTTTCAACCTTTTACACAAGGTTTCTACAGTTCACTATTTTATAGTATGCCAATATATGAACAAACACAAGGTTTACAATATACCTTCGCTAATCAAGTGTTTTAAATGACTCCTCCAAGGTTATTCTTAATAAAAAATCCTTTTTCTCCATCTTTTTGTCACATCTAGTGATTTATAACTCCTATTTGAATCACCTAAAAAGATGTTGTTTGTCTATTTGGCTCAAAATAGAGCTCTCACAAGATGTTAACCTGAACACTTGTTTTATTGGAAACAAATAGTGTTTATGAGAAATAAGGAGAAATCACACTAATATATTGACAATCCCATTTATTAATAAACTTTTTTATTTTAGATATTTTTTTTTGAAAGTTTTATTCTCCATTAGTTTGTGGATTTGAATGAATGCAATAGGGTTCTTGTCACAATCACACTTAGATAGAGCATATACATAAAATATTGTGTTATTTGGTTATAAACATTACCATATATGCATGATTACAAACTTATAGTATTAAATTGAAAAATTTATACCTTGATTCATCTTAAATTTCACCTTAACTTACTTAATAGTGTTCTTTTCTTGTCATTTTCTCAGGTTTCAAAATTTACACGAAGTTTTTGTAGCAGTCATTTACTATAGTATCTTTGCATACAATAAATGTTATTATAAAGCTAAAAGGATTTCCATACATAAAATAATTAATAAAAAATAAAAACACATAAAATACAAATTTTTAACTTGAACCTCTCATTCTTATTTATCATATTCATTTACATAATCCTGCCTAATGGGTAGAGTACAAGATTTTCATTGTTTTTATTCCATTCCATCTTTCCTTCCATACTTATGCATTTAAAAAACTAGAAAAAAAACTTTACTAACTTCTTAATGACATATTATCTATGAGAGTCACATTCATTTCAATCTAAAATTCCTTACATAAGTAAGAAACTACCTTTCTAACTAACTATTCACTTGGCAACTACCTTCCAAATGAACATTACAATCAAATTCTTAGGTTCTTGACACTTTGTATGTAATAAAATTGCTTATACACAAATATAATTATTAAAATACCTTACCATAACATTTAACAACATGAAATAATTGACTATACCCCAAAATTTCTTTAAAACACACTAACATAGTTTAAATTTTCAAAATAGTGTTTTGGTGGGAAAAGTTCCCAAAGCTGACAACACCCAATACCAAACTACCTAGTGACTCATAAATACTAAATTGAATTATAAGGAATGTTTTTTTAATACCTAATACACATAGTGACCTTATAACACCTTCTTGGGTCTCTTCAATATTTCTAACACCAAAATAAAGTCAAAAATGATGAAAACATATTTGATTACACGTAATTGTTTGATTCCCCTGAATCATACTCCCAGGGAAAAATAGAATGGAACTCCAATGAAATATTGTATTTTTGTTTCATGTCTTCCAATTCTTCTCTCTAGGATCATCTTTTTATTTTACTAATCCTTCATGTCTCATCTTCTCCTCTTTGTGCTCATGATTGCCTTAATCAAAGACTATTCTTCTTCCTTGCTCACTTGCACCATTCAACATTTCATGTGCACTCAAAGACTAAACTCTTTATTTGTTATATGGGATGTGTATACCCAAAAATGATTCTACTCCATCTGTACTTATTATCACCACCATGATTTCAACAAAAACTAAGATAATTTCTTTCCTGCCTACTTCAATCTATTTCATTGTTGCTATCATGGATTCTTCTTCATTCTCTTTGTCTTCATCCATGAGGCTCTCATCTGATGTAACATGCACTTCTACATTATCCATCCTCTCATCATGAAATGATCTTTATAAATCTACCAATTCCATCTCCAACTATTCATCACTCTTGTATACAAACATGTAATTAGATTCTAAGCCTTTGTCCATCAACTGTACCTCACTTTCCAAGCCTTCCAATAGGATTTCAAGCTAGTCTATTTACTCTTTATCATTCTCATTACACAACTCGTTTCCACTATTTTCTTATTTTTCACTCAAATTAATCTCAAGGCACTATTCATCCCTTGTTCACCTTGCTACCCACTTATCCAAAACATTTACATCTCCTTTTTGAATTGCATACAAATCAAACTCTTCTAATTTATTTCCTCTCTCTTTGATTCCATATTTTATTTATTCACCTATTGCCTTATTGGACACCTAATTTATTTATTCCTCATGACCCATCCAAAATGTGGTTTCTCACTCTCTCTCAACTACTCTATCTTGACCAATAAATCATCTATTTTCTAGCCTTATCTCTACCATGTCTTTCTTCTTCTCCTTGTGGTAGATTACATCACACTTACCATGTTTCCTCTTTTCTCACTCTTTCTTCATCTCAAATAAGATGTCTATAAACTCTTTGGTCTCATCTGGACCTATCCTTCTTTTTGACAAGTCTTATCTTACTTGCCACATCATGACCACTCACTTGGTTTCTCTCTCTTTCTCTCTTAACCTCTCACTAGGTCTATACTCTCTCTCTTATCCTTTTACTAATATTAATTATCTATCCTCAATATCACCTATGATCTCAATCTATTTATATTCTCAACATCTCTCACTCTCATCAATCCTTCACTAGCTCAGGGTTGCCTTCCACACTTCACTTTCCACTTATACCTCAACACTATTGCATAAACATAAAAAAACTCAAAATGGCAAAATTAAAAAATGTACCTTTTTAATTGATACTATAATTTATATACTGACCAAAGAAACTCTTGATTTGATACCAAATGATGTAGAGTCCACTTGCATACTCTACCTAATTCAACCTATGATACCTACAGTCTCAAATCTTTGCATTCAATCTTATTTGGCTTTCACTTGGTTATGGTTATCATGAAATGGTCCTATTGACTTGGTTTATTAAATAAATTTTATATCTACCTTTGGAATCTTCACACCACTCTCACTTGTTAGTTCATCTCTTCAATATGGTTCCCTTGTTAATCCTTGATTCATACAACACACTAGTCTTTCACTTAACTATAGGCCAAAACACTAGGATTCTTGATTTAATCCTTCAATTAACTATCTTGAATATGGAAAACATATATAAAGGTTAAAAAACTTCTCTTTACCCAATTTAACCTTTATTACAACCTTAAACATTGCATTGCCTTAACAAACTCCCTAGCTCACCTACTTGCGAGTAGCCTTTTTTCTTACAATATTGACTTGTACGGATTGGTAATTTATAGTATTGGGAATATAACCACATATTATAACATAATTTATGTATTTATAGTTCTCCATGAAGTTTCAATCTTAAAATCCTTCGCTAGATACCTTTTTTAACACTTCTTGCTCTACTAATTAGCCATTTTAAGCCTATTTACTTCTTACAACACAATCAACTATATACATCTGTACGGTGTCTGTACACTCATAAAAACCTTTAATTATCCTTACTCATAATAATACACATTAATCCACCAAGTTTCATATAATTTTAGTGGTTAAAAACTATTCTAAACACCTTTTAAGTATCTAACCCTCAATTAGTGTTTCTCTTAACTGTGTTAGCTTGAGAGGGCTCAAAATTATTTTCAAGGAGTTTTTATCAGTTTAAAAATGTCTAATGACCATATTAAGGTCTGTATGACATACCTCCAACCTCAAAATGATTTAAATTATCTTTAAATACTCACTATCACCTTCCAAACATGAGTTTCACAATCATTTATGACACAAGTTGCTTATTAACCTCAAAATAGGGTTTGGATGCACACTTGAGTCACTCAAAGTTATTGAAGCACTTTTATCAAGATTACCCTCCATATATTTTCCATTATACTTTGTATTAACACTAAAATATTCCATTCCATTAATTATTCAACATCTTACACAAGGTTTCTACAGTTCACTATTGCACAGTCTACCAATATATGAATAAACATAGGGTTTACAATATACCTTCACTAACCAGGTGTTTCTAATGACTCCTCCAAGGTTATCCTTGATATAAAATATTTATAATATATATTTTTTTCACATACAATGATGTATAACTCCTTTCTCAATCACTTAACAAGATTTTGTTTGATTGTTGGACTCAAAACATAGCTCTCACAGGTTGCTAAAATGAACATTTGTTTTTATTGGAAATAAATAGTGTTTAAGAGAAATAAGGAGAACTAAAATTTATATATTGATAATCCCATTTAAGAATCCACTTTTTCATTCTTAACATTTTTCTTTGAAAGTTTTCTTCTCCATTAGTTTGTGTATTTGAATGAATGCAATAGGGTTCCTATCATAGTCACACTCAGACAGAGTATATACATAGAATTATTGATGTTTAAAATTGTGCTTTGTTTTAGGCACCAACAATGGGAAGTTTCAAGATGTGGGACATGTGACTTGAAACAACCTCCAAATTTTTTAGAAGCTGGTCTCTTCTTTAAATCAAGTGTTGGGGGAAAAGGGATAGGAATTTAAACAGAAACACAAATGCAAAGAAAGAAAATATAACTATGGCAATGCACCTAAATGCAATTTTGATCCAAAATCCTAAGCACAGTGAAACTATATGTAAGATTCAATTACATTAAAGAGCTTATGAGGCATGATCAATGTAAAAGATAGAAACAATAGAAATAGAGGCTCACAGCTTAGACTACTTTTGTAATGATACATGAAACATCAACAAAGGCACAAAACTCTGTCTTCTCATTAATTCTCCCACCATATAAAATGCATAGAAACATACACAGTTACATAAACTTTACAATTTAATAAAATAGAATAAAGGCAAATGATATTCCTAATCCAAAAGGTCCAGAAAGTCTAAAACTCTTTACAATAATTTTCTCAAAAATTTCCCTCCCTCAGTATCCCCTCTCATTTGGTGATCCCTACACTCCTCTTTATAGCCTCAAGTTCCATCCAAATGATACAAGAGATTACATTATATAGAGGCCTAAGGGAGGCTTGGCACTTTGTCCCATGGAGTGACCCATTCGGTGCATTCAATGCCTTAGATGCATTATGGTCTTGTCAGGAAGGGCCATGCTAGAGCAGGGCAGCTGCCCTAACTGTGGCATGTCGATTCATCTCTAGTGCCTCCTCCCGAACCTAAATCTCTCATTCCATCACCTGATTAGCTATGCAACTGTCTATTTTTCCTTTATCTCATAGGGAACAAACAAACGGTGCTTTCAATGTTTATAGGCCCTAGATATCTACCTGATGAACTGCTCTATCTACTAGAAATAACTCCCGCTAAGTTTCCCTCTTTTGTCTCTTCCTCCTCTTGATCCTATCCTTAGGCTTTTTTGAATGCATTCAGGTCCATGCTTTAAGTCTACCAAAAGAACTCTAACTAAGCTAGAAGTGTCTATCAGAAGATAGTTCTTAGATTCTAAAATGTTTTGTTTCCCTGCAGTTCACTTACTAAAATAGATACACAAGATGCTCTATTCTATTAAATAGAAGAGGAAACTTAGTCAATTCCCTAAAAATCTTCTTATTACTTCAGGAGACACTGGAGGATGACACTTGTCTTGTTCTATAACAACTATTGAAGACACATGGCATTTTCCACATAACTTATACTCTTTTGTGTCTTGGCTCATGATCATTCCACCTTTGACACTTGTCACCATCCACTTCCTCAAAATCTCAATAGCTTGAAAGATAAAAATTTAAAATGGACACCAGGACAAGTGTCAATATCTGCTTCTTCTTTAAAAGACACATGGCAATCTCTATTTTTCTTACTTGGGTTATGTGGTGATCTCTGTTGCTTTTAATTGCCTTTTTAGAAACTTACAGAAGATGAAACGTGGTGGTCTCTGATGCTTGTATTTATACCATAAAAACAATTTGGGTCTCATTTCACATTTACATGGACAATGACACCTGGTGGCTTCCGCTCACTTAAGAAACAAAAATTGGGACGCACCACAGTCTTTGTTATATCAGTGAAGTAAAGATAAAGATAATTTAGACCATAACACATGGTGGCTTCCAATTTATTTTGTTGGAGCATGTGGCAGCTTTCATCACTTTTAGAAAATCAACACCGGGACCTTTCACAACTACCACTTGGCATGTTCTACCTGATTTTGATACTTAGATCTTAAAACCTTTCAATGAAAAGAGATGAAACATGGATGCTGATATGAAACCATAGATGTTGACACTTGGCATGTTCTGTTGAGTCACTGTGAGATACATGACACATTTTGACCGACTCATAGAACATATAGAAAGATGCCTCACATGACGACATTTATCAACTTTCACTTTTCCCCAACACTTAGACAAAATGAATCAAAAGAGAAATAGAGCCTATTCTCTATTTCAACACTCTACCATCTCAGACCACAGTATGCGAAGGCAAAATTTCATGATACGTGATTGAAAAATAGAATGCAACATAGAGTAAATGTTTACTCTATAGTTACTAGCAATCTCGAGGACTTTTGAGCCTACTCAAAAAGAAACCGCAACTCCTGCTAGATCAAAATTGTGGCAACAATCACAACTTTAGTAAGGTTGTCTGATAAATAGACCATTCAACATCAAATAGCCCCTGCTTATTTTACAACTCTTGAAAAGCTAAATCAAGGTTAATGATGTCCTTATACGAAAACTTTACAAAATATGAACTGCAACCTTCAATTGGAATTCAAGCTGAATCAAAATAGCTTTCACTTTTATTACTAATGAATCAGACACATCTGGGGAATTATGGAGATTTGAGAAAGACTTAAGGTGTCGAAAGTCTTGAAAATTTTGAAAAGATTCTGAGCCATGGCCACGTGCTCAAAGAATACTTATTTAAAAGAGAGAGAGAGAAAGAAAAAATGGGAAAATAGAGCAACAAAACTAAGAGCAAACTACTATATATAGCTAACCAAGTATATTTACCTCCCTCCTGGATCAAAAGGAAAATTTCTAAAGTTTCCTTTATGACAAGAAGATTTATGGTGCCAGACTAATGGCTGAATGGGATGGAGCTCTGGTGACTTGCTCTTCCTGCTTGCCACATCGATTGGCCTACATCTAAGTGAATCAAATTTGAACATGTTCCCAACATATACATACTCTTTTTGTTATTGAAAGCTTGTTAAATGCTGGTTCTTCACACTATTGTGTCTCATCAAGAAATCAATGGTTATTGGTTCTCCACTCTATGTCTTTTGATATTCATCATATTTTGGCTTATCCCCTTCTACATCATTTTTGGGTTCCATTACATGATCATCCTCCTTGATGACTTCAACATCTTGAAATGATAAGTCTAAAAGCTTGCATCCCCTCTGCATACTTATCTGAGTCTCAATGCTGCCTTCTCCCCCTAAAATTAGCTCATAGCCTTCTTGAATAGTGTAACCTACCCCAATGACTTCAAATAAGTCATTCAAAACATGATAAAAAATTATCTCTTTTTCATCAGAGATAGAGGCAAAAGCTTTTGACTTGTCCTCTAGTTCATCAAAGGTTGTATCTATAGTGATTTCTTCTTCATTTGCACTGATGAAAACTTCTTGACTAGCTATGAACTAAGCATACTCTTCTGCATACTTATTTTCTTCCTCCAAAATATATTTCTCTTTAAAAAGGGGTAAAGAAGAAGACTGATGGTTATACATATGCGGAAGAGGAGATAATTCTTGAGCTAGAATCGAAAGATCCTCTTCTTTCCATTTGTCCATCACTTCATCTATATCAAATGTAGCTTGATAGCTCTCTTGGAGGGATGTAGATGGGGTGTGTTCAAATGTAAGATCTTCTATTTGATCATCGTCATGACTGAGAGTAATCTCAACCTCTTCAAAGTTTTGAGCAAAGCTTTTCTCTTCTTCCCTTCTACTCCATGATATCATTGTTTGTTTCCAACTCATGACCTTAGGTCTAGAAATTTTCTCTTGGAAAGAGTCAACAATTTTATCTTCTTCAAAGTCTTCAGCTGGTTCATGATCTTCTTTCTTCCAACTTGGAATCTTGTCATCATGTTGAAGGACTTGAGGATTAGTATAAGAGGTATCTTTTGGCATAGGCTCCTTTTTAAGGTCTGAAATCTCTATCTCTCTTTCTCTAAGCAATCTCATCTTTGCCTCTAATTCCTCAACTTGCTTAGCTATATTTTCTTGAAAGAGTCTTTCCTGGAGATCATAAGAATCATCATAGAAGTGGGGAGTGTATGAAGGCTATGATTAAAAACAAGAATCTTCTTGAGGAAGGGTGAGAGGGACTTGAGGGGAAATTGAGGGTTTGGAGTCCACTTCCCTTGCTGCCAACATAGACTCGACATTATTGGGGAAATAACCTTGATAGGTTTGACTTGGCTCATGAGCAGGGGTTGCGTATATCTGATATGAAACTTGTGGTAGTGAATATGTAGGTTGATAGACTTGGTAAGGCTGTCTCTCATGAATGCTCATCTTCTCTTCTACAAATGCAATCAAGCCACATGTTAGGATGTGGAGCTAAAAGCTTCACCAAGGAGCACACTTTGACAGTTTTGGGTCTAAACAGACACCAGCGTCAATCAGGAGCGATCGACGTCGGTCAGGTGCAGTTGTAGAGACACCGGCATCGGTAGAGGATCCGCCGACGGTGGTCATAGGCAAGCAGCAGGAACCGACATCGGTTACCTGTGTGTCCAGAATGTTATTTCTGAGGACAAAAGTGAGTGTTTGCATGATGAGTTCAAGTTGTAGTCTTAAGCTCGCGTCTCTATTATTAGTAATATTATTTTTAGAGCCCTTGTTCAAGAGGCTTAACTGTTTGTTGTAAGTGCATGCTCAAGTCTCCTAATTCTATATGTAGAATTAGATCTTCTTAGCTTTGTGTGGATTATTGTAGTAGTTCATTGAATTGGTATGTTGAAGAACAATACAGAATTGAATCAATCCAGGCTTGTTGGAGTTGATTGTTCTTGAGAGAGAGAGAGAGCTCTTGAGGGATAGAGATCTAGTGAGAGATCTATACATCTAGGAGAGGTGTGGAAGAAATACATTTCTTCAATTGTATTCGTTTTGTAAAGAGTTTGTTAATACAAGTTTTCAAGGTGGTTTCTTGTATCTCTTGTTCTTGCTATTATCTCATTCTATTTACTTGTCTATCTGATTTAATTCCATGTTTATTGCTTTCATAAGTGTAATCTATTGTTGGTTGATCCCCAACAAGTGGTATCAGAGCTCAAGTTCACTAACAGGTGGTTCAGATCTGTGTAGTGTGTATTGATTACAGGTTCTCACAGGGATTTCTATTTAAGTGGCAGAAGCAATGGTAGATGAAAGTAAACTGAGAATGGAAAAGTTTAATGGCAAAAATTACCAACATTGGAGAATGCAGATAGAGGATTATCTGTATTAGAAAGATCTCTACTTACCGTTAGGTGGGGTTGCAAAGAAGCCCAAAGACATGGAGGATGAAGAATGGGAAGTTCTTGACAGAAAGGCTCTGGGGTCTATAAGACTAAGTCTAGCATCCACTGTGATATCTAATTTATCACAGGCAAAGTCTACGGTAGAGTTGATGACTACATTAGCAAATTTGTATGAAAAACCCTCAGCTTCTAATAAGGTATATCTTATGAAGCAATTATTTAATTTGCATATGAATGAAGGTGGATCTGTTTCTACTCATCTGAATGATTTCAATGGAATTGTGAATCAATTAAGTTCAGTGAATATAGTGTTTGATGATGAAATAAAAGCTCTTTTAATATTGTGTTCTTTGCCTGAAAGTTGGCATGGCTTAGTAATGGCATTAAGTAATACTCCATCTGCATCAAATATTTTGAAAGTAGAGGATGTTGTTAGTGTTATCTTGAATGAGGAAATTCGCAGGAAAAGCACAGAAGAGACATCTGGGAACACTTTAAGTTTTGAGAGCAGGGGGAGGTAGAAAGAGAAGAGCAAGAAAGGTAGATCAAGATCCAAGTCTAAGGGAAAAGGCAGATCAAAATCTAGAAATGGTAGAAGGCCACAATGCTGGAATTGTGGAAAGATGGGGCACATAAGCAGAGACTGCTGGTCGAAGCCTAAGGACGACAATCAGCACAAGGAAAGGAAGAAGCCAAGGTTGCAGGTATTACATAAGATGCTTTAATATTCTCTCTGCATAATAATATAGAATCTTGGGTGTTATATTCTGGTGCATCTTTTCATGCTACCCCTAACAGGGAATATTTTAGTGACTATATCCATGGAGATTTTGGAATAGTGTATCTAGGGGATGATGAGCCCTATAAAATAATTGGCAAAGGTAAAGTGTAGCTGAAGATGTAGAATAGCAACACATGGGTGTTGAGAGATGTGATCCACGTTCCTAGCTTGAAGAGAAATTTGATTTCTGCAGGAAAGTTAGGGGATGAGGGTTGTACAGTAACTCTCACAGTAGAATCTTGGAAGGTGACCAATGGTGCACTTGTTATGGCCAGAGGTAAGAGAGAAGGTACTCTCTATTTGTGTAATTGTGTTACTAACAAATCTCGTTCTGTATTATCTACTTCAAATGTGGATGCTAAATTGTGGCACTCAAGGCTTGGCCACATGAGTGAGAAGGGGATGGCAATTCTTAAGTCCAAAGGTATGCTTTCAGATTTAAAAGGCATAGATCTAGAGTTTTGTGAGCACTGTGTATTTGGAAAATAGAAAAGGGTTAGTTTTCTCAAGACTGGGTCTACTAAGAAGAGGCATAAGTTGTAGCTTGTTCACACAGACATGTGGGGACTGGCTCAGGTTGCTTCCATTGGAGGATCACAGTACTATGTATCTTTCATAGATGATGCTACAAGGAAGGTATGGATCTATTGTATTAGGAGAAAATCTGATGTATTTGAGACTTTTAAGATTTGGAAAGCTATGGTTGAGAATGAAATAGGTAAAAGGTTGAAGTGCCTGAGATCTGACAATGGCAGTGAGTTCTGTAGTTATAAGTTTAGATATTATTGTTACATGCATGGAATCCATAGGCAAAGGATGGTTCCAAGGACACCTCAGCAGAATGGAATTGCTGAAAGTATGAACAAGACAATAATGGAGCATGCAAGATGTATGAGATTGCATGCTGATTTGCCCCTACAGTTTTGGGCACAAGCTATTGACACTGCAGTATACCTGATTAATAGAGGACCCTCTACAGCTCTAGATGGTGGTATTCCAGAAGAGGCATGGATAGGTAAAAAGGTAGATCTCTCATATCTCAAAGTTTTTGGTTGTGAAGCCTTTGTGTACATAGATAAAGAAAATAGAAAGAAGCTTGATGCTAAGTCTATGAGGTGCACATTTATTGGCTATGGCTCAGATGATTTTGGTTACAGATTATGGAATCTAGAAACTAACAAGGTAATTAGGAGCCGTGATGTTGTTTTTAATGAAAGAGTGATGTATTGTGATCAGCTAAGGAAGTTGAATCAATCTGAGCAGAGCAATGGTGAATTGGATGAGGTGAAGGTCCAATATGAGCTCGCGGGAAAAAGAAATAATAACTTGCAGGAAAACACAAAGACCGACATCAGTAGATTAGGAACTGGCGTCGACAGTACAGAGACCGACGTTGGCCATATAGAGACCGACGTCAGCAGGATAGGCACCAGCGTCGGTCAGGTAGAACCGACGTCGGCCAGTAACAAGTCTGGAGGTGATCGAGGTCGGTCACTGTCAGAGAATTTGGGTGGATAGCATGTTGTGAACGAGTCTCAGACACCCATCAGGAGGTCAAAAAGGGTGAGTAAGCCTCCAATTAGATATTCTCCTTCATTATTTTATTTATTGCTAACTGATGGTGGAGAACCAGAGAGTTTTGAAGAAGCAATACAGGTGGAGTCCAAGAGTCAGTGGGAGCGTGGCATGGTTGAGGAGATGGAGTCCTTAAGAGAGAACCAAACATGGGATTTGGTTGAATTGCCAGCAGGTAAGAGGACACTGAAGAACAGATGGACCTACAAGTTGAAAGAAGGTGAGAATGAACAGATGAGATATAAGGCTAGATTGGTAGTAAAAGGATTTGCACAAAAGCCAGGTATTGACTTTGGTGAGATTTTTTCTCCTGTTGTTAAAATGACTTCTATAAGGGTTGTATTGTCTTTGGTTGCTTTTGAGGATTTGCATCTTGAGCAGCTAGATGTTAAGACATCATTTCTTCATGGAGATTTGGATGAGGAAATATATATGGAACAGCCAGAAGGATTTGAGGTCAAGGGTAAGGAGAAGTTTGTGTGCAGATTGAAGAAAAGCTTGTATGGCCTCAAGCAAGCTCTTAGGCAATGGTATTTAAAATTTGACAAGTTTATGACTGAGCATGGCTACAGTAGGTGTCAATCTGACCATTGCATGTATTTCAAGAGATTTGATAACGGTAGATATATTATTCTATTGGTGTATGTAGATGATATGCTGGTTGCAGGATCACACATGCAGGATATCTTTGAGCTTAAAGTGAAATTAGCTCAAACGTTTGCTATGAAGGATTTGGGAGTAGCAAAGAAAATCCTTGGCATGAGCATTAAGAGAGATAAGAAAAACCACAGGTTGATATTGTCTCAAGAAGATTATGTGGACAAGGTGTTGAAATGGTTCAATATGCAGGATGCTAAACCGGTAAGCACACCTTTGGCTGGAAATTTTAAGTTAAGTAAAGAACAATGTCCTAATTCACATAATGAGGTAGAGTACATGAGTAAAGTTCCATATTCTTCTGTAGTAGGGAGTTTGATGTATGTAATGGTGTGTACTAGACTGGATATTGCCTAAGCAGTGGGAGTGGTAAGTAAGTATATGGCCAATCCAGGTAAGGAACATTGGAAAGTAGTTCAGTGGATCCTTAGATATCTGAGAGGAACCAGCAGTAGGCACTTGTGCTATGGAGGTTCAGATACTTCTCTACATGGTTATATAGATTCAGATATGGTAGGTGATTTGGATGGCAGGAGGAGCACTACAGGTTATGTTTTCACTGTAGGTGGAACGGCGGTTAGCTGGATATCTAAGTTGAATAAGGTTGTTGCCTTGTCAACTACAGAAGCAGAGTATATTGTAGCCACAGAAGCTAGCAAAGAGATGATATGGATGACACGGTTTATGGATGAGCTTGGTAAGGAGCATGAGAGTTGCAGATTGTATAGTGACAGTCAGAGTGCAATCCATTTGGCTAAGAATTCAGCCTTTCACTCAAGAATAAAGCACATACAGCTAAGGTACCATTTCATACGATAGGTATTGGAAGATGGTGAGTTGAAGCTGGAGAAGATTCATACAGATAGGAATCCTGCTGATATGTTAACCAAGCCAGTTACAAAGGAGAAGTTGAATCTTCATTCAACTTTTGTTGGTCTTCATGATTGATTTGAAGATGGAGGAGCTAGAAGATATTGTTGTACAGGTACTGGTGCAGCTGTTTATCTCCAAGTGGGAGATTGTTAGGATGTGGAGCTAAAAGCTTCACCAAGGAGCACACTTTGATAGTTTCGGGTCTACACAGACATCGGCGTCGATCAAGAGTGACCGACGTCGGTCAAGAGTGACCGACGTCGGTCAGGTGCAGTTGTAGAGACGTCGACATCGACAGAGGATTGACCGACGGTGGTCATAGGCAAGCAGCAAGAACTGGCGTCGATTACCTGTGCGTCCAGAATGTTATTTTCGAGGACAGAAGTGAGTGTTTGCATGATGAGTTCAAGTTTTAGTCTTAAGCTCGCGTCTCTATTATTAGTAATATTATTTTTAGAGCCCTTGTTCAAGAGGCTTAACTATTTGTTGTAAGTGCATGCTCAAGTCTCCTAATTCTATATGTAGAATTAGATCTTCTTAGCTTTGTGTGGATTATTGTAGTAGTTCATTGAATTGGTATGTTGAAGAACAGTATAGAATTGAATCAATCTAGGCTTGTTGGAGTTGATTGTTCTTGAGAGAGAGAGAGAGAGAGAGCTCTTGAGGGATAGAGATCTAGTGAGAGATCTATACATCTAGGAGAGGTGTGGAAGAAATACGTTTCTTTAATTGTATTCCTTTTGTAAAGAGTTTGTTAATACAAGTTTTCAGGGTGGTTTCTTGTATCTCTTGTTCTTGCTATTATCTCATTCTAGTTACTTGTCTATTTGATTTAATTCCACGTTTATTGCTTTCATAAGTGTAATCTATTGTTGGTTGATCCCCAACACCACACACATCCAACATCTCATACATAAGCCTTTGCTAATTTTCTCTTTCAATGGGATCCCATTCACTTTTAATCATATCTACTGCATTTCTTACTTGATGGATGACATGATTAGGAATTTCTTGGCCACATCCCATTCTGTTGTCGAGCTCTAATACATATTTTTTATATCCTAGTAATGGATTTTTGAAGGTGGAAATGAGATTAGGTTGAGTATGAGATGTAACATATTGGGAATATTAGGCATAATATTGATATGGCTCATGACAAGGCTGAGGTTGGTCATACAAGACCTATGAAGGGAAAAACTTATAACCATATGCATACTTATTACTTGATGTGATTCCACAAGCAACCTGATCTTGATTAAAAATATATGAAGGGGCATAAGACCCATAGCTCTGAGTAACAGAACTATACATACCAAATGGTGATTTTTTGATGATACCAGGACTACTTAAATGGCTGATTCAACTCAGAGTCACTGTTGGTGTTGATAAAATAAAAACCTCCAAAGGCTAGTTGGTCGAAGAACACACCAAAATTCTTCAATTCCTTGAAAGATTGGTCCCACTGGGCATGCCAAAAACTATTGATGTTTAAAATTGTGCTTTGTTTTAGACACCAACAATGGTAAGTTTCAAGATGTGGGACATGCGACTTGAAAAAACCTCTAGATTTTTTAGAAGCTGGTCTCTTCTTTATATCAAGTGTTAGGGGGAAAAGGGATAGGAATTTAAACAAAAATGCAAATGCAAAGAAAGAAAATCTAACTATGGTGATGTGCCTAAATGTAATTTTGATCCTTAATCCTAAGCACAGTGAAACTATATGTAAGATTCAATTACATTAAAGAGCAGACGAGGCATGATCAATGTAAAAGATAGAAATAATAGAAACAGAGGCTCGCAGCTTAGACTACTTTCATAATGATACATGAAACATCAACAAAGGCACAAAACTCTATCTTCTCATTAATTCTCCAGCCACATAAAAGGCACAAAAACATGCACAATTACATAAACTTTACAATTTAATAAAATAGAATAAAGGCAAATGATATTCCTAATCCAAAAGGTCCAAAAAGTCTAAAACTCTTTACATTAATTTTCTTAGAAATTTCCCTCCTTTAGTATCCCCTCTCATTTGGTGATCCCTACACTCCTCTTTATAGCCTCAGGTTCCCTCCAAATGATACAAGAGATTACATTATATAGAGGCCTAAGGGAGGCTTGGCACTTTGTCCCTTGGAGTGACCCATTTGGTGTATTCAATGCCTTGGATGCATTCTAGTCTTGTCAGGAAGGGCCATGCTGGAGCAGGGTAGCTACCCTAACTATGGTGTGTTGATTCATCTCTAGTGCCTCCTCCTAAGCTTGAATCTCTCTTTCCATCACCTGCTTAGCTGCGTAACTATATATTCTACCTTTATCTCACACGGGACAAATAGACAGTGTTTTCAATGTTTACAGGCCCTAGATATCTACCCAATGAACTACTCCACCTATTGGAAATAACTCCCACTGAGTTTCCCTCTTTTGTCTCTTCCTCCTCTTGATCTTGGCCTTAGGCTTTTTCAAATGCATTCAGGTTAACGCTTTAAGTTTGCCAAAAGAACTGTAACTGAGCTGGAAGTGTCTATTAGAAGATAGTTCTTAGATTCTAAAACGTTCTATTTCCCTGTAGTTCACTTGCTGAAACAGATACACAGGATGCTCTGTTATATTAAATGGAAGAGGGCACTTAGTAAATTCCCTAAAAATCTTCTTATTACTTTAGGAGACATTAGAGGATGACACTTGTCATGTTCTGTAGCAACTATCGAAGACACTTAGCATTTTATGCATAACTTATACTCTTTTGTGTTTTGGCTCAAGATCATTCTGCCTTTGACACTTGTCACCATTCACTTCCTCAAAATATCAATAGCTTGAAAGATAATAAGATTCATGGCATTTATTTTAAAAGGGACACCGAGACAGGTGTCAATCTCTACTTCATTAAAAGACACATGGCAATCTCTGCTTCTCTTACCTGGGTTACATGGTGATCTCTACTACTTTTAATTGCCTTTTTAGAAACTTGTGGAAGATGACACATGGTAGTCTCTATTGCTTGTATTTATAGCATAAAAATAATTTGGGTCTCGTTTCACATTTACATGGATAACAACACTGGCAACTTCTACTCACTTAAGAAACAAAACTTGGGACCCACCACAGTCTTTGCTATATCAGCGAAGCAAAGATAAAGATAATTCAAACTGCAACACGTGGTGGCTTCCACCTTCTTTTGCTAGAGTACGTGGCAGCTTCTATCACTTTTAGAAAAGCAACACTGGGACCTTCTGTGACTGCCACTTGGTGCGTTCAACCTAATTTTGATACTTAGCTTTTGAAACCTTCCTCTAAAAAGAGATGAAACACAAATGTTGATATGAAACCATAGACGTTGACACTTGGCATGTTCTATTGAGTCACTGTGAGATACGTGGCACATTTTGACCAACTCATAGAACATATAGAAGGATGCCTCGCACGATGACACTTGTCAGCTTCCACTTTTCCCCAACACTTTGAAAAAATGAATCAAAAGAGAAATAGAGCTTGTGCTCTATTTCAACACTCTGCCATCTCAGACCACAGTATGTGAAGGCAAAATTTCACGACGTGCGACTGAAAAATAGAATGCAAAGTAGAGTAAATTTTTAATCTACAAGAATCATATCTTATTTGTCTATAAAAATTACCATATATGCCTAATTACCAACTTAAAGTATTAAATTTATATTTTTATACCTTGATTCATCTTACATTGCACCATAACTTACTTAACAATGTTATTATCTTGCCAATGTTTTAGGTTTCAAAATTTACATGAAGATTCTATAACAGTCCTTTATTAAGATATCTTTGAGTACAAAAAATTTTATTCTAAATATCAAAGGCCTTACATACATAAAATCATTTATAAAATAGTAACAACACATACAATACAAAATTTCACTTGAACCTTTCATGCTTACTAATCTCATTCATTTACATAATCCTGTCCCATGGGCAACGTATAGGATTTTCATTGTTTCTATTCCATTGCATATTTCCTTCCATACTTCTACCTTTAAAAAAGTCCCAAAATAACTCTCCTAACCTCATAATAACCTCATATATATGAGACTCACATTATTTTTAATACAAAACTCCTTACATAAGTAATAAACTACCAGTCTAACAAACTATTCACTTGGCAATTGCCTTCCAAATGAACATTGCATTAAAATTCTTGGGTTCTTGAAACTTTTTGTGTAATTAAATTCATTATACACCCCTATACTCATTAAAATAACTTACAATAACATTTAACAACATGACATAATTAACTATACCCAAAAATTACTTTAAAACACATAAACACAGTTTAAATTTTCAAAACAGTGTTTTGGTGGGAATAGTTCCCAAAGCTAACAACATCCAATACCAACATACATATTAACTCCTAAAGACTCAATTTCCTTATAAGGAATTATTTTTAATACCTAAGACACCTTATGACCTTCTAACACCTTCTTGCATCTTTGCAATACCTCTAACACCAAAATAAAGTCAAAAATGATGAAAACATATTTGATTACATGCACTTGTTTGATTCCCATGCAAATGTAATTCCAATGAACTGATGTATTTTTCTTTCCTTTTTTCCAATTCTTCCCTCTAGGATAATATTTTACTTCTACTACTCCTTCATGTCTCAGTTGCTCATCTTTGAGCTCATGCTTGCCTTGGTCAAAGACTATTCTTCTTCCTTGTTTGTTTTCACCATTAAAAATTTCATGTGCACTCAACCAATTAGAACTCTCTATGTTATATGGGATGTGTATTCCCCAAAATTCTTATGCTCCACTTGTACTTGTTATCACCACCATGCATTCAACAAAAACTATGAAAACTTCTTGCTTGCCTTCTTCAATCTATTTCATTGCTACTATCATAATTTATTCTTCATGATCTTTGTATTCATCCATGAGACTCTCATATATTTAAACCTACACTTCCTCTTAATTATCCATCCTCTCATCATGAAATTCTATTTATAAATCTTCCAAATCCATCTCCAACTATTCAACACTCTTGTATACAAACTTGTAATCAGATTATAAGCCTTTATCCATCAACTATACCTCACTTTCCAAGCCTTGTAATAGGTCTTCAAACTGATTTCTTTGTTATTTATCATTATCATTACATAATTGGATACCAATATCTAATTGTTCTTCACTTAAATTCATCTGAAGGAACTATTCTTCCACTTGTTCACCTTACTGCTCACTTAGTAGAAACATTTACATCTCCCTCTTGAGTTGCTTATAAAGCAACCTCTTATTATTTCATTCCTCTCTCTTATCTTTCATATTTGTTTCTTCACCTGTTACCTTATTGGACACCTAATTTATTTATTACTCATGACCCATCCAAAATGTAGGTTCTCATTCTCTCTTAGTTTCTCTATCTTGACCAATAAATCATTTATTTTCTACCTTATCTCTAACATCTCTTTCAACATCTCTTTCTTCTTATCCTTATGGTAGCTTACATCACACTTTCCCTATTTCCTCTTTTCTCTCTCTTTTCTCATCAAAAATAAGATTCTTATTAACTCTTTGGTCTTATTTGGACCTATCCTTCATCCTGACAAGTCTTCTCTCACTTGCCACATCATGATCATTCACTTGGTCTCTCTCTATCTCTCTTGACCTCACTAGGTATATATTCTCTCTCTTGTCCTTTCACTATGACTTATTCTCTCTCCTAAATCTCACCTCTGAGATCACTCTCTTGAGCTTCTCAAAAAATCTCACTCTCATCAAGCCTTTACTAGTTCAGGTTTGCCTACCACACTTCACTTTTCACTTATACCTCAACAATATTACATAAACATAACAAAACTCAAAATGACAAACTTAAATCAACATGTACCTTTAGGCTTGTTTATTTACTTTCTTTCTTCCCAAATAAAATCTTTCTCTAATACCAAATGATGTAGAGTCTACTTACATACTCTACCTAATTTAGCCTCTGATACCTGCATTCACAAATCTTTGTCTTTCACTTGGTTAGGGTTCGCATGAAATGATCCTATTTACATGGTTTCCTAAATTCCATTTCTATCTACCTTTTTAATCTTCATACCACTCTCAATCCTTAGTTCATCTCCTCATTTTGGCTCCCTTGTCAATCCTTGATTCATACAACATACTAGTCTTTCACTTAATTATAAGCCAAAACACTAGGATTCTTGATTTAAGCATTTTGTTAACTATATTTCCTATGAAAAACCTATTTTAAGGTTAACAAATTTGTCTCTACCAAATTTAACCCCTATTAAAACAACACTACATTTCCTTAACAAACCCCCTAGCTCACCTACTTGTTAGTAGCCTTTTTTCTTACAATCTTAACTTGTATGGATTGATAATTTATAGTATTAGGAATATAACCACTTATTCTAACACCTTTTATGGATTTTTAGTTATCCATGAAGTTTCAATCCTTAACTCCTTCACTAGATACCTTTTTTTAACACTTTTTGCTCTACCAATTAACCCTTTTAGGCATGTTTGCTCCTTACAACACAATCATCTACATACATCCATATGGTGCCCATACACTCATGAAACCTTTGAATTATAATTAATCCTACCAAGAAAAACTAATTTACCAAGTTTCATATAATTTCAATGGTTAAAACCTATTCTAACCATCTTTTAAGAATCTAACCCTCAATTAGGGTTTTTACTAACTGTGTTAGCCTAAGAGGGCTCAAAACTCTTTTCAACGAGCTTTTATTAGTTTCAAAATTTCCAATGACCATATTAAGGTCTCTATGACCTACATAAAACCTCACATTGACTTAAATTATCTTAAAAGACTCCCTATCACCTTTCAAACATGAGTTTCACATTCATTTATGACACAAGTTTCCTGGTTAACCTCAAAACAGGGTTTAAATGCACACTTGACCCACACAAAGGTATTAAAACACTTTTCTCAGGGTTCTTCTGCATATATTTTCCATTATAATATATATTAACACTATTACATATTCCATATCATTCCTTTTTCAATGTTTTACACAAGGTTTCTATGGTTCACTATTGCACAATCTGCCAATATATGAATAAACATAGGGTATACAATATACATTCATTAAACAGGTGTTTTCAATGACTCCTCCAAGGTTATCCTTGATACAACATCCTTACCCTCTATCTTTTTTTCATATTCAATGATGTGTAACTCCTTTCTTGATACCCTAAGAAGATGTTGTTTGACTATTTGTCTCAAAATAGATCTCTCATAGGTTGCTAACTTGAACACTTATTCTTATTGTTAACAAATAGGGTTTATGAGAAATAAGGATAACTAAAATTGATATCTTGATAATACCCTTTATAAATCCACTTTATTATTCTTGACATGTTTCTTTGAAAATTTTCTTCTCCATTAGTTTGTGTATTTAAATGAATGCAATAGGGTTCCTATTACAGTCACATTCAAACAAAGCATATACATAGAATCCTATCTTATTTGGTTATAAACATTACCATATATGCTTGCTTACCAAATTAAAGTCTTACATTGAAAATTTTATATCTTGATTCATCTTACATTTCACCTTAACTTACTTAACAGGGTTCTTTTCTTGCTAATTTTTTAGGTTTAAAAATTTACATGAAGATTCTATAACAGTCCTTTACTATAGTATCTTTGCATACAATAAATGTTATAAAGCTAAAAGGCCTTCCATACATCAAAGAATTTATAAAATAGTAACAACACATAGAATAAAAATCTATCACTTAAACATTTCATTCTTATTTATCATATTCATTTACATAATCCTGCCTCATGGGCAGAGTACATGATTTTCATTATTTTTATTCCATTTCATCTTTCCTTTTGTACTTTTACCTTTACAAAAATATGAAACTAACTCTCCTAACATTATATTGACTATATACACATAATATTTTCAAAAATTTATGTATTATTGACACTTTATATCTTACAAGAACTTATCGAGTCTCAATCACTCTAAGGGCATGTTTCAAGGGGTGCACGAAGAAAGGGGTGGGTAGACCATTGGTGATTCGTAAGATTATTTTCCATTTTTACACTTTATATCTACACACTTGTGTCATAAAACCATTTACCATAATATTATTCTTATCATTTGTACCTATTCCAATCATTTATCATGTATTATCCTCCTTTTTCTTGTCTTGACCCCCTTTCATCAGTTTATTGTACTAGGTCGACTAGGTCGACCCTATATAGTTTTTTGCCTCTGATTATTACATAGGGTCAACTAGGTAAACACTATACTATTTTTGGGAATTTTCACTTGAAGAGTTTTGTTATCCCTTTGATTGACATAGCTCAGGACCTAGTGATTTATCTCTCAAAAACATATAGGGTCAACTGGGTTAACCCCATACAATTGACATATTTAAAAGCATTTAGGGCAAGATCTGCCTATATATACAAGTTCATTCTAACCATTTTAATATATAAAATATAATAATAATAATTATTATGAATTAATATTTTCTTATTGACCATTATACTTGAGTAATAAAGCTTAGGATTCCATACTTTCTTTGGAGATATAGATCTTTTCTTCTAGAGAAGTCTTTTAGATGCATATATAGGTTGTGTATCATAGAGATTATTTGTCTTATTTATCCTTACATACCATAATAATTTATTATGAAGAACCTTTTTCAAGGGAGAGATTGAGGCTTAGTGGGTTTCTCTTCAAGGTAAGTATTCCTCACTTTATTTTTCCTTTGTAAGAGTAGATAGATAATGCAGTTGTGATTCTCTCCCATGAATTAGGATTATATATACATTCACATGAGTATATGTATTTTATGCATTCTTAATTTATGTTTTTTTGTTTCTAACCCCCACTTTGTGCCATAAGCTTTGGTGTGCACTAGATTAGATTTACTTTCTTTTTTATTAGAATAGAGTGAATATTAAACCTAGGAATCTTTTAGGGTTGTTGCATGATTATGTTAGACTGTACGCTTTGAAACTCTTCCTAGCATGGTGTATTATGACAAGTGATCCCCTAATTAGGTCTAGTAGATCCCTATATTTTTCATGATCTCTCTTAACAAATGTATTCTAAATCAGAAGTGTAGGTATGCTCTATCTTCTATGAGACATGATTGATTTATAAACATGATGAATTTTTGATTGCATACATTCTAGTGAACCCAACATGAACTAACCCTTATAGGATTTATTTTATTCTCCCTCTTTTTCATAATTATTTTTATCATATATCTACCATACTAGTTTGCCTACATCAATCCAACTATGAATTTTATGCATAGGTTTTTAGGTACAGGGTATTACATTGACTCAATTGACCTAGTATAATTTTTTAGACTTTTAGACATCCATTCTAGACTACTAGGTTGACCTAGTCAACCCTATACATTTTCAAGCATCTTGTTCAACATACTATGTCATCCTAGTTGACCCTGTACATTTTAGGAACTTAGCAACAAGTTTTTGTAAAGCTTGATCAACCCAGTCAACTTAGTAGAATTTGAAGGAATGTATCAAGGTTCTTGAATACAAATCTTCATTGTCTACATCTTTGGTCCACCAAGATTCCTTTCTATCTCTTTGTCTCTTCTTTTAAAATATTTACCTTTACAATTTATAGTATTTAAATATTCCCTTGTAAAGTCAACTGGATTGACCCTATCGACCCAATTTTATATTCTTTGTCTTGTCAGATAACTGGGTTGACCCTATCAACCTTATTTATTTAGACCTTACTTTTGTAGTTTAGGATCAACCCTATCGACACTGTTCTATATTCTATGCATACCTATTGAATATATCAATGTTGTACCTTATTTCAAAGTTGAAATTAACCTTATATGCTAGTAATTAGTTCACACCTTTTTTTCTTATTCCTTGCATGCTTAGAATAGATCACATATTTTAATTAAGTGGTTTTGAATTAATAATTTATTTTAATTATTTTCTATTTTATGCACACATGACCAAATCACAAAATCTAAACAAACATTTTAACATTTGTCTACCCAAGGCCAACTTACTTGGATTTCATCACCAAGGGAGAAGCTGACCTAATGTTTTGGTAAATTATAAAGTGTGGTTAATGGTATATTTTGGCTAAGCACCTGACACCATTATCAATTTGGTGTGTTAAGTGAGGTAGTAGGCCCAAATACCATGTTTGTATCATTAGCACTACATATCCCTTTCAACCCAAAGTACCTAAAACCATCCTTAGATTGATTTATAGTTCCTTGATTAGATCCAACTTCCAATCACATTTAAAAACATATTCTAATAATCTAATAAATATTCAAGTTGACTACTTAGTTAGCTTTTACTTTTCAAGTTGATTTCTTACTCTTTGCTCAATTGTGTGTTGTATTATAAAAACTTACATTAGGCAACATTGGTGCAAGGTTTTATGTTATGTGCCTCAATTGGATCAACCTCATTGACCTAATTTAAGGTGTGTTTTCTTTCACTTCTTGATTTCATAAGTACTTGTAAAAAAATTCTTGTTTCTAGTATTGGCTTGACACTGTTGACCTTGTACATTTTTTTATCCTATCGGGTTGACCTTATCGACCCTGTATATTTTGTTAGCCTACTGGGTTAACCTTGCCAACCTTGTATCCTTTTTCAATCTAATGGGTCAACCTTATCAACACTGTACATTTTTATTAGCCTACTGGGTCGACCTTGCCAACCCTATACATTGTTTTGCCTATTAGGTCGACCCTACCGACCCTGTACCCTTTTTCAACCTACTAGGTTAACATTGTCAACCCTATATAGTTTTTAACCTCTATTTTTTGTTTACCTTGTTGATCAATTTTATCCTTGTTATTCTTCCTAGCCTTCTGATATCCACTCCTACTTAGAATCATGAAACCTCTTATCATATTCTTTCTTGATAGTCTCAACCCATTCCAAATATACATGGGATATTCTCTCCTACCCTATTTGTCCACCATTGAAGATAACTCTTTATGGTGAAAATATTCATCAAAATCTTCTCAATATCAATCTATCCCATACCATATAGTTAATCCATATAATCCTATTAGACAAATACCAAACCATGATAATCATATACCTTATACCACTTTTACACCTTTTTAACCTAGAATTCATAAACTCATCAACCAATCTACATCAAATGTTGGAACCTCACATTGTGTTCCACCCCTTACAACTAATGTTCACAATCCTCTTGTTACACCCATAACAAGAGCATTTAGCATTATCACTTTCCAAAGTAACATGGTTGAAACCAATCGAATTGATAATTTAGATGGTTTCTAATTATTCAAAGACCTTGATGATAATATTATTTACACTCCTAGAAAGAATGGTGGCTTTACCAAACTTCCTTTTTCTTCTACCACACTTAAGACAACTAATACTAATGTTGAGATTCCTCCACATACAGATAATCCTCCTCCCACCAAAATTACCAATTCTCTTCATAATAACACTAATACCCTACTTTAAAACCTACTTTTTGATATAACTCAACTTCTTCCACAAGCCATACATCAAATGAGCATCATGCAAACAACTAACACCTCTCAAATGATGAACATGCAATAACATCTATTACACATGAGTAGTCAACCACCTCAAGTCATCATGTCTCAACCAAATCAAAATTTTTCCCTCCTTTTAGAGATGCCAATGGGAATATCATCCCTCAACCTCCAATAAATAACAAAATGCTTCAACATCTTCAAAATGAACCTTTAGCTCCATTCATTGCATCCATATATATTGGAAACATTTCTCCAACTATCACATATAATGGGTCTAAGGACCCTACTATCTTTATTAAGTCTTTTGATAATATCTATAAGGAATGGGTCCAAATTAACACCTTTGATACCACCAAGCTCTTATCCAAGACCTTTATAGGTGATGCACTTGAATGGTACAACCAACTTCCTAGGCATTCCATATCACAACTAGAAGATTAGTCAATACTCTAATGATGGAATTCGAACATGATGACCTTCCTTAAAATTACCTTAGCCATTTCATCAATGATAAGAAACTTCCTAATGAATCTACTCATACTTTCATCAAATGATGGAAGTCTCTCTCTCATAAAGTGGACCATAATATGAATGATGATACTCTTTTAAAACTTTTTGTGACTTCTCTTAAGCCTCCCCTTTAATATGAAGTTTGAATATTTTCACCTAAAACTTTAGAAGCCTTAAACCAAGCAAAAAGGCAAGACTTTCTTATGACTCAATTTGAACCACCTCAAACAACTACTAAATAAAATTTTCAATCATTTTATCATAACATTGATTTATCCAAGCTTCACCAACATCAAAATGGAACATCCAATTCTTATAATTTTAAACCAACCCACCCTCCCTTGAGTCTAGAATAGATTAAGAAGAAATTACCATGTTTTAAATTCATGACCTTTGATCCTTCTAAACCTCCTCCAAAATGGTACAATTTTGATAAATTTTGTTGGTGGCATGATACTATAGGTCATTCTCATGAGTCTTATTATTATATTCACCATTTTATTATGTATTCCTTGTTTGGTCCACATTTCAATCTTGATACTCTCATAAAACAATGCTACCAAAACTATCTTTAAGCTTCTCAAATTCAATCTCAAGAAACACAATCACATCAAAATCAACTACCTAATGATAAAAAATAATCATCTCATACCTACACCTCATCTACTAATGTTTTTCAAACCATAGTCGATCCTTCTTCATACACCAATAAGGAAATGATATCTCACATGAAAAAATTTAAAAATATCATTGCATCCATTAAACATCAACCTCTTAAGTCACATGAATCAAAAGGGTACTTAGTTCAAATTTCTACCATAAAGCATATCGTATATGGTCCACCTTTACCTCATTTACCTCTTCATACCTCTCCTACGCATCATATATCAAATTCAACATCTCTAAAATCTACCAAAAAAACACATTTATCTATCTCTTAATGCACCTACCAACCTAATGCAAATCATTTTAAAGGTTTGATACTACCTCACTCTAACTCACATGTTGGGGCATCTTTTGATACCAATCCACATGTCTCTTAATACTTTGGGGCATCTTACGATAACCATCCCTACATTCAATTACCCATTGGGGAATCTTGTGATTTCCATTTGTATTATATAATGCATAATACCAACAAAATTTAACTTCAAAAAACCTTTTGAGACTTATAGACTTGTATTTCACATGCTCATCTTTGATATATAAATTCACATAGATCTTATTTGTTTTTTTTGTCTCATGTTCTTTTGTTTTTATGCACTTTATTTTTTTTACTTTCACTTTATAAGCATCATTGTCTTCCTTTACATTCTTTGATTTTATTACACATTACATTTGGCATTTTTATTTCAATTCTATACTCATATATCTCTTTTATTTTTTGTCCTTTTATGTTATTCTTTGCCTTAGTATCTTTATGATTATTTTCCCCCTTATTTAGCATTCACCCTCATGGGTTTCCTTTTTGTGATTTTATAGTGTAAGACCATGGATAGGACTCGACCATCCTCACAAAATACTACCTTTGCTTCTTTTTCTCATTTATTTTTTACATACTTTTTGGCATACTCATGGGTTTCTCTTTTATGAGTTACAATGTAAGACTGTGGATAGGAATCGACCCTGATCATAAAATTACCATCTTGTTATTCCTTTTCTAAAATGTGTTTTAATTTTATTTATTTTGATAGATAGAATTTGCACAACAATCTACGTTAGCATGTTTTCCTCCATTTCCCTCTTTCTTGTGATAAAGAATCACACTTTACTATCATTGTATCCCTTTTTACCCTTTATCACATTATTTTCAATTTGAAGTAATTCAAATTGTTCCATGTGTCACTCCTCTTGATTTCCCTTTTCTTCCGCTCCACATTGGATAAAAAAAGGTTGAATTCAAGATAACACTTTTATTTTTATCTACATTTACAAGACTCTTAGACCCCATGCTCTTTAAAGTTATCTCTCTTAGCAACCAAGTCCCAAGTATTCAAATGAAAGTCATATTTATCACCCATGTTTGGTTTTACAAATATGTATAGAGGAGGAATAGAAAAATCCATCAAGAAATTCAAAATCCAAATCATTTGAATCAAAAGGCAATGCCATCTAAAAGGTAACATACAAATCCTAAAATTCAAAACACACTAAAAGACATGACTCTAAACACATATCCTATCTCCAATAAAATATAAAAATCCATAGTTGGCCTCACATAGAGCAGAGGTCCATTGGGGAGTAGTAGGCCAGTAGATTAGAATAGGGGAATTTAACAAACTTTATGGTGTTACCTACTTTCTCACACAAGTAACTAATCTTCACAGTAGACCGATGACTCTATAAGGGGTCTTAAAGAATGGAGAATACGTTGTGGGAAGGTAGGTCCATTTTAATTTTCATGCATAGCCTTCATGGGATGATCTATATACTTGATTTTTTGACCTAAGACTTGTGTGGTTAATAGAAGTTCTTTAGATTCATTAAGGTTGAAAGTCCTCTTATTTTGACAAACCTAATTTGAGTGTCTTGACTTTGATGAGTTCTTCTACCTTGATTTTTACTTCATTCTCCCCTTCACCCATTTCATTTCCCCCTTGGTAGGAAAATTATGATTCTAAATCTATTTTCCCTTTTCTATTATTCATTCTTCATCTCTTAAAAACATGCTAGGATTACTTTATTTTAATTTTATCTATCACTAAAGCAAAACAACATGTTTGAGAAAATATGGATTACACCCTTACACCATTTATTTACCACACCATCTCATTGTCATACTAACCATGTCGTTAGGGGGTTATGTTTTCTTACATTGAATCTTAGACCACACAATAAGTTTGAGTTCTCATCCTTTAGAGGTTTTTGATTTTCATTTCTCCATCATGTTCTTGTTTTATTTTTGTGGACTTCACTTATCTTACATATGAAATTTTAAATTATTAAATGTTTCTCTTTATGTATGAACTTTTCATGTTTATCTTAAATCTTGACTTACATTTCATTTTAAATATTTCATATTTTTATTTTTGCCTATCTTACATGAGCTTACTTTTCACTTTCTTACCTACCTTTGTTCAAGTTATCTTGCATTGACATTCCCATTTATCATTTATGTTTTACATGATTCCCAATGTGATTTAGTATGTTATACATTCATTTTTATCATTTACGTTTAAAATTTTTCCCAACGTGATGTAGTATGTACTACATTCCTTTTTTCCATTTATGTTTTACATACTTCTCAATGTGATTTAGTATGTTCTACATTCTATTTTGTCATTTATGTTTTACATGATTTTTTAACATGTTTAATATGTTTTCAAATCATTTTTCATTCATTAAAAATCATTTGTCATTCATTTACCATCCTTTTGTCATTAATTTTCCTTAGCTCATTTTTTAATACCATATGCCTATCTTTCAAAATTTTCTATTTTTGGCTATTTTGTTTTTGCACTAACTTCTACAGGTTCACCTAGTGTTCTTTACATTGGATGACTTAACTTTATCTTATAGTCTAATTTTTTATATAAAACACTAAGGTAAGTAAAGGTATGTGTTTTTCAATTCTATCTTATTTTATTTGTTGCTTACTGCACTTAGCATCAATGTTGTGTGTCATCATGTTCTATTTCCCAAAGCACCATCCCATGTTAAACTTATGTGACACATGATGAGATTCAAGTGGGGAATATGTATAAACATAATATTTTTAAACTTTTATTGATTACTGACACTTTATATCTTGTAAGAACCTATCGAGTCTTAATCTCTTTGAATGCATGCCTTAAGGGGTGCACTGGGAAAGGGGTGGATAGAAAATTGATGCTTCATAAGATTGTTGTCTTTTTTTCCACTTAACATCTACACACTTGTATCCTAAAACCATTTACCCTAAGATTATTCTTCTCAGTTGTACCCATTATAATCATTTATCTTTCCTTATGCTCCTTTTTTTTACTTTACCCCCATTTGTTAGTTGACTATACCAAGTCAACTGGGTCAACCATGTACAGTTTTCAGCCTTTGATTACTATACAGGGTTGATTGGGTCAAACCTATACTACTTTTAGATATTTTGACTTGAGGAGTTTTCCTATCCCTTTAGTTGGCATAGCTTGGGACCTATTGATTTATCTCCCAAAAACATACAAGGTTGACTAGGTCAACCCTGTACAACTGACATATTAAAAAGGATTTAAGGAAAGATCCAACTATTTATACAAGTTCATTTCCAACCATTTGAATAGAGATAAGAAAATAAGAATAAGTGACAATGAACATTTGTATACTGACCATTCTACTTGAGGAATAAATCTTAGGATTGCATACTTTCTTTGGAGATATGAATCTTGTCTTTTGGATAAGTATTTTAGATGCATAAATAGGATGTGTAGCCTATAGCTGATTTGTCTTTGTTATCCTTACATACCAAAACAATATCTTTTGAAGCATCTTAGCCAAGGGAGAGATTGAGGCTCAATGAGTTCATGTTCAAGGTAAGTAAGAGTAGATACATAATGTAGTTGTGCTTTTTTCCCATGAATTATGATTTTGTATGCATTGATGTGAGTATATGTATTCTATGAATGTTTAGTTTAGAAGGACTATTTCATATAATTTTGATTCATACCCACTAAAGTGGAGTGGATAAAATTTTATCCAAAAAAAATTCTTATGTTCCAAATAAAATGGATTGTTTCAAACCATTTGGGCCATAGATCATTTTAAATGAATTGGACTATTTTAAATAATTTGGAATTATACCACATAAAGTGGAGTGGAGAAAATTTTCTCCAAAAAATAAATTTCATATATTCTAAATAAATTGGAGTGTTTAAAACCATTTGTAAATTGATCATTTTGAAAAAATTAGGCTATTTTAAATAAAAGGGACTTATACCCACTAAAGTGGAGTGAAGAGAATTTTCTCCAAAACTAAATTTGTTATATTTGAAATAAATTGGACTATTTAAAAGCATTTGTGCATGGATCATGTTGAGTAAATAGGGATATTTTGAATAATTTAGACCTATACCTATAAAATGGAGTGATTCAGAAGAAGATTTTCTCCAAAAATAAATTTTGTTTAGTCCAAATAAATTAGACTGTTTCAAACCATTTGAGCATAGATCATTTCAATTAAATTCAATGGGATATTTTAAATAATTTAAAATTATACCCACTAAAGTGGAGTGGAGAAGAGTTTCTCCATAAATATGTTTTTATATTCTAAATAAATTGAATTATTTCAAACTATTTGGTAGCAAATCATTTTGAATAGATTGGACTGTTTTGAATTCTTGGTACCCTTCTGGGCCTTCATACCGATCATTGATCATTTGAAGTAGCTTCCGTTGTTGGGACACATGGAAATGTTTTACTAGCCAAATTATGGATGAAAACATATTAATAAATCTAGTTCATCTACATAATAAAATATCATGATAATTGTTTGTTGTTCACTAGGAAGATCTTCTAAATGATCAAGTGTCAATATACCAATTCAATAATTTCAAGGAATATCCAACTATAAATCAAATTGCACTAATAACTAGAGCAAAGTAATTCTAAATTAGAATATATTATTTTGAAATTAATTGAACAATTTTTGAAATAATTTATAATTTATTTGTATGAAATTGATCATAATGATAAATACACTTAAAAGAATCAGGCAAAATTACATCTTTCTAAACATTGGTTCACAGCTGCTGGCATGGATTTTTTGCTTTCTCCCAAGAATGTGATGATTGGCATCATTTTTATTCTCCAATCCTTTTCATATTTTTGATTTTCATTTCCACTATGTCTACTTGACTTAACATAACTTATTTTTAATTTTGATATGTAACACAATTCTAAGAATTACAATCAATGAAAAATGTGTTTACAATTGAAGAATCATCTCTGAATGTCCCTTTAAAAATAAATTCATCTAATTTATTTATGTTTATATTGAATGTCTTAGAATATTTTCCCCCCAAACAAAAATGAAATTTGAAATTGTGTAACCCATGGCTTGAATGAGTATCCTCAAATGATTATCCTCTATCATTGACCAAATGCCAACCTGAGAAAAAGACTACAGTGCCACCTTTAAAATTTCATTGGAATTATCTCAAATATAGTATGACATATTTTCAATTTTATAATCTTATTTTTTCCCATATCATGCATTTGCATATCTTTTGTTTTGTGCACAATAAATAATAAGTCATCCAACCCCAAAATAAATAGTTTTTTAGAAGTCAATTTTAGCTCCTCCTTTGAAATGTCTATAATTTGTGAAAAAATAAATGAATCATTTATTAAAAATATTATATTATACCTAGAGATATAACGTGAAAATTTTCTAAGAAATTTTTTTACATGTTACCTAACTAGTCGTTGATGCGATTTTGATTTGAATTTCTTATTGTAATATAAAAATATAATGCATTATGTAATTTTTATTTTTTTCTAAATTAATTTAAATCTTATAAAGATCCATATAAACCCATATAAAAATAAGTACATGCTCAGGAACATTGTAACTATAATACTCATTATACATGGATGTATCATTTTTGTTGCCATTTTTGTAACACATGCATATAAAAGTTCATATTGAATCATTATAACTTGATTGTGAGTGTATCATAATTTGAATCAGTCTAGTTTTTACATAACTCATTTCTCATAGATTTTGATAGGAATTTAACATTGATCAACCAACATCTATAATATTATTAAAGTAATGAAAGTTTGATCAACCAACATCTATATTTATATGTTTACGTATCCCATCACAACAAACAAAATAGGATTTACAGTAACTCTTCTAAGTCGTAGTTCACTATCACTAAATTAAAATGAATATAATACACCTTAGTAGTTTAATCCCCTTCATATACTTCCAATAAGACACATCAAATTAAAAACTATTTGAATCAATATCAATATAATTATTTCTAGCACAATATACTTTATTATTATTTTATTGATAAAGAACACATGGATACTCTGCATCAAAATTTATTGTATTAAATACATATTATAACACATATTGTGTTATTTTAAATTGGGTAAATTAAACATGTAAGCAACATTGTAATTGGTAAATTAAACTCGTAAACAATGTTTTAATGAGTAAATACAACCACATTCAGTATACACAACAATAAAATGAACCACACTTCCAAACCCCAAGCTGATGCAAGTCTATAGTTTATTATCTTCGACAATCTCCCATCCATGAATAAAAATTCAATTTTAATGTGTTTACATAAATAAATATTATTAATATATTCTAGAATTATATGAAACTATATAATTACGCATTTATTGAAAGGGGTTTTCAATGTGTTTTGCCTTTTTGTGGTTTGTATGGATGCACTCTTTCATTGAAGATTTGGACCTTTAATCTATGTGAGGTATTATAAAATGTAGTAACTATAAATTATTGATAGTAATCAATTGATTTGATATTTGTATTTTAAAATTGTGTCTTGTTGTAAAGTATTACCTTGCATTGTTTTCATAGAAGCACCAACTTGTAGAGTTGTGTCATGGGTTGTGTTGTAGACACAAAGTGTTTGAGCTATGTTGTGAACTATTTTAATTGATACATAAATAAATGAATAAATATTATATTAGTACTATGAATCATTGATAAATAAAAAAGTATATAATTAAAAAAATATGCATGATCCTAATATGTTACCTTCTTCAATTTGTGATGTGTCATGTTCATTTATATGATGTTTAGTTATTATTGTTTCTTCACTTACATGCAATGCAATTAGTTGTACACACTAAAATATTGCTAAGTTTTTAGATTTGAAAAATAAAACATACACACTGAAAGATTTTTAAGATGTTATATTTGGAAAATGAAGCATGATTATAAAATAAATTAAAAATGTTATGCACCTAGTATTGATTGAAATGTTTATTCTTGTATTGATTGCTCTAAATTTTTCAAACAAATTTAAAATTTAACATTTAAAATCATTTATTCTTTAGTTTCTATAATGCAAGATAAATTTATTTTCAATTTTTTACAAGCATGGACCAATCCAACTCTTGTATATACCCCTAGTACGTCACATGCATCTGGATCATGGAAAGTAGAGATAAGTGTCTCCCAAAAGATGGTATCTTATTTATTTTTGAATGGACTTCCTATTTTATGTGAACCAGTCATTTGAAATGTTGGCACATCTTTTTATATGTCAAAACCATCCTCTAATCTACTTTTTTATGAATGGAGGCAGAAATATTGTAGCTAAAAATGAGCTAGATCCTATTAAAAATTGATGCCTATAATATGTGTCTAATTGAATCTATAACTATCTAGACCGCATATTATGACACATGTATCTTTTGTGTAATAGAAATCACCAACACACAGATTCTTGAGAGAGGTTTGAATGACAGGATAATGTTCTAGTTTGTGGATGATGAATACATTGAAGGCCCTGATAATAAATTTTTCAATCAATTCCTGAAGAAATAGTTGAAGATGTTCTTCCTTAAAAACTTTAGTAAGATTTAGAAGATCAATAATTATCAAGTTGTCATTTAGACCAAGAATTAAAATTTCACTAAAATCTTCTAAAATGGATGGCCAAAGACAAGAGGGTCTGTAATGGTAGTTGAATCTTTCTATATTTGTAATGGGAAGCTGACCTCAATCATTATGTAGATAAATTTTCAATATGATTAATGAATATTGAGATAATGCTTCCCAAAATTTTCTATTTTTTGAAATACCTTAATTTAGGACACACAAATTATCAAACCTTTTTGAAAAATTTTTATAATGCTCCTTTACCTCTTTAGGGGTAATTATTTGGTCTAGTGGTAGTGTCATGTCATGTTTTGATAATATGTTACTTTCTAGATTCACATTTTTGCACAAATTATCCATGATATTGTACCCAAGGGTTTTCAAGAAGGAAATAAACCCTTTTTCCAATAAATCTACTAGTTCTACTTTTTGTTTGTTTAAAATCCCTTGAATATTTATAAGTACTATTATAATGATTAGAATTAAATCTTGTTTATCTAAAATAGGTAAAATAACACTTTCAAATAAATCAAATTCCTTATCAAAACAATCCCAAATGGGATATTCCATGAAAAGAAGACATTTTGTCTCCTATAGTTGATGTGCTAAATAGTTCATTTATGTCAATAAGTGTTTATCTTCTTCATTTATTTCTTTCATCTTTTTCTTCACTATTTTAAGATTCTTCCAGCCTCTTAGTTTGATAAGGTCACATGTAGATCAAACTCTTTCTACAAATGAAGCCTTATAAATTATGTAGACACCTAAATCTAGCCACCGATAACCTCCAATCAAGGTTTTGGCCAATTTCCACCCAAAATGCACAATTTGGCCTAAAAACACTAAAACATGCTAAATGATTTGAAACTAACATATTCAAGTGTCAGTTTTGCCCAAAGTATCATTAAATGGGGAAATGCAATTTATGGGCTAGCTAACTTTGATAAAATCATTTCGAGTCAAAATGCCAATTTTGCACCTAGTTTCTCTGGATTGATCTTTCTTATCAAATCTCTTGCATAAGATGTGTACCTTTGTTATTTTCTATTGGTAACTTACTAAATGGGATAATGGATCCAATGCATCTGGCATTGCATTCCAATACCAATCTATTCAAATTTTAGATCAATAACAAGATATTCTAATTAATTTGAGTAATTTGTGCATAAAGTGCTTAAACATGCTTAAGAACCAATTAATCCAATTCAAGGATTAATTAAGAATTATATGGAAACTTGTTGAATAATTTGTTTTGGAAATGAAATTGAATATTTTCATCATTAGGTGACCTCATTTTTTGGGAAGACATCCCTAGGCCATAAATGCCACAAATATTAGGATTCATGCCCTCCATGCCTCATCAATGCCTTCCATGATGCCCTCCATACCTCTTAATGACCCTTATTCCAATGTCATGATGAGGATAATTATAAACTTAATTCTAAAAATTGAATTAATCCTCAACCACACATCTCAATTTTGAGATGGATAGTTTAAGTTGATTCTAATCAATCTCAAAAATCTATAAATAGAGAGGCCATGAACATCATTTCTAAGCTATTTTGGTGTAAAGTTATAATGCACAAATATCTTCAAGAATCCATTACAACTAGTTTTACCATTCCAAATTGATTCCATGCCAAGCCAAGCTACAAGCCAAAGGTGCCAAGGAGAGATAGAGGTAACCAAGCTTTCATTACCAAGGACTTCATGAGCATAAAACCAAGCAAGCCACTAATAAAAAGGCATTTGGAGCATCCAAGGAAGGTAAATGAATTCTTGTTTTTTATTCTTTAATTTTTAATTGTGTTTGTCATTTGTTTTTATTAACTAAGTGCTCCTTAGTGTCTAGGCCTAGATATGTTATGCTATTAGTGTGTTTCTTTCATTTTGGAACTAACACCATACTAACCATCTTATCTTGAGTCAAATTCCTAGATCACATTATGGCATGCCTAGTGGGACTAGATGCATCTCACACCTAAAGAAGATCATTTTGAAATTTTAAAATATTCATTTAGACCCTTAAAACTCTTGCAAATTGAGTTTCTAACTTTATTTTGCCATTTTTGTTTTTCATGGTTTTACATAATAACCAACATCGATAGGTAAGACTGACATTGGTTGCATATCTTAAATAATGTTCGTTAGTTAAACTGATATCAGTTGTATACCTATCATTGGTCACATTGGTATAACCGATGTCAGTTGGATAACCAATATCAGCTAGAAAATGACACCATCATTGGTTATATAAATTGATGTCAATCACTATGTTTTTCTTAAAACATAGACCTAAGATCTCTTTTTCCAAAGTTCATTGTTTCAAAACAAAAAGAGATTCAAATCTAAAGGACATGCTAACATTTTTGTTGTAGGACCAAGCTTGACATTTGACAAAAACATGTTTATATCACGTTTTGCATGCTTAAAAATCAATTAGAAACTTTGTTTTGGTGTTTAAAATTTTTAGATGTTTATGATGAATGCTTTAAAAGTTTGAAACTAAGACCAAGGGGTCAAATGAACACCACCTTGCTTTCATTTGGGCTTAAAATTGAACACACTTATCAATTCTTATTTGAAATAGTTATTTAGATTAAATCTTTGTTTGGAAAAAAGAGGAATGTTGCATGTATGCTCTTCCATTTGTCCCCTATAGGGAACCCGTGGAATCAAAAGTGTCATTCCTATTTCAAATATCCTAGTACAAGGCTTAGAAATAAATTCATCTAAAACACTCCCAAAAAACTCATCAAAATTTGGGTGACCTTGAAAATGACCATAAGGTATTTCTATTTCATGTTTTATTTATTTTTATGCAAACTTAGCTTGCAAGGGGGACTTCATCACCTCCTACAAGTTCTTTAGGGAAGTTTTGACCTGGGGTTTCATCTCCTGACATTGACTTCACCTGGCTCCTTTGGATTTGCACATGAGATGTAGTGGCACTTTGGACATCATACTACACTAAGTGAATAACATGATGTAGTGGTTGTAATAAGGACTAAACCTTTTTGCAACAAGCCAAGTGATATGGACCCAAAATCCATGCTTTTATTTTGTATCTTTTGGCATGAAAGTCATTGTGTAATTGATTCCCCTAGATCATTCAGAAACTTGTTAGATTTTAGACAAATCCCCACTTACCACATAAGTATTATTGGTGCAAGGTGCCCCTCAAGGTCCATGTCATAATACTATCATTTGAGAGAAGGGGTTGTAAAAACCCTAATATATAACGTGTATTTACTTTTGGATGAACACTTAAAATCCATTTAAAAGATGTATATTGATGGATTCTAAAAATAACAAGCAACCTTGTCAGTTTAGGATCAAAGAGAGATTAATTATTTGGTCTTGTCATAGATTAAAGTATTGTTTACAGTCAAAACTTGGTGTAAATAAAAAATCCAAACCAAACATATAGTGTAAATTTTCCTTTGAATAAAGAGGTGTTATGCTACCCATTTGAGATCATCAATTTGCCTTATTCAAAGTTCATCAAAAGCTTGAGAGTCATATCATCCACTTTGGCATAGTTATGCTACCTAATTGAGTCTAGACTTTTACCAAAGTTGTAAAAATCCTTCACATAATCTAAATTTATAATTTCACCTTTACAAGTTCATAGGGTTGATGTGTTAATTGGGGTCAACCATTTTCACTAAACTTGAGGGAACTTAGGTTTAATTTCCAATTTGGGTTGAAGGCCATTTAAGACTCATAATCATTATCATCAATTGATAGACTTAAGCCATTTTATGCTAAACACGTACACTTTGATTCTATGAAACAACATTTTGAGTCAAGAAAAGTAGTGTTATGCTATCAAAATCGTAGGAAAACATCTTTGCCTTAGAGAGTTTTTGAAGCAAACCATTTTTGTTACACCTTTTGGGTAGTATAGCATCATTACGCTACCCAAAACATTTCAAATATTGTTTCATATACCCTCTTGCATAGGGTTCAAATTTGTTCCTACATTTTTAGACCAATCTAAGTGTACTTTTATGATCTTTTGTCTAAACTAGTTATATTCATCACTTTTGTCTAGCTTGTTTGTCAAAAGAACCAAGTTTTATACCATTTTTGTGAGAAAATAAACTATCTCTAAAAGTGTCTTTTATTTCATACCTTATACCTATTTGATCAAGTTCATGTCCAAGAATCAAATGCCTAGTGTTTATTATAAGTGTTTTAAATCTGTTAGATTAAAACTTTCATCTATTTCAAAGTCTAGATTTTGACGCCATTTGAACAAGAGTCCTAGCGCATACCTTGTTTGACCCTAGATTTTGACACCACATTTAGTCAAAATACCTAAAAACTTTTAAATTCTTAGATTAGACTAATTTGAAACACTTCGACCTTAGAGTTTGGTATTTTTATTTTAGGTCCATTTACTTTCTTATCTTTGTGTGAACAGTGAAACATTAGATACTTCACGCTAGCTTGTTTCCTCACAAAAATTTACATAAAACTTTTGATGAATCTAGACCAAGTTAGAACATCATTTATTTTAGACATTGTCATTTTTAGAGTTTGTAGAACTCTTTGACCTTTTATCACAAAAGCATTGATTATGGATCCCAACATGTATTCCTACACTCGTAGTGGACTCATGTACAATCTAAGGATTAGTAATGTAGTTGCATAGGAAGAAATGGTGAAAGACCCCTATGTAGATAATATTTATTATGAGATGGATTCTTATCCCTCTTATAATACTCAATCAGGGGTACAAGGCTAAGATCCATTAACTAACTATTTGGTTAACACACCACCTTATTCAGAACAAGACCTAAAGCAAAACACATAATACCTAGCTAAAATACATGTAGTGGATGAACCAATACTTCAACAGTCATATTACACTAATACGACTTCCATGTATGATCCATTTTTGTTTGAACAACATTTTTTATAGAACAAAGATGATATTTTAGTTAGAGCCATAGAGGTAGGGGCCAACTTTCTAGCAGACTTCCCCCATGAAAATTTACCAAGTCTAGTAAGAGTAACCCATAATATCATTTACGATCAACAAGCTTCTTCTATAAATCTTATGGCTCTAGTCTAAATAATGTACCAAAATCCTAATATATATGATTGAGGTAAAAACATCATGGAAGATCACTTTAACCAAATGAAGATAGAATATCAAACCTACCTGAATGTAGCATGTGATTTCAATCAGATAAACATGGTAAGTAAGCCTCTTATTGACCTAGTTCCTTCAATAGGAGTGTTGATAGAGTTAATTGGACAAGATAATCTAAATTTTGACCCATTCATACAAATTGCTTCAATAGATAACTTGATGCATATGCTCGTTATTGAAAAAGTGTCTTTGGATTATATAAAAAATAATGAGCCAAGCATAGTAGACAATGTGCAAATAACATCCAGTCTCGATTAAAGTGGTACTAACATGAAAAAAAATATCCAACAACATGTACCTATAGTTAATCATATGACTAGGTTATCATACCAGGGAGTAGGAGTTTTTACACCTCAACCTCAACTGTTTGCTTCCTTAAATGTACAACCTATGAGATTAGGTAATCAAATAATGGATAATGTCATGCCTCAATGATAGAATGTGATGAACCCTACTATTCCTCAATAATTAAAGAGTATTATTCAAAAATAATAGGAAATATATAATGTATCAACACAATAGAGGATAAATACATTACCACCTCAGTCAAGGGAAACTAATGTTCCACCTCGCCAGGTAATGATGAACGTACATATTCAGTCATAGATTAATATGCCAATCTAAAACCAAGCAATGACTAATCAACAATGTGTAAATATGGGTCAATTAAAAATTCCAAATATGCAACCTAATTTCACTTCTTCATAGGGATTCATACCATAAGGAGGTCCCCATGTTTCTTAGGTACTTACTAGACAACTGATGGTTCAAAATGTGCCACAAATTTAGAGACAGGGTCTTGGTCCATAAGTTCCCACTCAATAGAAAGGTTCTATTAGTCAGTAGCATGTCCCTTTTCAACCATGGTAGGTACAATATAGTTATATCCCTTTGTTCCAAACATAAAATCCTCCAAGTCAAACCTTGATTGCCAACTCAAACCATAATATCATACAACCAAGTGTGTAATTTCAACTACATCCTAATCCATGTATGTGTATTCCTTATTTATTCCCCAACCAAACCAATGTACCCCAATAGGTATCTCCATAATACACTAGTCAAAGCGTCCCACTTATGACCTCCCAACCATTTATCTAAACCCAAATTCTCCCTCAAACCGATATTCCTTCCATTTTTCTATCCTAAGAATTACAATAGATGAATGAAGCAATTGATGCCATTCAAGTAGGTAAACAAACTAAAAAGTTCAAATTGGATGACATATGTTCCTATCTATTTAACATGTATTATTTGTAGATATCATTTCCTCTAGGATATGAACCACTAAAATTCAATAAATACAAAGGGAAAGGTGACCTTAAGGATCATTTAACTAAATTTTTTGTCGCATGTCAACTAGTGGCATATAGAAACATATACCTTTCGCTATTGTTTCCAAGGATCTTGTATGGATAAGCCTTGGATTGGTTTTTGAAGTTTCCCAAAAATTTAGTAATGGATTTTGATGATCTTATTGATAAGTTTGTGTAACACTTTTCTTATAATCTCGAGCATGAGATTTCATTAGTAGACTTAACATAAGTAAAGCAAAAAGTTGGTAAGATTTTTGTAAGTTATTTATAGTGATGGAGATCCCTTGCAATCCATTTTACGCATAGTTTATTAGATAAATAATTAGATATTTTGTTTACCAAAAAATTTCCCTAGTGAGATAGCTTATCATTTAGAACTACAATGTGCACATAATTTCAAGGAAATCATTGATAAAGGCTTGTTGATTGAGCAGACACTCATCAATAAAGGATTTATCAAGCTTAATTCAAATAATCAAAATCAAGGTACCAATCAAGGAAATGACCAACATCCTATTTAAGTGCAAACCTCACAACTGGTAGAGACTAATAAATAAGAAAGACTGAAGTAATTCAACTGTAATATGAATGTTATGGGAAATAGAGTAACTAAATCCTATCATGTCCAAATGGTACAATCATCATCTACACAACCTTTTTAGTTTATTCCTACCCATAAACCTCTCCAATCAATACTAAAAGCATAATAACCAAGACCTACATAATAAATACAACCATTACCATTACAAACCCCTCCTCCTAGGAGAACCATGCCTACACATCATGTCTTTAATGACCTAGGAGAACCTATTGAATCTATATTTCATAATATTTATATCACTAATTTGATTAGTTGGTCTATACCAAATCATTATTTTCAAGATATTCCCTATCCTAATTGGTACCATGAAAACAAATTCTATGACTACCATTGGGTCAATGGGTATAATCTACAAAGATGTGTCTAAATCAAGCATTTAATTGAGAATATGTTGGATAATGGGGATATAAAATTGGATAATGGTGCTTCCACTTCCAATAAAATTCTTGGGATTTATAAAAACCCCTTTCCCTAACTTAACAATCAGTAGTAGTAAAATAATCAGCAACAATAACAACAATGGCTAGTGCAGCAACAAAATCAATGGTATCAAAATCAAAGGCTGAACCAGTAAAATCAAAAAAATTGGTGGCAAAACCCATAATAATAGAATAATGGACAAAACCAAGGTCATAATGGTAACAACCAATAAACCTATCATGTAACTACACATGAATACAATAGGGTTGTAGGTCATATTGCAGGGGTAAGCATTAATACCATCTCCATTAATCCTAGACCAAGCATTAATCAACCTAGACCATTACTAAACAACAACATTCACCCAAATTACATGGATAATCCTTATTTGACTTAGGAATAAATATAGGCAAACCAAAAAAATAGGACTTCCCCTTTTGGACCTTATATCAACAACTCATTCTTGCCATGTGACCACATGTAAGTGCACCAGTAACTGAGACTTATCCTATCTTGTCCCACACCATTTCCAACATCAGTTAGTAATAATGGTCTAGTATTTAATCTTGATTGTGTAATCACAAATTTGATGTCAATGATTACTATCCTAGACCCAAAACCATATACCACTTTTCCTGTCATCTAACCAACTATTTAGCCTCAGAATAAACCATTCACTTTAGACCAAGATAAGAAGTTTGATATATTGGAACAATTGCAAAAGACACCATCACAAATTTTTATTTTAGATTTGATGTGAATGTCAATAATCCATAAAAACATCTTTAATGAATATTTGACCCACTCTACTATTGCTAGTGACATATCCCCTAATAAATTTCAAACTTTGGTTAGACACCTAGATCCACCCCAACAACTCACATTCAACCAAAGTGATATGTATTCCCTTGACCCACTCCATAATAATACATTATACATAGAAGTTTATAGAAGATGGCATAAAGTGAAACATGTCCTTATAGACAATGGATCTCATCTCAACATAGTGTCTCTAAAGCTCATCAAGTTTCTTGGGTACATAATGGTAGACCTCCAGTCATAAACAATAACTACCAAAGCCTATGATAATCAAAAAAAAGAATCACAAGGCACCATTAGTTTGCTAGTTATCATTGGGAATTTGACCCATGATACACTTTTCTATGTGCTTGATCTTGAGTTGTCATATAATATGCTTATAATTAGGTTTTGGTTATATGAGATTTATGTAATCCCATCAACACTGCACCAATGTATCAAGTTTCCCACTCAAGGATGGAAGTGAATATTCTAGGAGATTTACACCCATATGAACACTACAAGCATCTTGAGGCTAAATTTCAAAGCTATAATTATTAGTATGGTGTGAATCCAAGTTCTAAGCAAGATAAAGGAAAAGCTATACATATTGATCCTTTACCAGATAATTGCATAGACCCTAATACATTGGATTCCCTTCCCCAAATGCTAACTCTTGAAGCTTATAATCATTTCACCATTTCAAAAAATGGACTGGGAGAGTATGTGACCCATGATACATTTCATATTGCCAATCTTCTTCAGAATCTAAAAAACTTTGGGCAACCTAAAGTCACCCCATATATACATTGGCAACAAAAGAACAAAGATAAGGGACCTATCACATTTGTACTAGCATCTGGCCTAGGACCTGACCCTATTGAAGGGGATGAATCATGGTTATACAATGACAACCAAGCTGATTTCTATAAAAATGAAAAGTATTATATTCCAAATAGGATCATGGAGCATCATAATTATGAAGGAAGATGCCTCAGACTGAATCATCAAGGAACCATCAAGCTAATTTTCATGACTAAGTATGAAGACCTTATTAACTTGGATTTAAACCACTTAGGGGTGACCCCACATATCTTATTCAAACTCCATCATTAGCGACTCATGATGATGATGCTGATAGTGATGTAGAGTTTGATCATAGCCTCACCTTTAATAACCTAATTAAAACCAACCTATTTGATAATAATGCCATTTGTACCCTTATCTTTTCCATTCATCATAACCCTTTACCATTATATTATCCCTAACTGATAGATTGGGACTAACAATAATCCAGTCTATCAATTGATGAATTCTAGAATTATGAGGAATTTTATGACTTGTTAAGCCTTAGAGACAACATTTCATTGGGAGATCACAAATCAAGATTCTCAATCACATTGCATCTTACAGCCTATTTAGAGAGCAAGTGAACACCCTTATCTAAAAAAGAGAGTAAAACATTAAGGTCCTAAAGTGAAAACCTCTTTGAGGTGCTTTTTGACCAGGGAAAAAATAAAGATAAAGGCTATTCTAGTGGTGAAAACTTATTTTAGACACTATTAGATGGGGTATTCATTCTTCTTTGAATTTAGACCAAGTTACCACCAATGATGAACTTACCTATGGATCTATGTTTAGCTTTGAGCAACAACAAGTATTTGATCAATTTTTTAAAGAAATTTTGACTATTTTTGGCACATGGCTAGATCTTCCATTAGGGGACTCAGATTCATCATGCCTAGGAGAAATTGAAGATCAAGTCCTAATAGAAGACCTTGACATAATTTAATAGTTCAAATCATTACCTACTATCCTAGAAGATGGTTTGACCCTTCTAGTCAAAGGTACAATAAAGGTAAATATCAAGACTCCATCAGACCTAAAATGGATAAAATTAGGTGCATCCCTCACTGAGGAGGAACATGATGTATTTATAGCTCTATTAAAAGAATTTGTAGATATCTTTGCATGGGGCATATTTTGACATGGCATGTTTAGACCCCGCCTTGGTTCTACAACACCTTATGGTTAATCTTGACCCCAAACTAGTAAAATAAAAGTTACGTAAGATGCATCCTCACATTGATGCATTGGTAAATAAAGAGTTGGAAAAACTCTTAGAAGAAGGATGTATATGATCCATTCACTACTCAGAATGGATCTCTAATGTGGTACCTATTAGCAAAAATCCTAAAGAGATCAGAATTTGTACTGATTTTTGAGACATCAACAAAGCTTGTCTTAAATATGATTTTCCCTTGCCTAATATTGACATGATTTTCAAATCCATGACAAGTTATGAAATTATTTAACCCATGGATGGTTTTCTATGATATAACCATATCAAAATAACACCAGAAAACCAACATAAAATAGCATTCACCACTCCATGGGAAACATTTTGTTATCAGGTAATTCCATTTGGCCTAAAGAATACTAGAACTACATATCAAAGAGCCATGACTATCATATTCCATGATATGATGCATGATATTGTTGAAGACTATGTTGATGACATATTAGGAAAATCCAAAATTAAGGCTGACCATCTAGCAGTGTTGTGTAAGATATTTGAAAGACTATGAGAGTATAAAGTTAGACTCAAGCTAAAGAAATGTGTGTTTGGTGTAACTTCAGGAAAAATACTTTGCTTCATTGTGTCTCTTAGAGGTATTGAAGTCAATTTGATGAAAGTCTATGCTATAACCAAAATGCTACCACCAACCAATTTAAAACAACTCTGTAGTTTGTAGGGTAAGATCTAGTCAATCTGATGCTTTATCTCTTAATTAGCAGACAAGTGCCATCCATTTACATACTTTTTAAAGAAATGATTTGAATTTCACTGGGATGATCACTACTAAATAGCTTTTCAACAACTCAAAGACTATCTTGTTAATCTACCTTTTTTATTGCCTCTTATTCCAGGAAAGCCATTCTTGTTATACCTATTAGCTACTGACCATGATCTAGGGGTACTGTTGGCTCAACATGATGACAATGAAAAGGATCATGATGTGTAATACCTAAGCCATACTTTGGTTGCATATAAACATAACTATGCGCCTATTGAAAAAGCTTGTATGGCCATGGTATTTTTAGCTTAGAAACTATGCCATTACATGTTGAATAATAAGACCATGGTCATTTCAAAGGTAAATCCACTCAAGTATCTACTATCTAAAATAGCTTTACAAAGTATAATGGTTAAATGGATCATTCTTATCAATGAGTTTGACATAGAGTATGTCAATTAGAAGGAAATAAAGGGACAAGTTCTTATAGATCAACTTATTGATGCACCTCTCATAGACACACAACCACTCACATTTCACTTTCTTGATGAATCGATAATGACCATCATTGACACACCCCTTGAGGAGTGGCCTTGGAAGCTATATTTTGATAGTTAATTTATTTCACATGGATCAGGGGAAGGCCTATTATTTATTACACCATAGGGGGATCTAATCCCTAAATCATTCAAAATTAGCTTTCCTTGTAAAAACAATATGGTTGAGTATTAAGCACTTGTTGTAGGGCTTTGATAAGTAGTGCACTAGAATATATCTCATCTCCAAGTTTATAGTGATTCTCAATTAATCATCAATCAGGTCACATATCATTTTTAGACCAAATACAATAATTTAGTTTCATATAAAGCCATGGTTGACACTCTTAATCAACAAATTACCAATGTTTATTTTGAGCACATACTGAGGGCTAATAATAGAACTATAGATGACATGGCTACTATTGGCTCTCTAATTCAACAAATAGATAAAGATAGAGAGTATCAGTTCTTCATCAAGAATTTGTGAGCACCAGCTCATGAACCTTTAACCATTGCCATGATTTGTGATATTATTGGTACTAATTCTATTTGGTACTCAAACCTTTACAACTACCTTCATGACCAAGTTCTACCACCTAGCCTATTTCAAAAAAAAAACAAAGCCTTCATTCATTATTCCACTCATTATACTCTACTTAGATACACCCTTTACCATCATAGTTTTGATGGAACTCTACTTTATTGTTTAACTTCGATAGAGTCTACACTAGCATTAAGATAAGTTCACAAAGGAGTATGTGGTGCTCATTCTAGCAGGGTAGTCCTATCCAAAAAGCTCTTGTGTACTGGTTATTATTGGCTCACAATGGACATAGATGCCACTACATATGTAAAAAGGTGTGATAAATGTCAATGGAATGCTAATCTAATTCATGCCCTAGCAAAAACTCTAAAACCAATGTTGACACCATGTCCATTTTCTACATGGGAACTTGACCTTATTAGAAAGATTAACTCTAGTTCATTTTATGACCATAAACATATCTTTGCCACCACTGAATATTTCACTAAGTGGGTTGAATCTATACCCCTCACTTACGTGACTAGAAAGTAAATTTCTAAGTTCATTTTTAACCATCTCATTTTCCACTACACTATCCTCTCTAACATTATATCTGATGATGAAGGATTATTCAAGAATAAGGATGCAAACCAACTATGTATTGAATATAATATCACACAACATTTTTATACAACATATTACCCTCAAGGTAATGGCCAAGTTGAGGCATCCAACAAAACCATGATAAATATTGTCAATGATGCTGATATGATTGAATATTGTAGATATTCCCTACCCATTATGCATAACGTACCAATCATCATACTCCCATAGGAGTCACTCCATACTCACTTGTTTATGGTATTAAAGCCATCCTTCCCATTGAGGTCAGATTGCCTTCACTATGTACCTCTTTCAAGCATGTCCTAGATGATCATGACTATCGAGTAGCCCACCTGCAAGAACTAGACCTACTTGATGAGAAATGCATAACTATGCTCAATAATCTTCACGCATATCAGAATTGACTCAAAGGCCACTATAATCGATGTGTTAAGTATAGAACATTTTAACTTGGTGATCTTGTTCTTAAAGAAAACCAAAAGAACACCATGGCTGACAAGAAGCATAAAGGGAAATTCAAACAAAAATGGATAAGGCCTTTAATCATCACTACAGATTATAGATCAAGAGCATACAAGCTTGCCACACTAGATGAAGATGAACTTCTTGAGCTGATGAATATTATTCATCTCAAGTGATACTATGCTTGAGTGCTAAGGTGTATTGTCTATAAGGACTATTTCAGTTATGCCATTTTATCACTATTAATCTTTATACAAATACCATCCATACCTATCCTCTTCATCGTATCCACTTTTAACTTCCATTTTATCAAACCAGTGTGTTGTAAAGCCTAGCCTATTTGACCTTGGTTTTTGACATTCATTATGTAGTTTCATCATTGAGGTATTTGATCAGTTTTATCAATTGGTTCAAGTACTTCAAATAGAGATAATATTTTGGGATAGTGTGAAAAAAAATTTGGTAGTTTCATCCTTCATTTATTATTCCTTTCTTACCACCGATCTTGCTACTAATTATAACCACCTTTGGGCAAATTAGTACCATTGATCTATGTCATTGTGTCTTGGTTAAAACTACCTATGGGAAAAATTAGGGAAACATTAAGCCTTGACATAGAAACTTACCACTTCCCATGTCATACTATGCCTTTTTACTGACTGTGCTTGTTTTGTTTGAATTGATTGCTACACTAATCAAATTCCTCCACTGTAAGGGTAGAACTAAAATGACTTGAGGTCTTACCATGGGACAATGTAGGCAATGCTCAATACTTGCTGAAGTCATCTCAGTCACCCTTTCCATACGCTCTCACCATTTTATGAGAAACCTAAGCCATTCTCTCCCCATTTTGTGAGCTTGAACCATTTAGTGTCTCATCATTCTTGATCAAGTTGAGATACTTCAAAAAATTCTAAAAACATTTGAAAAATTGCTAGTAAAGGATCAAAACATTGACCACTTCTTTACCGTAAGGATTATGGGAACCCTCAATAAGTTACAAGCAAAACACTTATCATTTAGTTTCCCCATCTTTTTTGCCCTTTTCTATCACACACTTGCCATTTTACAAGACCATTCCTCTTATTCTCTCACATCCATTCTATTTGTTTTCATCAGTTATCACATTCTTCCCATTCTCTAGGAGAACTACATTTGGCCTAAAGTTTTTTATTGGATATTACATCTATGGAACTATGTAGGTAGCATCCAATTGCCTAATACAAATGGAGATAACTTGACCATCCCATTCCTTTTCTTCTATTCCCCCATTTTGTTTGTTTATTAATTTGTCACCTATTTTCTAAGAGAAATGTTCATAGGGTTTCTATTACATTGTTTGTTTGTTTGTTTGTGTTAAGCATGAAATATACTGAGAGGGGGGGTGAATCAATATATCATATATCTTATAAAACTTTCCCTTAATCAAATTCACTTAATCGAACATTCAAGATATGCAATAAAAATCAAACAATAAACATCACACAAGAAATAAAGAGACACCAGATATAACGTGGAAACCCAATGTGGGAAAAAACCATGGAGAACAATCTCAAGTATATGAATGAGCACCAACCCAAACAATATTCACAAGCCAAACTTGTAGGAGCACCATACCCCTTTGCCGAGCACCAACCTAGCTACTATTCATGAGCACCAACCCACAGGAGCACCATACCCCTTTGCCGAGCACCAACCTAGCTATTATTCGTGACCACTAACCCCTTTGTGTATACCACACACTTATCTCTCAATGTTGCTATATCAACAAATGATAGTTCAATACAACATCTCTTTCCTCTCTCTCACCTTTGCTCTTATAAGCTAGATATAACAAATACAAATCATATTCAACTCTCACAATTGGTCTTCTAAGCTAGATAATATAATATCAAATCAACTTCTTTCTTCCATATTAAAAATCACTTTTCAAGCCTTTATTTATAGCTTTCCAAATGACCTTTGGCCTTCCCCCTTTGTGATCCTTCAATCCTCATGGAAAATGGCACCAAAATTGGATGACCCTTCATATTCAAGCCTTTGAAAAGTCATGTGGTGACCCTTCATGACTAAAAACATCCTTCCCACTTATGTCCTTATCTTGGTGACTTTTCATATTCTTCAAAGTGTCCCTTCATGAGAAATTATGCCCTTACTCTTTTGTCTTCACTTGGTGACTCTTGGTATTCCCCAAGATGAATCTTCATGCAAAAATGTGTCCCATCCTTCTTTTGTCTTTACCCCATGGCTCTTAGACTTCTCCATGGGCCCTTCTTTTGTCTAATATGCAACCAAAAATATATTTATTAATATTAAATAAATATCAACTCACATTAGCCAAGATAAACAACATTAAATGCAATGGGGCCTTTATCACCAATAATACTAGACCTTTGACATCAATGACAATATTTCCAACAATCTCCCCCTTTGTCATTGATGGCAACCTCAATCCTGAAACTGCCACATCCTATCACCTGCACATACTGTCATCTAAAAACATACAATAACTCCCCCTTACTGTAACAACCTATACCTATTTCTATACCTGTTATTCTCCCTATACCTATTTATGCACATGTACCTACACCTATTATTCTCCCCCTTTGACATCAATGGAAAAGGGCCTACCTGGAGCTAACACTTAGCTCTCCCTCAACTGATGTTGAATCTCAATGGTAGGAAGTAAAGGAAATTACTCCCAACTTCTCTTGCAAATACTTAAATGTGTCTTTTGGTAGTGCCTTTGTGAAATTTTTTGATATCTACTCTATAGTACTAATATATTCCATCTTAACCTGTTGATCTGCAACATGCTCTCTCAAGAAGTGATATCTAATGGGAGTATGTTTTGTTCTTGAATGCATTACTAGATTTTTTTAAATATTTATAGCACTTGTGTTATCACAAAAATGGAAATAGGTTCATCATACTTTACCTTGATATCTTCCAAAGTTTGCTTCATCCAAAGCACTTGAGTATAGTACAATACTATTACAATATATTCTTCTTCAGTTGTAGAAAGTGATACTAAGTTTTGCTTCTTGCTTAGCCATGATACTAAGCTATCACCAAGGAAGAAAGATCCTCCACTTGTACTCTTTCTATCATCTAAGCACCCTACCCAATCTTAATCTGTATAAGAAACTAAAGTGAAATCTTTACCTGTGGGATACCATAATCCATAATCCAATGTCCCCTTGATATATCTAAATATTCTTTTCACCAACTAAACATGACTATCTCTTAGAGATGATTGGTATCTTGCAACCATACCTACTGCATGCATGATGTCTGCTCTCAATGCTGTCAAATATAAAAGACTACCAATCATAGATCTATACAAAGATTGATCTGTAATAGGTGAATCTTCATCTTTGCTCACCTTATTTCTTGTACACATAGGTGTGCCAACTGGTACACAATCCTCAAAACCAAATTTCTTCAACATTTCCTTGGCATATTTACTTTGAGATATAAAAATTCCTTTATTTGATTGAAATATTTGTAATCTTAAGAAAAATGATAATTCTCCAAGCATAGACATCTCAAATTCTTTTTGCATTCTATCAAAAAATTATTTTGTCATCTTTTCAATATTTCTTCCAAAAATGATATCATCAACATATACCACACCAATCAATTGATGCTCACCTTCTATTTTGATGTAAAGATTATTATCAGCAAATCCTCTCTTGAATCCTCAATCTTGCATGTACTTATCAAGTCTTGCATACCAAGCTTTGGGAGCTTGTTTTAATCCATACAATGCTTTCTTCAATCTGCATACATGATTACTAATATTTGAGAGAATAAACCCCTCAAGCTGCTCAATGTAGACCTCTTCTTCAAGATTCCCATTTAGGAAGGCATATTTGACATCCATCTGAAATACTTTGAAATTTTTAAATACTACATATGCAAGAAACATTCTAATAGCCTCTAACCTTGCTACTGGTGAAAAAGTTTCTTCAAAACTTATTCCCTCAATCTGAGCATATCCTTTATGTACTAATCTTGCTTTATTTTTTGTTACTTGTCCATTTTCATTCAACTTATTTCTATAAACTCATTTTTTCCTATCACATTGTGATTTTTTGGTCTAGGCACTAATTCCCAATTATCATTCTTTTCGATCTGATCTAATTATTCATCCATAGCCTTAACCTAATGCTCATCATGTCTAGCTTCTAAAAAATTTCCAGGCTGAATTTTAGATAAAAAAGAGAAATTAACTTGTTCAGATTCACTTACCATCATTCTTCTGGTGCAAATTCCTTCTTTTATATCCCTGAGGATGTCACTTTCATTATAATTTTTTTGAACATATTTGGATGGAGTCTTGGTGCCCTTTTTCTCCTTCTCCTTTTCCTCATCTTCATATGATTCTTCAAATCCTTCCTCTTCAATGATTTCAAGAATGTCTACTGGATCGCTGATCTTTTACGTTCTATCTTCTTTTATCTTGACACTTGCACTTTCAACAATTTTCTTGGTTCTTTTGTTATAAAATTTATAAGCTTTAATTTTGCAAGAATAACCAAGAAATATACCTTCATCTACTCTGGATTCAAACTTACCAATTTTTTCATCAGTTCTCTTTATGAAGCATTTGCTATCGAAAACTTTGAAATAATCAACTGTTCCTGGTTTGTCTTTCCATAGCTCATAAGGACTCTTATCACTGTTGACTCTTAATAAAGCTCTATTATAAATTTGCACTATTGTACCAACTACCTATTATGACCTTAGAGTATAATTGATTACTTTTGTATAAGCAACTAAACACAAAATTGAAACCATAAGTAATAAGTAACTAGAAATCAGAAACAAAAATAATAGGAGATACGAGAAACAACCAATCTTGTATTAAACTCTTCCAGAAGGAAATACAATGAAGAAATCTCTCTCTTCTCACACCTCTCAGATGTACGGTAATTCTCCTTTAAGAGTTCTCTCTCTCTCTCTCTCTCTCTCTCTCTCTCTCTCTCTATCAATTACAATCAACTCAATTACTGAGTTATTTTCCCATACAATGCTATGAGGATCTAACCCTATTATATAGTACAGTACAACACTAGGGTTTCATGAGCCATGCATTCGCCACCCTTAGATCCACCTCTAAATTAAAGGCTAAAATCTATTCTACTAAAAATAGCTCAGCTAAAAATAGAAACGCACAGAAGTCAGTGTCAGTCTGAAGATGACCGATGTCAACCGACCCCTGACCGATGTCAGTCGACCCCTAACTGATTTTGGTTGGTTCTGACCGATACCGGTTACTTGTAGCCAATTTCAGTTACTATGTAAACCCAAAAACCTTCACATTAGCTCATTGGTGAAGCTTTTAGCTCCATAACTCAACAATCTCCCACTTGGAGATAAACAACATCATCCTCTAACTTGTACAACAACATCCTCTAACTTGTTTCTCCCTCTTCAAATTCAATCTTAAAGACCAACAAAAGTTGATGAAGTTTCAACTTCTCCTTTTTTACTAGCTTTGTTAACATATCATCAGGGTTCTTATCCATATGGATCTTTTCTAGATTCAACTTTCAATCCTCCAATACCTTTCTAATGAAGTGGTACCTAAGCTATATATGTTTGGTTCTTGAATAAAAAGTTGAATTCTTTGCCAAATGAATTACACTTTGACTATCACTGTACAATTTGCAACTCTCTTACTCCTTTCCCAACTCTTCCATGAACTAAGTCATCCAAATCATTTCCTTGCTAGCCTCTGTGACTGCAATGTATTCTGCCTCTGTAGTAGACAAGGCAACAACCTTCTATAACTTTGAAATCTAGCTAACCACCGTTCTACCAATAGTGAACACATATCCTATGGTGCTTCCCATCCAAGTCACCTACCATATCCAAATCTACATACCCATGTAGAGAAGTGTTTGACCCTCCATAGCATAAATTCTTACTGTTTGTCCCTCTCAGATATCTGAGAATCCACTAAACTACTTTCCAGTGATCCTTTCCAGGATTGGCCATAAACTTACTAATAACTCCCACTGCTTGGGCAATATCTGCTCTAGTACATACCATTGCATACATCAAGCTCCCAACTACTGAAGCATATGGAACTCTACTCATGTACTCAACTGGAGAAAAAATTCTCTAAAATCAATACCTGGTATATGTGCAAATCCCTTTACTACCAACCTGGCCTTATGTCTCATTTGTCCATTCTCTCCTTTTAACCTATATACCTATTTGTTTTTTAGTGCTTTCTTTCTGGTTCGCAACTCAACCAAATCCCATGTATGGTTCTCTTCCAAGGAATCAATTTCCTCATTCATGCCATGTTCCCACTATTTCCTGGATTCTACCTGCATTGCCTCATCAAAACTTTTTGGTTCTCCACCATTAATGAGAAACAAATAGTATAAAGATAGGGAATAATGAATTGGAGGTTTACTTACCCTTTTAGACCTCTTTATGGGCATTTGAGACTCATTTACAACTTGTTGTCTGCCCAAATTTCCTTCTGACAGTGACCGATCTCGGTCATCTCTGATCGATTTTGGTCTACACCCGACCGATGTCAGTTCCTCTTGACTGACATTGATTTCCACCTAATCAATGTTGGTTTCCACCTGACCGACATAGGTTTCCATCTGACTGACATCATTTTCCACCTGACCAACATCAGTTTCCACTTGACCGACATCAGTCTTTGTGTTTTCTATGAGTGATGATTTTTACTCACGAGCTCATTTTGGATCATAACCTCTTCCAAATCAAGATTGCCTTGCTCAAAATTATTCATCCTCTTGAGCTAATCACTATACATCACCTTCTCATAAAAATCCAAGGCTTTCCATTTCTTAAAAGTGTCAAAAACATCATATTTCCTCTTTATGCAATAAACCCATACCTTTCTTATAGCGTCATCAATGAAAGAAACTTAATACTGTGATCCTCCAATAGAAGCTACCTGAGCTGGTCCCCACACGTCTATGTGAACAAGCTCCAACTTGTGCTTCTTTTTTATTGACCCAATTTTGAGAAACCTCACTTTCTTCTATTTTCCAAAAATATAATGCTCACAAAAATCTAGATTTATGCTTTTCAAATCTGAAAACCTACCTTTTGACTTAAGAACATTCATTCCCTTCTCACTCATGTGACCAAGCCTATAGTGCCACAACTTTGCATCTACATCTGAAGTAGATAAAATAGAAGGAGAATAATCAGTAATACAAGTAGATAGATAAAGTGTACCTACTCTCTTATCTTTTGCTAATACAAGTGCACCCTTGGAAACTTTTCAAGATTCCACTATGAGAGTTACTGTGCAACCCTCATCACTCGAATTTCCTGTAAAAATTAGATTCCTCTTCAGGATGGGTACATGCATGACATCCTTCAACACCCATGTGTTGCCATTCTATAATTTCAGCTGCACTTTTCCTTTACCAACAATTTGACAAGGCTCATCATCCCCTAAATAAACTTTTCCAAAATCTCCATGGACATAATCATTGAAAAATTCTCTATCTTGGGTTGCATGGAAAGAGGCACCATAATCTAAAACCCATGATTCTACTTTATTATCTAAATAAAATATAAGAGCATCCTGTGCAACAATACCTACAACTTTTGCTTCTTTATTACCTTCATGCTGATTTTTTTTGTTATCCTTCAACCAACAATCTTTCTTTTCATGCCCTTTCTTTCCACAATTTCAGCAGACTATTCTTCTATTTCTTGATTTGGATCTACTTCCCATCTTTGACCTTGATTTCCCTTGCTTGCCCTTCTCTCTTTGCCATCCCCTGCTTTCAACACTTAAAACATTACCTAATGTTTCCTCTATGCTTTTCCTACGAATTTCTTCATTCAAGATTACACTAACAACATCATCAACTTTCAAGATATTTGAAGCAAATGTAGTATTACTAACTACCATTACCAAACTATGCCAACTTTCAGGTAAAGAGCATAAGATTAAGAGAGCCTTAATTTCATCATCAAAAACTATTTTGATTGAATTTAACTTATTTGCTATCATATGGAAATCATTAAGATGACTAAATACAGATCCACCTTCCTGCATTTGAAAATTAAATAATTGCTTCATAAGATATACCTTATTCGAAGCTGAGGGTTTTTCATATAAATTTGCCAAAGTATCCATTAACTCTACCGTTGTCTTTGCCTATGATAAGTTGGAAACCACAAAAGCTACCAGGCTCAACCTTATAGATCCAAGAGCCTTTCTATCAAGAACATTCCATTCTTCATCTTTCATATCTGTGGGCTTACTTGAAACCCCACCCAATGGTAAATATAGATCTTTTTGATACAGATAATCTTCAATTTGCATCCTCCATAATTGATATTTCTTGCCATTGAATTTCTTCATTCTTAGTTTAATTTCTTCTGCCATAGCTTTGCTCCCACTCAATCAAAAACCCCTATGAGTGAATTCTGTAATCAACAAACACTAACACGCTCTGATACCACTTGTTAAGACCTTAGAGTAAAATTGATTACTTTTGTATAAGCAACTAAACATGGAATTTAAACCAGAAGTAATAAGTAACTAGAAATCAGAAACAACAATAATAGGAGATATGAGAAACAACCAATCTTGTATTAAACTCTTCCAGAAGGAAATACAATGAAGAAATCTCTCTCTTCTCACACCTCTCAGATGTACAGTAATTCTCCTTCAAGAGTTCTCTCTCTCTCTATCAATTACAATCAACTCAATTATTGAGTTGTTTTCCCCTATAATGCTATGAGGATCTAACCCTATTATATATTATACTACAACACTAGGGTTTCATGAGCCATGCATTCGCTACCCTTAGATCCACCTCTAAATCAAAGGCTGAAATCTATTCTACTAAAAATAGCTCAGCTAAAAATAGACACGCATAGAAGTCGGTGTCAGTCTGAAGATGACCGATGTCAGCTAACCCCTAACTGATGTTGGTCGACCCCTAACCAATGTCGATTGGTTTTGACCGATGTCGGTTACTATGTAAACCCAAAAACCTCCACATTAGCTCATTGGTGAAGCTTTTAGCTCCATAACTCAACACTGCCTCTCTCCAATATTTATTTTCTATCTTGGATTCATTTAGCATTGTCCTCGCCATCTCTTGAGTTATTTTATTTTTTTGTTCAACTACTCCATTTTGTTGTGGAGTTCAAGCTATTGAATACTATCTCTTTATTCCATGATCTTCACAAAACTCAATAAATTGATCTGACATGAATTCTCCTCCTTGATTTGATCTTAGACACTTAATCTTCAGATTTGTTTCATTCTCAACTAATGCTTTGAATGCTTTGAACTATCTAAAATATTCTGATTTTTTCTTTAAAAATATTATCCAAGTCATACGTGAAAAATTGTCAATAAGCAACATGAAATATTTATCACCTTGAGTACTTTGAGTCCTCATAGGTCCACATAGATTAGTGTGAACAAGCTCTAGCATCTAAGTGGTCGAGTACTCTTTTGTTTTGAACCACCTTCTAACCTTCTTCCCATGCCAACAAGGTCCACAAAGCATGTTAGATGGCTTTGTGATCTTTGGAAGATTCTTGACTGCTTAATTTTTGAAAATTTTGACAAGATTGTCAAAAAAATTGTAACCCATTCTCCTGTGCCATAGCCAAATTTCTTCAATCTGACTCAAACAACATTTTTGACCTTTGATGTCTGATAGCATATATAAGTTATTACCTTTTTCTCTGAGCATCTACAATCAATACATTTGAATCTTTTCTTCTAATTTCACAACCTTCTACATAAAAATTTAGTTTGTGCCCTTGATCACACATTTGACTTACACTCAAAAGATTATGCTTAAGACCTTCTACATATAAAACATTTTCAGTTTTAGTTCTACCATTATCTAAACTTAGTGTACCTTTTCTAGCAATTCTAGCAGTAGTATTGTCCCCAAATTTCACTGTGCCACCATTGATCTTCTTCAAGGTTATGTACTTGCTCTTGTCTCCTATCATGTTCTTCAAACATCTACTATCAATAAACCATGGCTTTTCTTCATTTCTTGCATGCAAAGCTGTCTATACCAACATAAAACCTTCAGATTGTTTCTTCTGCCATGTCTAAACCTTTTTCTTGATGAATGGAGCCCTGAAACGCTAGTCCTTCTTGACTGACTCGAACACGCTTCTACAGTACCGAGCTATATGTCTGAAGTTGTTACACTTGTAACAAATAATGGTCTCTTCATCAAAGCTTGATAGAGGAGCAAAAGAGTTATAGCTTCTGCTTGACTCTACATGACCTTCCTTTTCCTTATTTTTGAGATTGTTAGCTCTTTTTCTACATTCTAATTTCTTATGACCATATCCATTAAAATAAAAATAATAACCATAAAAATAGGACCTGTTTGTGAATCTCTAACCTGATTGCCTTTTATAGCTTTGTTCCTTCCAACCTTCTTTGTCCTCTTTATTATTCACTCCTTCCCTTCTTGTTTCTTTATTTGTAAGAGCTTTAACATATCTCTTCTTCTTTTCAAAACTGATACCTATCTTATCTGATATTTCCTTTTGGCTTTCTAATATCTTATTCAGCATATTAGTGCTATTCTCAAATTTTGAATCATTGACTATTTTATTATTGACTACTTTATCAATCTATTCTTCTAAAGAGGCAATTTTAGTAACATACCTTTCACATTCTTTTCATAATATTTACAACTATGCTATCAAATCTTCTTAATTTTTTTGGCTTCTTCAAAGTGCACTTGTAGATCTTCAATTATCTCCTTTGACTCCTTTTCATTTTTCTCGATTTGATGCTTCAATCTTCGATTTTTCTTTTCAACAATTTTCAAATCTTCTAAGGCACACATGAGTTCTCCTTCCATATTCACTTTGGCTTCATCCTCTTCTTCTTCTTGATCAACTATTCTTTTACTTGCAGAGGCACCTTTATGTATGGCCATCTTGTGCTTTCCTGATCTACCTTCAAGCTATAAAACTTTTTCAAAAAAGAAACCTGCTCTGATACCAATTGTTAAGCACGAAATATACTGAGAGGGGGGGTGAATCAGTATATCATATATCTTATAAAACTTTCCCTTAATCAAATTCACTTAATAAAATATTCAAGACATGTAATAAAACTCAAACAATAAACATCACACAAGAAAGAGAGAGACACCAGATATAACGTGGAAACTCAATGTGGAAAAAAGCACGGAGAACAATCTCAAGTATATGAATGAGCACCAACCCAAATAATATTCACAAGCCAAACTTGTAGGAGCACCATAGCCCTTTGACGAGCACCAACCCATCTACTATTCGTGAGCACCAACCCATAGGAGCACCATACCCCTTTGCCAAGCACCAACCCAGCTATTATTCGTGAGCACCAACCCACATGAGCACTAACCCTTTTGTGTATACCACACACCTATCTCTCAATGTTGTTATATCAACAAATGATAGTTCAATACAACATCTCTTTCCTCTCTCTCACCTTTTCTTTTCTAAGCTAGATATAACAAATACAAATCATATTCAACTCTCACAATTGCTTTTCTAAGCTAGATAATAAAATATCAAATCAACCTCTTTCTTACATATTACAAATGGCTTCTCAAGCCTTTATTTATAGCTTTCCAAATGACCTTTGGCCTTCCCCCTTTGTGATCCTTCAATCCTCATGGAAAATGGCACCAAACTTGGATGACCCTTCATATTCAAGCCTTTGAAGAGTCATGTGGTGGCCCTTCATGACCAAAGACGTCCTTCCCACTTTTATCCTTATCTTGGTGACTTTTCATGTTCCTTAAAGTGTCCCTTCATGAGAAATTGCGCGTTTACTCTTTTGTCTACACTTTGTGACTCTTGGTATTCCCCAAGATGACTCTTCATGGGAAAATGCATCCCATCCTTCTTTTGTCTTTACCCCGTGGCTCTTCGACTTCTCCATGGGCCCTTCTTTTGTCTCATATGCAACCAAAAATATATTCATTAATATTAAATAAATATTAACTCAAATTAGCCAAGATAAACAACATTTAATGCAATGGGGCCTTTATCACCAATAATCCTAGACCTTTGACATCAATGACAAAATTTCTAACAGTTTATTTTTGCTTATTTTATTTGTTTGTCTACATGTTTGTTTACTTCCAACACTATTGCCTTGATTCGGTTTATGCGTGTTCATTGGGTAATTATTTGCCCACACCTATACTTGAATCCATCCATATTCATTAGTTTACATTGTCATCATGGTTTCTATCATTACTGCATTGTTTTCTATTGAGTATTGGACTGCGGAAGTTAGTCCTCATGCATATTTCAGCCAAGTCCTCATGATATTATATCATGATGCCTATCGACAAGTGCTACAATAAATCTTAGCTTTAAGAAGTCTATTCAAAAATGGTGGCATCTCTTTGACACCAATATCTTGATTTAATCCCAATCATATCCCAAATAGAGTAATTAACCACAAAAGAATTTCAACTTTTATTCATTCAGACATGCATCTCCCTACTCATAGGTTGTTCCAATTCATCATTACCCTCTATGTTAAGTTATCATCATCCTCACCCAATTTTATCATGTTTACCATAATCAAGGTCCAATGATTATAACTTCCTATGAGAAAATCATTACACACCATCCCACCTGCATTTCTCAATGATTATAACCACCTTTGGGAAAATCATTGTGTTATCACTACTTTACTTTTCTGCCTATATAGGGGCATGTTAACTTGTTTGTCTATCCTAAATGGGATAGCTCCATCTTCTCAATGATTATAACCATCTTTGGGCAAATCATTGTGTTATCATACCACATTACTATTATCAGGGTACAATTTTTATAACCACCTTGAGGCAAACCATTGTGCACTATCCCACTTGTATTCTCAATGATTTTGACTACTTTTTTAATATCAGTATGTTTTCACCCCATCATCCTTCCTTTCTTTGGTCCCCTCATTTCACTTCTTTCTTTTTGAGGGACCGTTTGCTAACCTACTTGTGCTAATCATTCCCTCAAGGGGGCATCATACAGTTAGTTTATCCTCATTACAATTGTAGGCATACAGGACCTTTTCATTCTTTGAAAAGATGTTACTATGCTTATATATTTAAATTATTTCCCAAACATGGGCAAACTATAGACACCTAAATCTGTCCATCGATAACCTCTAATCAGGATTTTGGCCAATTTCCACCCAAAATGCACAATTTGGCCTAAAAACACTAAAACATGCTAAATGATGTGAAATTGACATATTCAAGTATCGATTTTTGCCAAATGATCATCAAATGGAGCAATGCAATTTATGGGCTAGCTAACTTTGATCAGATTATTTCAAGTCAAAATGCTAATTTTGCACCTAGGTGCTCTACATTGATATTTCCTATCAAATCTCTTGCACAAGATGTGTACCTTTTTTATTTATTGTTGGTAACTTACTAAATGGGATAATGGATCCAACACATCTAATATTACCTTCCAATTCTAATCTAGTTGAATTTTGTACCAATAACAAGGCATTATAATCAATTTGAGTAATTTGTGCATAAAATGCTTAAACATGCTTAAGAGCTAATAAATCTAAATCAAGGCTTAAATAATAATTCCATGGAAACTTGTTGAATAATTTGTTTTGAAAATGAATATTGAATATCTGCATCATTAGGTGACCTCATTTCTTGGGAAGACATCCCTAGACCATAAATGCCACAAATATCAAGATTCATGCCCTCCATGTCTCATTAATGCTTTCCATGATGTCCTCCATGCCTCTTGATTTCCCCTTATTCTAATGTCATGATGAGGATAATTATAAACTTAATTCCAAAAATTGAATTAATCCTCAACCTCACATCTCAATCTTGAGATGGATGGTTCAGGTTGATTTTGATCAATCTCAAAAATCTATAAATAGAGAGGCCATGAACATCATTTCTAAGCTATTTTGGTGCAAAGTTATAATTCACAAATATCTTCAAGAAGCCATTGCAAATAATATTACCATGTCAAATTGACTCCAAGCCAAACCAAGCTACAAGCTAAAGGTGCCAAGGAGAGATGGAGGTAGCCAAGCTTCCATTACCAAGGAATTCATGAGCACAAAACTAAGCAAGCCACTAATACAAAAGAATTTGGAGCATCCAAGGAAGGTGAAGGAATTCTTGCATTTTATTCCTTAATTTTTAATTGTGTTTATCAATTGTTTTTGTTGACTAAGCTCTCCCTAGTGTCTAAGCCTAGAGATGTTATGCTATTAGTGTGTTTCTTTCATTTTGTTTTCATTTTAGAACTAACATCATACTAATTATCCTCTTTTGAGTCAAATTCCTAGATCACAAATTGTATCTTTGGCTTCATTATATTAATTACATATTTTGTGCACAATATGAAATGGAGTACAAATTTTGAAAAATCTTTCCCTTCTAACACAACATTTATTTCTCAATGATTTTGAATTATATTCCTCTTCTAAAATAATGATGTGTTATGCTATAATTATGTTTTGGCCATCTAAAATTTTGAACCTTACTATTTTTATCTCAATCATATCGTCTAGTACTTCCTTTGATTCAAAAGAATAGTCAGGGTTGCTTGGATCAAAAGGAATTAACAAAGCATCCTTCATTGGAACCTCATTATGTTTTACAAATGAAATGGATATATCATTCACCCATTTTTCATTGAGATTTATTATTTTGATATTTTCATCCCCCAATTCATAGAGCCCTACAAGAATGTTCAAGGCATAGTTGCTAGAGGAAATATACCATGTAGAGAATTCATGGTGTGTCTGATTAGAAGTTTGTGTCAAAAAAAGTGTTCCAACCTTTTATTCAATCTTATTTTTCTCCACTCATGTATGTACTTGTATGGATTCTTTAAAATCTACATACAAATATGTTACCCTTACTTGTCTTATTTTCTTCAATATTTTTTCAATAATGTTTGTAGGGTATCTTAAATACATGTTTACATGGTGTCAAGTAAAAGAAGTTGTTGCCCCTTGTTCTTGTTTTTATTTCAACATGTTTTGTATTCTAATGACCAAATTATCTATGTCTATCAACCTAGACATTTGAAGGTTAGCATAGCTATTCAAATGAAACCCAAATGTTTTACAAGAATGATAAATTTTAATTTTTGTCAACTCTATTTTAATTTGTGTAAATTTATTCAAATTAGTTGTAGCTCGATGGAGAATTCCCTCTTCTCTATTTCATAATTCTAGTTGGAATTGAAGGGCATCTTCAATTTCATCCTTATCATAGGCTAGGATTATACCAATTAGAGAATATTCTTTTCCTGACATAGTGCTAAACAAATATATATCTTGATGTATGTTTGAAAAACTAAATAATTCAAAATACCAATCAACAAGAGGAATTCATCACCACCATAAAATGGAAGATGTTTATGTGGATTTAATTTTAGTTTTGGTATTTTATACTATACTCTATCCAAATTATCTTTGATTGAGGATACATCATACCTTTTAAGTGTGGTAATTCTTTTTTTACCTGAAGACATTTTGTAAAGTAATTAAAATGATTTAAATATTGATGTTTTGTAAAATGTAAGTTGTATATTGCATCGGTGAATGAATTTTTTTTGTGTTTGAGTAGTGATTAAATGTATGTTAATTATAAACTACAATACAAAATACATATACAATCTTCATAATATATACATTAACTCACACTTTAACTAATAATATATGACCAAATCAAAAATAAATTATGTGTACTAGCAAATATAATCTAATGGGCAAAGGAAACCATAAACATTTGTTTTAAAGGAGAAAGATGAGGGGAAGTATGTTTCTAATATGTGTCAAAATTCCTATCAACAAGTACATTCAAGGTATCTCCTAGGGTATACCTTTCAATCATTCACAAGAGTGAAATTTTATTACAAGAGTGAATTTTAGGTCCTCCTGTGCACATGCTCTTTCCACCTCAATCCAGTTTAACAATTTTTCCCTTGATGGTCATTTTAAAATCTTCAAAATTTATCTTAGGAGATACCTTGAATTTAATCATCAAGGTATTATAAGGCCCTCAAAATAATATTCCATTCGATACCTTGAGTATGAACTTGCTTAGAGTTATTGAGGTTTATAATTTCTTTAAGGTATCTCCTAGGAGATACTTCAAGTTACCCATGAAGGAATATCCTATTTGAAACTATTGATGCCTAAAACTCTCACTCTCATCAAACAATTTCTTATGGAAATATTTACAGATGCAAGATGAAGTTGGGATTGCGTTGCAGACTAGAAAAATTCTAACTACTACTATTCTAGTCTATTATAATTGCTAAAAATAAAATGATTATCAACCACCACTTAAAAAATAAATGAGCTTTGAATAAACAATATTTCACCTATTATAGAATAAAAAACAAATAAATAATAGATAGAGACAATTTCTTACTCCAAATAACACATTACACACATCCTCTTCATTGTAGCTAGAGATTGAATATAGAAGGCTGCAAGGGAGCACATATAAAGTGTTCTTTCACAACTTTGAGATGCACAACTCCTTGGTGAGATTGAGTGTGGGGGTGGCATGTGTTGAACTTGTGCTTATCCAAAGTGAGACGTAAGTCTCTTTGAATCAAATGAGTGCTAGGCTACCACATGTCATAAGTGGATGAGGGTTGGGACTTGGACAAAGTTTAAAAGAGGGCTTGAAGAAGAAAGAGGTTGAAAGGGGGGCCACTAAAAGGCGACAAGGAAATTTTACCTACATAGTGAGTTTGAAGATATAAATGAACTTCTCCAAAATAAAAAATGTGTATTTATGATCCATAGTTATTGATGACTCACAGGGGCATCCACAAAAACCTCTAACACTTAGATCATAAAATGGGAATGAATTTTTCAAGAAAATTCTATTCTAGAGTGTGAATGAAAAATGGGAATGGAGATAACAAGAAAAAGTTGACACTTTGCAATAATAAAAATGGGGAAAGGTATCTCTTAGGAGATACATTTGAAACATGCACAAGAGTTTATTTCCCCTTCAAGGTATCTCCCAGGAGATATATTTAAAACAAGGGAAAAAGTGGATTTTTCCTTCAAAGAACAAGTGCAATTTTCTAGTGAATGAAAGGTATTACTAGGTGATATTTTGAGGTATCTTTGAAGAAATACCTTTCAAATATGCACAATAGTGGATTTCTCCTTCAAGAGATCTCATAGGAGATACCTTTCAAATAGGCATAATAGTGGATTTATCCTTCATAGAACAAGTGGAACTTTCCTTTACACAGAAGGCACTACTAGGTGATATTTTGAAGGCCTTTGTAATACCTTAAGGTATCTCTTAGGAGATACCTTTAAAATATGCAAAAGAGTGGAGATATCAAAATTACACTAGATCAATTAGGCCCTTATCAAAAAAATGATTTATTTCAAATAGGGGTTTGACTAAAAATTTTCATATCAAAAAAACTCACAATGAGAAGATGGAAGAGTGGCCCTAAATGACATTTTTGGATTGCACCTTTAATGTGTTTTGATGACTAAGGTGAATAATTTCTTTATGAACTAAATAAAGGACATGTGTTTGTCTTAGGGGACGCATATGAACATTATTAGGGGTTGGGAGGATATGGCACCCTTCCCCATTTGAAGAAATGTGGTACGAAGGTAAAAGGTGACTGAGAGTTTGAGCTTACATATAGGGTTAGACATGTGATGGGTTCTTGGGGATTTTTAAATTTTGGGCCCTTTTTGAAGATTGACATACTTATATTTAAGTGGGAAAGGCACAAAAATTCTCTAGGGCTTGATTATTTGAAGCTACAAAGAAAGTAATGCCACATGACAACTCCTCAGGATCTTTTAGATTTTGAGCCTTTTCTAAAATTTGCCTCACTTACCTCTCAGTGGGAAAAGTTCAAAAGGTCCCTCAATAGCTGAGTACCCTAGTTTTAAAAGCTAAATAATGACACATGGCATTATTACATCTTATAAAGAGTTTGAGATATATTAGACTGCTATACTAGAGGAAACATACCAATTGAAAAAGGTGTAGAAGTCTTCAAGGGCCCAAAAAGCTACCATGACATATCCTTCACTCATATGTCTCCATGTATTGTAAAGCTGATCACCCAACATAAAATAAAAATTAGTACTTTCCCTTTCTTTTTTTGAATGAAGCTTAAGCAATTAATGAGAGTAGTTGGTGAATAGTTATTGTACATTAAAGTATTAATGGAAACCCTAATCTTGAAATGTAAATGATTATAACTAAAGCATTTTTTTCATTTGTGTCAACCCTTTGCATTTAGAGATTATGTTTGTACCTTTGAGTTATTTGTGTACGCTAGCTATGTTTAGTGTGATGATGTGATTATGATGATTCCTTCATGGACTTTCATCTTTTATTATGTGCCACCCTCTAGATTAATAGTAAGTGTTCTTTTATCTCCCTATGTTTTGATCTTTGAGAGGAGTTGAAAAGTGTTATAAGGGTTGTTTGAGTGAAGATTGCATCAAAATTTGAAGTATTGCATTACAAATCTAGGGTAGAAATAGTGGCATCCTCAACTCTTATGAAGGGCATCATTGTCTCAATCTTAGATGGGATTAAGGATATGAATGTAATGGGAGTAGATTTTGAGGTCATGTTGAATGGTTTATAGCAGCCAAAACCTGCTCAATTAGTAGATAATGTTGGCATGAGATACATCACCCCTATAACAACATTCCATTTGGTTACCCCATACCCATAATTGACTATTGTATGTACTCAAACATACCAACTAAACACCAGGATTATTGTAAATGATAGTCATTTGCTTGTCTACTCTTTCACCCCTATGACCCTAAATACCATGCTTGGGATTCCTCCCCAAATTTATAGCATTACACTCACCATAGATGAATGTTAGGAATACATGAAGAAGAATTATAAGGCAATTTAGGACATTGTCAATACTTATTGGCTGGCCAAGAAGAAACAAAAGGCCTCTAAGATGTCTAAGAGTTTGAAGCTAGTGGAATTTAATGAATTGTCCCCATATGTTATTTCCATGGCTTCCAGGGTTTACTAGATACTTACCAAAAAAAAATTGAGCTATGGATGTTCTTGATCCTAGTATGCATATTATAGAAACAAAAGAAGCTAGACTAGGATACTATCTTTAGTGACAATTTGCATAGGTAGATGATGCAGCTCCAAGATGCAATTATTTCAAAAGAGGAATTTATAGGTACATTATACATGTCTTCTTATTTAATGTATAACTTTGTGCATAATAAAACATTCCAATGGCTTATTAGGAACCCCAATGGAATGATAATTTATGAAAAATATCTAGAAATCACCATGGATGGTTTCAAGAAGAACTTTTGTAGGGTGTACAATTGTTTATTCAACATCATGATGAGTGTCTTCTTTCCTTTAAGAATACTCAACAAAATGTTTGAAGTAGAAAAGGACATAATTGAGAAATATGGCACCTCATATATTCAATTCATGACATTCACATATATTTGAGTGAGTGGTTAGTTAGGGTGGTCATACAAATTGCCAAAGTACCTAGATGATAAATTGGTAGTAATGGAGCTAAACTAACATATGGTACCTCCATATGAAATGATAATGACCAAGAAGATAAATAATCCTTTTAAGTTTCTAGTCAAAATTGGATATTATTCATGCCCTTCTGTTGTTAGGGCAAAGGGATTATAATAGGAAATGGGCCAATATGCAAATGATAAGATGTCACCCCAGTCTGATTATGATATTAGGTGGTTGGTAAATATGGTGACTAATGTGATCTTACATCAATCACATTATGAAGACATCTGGTTGACATCACCATTAAGGAAGGAATTATAAAATTGGATTACATGAGGCTAATAGTGCAGGAGGTTATTATGTACAATATCACCCCCATCCCCAAGGATATGGTGGATGACAAAAAGACACTATGTTCACTCTATAATGAAAAAAAAATTAAATCCTAAGCCATTTGATAGGTGGAATTTAGTAAATATTAAAATGATTCCATCCCCTATAGAGCCTTTTAAATCATGAGAAGAACCTTTAGGTGGTTAAAGGAAAAAGGGGTTGATCTTGGTGCTTATGATAACCTTTCCCTTCAAGAACTTAGGCAAGTTAAGGAGTTGAGATGTTTCCTTCCTTAGTATAGTGGTGATCTTGTGGTTCCACCACTAGTAGTGAAATATAAGGGAAAGCGCAAGGTTAGTGATGTTTATTTCACTAAACTATTTGATATTGAATCAATAACAATAGTAGAATATGAGGCTAGACTATTGTTTTCAATGATAATAATCCTACCATAAAATTGGGACAAAATTATTACTGAAGAGGTTACATGGGCCAACACAATCCCCATATCCATTTCAAGATAGGGATCCCTAACAATGCTAGATATTCTAGTGGCCATCCCCATGGCCAATCTAATGAATGTTCTGCCTGCTCCACCAATGCAATAAGTAGTGGATGCACCTCCCCTAAAGATACACTCAAGGTAGAGAGGAGGGGAGGAAGAAAGAGAGCACCCCAAATAAAAGAGAGTAAAGAAGGCTTTATAACCTCTAAGTGGGTTCCCAATGAAGAGGAAGGATGACCAAACCTCATATGACCAAAGAGTAAGGGATATGAGTGACGACAAGGATTTGGATGAAGGAAGGTACATCATTGAGTTGATGAAGAAGAAACATACATTCACTCTTCTGTAGGTAAAAACTAGGTAGAGAACCCCAAGGGAAAAGCCCCAAACCCTAGTAAAGGCCTTGATGATGGACCTATTTATAGAAGAGGGACCCTCAATAGTATAAATCAAAGGTGATGAGGAATACATCCTAACCTTAAATGATCCTCTCTTTAAATAATGTTGTACAAGATGGTGTTGAGGTAGTTATGCATGTTTACGACCCTTAAGAGAAAGAATCAAGTTCATCAGACATAGAGACATTCATTGATAATGTCATCACCCAACCACCAGTCTAAGGTAATCATGGTGGCACTGAAGAATTGAATTAGTATAGTGAAATATCTGAAGGAGAGTCATAGCAAAACATTCAAGGTGACATCACTTCAGAGGTGGTAGTTGAGTAAGGAGGCTCAAAGGTAGTTTCAAAATTACCGTAGAATGTCCCTTCCCCTCCAAAGGTGTCAAATCCAACACCAGAGGAAAAGGTGAGTGTGAAGGAAAGTGGGAGAGCAAACCCACAAATGGGTACCCCCACACATACAAAAGTAAATAAGGAATTAGATGATTCTAATAAGGGTGTTAAGGAGGGTGCTTCAAGAAATGTCATTTTAATTAAAGTACCACAAAATTTTCTCCCTTGTATTAGTGCCCATGACACAACACATGATGAAGGTATTGAGGCCATGACTAGTGAAGAGTTTCTTGAAGGCAACAAGGATGTCACCATAGCCTCATCCATGCCTAAGGCCAAACTAAATAAAGAAGGTGAAGTGACCAAAAGTTTCTCATGGAATCTCATCATCTTAGGCCAGATTTTGATGTTTTGGAGAAGATAGAGCCAAGCTTGGAAAATGAGTATGGAGTAGATAAGGGTGGTGAGGAGCAAGAGAGAAATGAATATATTTAATAATTTATGTTGAGCCCACCACCAAAACCTATAGCACTCCCTACATATATCACTCTAATGACAACACCCTTCACTATCTCGAGGTCATCAACAATGTCTACCACTTCTATGGGATTCTAGACTAGACCCTTTCTTTGGGTCGAAGAGTAAACCAAGGAAAAAAGAGACATTATGAGAAAAATAGGGGACATAGATGTAATGAATATCACTCAAGCACATAAGGCCAAGCCCCATAAAAAGGTTTGAACACATTCTAAGACCACCTTCACCAAAAGAGAAAATAGTGTAGAGATAGCCATCCCTCCTCTTTACACATTGAAAAAGGATTCTCCCTTCAAAATTTATACCCTTTATAGTTAGAGTTTGGGTGAGCCATCAAGAAATGAGATGAAACATAGCTTGCAAGTTTTGGATAGCATGATTTCCCATAGGATGGATAAATACAAGGACACCATGAAGGAGTTGAAGGTAGAGAACTAGGCTATGATCTAGTACTTGAAAAAGTTAGTGAGTGAGCTTGAGGCAGTAACTCTAATTACCACCATAGCTCTAGGTCCTCTCCATCTCTCCTTTACATCTCTCAACTCTTGTCAAATTGATGATTTGAAGACTATAGGATGGGTAATTGAAGACTGGAAATAAGACCTAGGCACAAGGGCAAAATAAATAATCCAATTGGCATTTAAATGCTCGAGTGATATAGTAAAAAATAAAAGAGAGTGTGATGTCTAGATGTTTTCCTGCGAGGTAGACACAAAAAAATGAAAAGAGGCTCAATGTAAGGTAGAAGATATTTTTAAGATGATCATGGATAACTTGATTTAAAAGAATATCATTACTCCAAATGATCATAAAATGCCCAAAAAATATCAAATATCAATCAAGCATCATCTGATGATGCTCAAAGATGGCATTTTCAATCTAAAATGAGAAAAATAGTCTCTCAAGACTATGACAAGCAAGATAGATGCTGCACTAAGAAAGATGGTGAACCTTGATGGTGTAAATGATATAAGTAAGGATATAGTGTGCCTTGCTCTAAAAAACCTCATTGATGTGCCATAAGAATCCTTTGATTTATATAAGATAAAATAATTTGTGTCACTAAAGAAATCATGTAACCAACTCAAGGAACTCATTGGAGAGAAGTAGACCACAATTTGATAGACTAATGCCTGGCTTGAATAATATAAAGTCAAATTCAACTACCAAGCAGGCCCAAACCAAGGGAGTCTTGCCTCGATACTCAAGGAATATGTCAAATACAAAAATATGTTAGAAAAGAATTCTTTATTCAAATTTATTACAAAACCTAATTAAATATTTTAGTTTCTTCTAAGTTGGCACTACCTCTCCTTTATTTTCACTTTCCTTTTCCCTTGTTTTCCATTTTTTTGGTGCACATCTCTTTAGAGGTAGTTTTTATAATCATGTGCATAGGAAAGGGATGTTTTGTTAATTATGGAAGAAGACAAAGGTTTATTTTGTCTCTTATAGGGTTATACTCCATGTGGATAATAAGAAACATTCTACCTTATGGGAGAATCAATTTTATCTTCATCATCGGAGCATGTGCATAATCTTAGGAATCATGTTCATCACAAGGTTTAACAAACTCTAGGCCTGTGAAGGAATATTCCACCTAGAGCACCTTTAGGAATATTCTATACTTAACTCAATTGTATAATAAAAAGAGGTGTGTCCCTTTACAATGGTTGGATAAATTTTTTAGTCAAGAGATATAGTCTCAAAGAGTTCTCACTATGTAACATTCCTGGCAAAAATCATTGGCAAGCTTTGAGAGCATTAAAAATGTTTCCCTTGTTACAATAATTTTTTGCATAGTGTTTATTTGTTATGTTGTTGACTACACATTATATAGATTTTTAGTTCAATAAATAAATGAAATTTATTGATGGTTTCCATCCTTTTTTTGTTGTTGACATATAATGCCATGTTTTAAATGCTTAGTTGATTGGTTATCTGATGTATTCATCTTTATGGTAGTCAATTAGAGAGTATAGCTAGATGATAAAATATTTTTTAATTTGAGGTTGATAAATAGGGTGCTGATAGCCTTTTAAAGGGTAGTCTTGGGCTCGTAGATTCAACTAGGAGGTATTCTAGAAGGATATCATTCACGCATGGTTTCAATTTCATTTTTTCTATGTCAGTGTTGTATTTATGGGTAGAGGTGATATGGTAATTTATTCAAACTTCTTTGTGATTATATGTTGACCCTATACTTTTAATTTCTATTAACTGATAGTTTTTTTCCTACCTTTTTTTACCTTTCATATAACACACCTTTTGCATATTTGAAGTGTTATTTGCCTATGATTACATAAATATTGTACAATTAACATGTGTTTATATTTCATACATTAAAGATCAATATTGCAGCCTCTTATTCATCCCCCAGTTGTTGAATATTCTCTAGGTTGGAAGTTGTAATCATATTCATATCTATCTTTAGTAGCTTGTATCTGACCTATAACATTTTCTCATTCCATGTGACAACCCTTGCTAGGTGGATTGAGCAAGTTTGGTTATGTTCTAGTCAGATTTGTATTTCCTTGTGCCAATAATCCCTATGAGTATTAAGTTATAGAATCCACTCATGAGACCAAGATACCCCTTAGGTCTTCTCACCTTGTTTCAAGCAAAGCCAAAATTAGTAGGGAACTAGCCATACCCTTTGTAAGTGCCTCCTAGTCATTTTCTACATTTGGTCCAGTCTTGATGTTAAACCCATCTCTAACTACATTGACATAATTAGTGGGTTTTCCATATTTGATTGCCCCATTATTCAAGTTGGTAAGGCCAAGCTATAGAGGTGTACAACTAGGAACCAAAATAAGGTATCTCTTAGTATATACCTTTAAAGCAGACACAAGAGGGGATTTCTCCTGCAAGGAATAAGTGGAATTTTCCTTTACACGAAAGGCACTATTGAGTGATATTTCAATTTTTTTTAATAAATTCAAGGCATCTCTTAGGATATACCTTTTAAAATTTCATAACAATATATTTCCATTTCAACTAATCTCCTAAGAGATACATTTTAAATAGGGAAAAAAATGGATTTCTCCTTCAAGGTACAAGTGCATTTTTCCTTTGCATGGAAGGCGCTATTGGGTGATATTTTGAAAACTTTTGTAATAAATTCAAGGTATCTCTATGAGATACCTTTAAAATGTGCATAAGATTGGATTTACTCTTCAAGTTATCTCATAGGAGATACCTTTCAAATAAGCACAAGAGTAGATTTATCTTTCAAGGAACAAGGGGAATTTTCCTTTACACGAAAGGCACTACTGGGTGATATTTTGAAGGCCTTTGTACTACCTTCAAGGTATCTCCTAAGAGATAACTTTCAAACATGTACAAGTGTATATTTTCCCTTCAATTTATCTCTTAGGAGATACCTTTCAAATAGGCACAAGAGTGGATTTCTCTTGCAAGGAAAAAGTGGAATTTCCTTTACATAGAAGACACTAATGGGTGATATTTTGAAGGCCCTTATAATACCTTCAAGGTATCTCCCAGGATATACCTTTCAAGAACAAGAGTGGATTTACTCTTCAAGGTATCTCCTAAAATATACCTTTCAAATAGGCACAAGAGAGGATTTCTCCTTCAAAGAACAAGTGGAATTTTACTTTGCATGGAAGGCACTATTGGGTGATATTTTGAAGGCCTATGTAATAAATTCAAGGTATATCCTAGGAGATACCTTTCAAAAATAAAAAATATTCAATTTCCCCTTAAAGGTGTCCCCTGATATACATTTCAAATAGGCACAAAAGTGGACTCCCCATTCAAGGTATTAGAATTAAAAAGCACCACCCGAGAGCTCATTATGAATTGTGAGTTGCTAGGTAGTCAAAAGGTGCCATGTGTCTAGATTTTGAGACAACTAAATAGCTTAGTCATATTCATTTCACATGAGTACTTAGCTATATCTGAGGTGGCATCCACATGTCAAAAGGTGGGAATCATTAGCTTTAATGTTAAAATTGATGGTAAATCTAATTCAAATCAAAGATAAATTGAAATCTAGAGCAATTAATTGCTAAAATCAATATATCAAAGTTTGAAAAGCTCGCCAATTAATCAAGTTTTCCCATATATGATCTCAATAATCAAAATTTGAAATCCATGGCTGAAGCAGAATGTCTACAATTGCCAAGTCAGAATAGGTCCCATTTCTCTATTCATATGAGACAAACTCTAGCTCAACCATTTCATCCATCAATAGAAACTCCAAGTGGTTATTTAGACAAGATTGATATAAATACATACAAATAACACCATATAGATAAGGTTATTTACTTATTTATGTAAGGTGCTAAATATATACAAGGTTTTTGTAATAAATTAGGTGCTTTATGTATATAAGGTGATTTATACTTTTATATATAAACAAAGTCTGAATGGAATACAATTTTGCTCTGAATTATAAAGGTTTAGCTTTGAAGACTAGTGACTTAACTCCAAAGACTGATAGCTATGCTACTAAGATGAAAAATCATAAAGGGGATTAATCTACCTCCATCATTAAGAATCAAAACAATGCCACTAGACCAACAATGCTACAATCCATAATTTGATGTGATGGTGTTTTCAAAAGATCTCCAAAAGAATTGATGTGATGGTATTTTGTGACAATGTTTCTAAATGGTATTTTCAAACAAGATTGATGTAACTATGTTTTAAATAGAGGGTCTTTCAAAAATATTTGGTATGACACATAATTAATTATGATTATTGCTCCTAATACTGCCAATAATTACCTTTATGACACATATGACTAATCAATCAAATAAATCACCTTCCAATTATATTTTTCATGCTCTAAAGAGATAACCATAATTACAACCATCATTCTTATCATAATCACATCATATAACCAGATTTATTATTCATTTTTACATTGCTACTACCAATAATTATTAGGTCATATCTCTAACCTATTACTTCTCCTATTCCTTATGTAAATTGAAGATCTATGTTTTTACTGTATAGTTAGATTTGTAATTAAATATTGCTTGCTTTGAAGTTGGGTGGGAGAAAGAAAAAAAGTGAACTAGCATCCTCTGATGTATTACTATAAGATGAAGTATCTAAAGACATCTTTGAAAAAATACATTGGTTGAATTTATTAAAATGTTTTAGGGATTTCATGAAGAATTTTTTCAAGAATTATATGAGAATTTTGACAAAGATCATGTTATTATCAAAGGGAAAAACATTTTAGTGAATCCCTCTATAATCAGTGTTCTATCTAGGATTCTTGAGGATGAAGTAGTTGACATTGAAAGGATTAGTTTTTTTGACCTAATTTATATGTTTGTTTAAGGAAATAAGCCACACCATATACTATCCAAATCCCCCCAAGGAGTGGCCAAGGGAATTCTAAGAGAATGTCTTCCTCAACCTTGGTAAAATCTTGTTTTGTGGATAATGAAATATATCACTTGTGATGGTCAATTTACATTAGTGGGTGGAGATGTTTGAGACTCCTTCTTCATTTGAGGCAAGGATTTGTTTGATAACAATATATGATAAATCTTCCCTCTTTCCTTCATAGTGATCTGTTTAATATTTCTTGGAAGATAAGATGAGGTACTAGGTCTACCCATAATCATGGGCTAGTTACACTCATTTGTCACCATTATTTTCTCACTAAACCAAGGGATGAAAAGGCTTGGTCCTCTTTCCTCCAAAATTTTTCTCTAGTTCCTACCAAAAAGACACCATGCTCTGCCTCTCCTCCTACCACTATAATTTGGATTGAATAAACCATAGTTTAAATTGCAGAATGACCATATCTACCACCATTGGTTCCAAAGATACTACGTTGGAGATCAAAGTGAGAAATGGGACATTATTCAAGCCCCCTTCTTCCTCTTCCAACTAAAATATGGTGCATTCACTGACTTATCTTATAGGAAAAATAAGAAGATGTGAAGGCCATATAATAAGTTATATTTACATAAGGAACCCTAGTAGAAGAAGTTATACCTCAAGAGTAAAACATCTTGTGCCCATTGTTGCTGATAAGGGTAATACACCATTGATTGAAGAAGATCCATATTCTTCACATTTTATCTATGAATAAAAATAATTATGGCATGTCATGGATTTATCATGGCATCAAGAAATAATTAGAGTGTAACAAATAGAGTTATATTTTCTCCATTCAACTTTGAAAGGTAAGGGCTTGATGATTTCTAATTTGAAACAAAGGTGGGAAGAATCTATTACTAGAGTTAGTGATCATGAAGTAATTATTCAATAAATAGAAGCTGAATAGACTATGGTCCACAATACAGTGTTTTCATAGACCCAAGAATTGGGTAATTTATAGAATTCTCTTACTATCAAAGATACTCAGATTACTAATTTATAGAATTCTCTTGATATCAAGGACACTAAGATTATTGATTTTCAAAATGCCAATGTTGATAAGCATAATCTAATTAATAATTTGAGACAAAGTATTTATGATATAAATATAATGATTTCATGACATACTAATAGGATAATATATCTCACCACTCAAAATTCTAAGTTATAAGCCTTTGTTCAGGCCATGCAAATATAAACATGAGAGATTGCAGTTCAGACAATGGGTCCAACAAGAGTTGTTCCCTCTTTCCCTATTCCATTACATGAAATAATCTCTACTTGGTATATCACCCAAAAGAAAATTAAAAAATTGAAGGATGAAAATTCCAAACTTAAAGAGGAATATTAGAAGCAATTGGGAGAATCCCAAATATAATTGCAAAAAACATAATCTTCTATCTATCATATTTGTGCTATTTCTGAGAAACTATAAGCATGTAAGCAACCTTCATTAGTTTATGGTAGATTCAGTTAATTTCTCTTGGTTTTTCACATATAATTGAAGATGAGCATGCATTTATAGACATTTTCCTAAAGAGCACTGAAGAAAGGTAGGATGCCATTTGTGAGCTCTATACTTTCAATTTGTTATTAGGATATCAATCTAGTTTTTTGATAAATTTATTTGTTGGAGAGACATAGTTGTGTGATTTTTTCTCAACTCTAAAGAACCAAATGGCATGGCAACATCTCAATAATATATTTCTAAACTTATAAAGCACCATTTGGTTATGCATGAGACCATAATTTATAGAAGCAAAGAAACTTATTTCTTATTTTCAACCACTATATCATATACATATGAATAACAAGTATCATGAGATATTGAGATCTAATATTACTGATTTTAGAGCTTTTCTAAACCACTATTATGCTAATGGTTTCAATGAAAGTATTTTTAGGTGGAAGAAATTACTTGTTGAGTTGAAGCACAGGGAAGTGCTCAGCCCACCAATATTAAATAAAGTCTAAGAAGAGCCAAATAAGTTTTATAGATAATCACTTGATGATTAGAGGAAAGAGGTCTAGATGTCTAGATTTGGATGAGGTTTAGGCCTCCTATCATTCTATGTCCTCTATCTCCATGGCAGTGTTAGAATTTTCAAGCAAAAGTTGAATTTGAAGCTTGGTTACATACAATTCTCAGAGATCTTGGATTTTTTCCAAGGGGACACCATGACTAGGGCCATCATTTTGAATTTTATGATTTGAGTCAGAGGTTTGAATCAGGAAATTTGGATTAATGATCAGCCATCCCACTTCTTTATGAGAGGACTTACAAAAGGTAAAGTGTTGGTGAGAAATGATGAGAATTTCATATAGCTCATCATAGCTATATAAAATATACCTAAAGTGTTACATTTGGTTATATATTGTATTGCATTTAATATTTAAATTCTCATATAACTAGGATATGAATGTAATGTATCCATTATTTTTATGTAATTTATTGTTGATTATTTACCTTTATTGTGTCTTACTTGGATGAATAACATAGTTTTAAGTACAGTAACACATCCTATGGATCAGGTGATTTTGACTAGAAGAACACACCCTAAGGTTGGAGTAATTTTGAGTACAACAAAACATCCCAATGAAGGGTAATTTTGAGAAGGCAACATAGTTTTTACAACTCTTTTGGCTATAATTTAGAGGATTCAGCAAGTGAGCTCTGATGATTTAATGCTTAGAAAACACTCCAAATATGATCTAGAATTGCTTCAAATATGCCTTGGGTGTACCCTAAAGACATAAATAGGATGCTCTGAATAAGTCTAATAATGCACCAAAGATCTATATAGGGTGATTGAAAGCACTGTACTAGATGCTCTAAAGATATCTAGATGTGATTCAAAGACTAAAAAAATTATATGTAATACATGATGCTAAGATAAACTAGGAGTAATTTACTACAAAAATTTTGTTTGAAAAAAAAAAAAAAAATTATTGGATGCAAATGATAGATGGAAACCACAAAAAAAAGGAGTATCCATACATATCTTCAACCCCCTATTACTTCTCACCCCTCAAAAATGTCATGTCCCCTTTTTAATTAACATGTTCTGAGTTCATGGTTAGCCTATTATGCGACCTTCGTAGGCTAATAAGATGGATAGAAGGTCATAATGGAGCTTGGCTTGACTTTGATTCACAGGATTTCTACATTTGATTTTCATTCAGGTTATTTCGAACATATTTGGCCTGGTCTCCTACTTTTTAGGGATATTTGATATGCAGCGAAGCGCCTTTATTATGGTATGGTTATGTGCAGAATCACTCCCTGATTCACTAGCTTCGATCGGTTCGTCGATCCGACATGTATTGAGGGAGATATTAATATTTGATTGATTTAATCAAATATTAATTATTTAGCCTATTTTTAATTAGAAACCCTAATTCTAATTTAAGAAACCCTAATTAGGGCAAGCACATCTTTTTGAGGGTATAAGGGTTTCTCATGGAGGCCATTGTTCATTATGCTATTGATTATTGATATTGATTTTGAGAATTTCTTCTGTGAAGACTGAGCCTACGGTTCAAGGATTCCATTTGCATTGGAGAATGTTCCCTCTTCAGTGTGTGCAATTAAGAGGCTGTGGAATATCAGCTGATCTATTTCCAAAGTGTGAGATAGCTTCATCCAGAAGTTATCACAGAATTTCAGGTTTGAGAGATAACTTCACACAGAAGTTATCACAGATATTCCAGGTATTCTTTTATTCTTGTTTTGATTCAATAAATTATACAGCTAGAGATCTTATGTGCTAAAAACGTATATTTCAGATCAGGGGTTGAAAATAGGGAAGTTGTGCTTAATTGGCAGCCGTACAAAGTCTGTACAGGTCCGTACTGATCCGCTCAGGAACTGACCTCGGTAGACAGAGGGTTGCAGTGACCGACATCGGTCGACTAAAGACCGACGTCGGCAGAAATGACCGACAGAGACCGACGTCGACGAGATATCGACCGATGACAGCGACTGTGTGTCAACATAGAAGGGCTGAGACCTTCCAGAATTCAATTTTCACTTCCAGTTTTGATAAGCCAGGGTTTTTAAGACTGTATTTCATATTTATATGCATGTGAAAGGACTGCAATTGTAATAGTTTAGAAGGACAAGTGATACAATCTATAATTTGTTATTAAGAGACTATATTATTGTGATCATTCTAAATTTATTCAATAGAAGTTATATCTTGTTCAGAGTTTTTTGTGTTGCTATATTTCCTATTTTGGAGGGGATATTACAATGGTATCAGAGCTAAATCCTGCCAGCCTGAGGGTCTATAGATCTTATGCAGCCACAAGAGTTAGGACCACACAGGTATAACACACGCAGCCGAGCCTTACTTGAAGGTACACAGTTGTTAGATCAGAGACCAATCATCATGAGTGACAGACGTGAGGGCAGCCCACCTAAGGGCCATAGGTATGATGCTGATCAGGGCACCAGAGAATTTCAGCGTGCTATGATGACAAGCCAACAGCAGATGGCTCAGACACTATAGGCACTTATGACTATGATAGAGAGAATGAACACACCTGATGGACAGAACGGGGACCAAAGAGATGACAGGAGTGCTATGGTTAATCAGAGGCCACAACAGACTCACTCTAGAATAGCTGATAGACCTACACGTCCTACTTTTGTTCAAGAAGAACCAGAGGCACCAGTAGAGGAAGCAGGGAATAACCCATTTGCAGATGTTTACATGGCTGCAAATGATGAGTGGGACTTATTACCTCTTCATGTCCAAGAGAGGATGACCTTTGATCATTTTGTCAACCTTAGGAGAGAGCACTACAGATGGGTAAGACAGGACAGGAAGCCTAGAGTTCAATTCAGTGAGCTACAGAAGGCTACTGGTAAGCTTTCTTTGACCACTTTTGATGGCAGCGATAAGATGACAGCTCAAGCTTGGGTTCATAAGCTTGACACCTTTTTGGCATTGAGACCAATGTCAGAGATAGATGCCATCAAATACGCCACTTTGCACTTGGATGGAGTAGCACATGTTTGGTGGTACCATGGTATGGTAACACTTCAGCATAATCAGGTAACAGAGTACCAGGACTTTGTGGATAGATTGGTTGAACGGTTTGACAGGAAAGATCCTGAGGTTTACTTTCAAGATCTGACACAGTTGAGACAAACAGGTAACTTGGAGTCCTTCATTGGTGAGTTTCAGAGATTGGCAGTCATGGTGCCCAACATTTCAGAGCGTAGATTGGTAGTTCTCTTCATAAAGGGATTGTCAGAGCCATTGAGAGGTTAGATCAAAGCCTTTGATCCTCCTTCTTTACAGGTAGCTATGAAGAAGGCACGAAGTATGGAGATGGCAGCCCCATCCAATAAATCTAACTCCAGAGGTGCTCCTTCATCTAGAGACCATAAGCACTCCCACGGGGATACAGAGAGACCGGATTTTAACATAGATAAATCCAGGGTTAAAAATGATTCAAAAGCCAATCTGACAGCACCACCTTTAGATCATGAGGCACTTAATGATTTACGTAGGAAGAAGCTTTGCTTCTACTGCAAAGGACCATATGATATCCATCACGATTGTCCTTTGAGGCCTAAGGGCAAGGCGAATCGTATGATGTGGGTATACTATGAGGATTCCGATTCTGAGGATTCCGAGTAGCAGAACAGTTCTGAGGGGGTAGAGGCAGAGGCTTCAGGGCCTAATGCAAAAGTAGAGTTAGAGCTTCACATTCAGGAGGCACGCATATCCAGTATTCAGTCAGATGAGTCATTTAGACTCTGTGGAGTTTTGGCAGGGCAGAAGGTTATCAACCTTCTTGATACAGGAGCCACACATAATTTCATAGATTTTAGATTTGTGGAGAAGCGTGGGCTCACTACCGTAGACTTTGAGGGCATCAGTGTTAAGGTAGCTGATGGTCACACTCTTAAGTGTGAGCGTATGATTAGAGACCTCCCATTGCGCTTGAACAATTATGAGTTCAAGGCTGATTATTATGTGGTAAACATGGGGGATATTGACTTAGTCTTGGGTATGAAGTGGCTTCATTCATTTGAAGAAGTTACTCTTCGTCTCAAGGACATGGAGGTTCTCTTTGATGTTGATGGGAAGACACACATTCTTAAGGCAATACGGGGCAACAGCTTCAGATATATGTTTTTTCATCGGATGGAGGTACCTATACCACATGACATGATAGAGAGCGATGACGAGTTCACATTGGCACCAACACAGGAGAGATATGAGGATGAGCTTGGTCTTGAGGTGACTTTAGTTTAGGAGTTGTCACATGTGGTGAGGACTCAACTTTCTGTTACAGCCGGGTCATAGGGTGATGATGATATGACTATTTCTAGTCTTCACTATCCAGTTTCAGATATTATTCAGGTAAGGAGTTTGCTTGCTGATTTTCATTTATGGATTGGATGTTGGAGTGCTTATCTTAGTACTAGAGATGATGTGACACCATTACATGAGAGTTGGGATGGACACGGCATGGGGGTCGTGTTAATTGACAGTAGTGGAGATCAAAACTATATTTGGGATCCAGGTGGATTGATTGATTTGTCATTCAGTAATTGCTTGAGGGCAAGCAATTTCAGGAGGGGTGGATTGTCATGTCCCCTTTTTAATTGACATGTTCTGAGTTCATGGTTAGCCTATTATGTGACCTTCGTAGGCTAATAGGATGGATAGAGGGTCATAATGGAGCTTGGCTTGACTTTGATTCACAAGATTTCTACATTTGATTTTCATTCAGGTTATTTCGGACATATTTGGCCTGGGCTCCTACTTTTTAGGGATATTTGATATGTAGCGGAGTGCCTTTATTATGGTATGGTTATGTGCAGAATCACTCCTTGATTCACTAGCTTCGATCGGTTCGTCAATCCGACATGTATTAAGGGAGATATTAATATTTGATTGATTTAATCAAATATTAATTATTTAGCCTATTTTTAATTAGAAACCCTAATTCTAATTTAAGAAACCCTAATTAGGGCAAGCACATCTTTTTGAGGGTATAAGGGTTTCTCATGGAGGCCATTGTTCATTATGCTATTGATTATTGATATTGATTTTGAGAATTTCTTCTGTGAAGACTGAGCCTACGGTTCAAGGATTCCATTTGCATTGGAGAACATTCCCTCTTCAGTGTGTGCAATTAAGAGGCTGTGGAATATTAGCTGATCTATTTCCAAAGTGTGAGATAGCTTCATCCAGAAGTTATCACAGAATTTCAGGTTTGAGAGATAACTTCACACAGAAGTTATCACAGATATTCCAGGTATTCTTTTATTCTTGTTTTGATTCAATAAATTATACAGCTAGAGATCTTCTGTGCTAGAAACGTATATTTCAGATCAGGGGTTGAAAATAGGGAAGTTGTGCTTAATTGGCGGCCGTACAAAGTCTGTACAGGTCCATACTGATCCGCTCAGGAACTGACCTCGGCAGACAGAGGGTTGCAGTGACTGACATCGGTCGACTAAAGACCGACGTCGGCAGAAATGACCGACAGAGACCGATGTCGACGAGATATCGACCGATGACGGCGACTGTGTGTCAACACAGAAGGGCCGAGACCTTCCAGAATTCAATTTTCACTTCCAGTTTTGATAAGCCAGGGTTTTTAAGACTGTATTTCATATTTATATGCATGTGAAAGGACTGCAATTGTAATAGTTTAGAAGGACAAGTGATACAATCTATAATTTGTTATTAAGAGACTATATTATTGTGATCATTCTGAATTTATTCAACAGAAGTTATATCTTGTTCAGAGTTTTTTGTGTTGCTATATTTCCTGTTTTGGAGGGGATATTACAAAAAACTTCTCCTTAGATAATAGTTGCAGATATTTTATAAGAAATTTTTTAATATAAAATGATGCATGGGACCCCTCTACCCAAGAATATCGATGCACGAGGTAAAATTTCACAACCCCAAATAATAATTCTAGGTGTTATTCAATCATTCATTTATTAGATTTTATGATGTGGCATGAGGGAAATTTTTTCCACCCCAAAAAGTGACTTTTCAACTCAGTCTAAAACAAAAAAAAATCAACTCAAATAATAATAACTTGGAACATGCCAAAAAATGAATTTTTAACTCAGTCTAAAATAGAAATAATTTGCGGTAATGAATGATGTGATAGATAGAGACAATGGAACCATTAAAACCCTCTCACATCATGACACTTTTTTACTATGATTATTTTCTTATAGTTAATAAAAAAATGTTTGGTTTCCCCTCACATTCACCATTTGGGTCCCTATTGAATAAAATTAATCACTAAACAAATATAATCTATACCATTTCATTATCTTATCCATTTCATAACAAAAATCTAGGTCTATTAAATCTCAGTGATTTCATAACTTAAAGAAGTAAATAATGAATAAAAGGTTCATGTCAAGCCAAATAAGTCACACATTTTAGATACGGTAAAATAATATATTACATAGATTAAATACTTGAAAAGAACCACCTATAGAAATTATAGTAAAAAATGGGGTAAAAGCTTCCACCACTAATGCCTCACCTGCAAAAATGATAGTGAAAAATGGGGTCAATGCTTCCACCACTAACGCCACAGTTAACCTAACAGTCAATAAAAGAATGATTTTTTGGCCTTCAAAAGGGAGAGAGAAAATAATGGAAAGAGAAAGAGATAAAATTAACCCTAATTTTGAAGCACGTGAGAAAATTATTTTAAAAAAATATTTAAACATATTAAAAATTTAAATAATTATGTATATTATTTAATTAAAAAATTTAATGATTTAAACATAAATAAAAATAAATAATAAAATCAAATAGTTTTTTAATATAAAAATATTTACAAATTTTTATTTTTTATTATAATTATTCTAATTAAAAAAGTTTATTCATATTTTTTCATTAAATTACATGATTAAATTGTGTAATAGGGATTTGACTCCTTAATTTTTATCCCTCATAGAATACCTTTGAGATAATTTAATCTATAAATTCAAATACTTGTGAGATCGAGTCGGCTTTATTGAATTAATAAACTATTAATATTTGGAGATGAATTCAACCCCAAAATGTTAATTAAAATAAATAATGCAAAATCATACCTAGTAACTCAAAACCTAGACTTAGGAAAGGATTTTGTGAGGTTATCTAAATTATGGTTATGTGAGGGCATAATTAGTTTACACCATACCAATCTATAAACATTAACTTTTCATTCATGACAACAATCTATGTGATATCTCAATACAGAGTAGGGTTAAACATTTTGGCCAACAACACATTGAGTACTTCAAATTTGAAGCCCAATATTGGGTTCGAAACCAAGGGAGTTGCAATTTTGACATAGATATTGTGATAATGATTTAGAAATAATATGATCTTTCATAATAAGTGGAGTTTCATCCACATTTTTTAAATATGTAACATAAACAAATTGTCTTAAATAAGGATTTGACTCCTTAATTTTTAACACCACCCTTAGGCATTATACTTTTGAGATAATTTAATTTAGCAATTCAAATACATCTGAGGGTGAGTCACCTTTATTGAACTTATAAAATAATATTTGGAGAGGAATTTGACCCCATAATGTTAATTAAAATAAGTGACACAATATCATACATAGTAACTCAAAGACCTCTTGGGAAAGGATTTTGTGTGCTTATCTAAATTATGGTTATGTTAGGGCATATTAAGTAATCTACCTTAGAACACTTATTATATATAGTATTTCTATATATAGACTTTGAATCCACTTATAGATATCTAAATGTATATTTTTATAATTTAGAGAATTTTATTCCAATAAAATAGCACCAGACTCATTGTAACAAATTACACTTGATGGGTCTCCTACCATGGGTTTTTGGATCACATCCAGGGGGTCATCAAATTCAATAAGAAAATGTTCAATAATCCATGACAAGACCATAGTACAATGAAAATTATATAAGTTCAAATATGGAAATAGAAGTAAAATTATCGTCATGGAACTTTGGAACCAATGGTAATGATTTAGAAATAATTATTAAGCTCTTGCATAATAAGTGGAGTTTCAACCACATGTTTGAAAGATGTAACATTATTAATTATTAGGATAAACAAGTGGTGATTTTATAATGGTAGGCATACACATTGGAATAGATGGTGTCTTTTAAACAATATGTCCACTTCAAATTTTTATTGTATTTTTAAACCCAAAATTCTTCTTAGTCACTTCTAATTTTTTTAATGGCATTGTAACAAAAGAAATTGCTCTATTACAATCACCAATACAAATTCTAATCACCCAAAACAATAATCCTTATCCAGTGAATACAAATGCCCCTTGATCAAAATGAATGAAGTTGCAATTTTGATGTAGAGATTGTGCTAGTGATTTAAAAAAAAATAGGCTCTTGCATAATAAGTGGAGTTTCATCCACATTTTTTTAACTTGATGTAACATAATCATATTTTCTAAATTTAGGGGTTTGACTCATTAACATTTACCCCCCCGCCCAGAATTATACCTTTGAGATAATTTAATTCACCAATTCAAATACCTGTGAGGGTGAGTCACCCATCTTGAACATACAAACTAATATTTGGAGACAAATTCAAACCCAAAATGGCAATTAAAATAAGTAACACAAAATCATACCTAGTAACTCAAAGACCTCTTAGGAAAGGATTTTATGTGCTTATATAAATTACACTTGATGGGTCTCCTACTATGGGTTTTTGGATCACATTTAGGGGATCATCAAAATTAGAAAATGTTCAATAATCCATGACAAGACCATAGTACAATGAAAATTATAGAATTTCAAATATGGAAATAGAAGTAAAATTATCCTCATGGAAATTTGGAATAGATGGTAATGATTTAGAAATAAATTTTAGGCTCTTGCATAATAAGTGGAGTTTCATCCACAATATTTGAAGATGTAATATTATTAATTATTAGGAGAAACAAATGGTGGTGGTATAATGGTAGGCATACACACTGGAATAGATGGTGTCTTTTGAACCTATATATCCACTTCAATTATTTATCATATTTATAAACCCAAAATTCTTCTTGGTCACTTCTAATTTTTTTAACGCCATTGTAACAAAATAAATTTCTCTATTACAATCACCAAGACAAAACCTAATCACCCACAACTATGCTCCTTATCCAGCGAATATAGATGCCCCCTGATAAAAAAACAAGGGAGTTACAATTTTGATGTAGAGATTGTGCTAATGATTTAGTAAAAAATAAGCTCTTGCATAATAAATGGAGTTTCATCCACATTTTTTGAAGATGTAACATAATCAAATTATCTAAATTTTATGATTTTAATACATAATATTTAGCCCCCCTCGAGAACTATACCTATGAGATAATTTAATTCACCAATTCAAATACCTATGAGGGTGAGTCACCTTTCTTGAACTTACAAACTAATATTTAGAGATGAATTCAACCCCAAAATGGTAATTAAAATAAGTGACACAAAATCATACCTAGTAACTCAAAGACCTCTTGGAAATGATTTTATGTGTTTATCTAAATTACACTTGATGGGTCTCCTACCATGGGTTTTTGGATCACATCTATGGGATCAAAAGAATTAGAAAATGTTCAATAATCCACTACAAGACCATATTACAATGAAAATTATAGAAGTTCAAATGTGGAAATAGAAGTAAAATTATCATCATGAAACTTTGGAACCAATGGTAATGGTTTAAAAATAATTTTTAGGATCTTGCATAATAAGTGGAGTTTCATCCACATTTTTTAAAGATGTAACATTATTAATTATTAAGAGAAACAAGTGGTGGTGGTATAATGGTAGGCATACACATTGGAATAGATGGTGTCTTTTGAACATATATGTCCACTTCAAATTTTTATCATATTTCTAAACCCAAAATTCTTCTTGGTCGCTTCTAATTTTGTTAATGCCATTGTAACAAAAGCAATTTATCCATTGCAATAACCAAGATAAAACCTGATCACCAACAACTATGCTCCTTATCTATCAAATATAGATGCCCCCTGATTAAAGCCAATAGAGTTGCAATTTTGATGTAGAGATTGTGCTAATGATTTAGAAAAAATAAGCCCTTGCATAATAAGTGGAGTTTCATCCACATTTTTTGAATATTTAACATAATAAAATTCTCGAAATTTAAGGATTTGACTTATTAATATTTAGCCACCCCCCAAAATTATACTTTTGAGATAATTTAATTCACCAATTCAAATACCTGTGAGGGTGAGTCACCTTTCTTTAACTTACAAAATATTATTTGGAGATGAATTCAACCCCAAAATGGTAATTAAAATAGGTGATAAAAATCATACCTAGTAACTCAAAGACATCTTGGGAAAGGAATTTGTGTGCTTATCTAAATTATGCTTAATGGGTTTCTTACTATGGGTTTTTTGATGGGATCATAAGAATTAGAAAATGTTCAATAATATTCTATAAGACCATAGTACAATGAAAATTATAGAAGTTTAAATATGGACATATAAGTAAAATTATCATCATAGAACTTTATAACTAATGGTAATGATTTAGAAATAATTATTAGGCTCTTGCATAATAAGTGGAGTTTCATCCACATTTTTTGAATATGTAGCATTATTAATTATTAGAATAAATAAGTGGTGGTGGTATAATGGTAGGCATACACATGGGAATAGATGGTGTCTTTTAAAAATATATGTTCACTTCAAATTTTTATCATATTTCTAAACCCAAAATTCTTCTTGGTCACTTCTAATTTTTTTAATGCCATTGTAATAAAAGAAATTTCTCCATTGCAATCACCAATATAAAAATTGATCACCCATAATTGTGATCCTTATCCAGTGAATACAAATGCACCCTGATCAAAACCAAGGGAGTTGTAATTTTGACATAGGGATTGTGCTAATGATTTAGAAAGAATAGGCTCTTGAATAATAAGTGGAGTTTCATCCATATTTTTTGAATATGTAACATAAACAAATTATATAAATTTAAGGATTTGACTCCTTAATATTTATCCTCCCACCGTAGAATTATAATTTTGAGATAATTTAATTCACCAATTCAAATACTTGTGAGAGCGAGTCGCCTTTATTGAAATTATAAACTAATATTTGGAAATAAATTCAATCCCAAAATGGTAATTAAAATAAGTGACACAAAATCATACCTAGTAACTAAAATGCCTTTTGGGAAAGGATTTTATGTACTTATCTAAATTACACTTGATGGGTCTCCTAGAATGGGTTTTTGGATCACATCTAAGGGATCATCGAAATTAGAAAATGTTCAATAATCCTCTACAAGACCATATTACAATGAAAATTATAGAAGTTCAAATATGGAAATGGGAGTAAAATTATCATCATTGAACTTTGGAACTGATGGTAATGATTTAGAAATAATTATTAGGCTCTTGCATAATAAGTGGAGTTTCATCAACATTTTTTGAAGATGTAACATTATTAATTATTAGGAAAAATAAGTGGTTGTGGTATAATGGTAGACATACACATTGGAATAGATGGTGTCTTTCGAACATATATGTCCATTTCAAATTTTTATCATATTTATAAACCTAAAATTCTTCTTGGTCACTTCTAATATTTTTAACGCCATTGTAATAAAATAAATTTCTCCATTGCAATCACCAAGACAAGTCTTGATCACCCATAACTATGTTCCTTATCTAGTGAATACATATTCCCCCTAATTGAAATCAAGGGAGTTATAATTTTGACGTAGATATTATGATAATGATTTATAAAAAATAGGCTCTTGCATAGTAAATGGAGTTTCATCCACATTTTTTGAAGATGTAACATAAGAAAATTATCTAAATTTAAGGATTTAACTCCTTAATATTTAGCCACCCCTCATAATTATAATTTTGAGATAATTTAATTCACCAATTCAAATACATGTGAGGGTGAGTCACCTTTGTTGAACTTAAAAACTAATATTTGGAGATGAATTCAACCCCAAAATGGTAATTAAAATAAGTGACAAAATCATACCTTGTAACTCAAAGACCTCTTGAGAAAGAATTTTGTCTGCTTATCTAAATTAATATGGTTATGTGAGGGCATATTAAGGAGTCTACCTCAGAACACTTACTATTTATAGTATTTCTATATATAGACTTTAAATCCACTTATAGATATCTAAATATAGATTTGTATAATTTAGGAAATTTCACTCCAATAAAATAGCAATGAATTCATCACAATAAATTACACTTTATGGATCTCCTACCATGGGTTTTTGGATCACATTTAGGGGATCATTAGAATTAGAAAATTTTCAATAATCCGCTACAAGACCATAGTTTAATTAAAATTTTAGAAGTTCCAATATTGAAATAGAAGTAAAATTATCATCATGGAATGTTAGAACCACTGGTAATGATTTTAAAATAATTATTAATAGGCTCTTCTGAATGCATAACAAGTGGAGCTTCATCCACATTTTTTAAAGATGTAACATTATTAATTATTAAGAGAAATAAGTGGTGGTGGCATGATAGTAGGCATACACATTAGAATAGATGGTGTCTTTTGAACATATATGTCCACTTAAATTTTTTATCATATTTATAAACCCAAAATTTTTCTTGGTCACTTCTAATTTTTTTAGCGCCATTGTAAAAAAAGTAATTTATCCATTGTATTCACCAAGATAAAACCTGATCAAAACCAAAGGAGTTGAAATTTTGATGTAGTTATTATTCTAGGAGGCTATTTATTTACATGAAGAATGCAAGCCATCATAGATTAAGGCATTGCATGGTGATTCAAATCTTGATAAGTTTGTGCCCATAATTATTTTTAAGATGAACATATTTTGACATCAATGTCATGGGTTTGAAGTAACTAGTAGGTTTGATTATTGATTTATAATATTTTTCTTCACATAACCCCTCTTACCATATACTGAGGTGGTATGAAACTTAAAGAGGCATGAGGGAAGCCTCAAGGCTCCCTCGTTCCATGGGATGTCATCAATCTAGCCAATAATACCCTTCATACTTCATTAATGTCAATCTGCCATCTGAATCCCTTCATATATTTTAATATAAATTAATATTATTATATCATAAAATATATATGTTAATATAGAATATAAATCAATATTATATGCACAACAAATCTAATGAAAATCATGTGCGCAATAGATTACGTCGAAGAGAAAATCTATTGAACATTAATAAGGAATGGGCATTAAATTAAAATAATCATGTATTCTTGAAGGTTAAATCATGTATCCATGCTTCATTATCAATTGGATATGTTGTGAAGTGATTTGAAAATAATAATTTATAGGGACAAATCACATCAATGTATTAAAATCAACAATCACAAAAACTTGATTTATTAAGATTATAGAAATTATAATATATCTATATATTATTATTAATGGTACAAAAATAAATTTAAATTTTTAAAAAAATTAAATGAATTTTTATGCCATATAATGCCACGTAACATCAAAAAATGGGTAAATGCAATCACAGGTATGGATTTAAAACTCTATGACACTTCACCATGTTTGCAATAGATGAGGTAGATTACTTCAAAGAGAAAATATATCAAACATTATTATGTCTGGGAGGAATTAAATTAAAATTTTAAATCACATATCACCATTGAATTTATCACAAGAATTAAATTTCATGTTGCAGATGACACTTGGTATTTAGGACAGTTGGTAGTAAAGCATGCGAATTATTAATTTTTAGTAGCCCTTCGAAATTGGTTATATAAAATCTATGATCTATTAGATACATACAAATTATTCAAAGAAATCAAGTCTATTATACTTTTACATAAAATGACCATCAAATTTTAGTTAATGGTCAGGCCTTTTGATCTCCAATTTAAATTAGTGATACATAATTCTTTTGTTTAAAGTATTCAAATTAAGTTAAAGCACAAATGAATATATATCCCAATGAGTTTATTTCTCCACTCCAATCCTTTGGTTTATTTATCGAGTTTATAAGACCATAATGATAATTTGATCACTAACTTCAATTTTGAAGTCTAACTGTGAGATGTGTTTATTGGTTTTTTCTGACTATATGTGTTGTAAAGGGAGTTGGAGATGTGCTCATCAGTTCCCATGGATAAGACTATTTGGCAATTTTTGACTCATGTATACCTTGTCATTGTTCATGTTTTTTTGTAATGCGTAGTTACTAAGATTCATGGATTTGATGCACCTATTTACAAAAGTATGAATATAAACAAATGATAACCAACCATTATCATAGACTAGGAGTAGTGACAGTTAGCATTTTTCATTTTGCAACCTTAGCAGGTGCATCTACGGATGTGATTAGATGCTTTGTATGTGCCCTTGTAGCCTTATATATTCTATTATCCATCTATAAGGATGTGAATCATGTTTTGTGTTATTTTGAATGGAAAATTATCTCTGTCTACTAATTTTTTTATGCTTCTATAGTTTTGGTCCTTGCTTACATAATAGACTGTAGTTTATGCTTTATGCTCCTTTATGGTCTATGATGATTCAAGATCTAATATATTTTAAGAAATAAAAAAGCTTTTGATAGGATAGGTTAGGTGCATATATAGTTATAGTGGTGTTTCTAATTGGATTTGATGTAAACCAATTAGGGTGTTCTATGCTCTAATAATGCATTAGAATAGATGGTGTCTTCAAAACATATATGTCCACTTCAATTTTGAAGTAGAGATTACATGCTAAGAGTCTCTCTCTTTACACATAGAATGCAAGCCATCATAGAATAAATCATTACATGGTGATTCAAATCCAATTGGTCTACACCAACAATTATCTTTAAAGATGACCTTAATTAATGTTTCAACATTATCAAGGGTTTGGAATTACTAGGTTTAATTATCAATTATAATTTTACCCGTCTCACCAAATTATACATATATGCATACATTATATGTCATGATATATGTGTGTGCATGTGTGAAGAGTTGTGCACATGGACAAGGGTGAGCGTGTAGTGAAGAAAAATACATTTTGTAAATTTGTATATGTCTCTACCTTTTTGATCCCCTCCTATGCACATGAGAAAAATAAACCAAGCCAAATTCTACACATTTCCTAGTTAAGTTGAAAGCATAAAAATTGATTTGATGTTTTTAAAATATATGTGGTCCAATGGATGCTTATGGTTGTCCTAAGTATTACCAAAGTGTTTTGGGATGCAGAGTATAGTCAAGCCTAGGTCCCCCTTAAGCATGCTTTAGGAAGTATTTTTATAGCTTGTGTGTATGGTATGAATGTCTATGTGTGTGCACACATGCACACATGTGTGCGCGCATTTTCACATGCACGCGCGCACGCGCGCGTGTGTGTGTGTGTGTGCGTGCGTGTGCGTATGTGTACATGTGTGTGTGAGTGTGTGTAAACATGCATGTGCGCACACACGTGCTCACATGTGTGTGTGTGTGTGTGTGTGTGTGTGTGTGTGTGTGTGTGTGTGTGTGTGCGTGTGTGTGTGTGTGTGTGTGTGTATTAAATTGAGTAATATTATATATAAATTATATATTTTATTTTAAATATACTAGACGAAAGGTCCCAATAGTTTTGCATGTTCCAATTCCCAAACAAAGCTTTTTTTAACATGTCCTCCATCGATGGATCATATTGGTGTGTATAAATATTAAAGTGCACTAGAAGCTGAACATGTAGTATCTAATACTTGTTCAACATTTACTCTATTAAATTAAAATTAACCAATAACATCTTGACAAGTAAGACTCAAGTATTGATATTTTTATACATAGCTATTGGTACTCCAAAGGTTAAGTTTTGGTCATAGGTTTAAAAAATGCATTTTATGACCTTTCATGATAAAATTGGTTATATCATATTAAAAATTTGTAAAGTGTGTTAGACCTTGAAATTTTAGTTATAAGTAGTTAATATGACATATTAAAAATTTCAAAATCTAATGCAATGTTATGGCACCTTAATTCAATGTCCAAAGTTAGGGTGTATAGCTACTAGAACCTTTCTTCTATATGGAAATATATAATATATAATTATAATTTGATTTATAAACTATATTAACATATATATTATATAATAATAAAATATATTATATTACATTATATAATATATTTTTATTATATATTTTAAATAAATATTATATATTTTAAAATAATATATATAAATATCATTTTAATATATTAAATATATCACTCGCCTTCAATTCAACTTGATTACTCGAGGTGCATTTTTGTTCAAAAATAGGTGGGAGTCCCCAACAAATTTTAAATTCAAATTTACTTTGAAAAATAATGTCCATATAATTTTCATACATTTTTAAGAGGAACAAAAAATTTCGAACATGTTGACCACTGATATATTCCTATTTCTACATATTCTTATTTTTTTCTGAACATACACTATAGAATGTTGATAGATTAGAACAAAGAAGGTTATAGAGTGTCCAAAGCATTGACCATATTTGTTACTGTCATTTCTATAGATCCTTATTGTTAGGTATTTAATCTTAATAGTGTTCAATATATTTTATTACTCCATCTAAAATATACATAAATCCTTATTTTTAGGTATTTAATCTTAATAATGTTCAATATATTTTTTTACTCTATCTAAAATGTGTAATTTATCTCTATTTACTTGTCCCTTTTATTCATTGTTTAAGACCTTAATATGTTATGAAATCACTAAAATTTAGATAGTCTACTTGGATTACTGTAATATTTTTTCCCTGCTGGAGCACTCCCAGCTGTGATGTCAGTGAGCCTTCTACTAAAGGAGCATGCACATGTCTATTGTTCAGGCAAACAAGGTTTTCAAATTCTAACACTAAAATTTTATAAAATAATACAATAAATATTATTCTAAATTCTCTACCTATATATACTTTAATCAAATTTTAATAAAAAATAGTATAAATTTTAAGAATGTGTGTCAAGCTCAAGGAGGCCTTGGGTTGGCTTAGGTAGCATTAAAAGCTTGTTTTAAAAGGAAAAGAGCTCAAAGGAGTCAAGTGGGTGTATACGAAAAAAATGGGTAGACTCCACCAATTTTAATTCAATATCGGTAAACTTCTAGTTTGGTTTAAATTCTATGGAAAATAGTCACACAATAATAATTTACACCTTTTTTGATCATCTTCATCATCTAGTGAAAACTAACTAATTGTATATATTTAGCCAATAAACCATGTAGTTCAAATTTCCTTCCTTCAAGACATGCAACCTAGAATTCAAAGAAACCATAAAAATTCAAACCATAAAAATATATACTAAGAAAAAACTATTTAACAATTGACATATCAAATGTGGACAATCTTTGTAGAATTCCTTGGTTATATTAATTGCTTTAAGCGTACAAAATTTGCTCAAAATTATCTCTATTTTACAAATGGTAATACATGCCTTTATAGAAAGTTAAGATAATATACCAATCAATTACAATGTACAAGTATAAAAAATATGAGGACAATTGTCCTTACAAGTTATAGAATACACCTATTCTTCACATTTAGACTGACCTAGGGGCAATATGCTAATAGACTAGCATATGTCCTATAAAAGAATATTCCTATTCTAGATATTAAAATGTTATTTACAAAAAGGAATATTAGCCACTAGGTGGGCCCTATTGATGCTTCTAAATGAACCATAGGTTCTCTTAATGTTCAAAGAACACTTCTCATTTTAGAATTTGATAAATTCAGGGCATGAGTAGTAGGTTTTAGCAATATAGTTGCATGTGCTGAAATACTAGTAGGGCAAGATGAACTATTCCACAATATTTGTAGGATTTTATGGTTGGGAGCCACCTTAGTTTGTTACTTTGTGAGCTCGTGCTGACACTTGGTGAATTACCCCAGATGTAAACTACAAACCATATTAACCAGTTATGGATGATGTATTTAAGCTAAGATGAATTATTTAAAGAAAAATCAAAAGGAAGGGTAAAACAGGAAAGAAACAAGTGATTATTAGTCTTAATGATGAACATTATGAAAAAATTTCAAGAAAACTTAGCATATATTTAACCATTATGTAATGTAAATTAGCTTATGCTCACATTTCATTACACACTAGGCAAAATTTTAAAGATGAGATTAAGATACAAGTAAGAACTAAATCCTCTTTAATATTTAGCTATCACATCTAAATAGGTAATGCACATCCTTGATGCAAAGTAAATAAAATGAAGTAAATTCGAGATCCTTTCAACTAACCTAGCATATCACAAGTTATCAACCCCAAAATTAATGATAAAACATAGTATTTGAAGAAACTATTCATATTCAAGACCTTGACAAGCAAGTGAGAGACTATCTTAGTAATCAACATGTCAAAGTAGACAATCCTTATAGAATTATTTGATTGTATTAATTTCTTCAAGTGTACAAAAATGGATTGAAATCCCCCCTTTTAAAAAATGGTAATACATGCCTTTATACAAGAGCTAGGCAGTATACCGATCGGTTACAAAATATAGGTGTACAAAGATAAAGATAAATGTCTTTATAAGTTTTGGAATACACATTATTTTCATAATTATGATGACCTAGAGGAAACCATGATAAAAAAATAATATGTTACTTTACTATAGAATATTCTATTACAATATGTTACAAAATTTCCTTTAGAATAGAATATTGCTTTAACTTACTAGAGGGGCCCCTGTTTGTTGTTGGAGGATGCTCATAGCATTTTCATGTTGTTCATCAACTATTTATAGGTCCAAAATAAGCTTCATTATGCACTCATCTTGGTCTGTTAGATCATTGAAATCCATGTTATTTGTGTCTAAGTCCTCCTTCATTCTCCTAGCTTTATTGATCCTCTCACCTGTATTGAATATCATATTCAATATTTTGTTATTATCCTACCTAGATTGATCTTTACTTTTCCCTTAGATCTCTTGAGTCACTAGAGTGGTTATATCCTTGAACTCCTCATTACTAATGATAGCAAGGCTAGTGGGTTATGTAGAATTGGAAAGCATGGTCCTAAGAAGTTTTTGAATTCTATCGATGAGCTTCTTGACATATTTTAGGAGCTCCTCCACCTTAGTGTGCTAGTTGCTCAAGCTTTGAACCTTATCAATAAAAATCCCCATGATTGTCCCTAATTGTCCATACTTATGGTTCTAAAGTTTGGGATTTGATTTTTCACCTAAATTTTGAGTAGCTAAGAAATATTTTCCTCTACAGCCTATCATTAGGTGACTAGGTCTTTGACTAATGAACTCTATTACTCTAATGCACTCTACCTCAGTTTCATTGACTTTAATTCTTTGAACGTTTCATAAAATGATTCATTAAGCATCTTGACCATGGCCTCTAGGATTGATAGAATAGTCTGTATTTGTAAATTTTCCCTTTCCCTCTCTAAATTATGGATCCTTTGTTTTAAAACCTAGACTCCAACCCTAGCCCGTAGTGATTGTTCTTATATTAAGTTTTCTACATCCTCCTCATGTATGTTAGCACCAAAATGTTGTTGTCTTGCAACAAGGGTCAACCCTAAAAAAGGTTCCACCTTTTGAAAGGTGAATTCTTATATCCCAACCATGGCTATCTTGGTTATAATCTTCTTTGATCCTATTATCTTAGCATTGAAGTTCACTATTGTAATAGACTCCTTGAATTTGAGAGTCTCTAGGATCTCTATACCTATATTATTTTATGCTCCTAGAGAATCCATCCTTTTAGTCTCTAGGCCTTGGGTGACTATAATTCTTCTCTCCTCATATTCCTTTATAATGTCATTCATCCAAGGTTTCATATCTTCATGAATTTAAGGGTTAGAAGCTCTTTTTAAGGCCCAAGAGTGAGAAAGATATGGAATCTTTTGTAATTTCCCATAGATGAACCAGTCAAGAATGACTAGTCCATGGATTGGAAATTCACCACTAAAGAGATTGACTTCACTAGTGGGATGTATGAAGTTCAACCTAGGCATCTTTCTTGGTTGCATAGAGACCAATGCTAATTCTGCCTTTCTCTTCTCTTGTGGTGCCACAAGGGCAAGCTCCTTTCCTGTATCCTCAAAGGGTTCCTCCTCCTTATCTGAACCATAAGCTCCTTGAGGGCACCCTCAAGTGTTTATTGAGGCCCTAAGGTAATCATGTTAATGTACTAAACTAGGGAAGTTGGCCTTTGTGGGAGTGTTGAAGGTGGTGTCCCCTCTCCATATCTCTCTACCAACTCTACTTCTCCAACCTTCTCCTTTCCTTTATCCTGTTCCTCCTAAAATTGCATTGCACCTTGTGTTGGGGTTGTGGCTTAGATTGATTTTATAGAGGTTACTCATGAGATATTATAGACGGACTAGGTAATAGATGATATTATAATGGATGTATCTACCATATTTTCCTATATGGCTTATTATCTCTCATCAATCAATGTTCTAGTTTGATATTATGGTCCTAGATCTTGGCTAACACTTCCTCAAAGTTCTTGGATTTGATGTAGATGGTATCATGAACCATAAGCTAATACACATAGTAAATATTTGGGAGCTTCTTGTCTTTTAAATGATTAGTCACTTTATTCTTAGGATCCCACATTTGGACTTCATCGAGTTGGAAACCAAATAAATCTCTATGCATGGACATGATTTCCACTTGTTTTCATTCTTTGATTAATGTTTTCCCAAAAATTCAATGGGAAGGGGTGGAGTAGACCCTTCTTATTTTCCTTGCATATTTTTTCAATTCTACAGATGATTTGAGAGGAAATATATTATTCTACAAGATTATTTGGGGCATGCATTGTCAACCCACAAGGTTGGGACATGATCCCCTCTATCCTTATAATTGTGCAATCAAGATAGTACCATACATCCCTAAACATATAATCATACCTCTTGATGAGGGGGTGGACCCTAGGCATGAGAACACCTATAATATATTTTACTAAATATGGATAAACATAGTCACAAATGAACTACATATGATTCTTATACTTGAAGATGTGTAGCTTGGAATAGTAGTGTGAGATGGTTGTCCTAACTTCTATGGACCATTTCCTAATACCAAGGAAGGTAGTTGAAGTAAAACATACATAAAATAGGTATGAAATCATGAATAAATGTTTAGAGGAGTTCCTCTTAATGGCATTTAATTGCTTGGCCAAGAAAATGTTAATTATATCTCCAATTAGAGGGGTAAGCTTCTATTCAACCATGAAGTGTATATAGGGGAACCAATTTTTGTTTATATAGGTGGTTGAAGAGGCTCTAGAGGCTTGATTCAATAGGGTCATTATTATCCTAATTCCCTCTTTTAATTTTACCATATGGATTTTACCATCAAGGGTTCTAAAGACATGGGGTCCTTGGATGAGCTAGGGTCTTAGGATAAAGTCCAAGTCATGGTTACCGATCCATTCCTTGATTTTTGAAAGGTCCAAATGGGTAAGAGGGAGTTTATAATACTTTTAAAATTCAACAATGGAAATATAGGAAATCCCTTTTTAAAATGCTTCCCTAATGATCCACTCATTGTCAATCCTAAAATCAACAAAAATTGGGGCAAGGACATTGACATAGTATAATACCTCTGGTTTAGCTATGACATGATGGAGGCTAGTCATATAGACTAAAACTAAATCAAAGTACCTCCTACTAATGGTGGAGATCCTATGTTCCTCCTTGGAGATGGGCTATAACTCATGTATCATGAAGAAGAGTTCTGACCAATTCCTAATGCCTTGGATGTTCAATGCCACTAGGTCTAATTCAGTATCTTTGAAGATCCAACCTTAACTATCCATAGACAAATAGATCTTGATATATTCTTTCAACTATTGTCTACTTGCCACCATGATTTATGTCTAGTTTGAACTAACTTGATTATTGATGACCTTTGTGAAAGATCTTTCATGATTAAGAACATAATTGAGCTCTTCTTGGATCAAATTATAATGAAATGAATTTGATCAAATCACTTTTATGTAGGGTTTAGGGTTTTGAGATTTAATGGTAGACAATATCTAGGTTTCAACTTAATATGTGCCTTGGATTTGATTTGGACCTTTACCTTTATACTTTTGCATTTTTAATCCCATAAGATCTTGTATTTTATCTTTTTTTACTTGAATGGTGCCTATGTGGCATTGGTCTAGACCCTCATGGTGTATTTCATAAATTCCTTTGAGCACTAGCTATTGTTTTATAAAATACCTTATTTGATTTTGCACCATCAGATCAAAATCTTAGATTAGTGTGAGTCATTGATTGTAATTTGGGTTTTGCCTATGATTGGCTCTTTCTATTCTAAGACCCATGGTTGTGACACTTGGCATTTTTACATGCCTCCCCATGCTCCATATCTTACATCATTCATCAATTGAAAATTCATGGGTACCTTTGCATCATTGGATCATCCTTCAATGATAAAACATGAACCTTCAGATCATTTGTTAGTTCCCCTTTGAATAGGATTTCAGCACATATCGATCCCATGGGGTCTTAAGGATATATTGAAAATTATTTAGGGAATTTGTACTATTATATCATCCTCTAATTAATAAGTGTGTGTTATTGATATATAGAGATACCCTAACTTTAAGTTAGTATCTTCATGATTGAATAGTTTTATGAGTGTCAATTTTAAGCTCATTAAATATTCATGACAAAATGTGAGGGTGCCACTTGGCACTTCCATAGGGATTTTGAGGGTCTTGAACTTAATTCACTCCATTGGATCAAATCCTATGATGAATCAAGGGATGTAATATTGTTAACCATGAGCTTTCTCATGATTAGCTATTTCTGTTAGGCGGGCCCATTGCTTTTAATTCTTGAATGTGAAGGTACCACTTCTCAATTATTTGAGCCTTTTGTAGTCCTTTGAGTTTTTAAATATGCCTCACTCCATCTAATTGTGTTTTCATGATGAAGTGAGAATAATTGGATGAAATCTAATGATGTATCTTTATCAGGGCCTTTGTGCTATTAGATCATCCTCTGATGATGAAGCACAAACTGTTGGATCCTACAAGATGCACATGGTTTGGATCCTTTGATGGATATCTTAGGACATAATTTTAAAGAAAATTCTAAATCATGTTCATGTTTAAGGTATATCTTAAGATATATCTCAAAATAAAATTCCAATAGTGTCCATGTTCAAGGTATCTCCTAGGAGATACCTCCAAAGAAAATTCTAGTCATTTCCATCACAATTTTTGTCAAATAAAAAGGTGTTATGGTTATATAAAATCCATTTAAAGTACATTTTAAATCAACATTAAATGTATTCCAAGGCCCTTATAGGTATCTCCTAGGAGATACCTTGAAATAAAATTCCAATTATGTGCATGTTCAAGGTATTTCCTAAGAGATATCTAGAAAGAAAATTCCAATAGTGTGAATCGAGGTTATTGCCAAATAAAAAGTTGTAATGGTTATATAAAATACTTTTTAAGGACCTTTGAAATAAAAATTGAAGGTATTCCAAGGCCATTTTAGGTATCTCTTATAAAATTCCAATCGTGTGCATGTTCAAAGTATCTCCTAGATAATTCCAATCATGTGCATGTTCAAGGTATCTCCTAGGAGATGCTTCATGTGTATCGGGGTTATTATCAAATAAAAATGTGCAAAGATTATTTAAAATCATTTCCAAGTGCCTTTGAAATCAACATATAAGGTATTCCAAGGCCCTTCAAGGTATCTCCTAGGAGATACCTTGAAAGAAAATTCCAAATCATGTGCATGTTCAAGGGATCTCCTAAGAGATATCTTGAAAGAAAATTATGTTGGTTCCAAATTATACACCCGTATTTTTTATCCCTGCATACTTTGGAAAGAATGAAAAAATAAGATGAGAAACCACTAATATTTCATCACAACTGGGGAAAGGTTTAACATCTGAAATAGACTGAACGAGGAAAATGACTAGGAGGCACCTACAAAGGGTATGGTTAATTCCCTTCTACTTTTGGCTCTGCCTAAACCAAGGTTAGAGGATCTTTAGGGTATCTTGATCACATGTATATGGTTTTACACTTTAATCTCCAAGAGGATTCTTTGCACAAAGGGGAAATATGACCAAAACATAACCAAGCTTGCACACTTCACCCATGGAGGGTTGTCACACAAAATGCACAAATGCTTTATGTCATACACAAGCTACTAAAGACAAATGATGAGATGACTACAATTTCCATTTTTATGAAATATTCAACAATATGGGTTAAATGAAAAAATGTAGCACTAATATTTCAAGAACAAACTGCAAGCACATTTCAAATACATAAGATCTTATGTGTCTACAATGCAAATAACACTTATGATATGAAAATAGTGTGTTATCTATAAGTTAAAATAGGGTGAAACCATATTTATTTCAATGATAGACATAGATGTGGATGGATAGTAAGTGAGTACATAGGATTTCATAAAATAGATATATTATCTTCATTAACAAATGTTGTTCAGTTTAGAAACTGATAAATATAAAATCATGCACAAATGATCCTCAAAATTTTATAAGCAATACTACAAACTACCCTTCAATAACTCCAATTGAATTCATGAGCCTAAGACTACCCTTAAAAATTTTATCAATTCTCTGTTCCCAAATCTTGAATTAGAAAGGATTTTATATTCTAGTTATAGACCCTAGATGACTACCATAAAGAAGAATACATCAAATAACCAATCTAATGAACATGTAAAACATAACATTGTACTTCAATAATAAGAAGGAAGGATAAACCATGAAATATTTCATTTATCAAATGAATCAAAACTAAATACAATATGTCTTGAAAATTATATAACAAAACACTATGTGAAACAATTCTATAACAAGGGAAACATCTTGAATGTTATCAAAGCTTGCTAATGATTTTACAACAAAAATCAATTTAGCACCAAAAAATCACATAAGGAGGAATCTCCAAGCTATAAATTTAAACTCAAAAATTAACTGACCTTTATAAAGGGACAAACCCCCTTTACTTATACAATTTTACCTAAGCTTGGTATTTTCTTAAAGATGCTCCAGATGGAAAATTATTTCACAGGCCTGGAGTCTTTTGTAACAAACATGATTCCTTAGATTTGTGCTCGTGCTTCTGTGATGATGACAAACATGATACTCCACTATGGTAGAATATTTATAGTTATACATGTGGATAATAATTTTGTAAAGGACAAAAAAACCTTTGTCTCTTTGTGTAATAAATTAAAAATGTCCCTTTTTTATACACATGATTATTCAAACTAACTTTGAAATGGATGTGCTACTAACGAGTGGAGTAAAATGTTTTCCTAGGAGGAAACAAGAAGAAAAGAGACAAAGGAATAAATAATATGAAGAAATAAAAAGAAGAGTGGTTCCAACTTAGAAGGAACTAAATTACCTAGTCATGCTCCTAAATTGATGTTGATAACTAAGTCCTTTGCCAAACTATTCTTGTATTTGGTATATTAATCAATTATGGAGGTAAGGTCCTTTTAGTCTAGGCTAGCTTGGTACTTGAATTTAATTTTTTATTCCTCAAGCCAAGTGGTGACCTTATGGAACATGACCTATTTTTCCCCACTAATATTTTGAGTTGGTTACAATATTTCTCAAGTGATACCAATTGCCTTATTTTATTGGCATCAAAAATTCTTTGTGGTACTTCAATGAGGATTTTTAGGGTAAAACTTATTGCCTCTTTTATCAAGTCACCTACACCAAAAAATTTCACCATTTGTCTAAGGGTAGCATCTATTTCCTTCGTAGTAGTCTTGAGAGTATGCCCTTATCCTTTCAAATCAAAGATGCCCTCTTTGAGTATCATCAACCGATGCTTTATCACCAACTGGTATTCCCTGCACCTTTTATGATCATTAGAGGGGATGATCTTCTCCACCACTAAAGTGTTTGTGCCCATGTTTCATAATTCATCCAACTTAGGATGAATCTTTTTCCAGTTCTTTATATCTACATCATAAATGAATATCTGGGCTTCACGTTCTCACTTTTTATCCAATAGGTCATCCAAGCATTCTAGTGTTGAGTGGATTATCTCTTTGGATATGGTGATTAAATCCTTTTGAAATTCATGTGTGGTACATCCTCTAGCTTTTAAATCATCAACTTGACTAAGGTCCAATGATATAATGGAGAGAAGAGGAAGGTTTGGAGCCTTAATGGAAATTCGAGTTACTACCTGAGGCTCACTCAATAACTTTTGTAAGTACTAGATCATAGCTTAGTTTTCCACCTTCAATTCTTCCATGCGGGCTTTATATTTATCCACCCTTTGTGATACTATGTTATCTATGACTTAAGAGTTGTGCTTCAACTCCTTTCATGATGGATTCCCAAGATTATAAATATAGATGGAGTAACTTTCTAGAGGAGCATCTTTTTTTAATGCATTAGGTGGAAGGATAACTACCTCAACATTCCTTTCTCCCTTATCAGTATAGGTGGTTTTGGAATGTGTTTTGGCCTTCTTTGGGGGATTACCCTTATGATTATGAATAATATTCATTACATCAATGTCCCACACCTTACTCATAATATCTTCCTTCTCTTTTACTTGGTCTACAAACTAGAGAAGAGGCCTAGTTTGAAATTCCATCTGTTGAGTTATGGAGCTAAAAGCTTCAGTAATGAGCTAATGTGGAGGTTGTTGGGTTTACACAGTAACCAACATTGGTTACATAGTAACTGGCATTGGTTAGAACCAACCAACATCAATTAGGGGTTGACTGACATCGATTAGGGGTCAGCTGACATCGGTCATCTTCAGACCAACACTGACTTCTATGCATTTCTAGAATTGCTATTTTTAGCTGAGCTATTTTTAGCTAAACTATTTTTAGCAAAATAGATTTGAGCTTTTGATTTAGAGGTGGATCTAATGGTGGAGAATGCATGGCTCATGAAACCCTAGTGTTGTAGTTTACTATATAATAGGGTTAGATCCTCATAGCATTGTAAGGGGAAAACAACTCAGTTATTGAGTTAGTTGTAATTGATAGAGAGAGAGAACTCTTGAGGGAGAATTATTGTACATCTAAGAGGTGTGAGAAGAGAGAGATTTATTCATTGTATTTCCTTCTGGAAGAGTTTAATATAGATTGGTTGTTTCTCATATCTCCTATTCTTTGTTGTTTCTAATTTCTAGTTACTTATTACTTTTGGTTCAATTTCGTGTTTATTTACTTATACAAAAGTAATCAATTGTACTCTAAGGTCCTAATAAGTTGTATCAGAGCTATGTGTATACACTAAAAAGTGGTATCAGAGCGTGTTAGTGTTTCTTGATTATAGAATTCACTCACAGGGGTTTTTGATTGAGTGGGAGCAAAGCAATGGCAGAAGAAAGTAAACTAAGAATAAAGAAATTCAATGGCAAGAATTATCAATTATGGAGGATGCAAATTGAAGATATATGTATCAGAAAGATCTATATTTACCATTGGGTGGTGTTTTAAGTAAGCCCATAAATATGGAAGATGAAGAATGGGAATTTATTGATAGAAAGGCTCTTGGATCTATAAGGTTAAGCATCACATCTTCTGTGATTTCCAACTTATCACAGGCAAAGACAATGGTAGAGTTAATGAATACTTTGGAAAATTTATATGAAAAACCCTTAGCTTTGAATAAGGTATATCTTATGAAGCAATTATTTAATTTGAAAATGTGGGAAGGTGGATCTGTATCTAGTCATCTTAATGATTTCCATACAATTGTAAATCAGTTAAATTTAGTCAAAATAGTTTTTGATGATGAAATTAAGGCTCTCTTAATCTTATGCTCTTTACTTGAAAGTTGTCATAGTTTGGTAATGGCAGTTAGTAATACTGCATCTGCTTCAAATATCTTGAAAGTTGATGATGTTTTTAGTGTAATCTTGAATGAATAAATTCACAGGAAAAGCACAGGGGAAACATCAGGTAATGCTTTAAGTGTTGAAAGTAGGGGATGGCAAAGAGAGAAGGGAAATCAAGGGAAATCAAGGTCAAAGATGGGAAGTAGATCCAAATCTAGAAATGGAAGAATAACCTACTGAATTGTGGAAAGAAAGGGCATGCAAAGAAATATTGTTGGTTAAAGGATAACAAAGAAAATCAGCATGAAGGTAATAAAGAAGCAAAAGTTGTACGTATTGTTGCATAAGATACTCTTATACTTTCTTTGGATAATAAATTAGAATCATGGGTTTTAGATTCTGGTACCTCTTTCCATGCAACCCCAAATAGAGAATTTTTCAATGATTATGTCCATGGAGATTTTGGAAAAGTTTATTTAGGGGATGATGAGCCTTGTCAAATTGTTGGCAAAGGAAAAGTGCAGCTAAAATTACAGAATGGCAACACATGGGTGTTGAAGGATGTCATGCATGTACCCATCCTGAAGAGGAATCTGATTTCTATAGGAAAGTTGGGTGATGAGGGTTGCACAGTAACTCTCATAGCTAAATCTTGGAAAGTTTCCAAGGGTGCACTTGTATTAGCAAAAGGTAAGAGAGTAGGTACACTTTATCTATCTACTTGTATTACTGATTATTCTCCTTCTATTTTATCTACTTCAGATGTAGATGCAAAGTTGTGGCACTGTAAGCTTGGTCACATGAGTGAGAAGGGAATAAATTTTCTTAAGTCAAAAGGTAAGCTTTCAGATTTGAAAAGCATAGATCTAGATTTATGTGAGCATTGTATTTTTGTGAAATAGAAGAAAGTGAGGTTTCTCAAAACTAGGTCAACAAAGAAAAAGCACAAGTTGGAGCTTGTTCACACAGACGTGTGGGGACTAGCTCAGATAGCTTCTAATGGAGGATCACAGTATTATGTTTCTTTCATTGATGATGCTACAAGAAAGGTATGGGTTTATTGCATAAAGAGGAAATCTAATGTTTTTGACACATTTAAGAAATGGAAAGCCTTGATTTTTAATGAGAAGGTGATGTACAATGATCATCTCAAGAGGCTAAATAATTTTGAGTAGGGCAATCTTGATTTGGAAGAGGTTATGATCCAAAATGAGCTCACGGGTAAAAATCATCACTCACAGGAAAACACAGAGACCGACGTCGGTCAGGTGGAGACCAACATCGGTCAAATGGAAACCAACATCGGTCAGGTAGAAATTGACATTGATCAAGTGGAAACTGATGTTGGTTAGGTGGAAATTGATGTCGGTCAGGTGGAATCAACTTTGGTCGGGTGTAGACTGACATCGATCAGAGATGACCGGGATCGGTCACTCACAGAAGGAAATTTGGGTGGACAACAAGCTGTAAATGAGTCTCAAATGCCCATAAGGAGGTCTAAAAGGGTAAGTAAACCTCTAATTCATTATTCCACTTCTTTATACTACTTGTTGCTCACTGATGGTGGAGAAATAGAAAGTTTTGATGAGGCAATGTAGGTAGAATCCAGGAAACAATGGGAGCATGGCATGAATGAGGAAATTGATTCCTTGAAAGAGAACCATATGTGGTATTTGGTTGAGTTGCCAGCTAGAAAGAAAGCACTAAAAATAAAATGGGTATATAGGTTAAAGGAAGGAGAGAATGGACAAATGAGACATAAGGTTAGGTTGGTATGTACTAGACCTGATATTGCCCAAGTAGTGGGAGTTATCAGAAAGTTTATAGCCAATCCAAGAAAGGAACATTGGAAAGCAGTTTAGTGGATTCTCATATATCTGAGAGGGACCAGCAGTAGACATTTATGCTATGGAGGGTCAAACACTTCTCTACATGGGTATGTAGATTTAGATATGGCAGGTGACTTGGATGGTAGGAGAAGCACCACAATATATGTGTTCACTATTGGTGGAACAGTAGTTAGCTAGATTTCAAAGTTGTAGAAGGTTGCTGCCTTGTCTACTATAGAGGCAGAATACATTACAGTCATAGAGGCTAGCAAGGAAATGATTTGGATGACTCAGTTCATAGAAAAGTTGGGAAAGGAGTAAGAGAGTTGTAGATTGTATTGTGATAGTTAAAGTGCTATTCATTTGGTAAAGAATTCAGCCTTTCATTCAAGAACCAAACTTATACATCTTAGGTACTACTTCATTAGACAAGTATTGGAGGATGGACAGTTGAAGTTGGAAAAGATCCATATGGATAAGAACCCTACTGATATGTTAACAAAGCCGGTAACAAAAGAAAAGTTGAATCTTCATTGAAATTTTTTTGGTCTTCAAGATTGAACTTGAAGAAGGAGAAACAAGCCAGAGATGTTTAGAGGATGTTGTTATAGAGGTACAGGTGCAACTATTTATCTCCAAGTGGGAGATTGTTGAGTTGTGGAGTTAAAAGCTTCACTAATGAGCTAATGTGGATGTTGTTAGGTTTACATAGTAACTGACATTAGTTACACAATAACTGACATCAGTCAGAACCAACTGACATCGGTTAGGGGTTGGCCGGCATCAGTCATCTTCAGACTGACATCGACTTCTATGCATTTCTAGAATTGCTATTTTTAGCTGAGCTATTTTTACCTTTGATTTAGAGGTGGATCTAACGGTGGAGAATGCATGGTTCATGGAACCCTAGTGTTGTAGTTTACTATATAATAGGGTTATATCCTCATAGATTTTAAGGTGGATCAATTCAAGTAGTTGAGTTGGTTTTAATTGAGAGAGAGAGAGAGAGAGAGAGAGAGAGAGAGAGAGAGAGAGAGAGAGAGAGAGAGAGAGAGAGAGAGAGAGAGAGAGAACTCTTGAGGGAGAATTACTGTACATCTGAGAGGTGTGAGAAGAGAGATTTAATGTCTTCGTCACTCTCTTGCCCTTTGACATACCTCTCAATTCCATGCTTCTCCAAATATGGCTCTATCTATTTCAAAATTTCAAAATATGACCCAGGCTAGTGGGACTCCATGAGAAATTTATCGATGGAGATCCCCTACTCCATGGATGGTTGGAAGGCCATGTAACCACTTCACCTTCCTTATTCAGCTAAGTTCCTAGGTTAGAAGAGGCTATGGCAACTTTATTATTGCACTTAGGTAAATCTTCACCAATCATGGCCTCTGGACCTTTATTATGGGTTGGATCATTAATCTTAATGAGAGGAATACTCCTAATATACCTTCCTTAGCATATTTATTTGGTTGATCCAACTCCCTATTTGTTCTCGAATAGGTAGGGGTACCCTTTTAAAAAAATTATCCCCCACTTTCCTCTATATTTACCCTCCCCTCTAGTGTTGAGCTCAACACTTCTGGAGAGGAAGGAACATTTGACACCATTCTGACATTTGCCTATTCTTCTTTTTATTTCTCAACTTTTGCATTACCAATGGAGACTTGGTCATCATGCTTTGGCTTACCCCCATTTTTCCATCAATTTTTTGAATGTCCTCAAATTCATGAACCTTGTTCTAACTAGGCAACTAAGAAATGACATTTTGAACAAATACCTTTGTATCTAGGGAAGTTGCCTCTTTCTCAAGAGGGACTTGAGCCTAGGTAGCCACCTCAACTCCAACATATACAACATCATCAAAAGATAAAATATTATTTAAGGTTAAGATACCTTCCTCATCACCTTTGATTTATACCATTAAAGGTCCTTCTTTTATAATCAAACCCATTGCCGGGACCTTTAGTGGGGTTTAGGGCCTCTCCCATTCAATCATTTTCCTTTTATCACTTGAGGAAGGAGGATACATTGTTTCTTCATCACTTTATAAATATATCTACCTTCATTCAAATCCTCCTCCTCACTCATATCCATTATTATTTGGGCATGCATGTTTTGGTCCTCTTTTCTCTTCATAGGGATTTCTTTGGCCAGTGGGTCTCTGAATACAACCTCCTTCTTCTTTATTGGCAACCTACTTGGAGATTATAGAGCCTTCTTGAATATTTTATATTTTGGTTGCTCCTTCTAGTCCTCACCTCCTCTCTTTCTTTAATATATCATTAGGGGAGGATCAAATTCCACTTGTTGTGTAGGTGGAGTATGTGGGACTGTGGCTAGGCTAGCCATAGGAATGACTGGTAGAATGGTTGGTAATATTAGGGTTATCTTTCCTAAAATGTATATGGGGTTGGTACTAGCCAACGTGACCTACCCTATAAGAATCTTATCCCAATTTTCTTCCAATCTTGATAATTATAAAAATGCTAACCCAACCTTAGATTATGTCACTTTTATCTTCTCCACATCCACCAACTTGGTGAACTCAGTATTCCCAAGTTTGCATTTGCCCTTACTTGTTGTAGCTAATGGTGGAGCCACATGGTCACCAATGTATGCTAAGAGGAAGGCCTTCATCTCTTCAACCTCCCTCAACTCTTGAATGGCAAGAGTATCATATGTGCCAAAGTTGACCCCATACTCCTTAAGCCATATAAAGGTTCTCTTCATGATTTTTACCAATCTCTTAAGGATGGAATCATCCTCTTGAACACTAAAATTTGGCTGAGTGATAGGCTAGGCTTCAATGTTGTCTATGTTGTAAAATTAGGACAATGTTAGTTTATCATCCACCATGTCTTTGGGGAAGGTAATAATGTTATATGCTATGACTTCCTACACTATCAACCTCATGAATTCCCATTTTTGAACATCTTCCTTAGTGGTGAAATCAAACCAGAGGTCTTCATAATGTGATTGATGTAATACTACATTAGTAGCCATATTTACCAAGCACCTTATGTCATAAATAGGTTAGGATGACATCTTATCAAGTGCATATAGGATCATCTCCTACTCTAACCCCTTTTCCTTGGAAATTGAAGGACATGAATTAAAACCTATTACCACAATAAATTTGAAAGGATTATTGATCTTCTTGGCTATGATAATTGCATGTGGTGGTAACATTTGTCAGCTCAATTCCATCACCACCAACTTATTATCTAGATACCTTGATAACTTGTTCAGAGACCCTGATTACCCACTGAACCTGATGTATGTGAATGTTTTGAATTATATGTATGTGGTGCCATAATTTTCAATTACTTGTTTGGATTTCATAGACATATTATTAAGGCTCCTCAAGGTATAAAATACACTCATCATGGGGTTAAAGAATCAATTATGAACTTTTCAAAAATTATTCTTTGAACCATCTAGGGTAAATTATGGGTATAATTCATTTATTATCATTCCTGAAGGGTTCCTAGTGAGCCCTTGGAAAATCCTATTGTGTAAAAGGTTATACATCAAGTAAGAAGACATGTATAAAGTATCTATGAATGCTTATTTAAAAATAATTATAGCTTAAGGTTGCATCATTTGCATATGCAAATTGTCACTGAGTATGGTCACCCAGTCTAGCTTCTTCTTCCCTTCCAGCATGCACATCATAATCAGGAACTTTTATGGTTCAAACTTTTCTATGATAGGCACCCCATAGATCCTGGAAGCCATAGTAATAATACACTAGGGTAGTTCATCAAAATATACTAATTTAAAATTCTTGGATATTTTAGAGAACTTCTATCTCTTCTTGGCTAGCCAACAAGAATTGATGACATCCTATATTGCCTTATCATCCTTTTTAGCATATGCCTAACATTCCTCTAAGGAGAGTGTAATGATTTCTAGCTAGGGGTAATTTTTAGCATGATACTAAGGTTTGAAGGGGTGAAGAATCACATAACTAAATGACTACCATCAATAATAGTCCTTGCATCTAGTTGGTATGCTCAAGCACATGCAATAATGAGTTCTAGGTATGGAGAAACCAAGGGGAATGTTTTTATAGGCACAATATAACTCATGCTGATGTTGGAAACTACTTGGAGAGGGAAAGGCTACTATAAACAATTTAATATAACCCCAAAATCTAACCCAATAACATTTATATCCCTAATCAAATCTAAAATTGAAACAACATTGCCCTTTATTGGGGTTGAAGATGCTTCCATATTTCCCTATCCCTCTAATATAATACCTTAATACTAGACAAACTTTTTTACTTGAACAACCCTCAAGATATCTCTTGACTCCTCTTAAATAATGCAACACAAGGAGCAAATGGGAAACTTACTATTTATTCCAGAGGGCTATGCAAACTATAATTTGAAGGTCTATGAATAATTCACTACAAACATGCTCTTACACCACACTCAGCTAGGGTACATAAATAACTCAAAGGAATGAACATTAAATTTGAATTCAAAGGGTAAATTTATAATGAAGATAAGTACCTAAGTTATAATCCCTTGCTTTTCAAGATTAGGGTTAACATTAATGCTCAAAATCCCAATATATAATCACTATCTACTCTCATTAATTGTTTGCACCTTATTCAAAAAAGAGAGGGAAAACGTGAATGTTTCCATTTCATGTTAGGTGATCTTTCTTATAACACATGGATTTACATAAGTGGAATATACATCATGATACTTTTTAGGGCCCTCGGGGAATTTTTCACTTTCTCACTTGTTACCTTCTACTGGTATAATAATTTAATAAGCCATAGGTCCCTTATAGGACTAAAAATTCCATGTGTCATAATATTAATTTACAAGCTTGGGCATTTGGGCCTTTGGGGACCTTTTGGATTCAACCCACTAAGAGGTAAGAGGGATGATTTTTAAAAAGGGGCCTAAACTGAGAAAACCCTGATGGGCTACCACATAAGATCACCTTTCTTATAAGTTAGGATATTTTTACCCTAAGGAATTTAAGCACCTTTATAACCAAAAGTTAAGTGGGTAATTTTTCATGAAAGGCCAAAAATTCTTGAAGTTCTATGAATATAACACGTGTCAAAATGAGACATGAGTTCATACTCCCAGCGACTTTTACCTCTTACACTAGATTTCCTTATTCAGAGAAGGGTAAAAGATCCATCCAACCCCTGACAAAATTCATATAATTTGCTTGAGATAAACATATGTCCTTCGTTTAGTTCATTGAGCTATTTCTCACCTTAATCATCAAAATACATCAAGTGTAAACTGGTAATTTCCTTTGAGGCCCAAGAAACCTCCATTTTGAATACAAAACAACAAATCTAAGAATAGAAAAAGGTTTGGATATACCATTATCTTCTTGATATGAATTTATCCTATCATGGGATATTTAATCAACATTTTGTGATTCCTTTGGAGCTATCAATAATATCTTCTATCTTCATCTAGTGCTCCTTAAAAACTCAGCAAGGAGTGGAAGAAACCATCCCACTTGGTTAAAGCAAGATAAAGGACATGACTAATTGTGAAAATTTATTTTGATCCTATGAAGAATTATGGAAAGTGCCTAAAACATTACCACTCATTTAGTTTGGCCACAAGAATTATGTTGATAGGGGCCCAATTGCTCTAGTGCAATTTTAGGCACTAACAAATTCTAATAGTGTGCATCAAGGTTCTTTCCAAATAAAAATTTATCATGGTTATATAAAATCCTTTAAAAGGAAATTTTTAATAAACATTGAAGGTATTCCAAGGACCTTCAAGGTATCTCCTAGGAGAGATACCTTGAAATAAAATTTGATTGTGTACATGTTTAAGTTATCTGAAATAAAATTCTAATCATGTGCATCAGGGTTCTTTCCAAATAAAAAGGTGTCATGGTTATATCAAATCCCTTGCAAGGAAATTTGAAATTAGCAAGTCCCTATTATCTTGAAAGAATTCCAATCATGTGCATTTTTAAGGTATCTACTAGGATACCCATTTAAAGTAGTACAAATGCATGTTTGAAATTCTCTCCTATGAGATACCTAATACCTTAAAAATATCACTCAAAGGTAATACAAATCCCTTCAAGGTATCTTCTTAGAGATACCTTGAAATAAAATTCCAATCATGTGCATGTTGAAGGAATGTTAGCAAATTATCATGGAAATTATAGGTATAGCTTTCACAATAGGAAGCAAAAAATAATCATAATAACATTAGATAATTTACACAATCTTAAATTTTATACACCATAGAAAATATAAAGATAAAATAACATGTAATTAAGAATTATAGATCATAAACAACATAATAAAATATAAAACAAGATAAAAAAATAGATTAAACACTATGCACCATGAAAAATTTAACATCAAAATAATATATAGCCTTTTACATGACTCTATCTTTTGACATTATAGCTTTTTGGCATACAAAAAGAAAAGAGACATGGAATTATTATGTCTATCGCTTTCCTAACAAGGCTAAAGACATCCAAAAGATACCTTGCACACATGTCCCTATTCCATGTCTAAAACTTTCATAAACTTAAACTATTGTTTCATCTTGAGACAAAATATGAACTCTGATCTCAGCTAAAGCTAGAAAATATTAGCCTTTCACAAAAGTGGTAGCAATCGCTCCAATTTTTTCCATTTTCTATACTTTTCTATCACCCTTTATAGTTATTAAACTACAAAACTTGAATTACACATTAACTTATTATGTAGGTTGTGGTTGCCTAGACTACACCTTTATATGCAACTTTCTCTTCTAAAAAATTGCTTGGAGATCCTACAATGGAATGAACTTAGGTTCATCTATGATATGCACACTAACTGATTCAACCTACAAGAGTTCATGCTTGAGCATTTTCCAATTATCAATTACTTCCCACACCATGGTAAGTAAAATGAGTAGTGGAATCTGAATGACCATCAAATTATGCATATCTATTTCTTCTATGATTATAAGGAAGTATCTAGCATTTGTCATAATAAGATGGATATTTGACATAATATCATCCAACCTGTCTGTAGTCCTTCAAGCTTTAATTACCACAAATGTGTTACACATTATCTCACTCTGTCAGACCTGGAGCTTCTTCATCATGGTATCCCTAGCTTCTAAAAACTATTTAAATGTGTCATTCAATGTTTACAAAATATCCATTCAATCATTCAATATAAATTTAGCTTTATCTACTATTATGAACTCTAGTTTAGTAGAATCCAAATATTTTTCAAGATGCTACCTCCAATCAAGTATTCCTTACACAATATACTTATCCTAGTGCATAGATGTATCCAAGACCTGCACATATTCCTCTTGAATTTTGTAAATACCTTCCATCTCAATTTGGATAGCTTGTTATTGGGTGCACAATTTATGTGCACTCACCTAATCCTTTGTTATCTGAGTTAGCAACATAGTGAGTTGTTTGTCCTCAAACATTACTTGATCACCAAGGACTTACATAACTAGGGAAGATAAAATACATTAATGAACTACCTAGCCTCATCAATTTGATTTTGTGCTTTCCCTTTCTCCTCATGCTTCTAAAAAACCATATGTTCTAATTCTAAATCCTTTAGCACAATGGATTTTTAGAATGCATCTGCTCCTTTAATTTCTTTAGACAATGGAAACTACAAAACATCCAAAGATGTCTCCATGGAAGTTGAAGAAAGCATCGTGTATCTCATTTAGATAGTAGTATCTAGGGATGCCTCTATTACATATACATCATCTATTTCCATATCAGATTGTGAGTGCTTTGAAGATTCAAATTTGATAATTGTGACACCTCTACACATGAAAAACTTTCTTGACTCGATTGGAGGGAAAAGTGTATCCTTGTGTCTCATCTACCCCTAAAATTCACTTGATGAGAACTAATTTCTATGGTTGGATCTATAAAAGATACCAACTGTTCAAGTATGGTGCTTGAAGAACTTTCCCAATGAAGACTATGTTTTTTTGCATCAATGGTTGTATTGGGCTCCCTTCCTCTAGTAGATCTATGGACTGCATAGATGATGAACCAAATTTTGGATATTTTTCAAAAAAATTACCATAAATTCACATTTAGATTCTTCTTGACCTACATTTTCCACAATAATAGTGGGAGTTGGTTATGTAATGTCGACCAAATGATCACTTCTTACCTTATTTTGTATTTGGCAAGTGTGCACTACTTTCTAGAAAAAGAACTTCTCCTCCTCCTTATCATAGACCTTTCGATTGATGTTTTTGATCATACATTGAATAACTTCTTTTTCATCAACCCAAAAAATTTATAGATCATACTCCCAAGTTATCCTTAACACATGTGGGTTGTCCAACCAAGACTTTATTTGCCTTGATCTCCAAAGAACTACAAACTATAGGGGTGAGTCCAATGGTTGTATAGCTGACTTTGATTATTCTTGCTCTTGTTGGTCTTGTTGTGTGAGTAGGGATCTTTACCTCCATACTTTAGCTTGTACTTCAACCATTGTGATGAAAAATGGAATTGGAGTCATAACTGGTGTGTCCAACTCATTCACATTTATTTGAATACCATTGTACAACTTGGTTATTGATGCATGCTACCCCAAATATTGCATGACATCCTATTGAATTCAAGGGTGTGACCTGATCAAATCTAGAGCCTCAATCTACCATGTGTTAAACCACTCTAGTTGCTCATAATATTTCCCTGTATTAGTCTAAATAATTCCTACAAGGGCAATAGAAATCCAAAAATCCATATTAACATTAAATTGGCCTAGTGAGGACTTCTATTAGGTGAAACATAACAATAAAACCAAAAATTGATATTGGAAATTTTGTAAGCTACTTGAAATTACCTTCTCAATATTAGTGGTAAGCTTAGATATGAGAAACTCATGCTAATTTAATTTTTCATTTTTTTGTATCATGCAATACACAATGTCAATTACTCTTTTTGTTGCCTACTTGGTCTGCTTCATTATCTACCAAGCCTCTTTGTAATACACTATACTAGAAGGCACATTGTAACATCCTCAATAGAGTCAATTGGGGTTATTCTACCCCTAGTGGGAAAATTATCCTAAAAATATGGGTGAATTGGTGGTACAATGGACTTGTATCATAATAATGATTTTCCATGATTTGGGAGGCTTATGACTCTCACCATGATCTACACATTGATCCAAATGGTGATATCTCTAGACAAATGAATAGCCCCTTAGTTGTATATATTTAATAAAGTATGCATGACCTCATCTAGCTTATCAAATGTAGGTAACTTCATTATCTGCTCTGCATCAAAACTCCAAAGTGGATGTTGAAGTGTAAGATCTCGTACTTGTGCACTTGTTTGTGTTTATAGGGTGAAGAGAGTAACTTCGGTCATTTTCAAAAAGTCAAAGGGATCTGGGTCATTAAATTTGGTTTATTGAAGACCTAGCCCAATCCTCATTTCTACCTTCTCCACATCTATGAGTGGCATCAATAACTTGCTCTTATCCATGACTAAACCTATAATTTTCACTATTTGATTACTTTATTCTATAAAAATCTAGGTATCAATTTTTCCACACGAGAGTATATCAAGAGCAGATAGTAGAATATTCTTCTTCACCAAAGTTTGTAATGTTTTTACATTGTTTTTCTATTTCATTTTATGGATTTTGGAGTCCAATTACTCTTTCTAACCTCTTTAAATGCACTAACTACCTACGCATGATCACTCTTCCTCATCTTTAAAATTTTATCTTTGATCGTGACTTTTTATATCTCACAAATATTGAAATTACCCCATAGCCTATTGTATCCCAACCTGATCTATCACAAACAAGATGAAATATTTCCAAATGCCATTTCATTAATGGTCTTGCATGGTCATTAGCAGTCCATCTGCCATACCTATCTTATCACTGCCCCTTTTTGGACTTAATTCAAGATTGATGAACATTTTTTACTAAATTTCTCCTTAATCTCCTTTATTTGGAAAATTAAAAATAATTACAATTTACATTTTGGACTAAATTATTAAATGCATGTAATAAGTTATATTATGCATACCCATAAGAGCCTCTTGGACTCTACAAGCGTGTAAAAATAGATGTAGTTATAAATGGAATAAGAGTCTTAGACCAAGGACCAAAAAATATAGAAATTGAAGAATGAACTCACCACCCACTCCTAGAATGTAGGTATCCTATTTGGGAGAGAATAAACAACACAACTATAAACTTGAAGCCAGTGCTTGGATTCATCATAGACTCATAGTGATTGAGCACACAGGTAAGCATTATAGAAAACTTGAAGTCTCAATATCTTCCACTGACAACACATGCCATCATGGAACTCCTTAGGAAAGAAGGGATTTATTATTTAAATAAAAGGTGTACCATTAGCCTAGGGAAGTGGGTGATCCGTAATTGAAAATAATCAAGTGTCGTAAAAGTAAAAACACACTTGACTAGGATCAAAACCTTTATTTAATGATTTAATAAAAATTTATTTAAAAATATTATGGAATTTAATAATGGATTTTAAATATCCATAAAATATTAAATTCTAAGAGTGCAATAATAATAAATGAGACAATTTACATAAATATCTAGCTGATTTGGTAATGGAGTTTGGTTTATAAAGCCTATGTCTTTAGATCCACCAAAGTGAGGATTGTTCCATTAAATTGTCCCAATATAACTTACAATTTATTTATAAGTTTGTCAAATCTTCATCTTAGGCTTAAATTCTATCAAAATAATACTCTCAAACCAAATTTTAAGGCAATTAGAATTCTCCCTAAGTCTCTAAACACCTTTATACATGCCTTGTCTTCACGAAATAACATGTACTCAATTACAAGTTCAAGCACTTTACATAGTACTTTGGTCCATGGGTTCAATGATTGGAACATTATCATTTTACCTAAAATGCCTAGGTTCAAATCCTATGGCATGGCATTGTGTTTTAATATTAACTAATTATCCCACATTGGTAAAGTAGGTACAAAATTAGTGTTGAAATACCATGAAGTTCATGGTTTGTTAATGCCTTTAAAAGTCATAGTCCACATTGGGGATAATGTGAATACATTGGAATTTAGATTTTGATTCAGTCTTGGAATTGAATGTGGCAAACTTGGCATGTTTTTGGGCTTGGTATGGGTTTGGCATGTGGAAAGTGGTTTATGTGGTAAATTGGAATGTTTGTTTGGCATGGAACATTCAATGGTATTTGGGCTTAATAAATAATTATATGAATATATAGTCAATAGGTGACTATTAATAAAATTTAACCATGGAACATTATTGTGGTGGCAAGCCACGTGGTGGCTTGAGGACCCACCACATGGAACACTCCCCATTTGACACTTGTTGATGTCCAACCAGATGCTCTTTTAGCTTCAGTGACATGGTCCCCCTCTGAGACAAAAGTAGACTCCATCATCTAAAGTCCCCAGAACCAACCTTTTATGTTGGTTAAAGATGAATTATAAACCAAACCCAATTTTTTTGTGCTAACTCATTGCCATGTATCACAAGACCATTGGTCCACTTGGCATGCTATAATTATGCCACATCACCATGGGTCACATTTTTTGACCAATTTAATCTAGAAAATTCAATGCATGATATATTGTGCATATGGGGTCAAAATAAACCCATTCAAATTACACCAAAAATCTCTCAATGAGCTCTATGATGTGCCAATGATCAATATATAATTTGATGACTTCATTTTTAGAGTGTATATGGATCCTCTTGGATCAATGCTCCCCATTAAGAGCTTTTAGACCTATAAAAGTTGATTAATTGGCAAAGAGGTGAGGGTATTTATCCTTCACTCTTCTATCTTCCATCTATTTGACATTATTAAGGTGTGTCCCTTTGAGACCAACATGAAGATGCTCAACATCTCCCCTTTATGAAGTCTGAACCTTCTGTTTCACTAAATTTTGTCTATTTTAAGTCTAAAGGAAAATAGAAAGAAGGATTGGGACAAGTGATTAGAATGAACCCAAATTTAGTTTGTGCACCGTATCTAGATGTTGTGAGCACTCCTCTTTGGCTGGGGAGGACAACATGTAAGTAACAAGTCACTACCACAAGATGTTTGTTAGTAGTTAAATGAGTGACCTACCAAGCTATGCACTTATTCTAAGAAGTGTGAAAATTCCTTAGAGATGACAGTCCACTTTTGAAAGATAAAAGAATAATAAATAATTAAAAGAGAGTGAAAGAGAGATAAAATTACCATTATTAATAACCTATATGTAGCAGAGAGTGACATGGTGTAAATGATGTACTTTATTTGTATTTTAGAAGTTGTTTGGGTAAGTTTTAAATAGGATAGAGAACTCACAGTCACTGACATCAATAGGGTAGTGACTGATATTGGTTATACTATCAAGGTTGATAGTGAGGTAATTGATGTCAATTAGGCTATCGAGGTTGGTAGGGGAAATAATTATTTGGGAGCTTGTAGAAGGATTTTTTGAGTCTATGAAATGGTTTGGATCAGTCTAGGAGATTGGGAGAGTTTTGAGAGAGAGATTATGGCTTGGGTAGATCTAGTCAGAGGTTTATTGTGTAAGGTTAAGGGGAAATAAGTGAGGAAGCTTTGTAACTCCCTTACGGGGGTTCGGTCAAAAGTGCATAAAGAAATACATGATAGATAAAAAGTGATAGCAGAATAAATATTTAAAAGACTTATAAGATAGGTTATGTACCTAGCTACATTGATCATCGAATGATAAGTACCAAATTGATGGTCCCTACTAGGGAGTCCAGACCTAAATGCCTAAATAGAGAGAACAAGCATGTGTTATTGGTCCTCAGTTGTTGATCATGATTAACTTACACAAGATGATTGTAATATAGGATGTCAAAAATAGAATGCCTAGAGCTTGAATATAAGTAATATTGAATTTTATTAATTTTTGTTGACCTAAACCTTAGGTTAGAGTTTGGATTATATTGCTGACATCGGTGATCCTACCGATGTTAGTCATGGGTTGATCGATGTCGACAACCCTAGAATAGGTAAACCTTACTATTTTTGGCATTCTTTTGGTTTTTGTTGGTGCAAAGTGTGACACCCATTATAAAATGGTAAAAATAAGAGCTTAGGAAGGAGGTAGTTGATTAGGAATTTAGTTTGGGAGTAGGAATAAGTTTGGGGTAGTTAGGATGAGGTGACCAAGTCTTGAGGTGACCCATCAAGTGATAATTAGTCATAGGGTGAGGTGGCTAGGTAAGGTGGAAATATGGGTTTTTAATTAACTTAAGTATTTTAAATTAATTAAATTTGTGAGGGGTAAAAGTATGGGTTCTGGGAAATTAATTGTTATTATTGAAATGGACTTAAGGGGGGTTTTGACATAAGGATTTACACACGTGTGTGTGACATAATTTTGATGTCTAAATTTGCCCCTTTTTATCTTTTAATTTATATTGACAAGTTTTCAAGACAAAAATAGGAGTTAGATGCTCCAAGTATTGGATGAGGTATCCCCATCAAAAAAGGAATTGATAGAGGAGAAACTAGAATTAGGGACTGATTTGATAAAAAAGTAATTGGGTGAATGGTGGAGAATTGAGTATCGCTCTATATGCATATACTATAATGAGATATAGTTGACAAAGTCAAGAACATGCAAAGTTAAAGAAGACTCAGATAGAAGCAACCAAAGCACAGCTTGTAAGTGATAGCTAATAGGTCAAAAGAATCAAATTTGTAGATCTAATGGTTGATGTTTTCTAGGTATCTAGGGTAGGAAGTGCCCCTAGGAAACACAAAAGAGTTGAATGTGATAAGACAAGCTTGGTTGCCATCTACAACACCTAATATACATGTGTGTGCACAATATTCAACTATAGAAGAAGAACATAAGCAGTTAGGACAAGTAATGCAAGGTTGGTGTAAAAGGGTCAATGAGTAAGAATATATTCATGATCTCCAAGCAAATTTATCATGGGTGAAGATGTAAGTGATCTCCAATGGCATTTGTCATGCTTGGGGAGATATATGTGATCTCAAGTTACCCCACTATATGGGTAAAGTCTAAATAGTTGGGGTTGTTGTGTTGGAGAAAATAGTATTGGAATGGTGTCAATGTCAATGACATATTGATATCAATAATATAAAGTACTGACATCGACAAATTTAGGGAAACATTTCTAATGTCAATTTTCATAAGCACTGACATTAGAATATTAAGTCAGGAATGTTGATGTTGGTATCTGACCAAACCTAACAAAAGGGGGTTTGGTGTCCAACCAAACTCATTTATAACTTTGTGATTGGAGAGAAGAAATAGAGCTTGTAGAGCAAGTTGAGATGGCAACTCAAGGAGAGCACCCAGTGGGAGGTACACCACCACAAGATCTAGTGGTGCTAGCTAGGAGGAGATGGAGAGATGAGGTAAGAGCCTCTACTAGTTGGTTTGAAGTTTGATTTTGGTATTTGTAATTTTTAGGCTAATTGAGAGGTAGGGGTGTAGAAAATGTTAGTGGAGGGGTAGAAAATAGGGTAAGGTAGTTATAAGATAAGTTAGGGGGTTTTATGGGTAGGTTTAAAGGTGAAATGGCTAAGTTTGGGTTTTGGTCATTTAGCCTTAGGGTTGAACCAATCACTGACATCAACAAGGTCCACTGACATTAGTCAACATGGCACCAAAGTTAGCAGGTGCCTACTGATGTTGATCGATATGTAGGCCTATAAATCACTAGTGTTAGCATTAATGTTGATGTTGGTGACTATAAAAAAGTAGTAAAATTGGAAAAATGGTGATTTTGGATCCCCAATATAAGTATTCAACTATCCTAGTGGTTGAGCTAGCCTTAAAAGACTCCATGTCAACTGAGTGTTACCTACATAGCCTAGTTTAGGGCCTCAAGCTAATGTAGTTCTCCCAAAGCCTAGGAAAAAATATCTAAAAAGGCGTGATAGGGGAAATGGGTAAAAAGGTAAGTTGAGAGGTTTAGGGATTAAAATATAGGTCATAGTGTGAAGAGTAAAGGATATAGGCTGTGAGGCTTAGAGTTATGATAGATAGGTAGACCTAGGGTAAAGAAAAAGAGGTATTGAAGCCTAGGGTAGATAAAAAGAGGCAGTGAAGCCTAGGGTAGTTATTAAGGTGGGTACATGGATGAGATAACCTCAAAAGACTCCATATTAATTGATTATTACATATATAGCCTAGTTTAGGGCCTCAAACCAATGTAGTTCTCCTAGCAAGAAGGGAAAATGGTGGTGATAGAGTATATTAAAAGGTATGTGACTTGAGTTGTTTCTATGTATGGATGTAGGTGATGATGGAGCTAACATTATGAGATCATCTACTAAGGTTGTTGACATGTATGAAAAGGGATATCACTCTAGATGAGTGGGAGCACATGGTATCCATGGGGTTAGGAGTGCAATGGTACTATCAAGTCACTTGAGATGTGTCCTTGATGATAACATTGATTGATAGGTGGGATCACACCACCAACACCTTTCATCTATCGACCAGAGAGTTGATAGTGATTCAAGAGGATGTTAATAAGATTTTTTGGCTACCACTCTAGGGTGAGGAACTCTTCCCATGCTTGAGAGAGGATCATGATATACACATGTTCTAATTATATGGAGATCATGTCAGTGAGGTGGCCTACTATTCTATGAGTTTTGCATATGAGCCACTCTATATGGATGATGAGGAGTAGCATCATCTAAGCATCTTAATGATGATCATGATCATGGTGTATGCATTACTAGATGTAGAAATTGGGAGATTTCTAATTATATTGATAGGTGTGCTTGCATAGATGGTTAAGTAGTGGACCATTTTTACTTGGGGTCTAATATTTTTGGCATAGTTATACAGAAAACCATGGGGTTTAAGGTTGCAATGATGATATATTTTGTGTGTCAGACATCTATTACACTATTGGGCATATGAGCACATCATGGTGACATGATCATTGGGGTTACCTACCATAATATTGGTTGGATTTAGAGTTGGTTTTATGCTGGAGAGAGGGCATGGCATAGACTCAAGTGGATGGTGTGGTTTAGGACATTACCTACTATAGGCACATGACCGAGAGTTTGATTCCTATAGATATATTATGGAAACCATATTTGACATACCCAATTGTCAAAAGATAGCCACAATAACTTTTTGGGTTGTAGAGCTCATTATGGGTCAGGGGGAGATGGGTCAATGAGTTAGAGATGGTACCTGTGGCATGGGTTAGGAGGTAGTCTGGTCTACTATAGGATATTCCACCTACCTTCCCTTGATACATGAGGGATGACATAAAGTCACCCCTACCACTACCCTAGGAGATAGATGGGCTAAATTTTGAGGAGCTACCAATAGGGCCAAGTGTTGGAGACCTAAGGTGCATAGTGGCCTATATAGCTTAGTGGGTAGGGTTACATCTAATGGTGGAAGTGAGGAGGACACCACTAGATTTATAGGGGTTGGTTAGAGAAGGATGCAATGGTATATGCCTGAGATACAATAGTGTAGAATCAAGAGATAGCCTAGGCATAGGTTTTAGCCTTACAAGGGTAGGTGGTGACATTTTAGGGTTAGATTGGGGCTCTACAGGGCCAGGTTGTAGAATTACAAGGCTAGGTTATTATTTTACAAGGTTAAGTGATGTAGTGATAACAAAGAGAGATGGTTTGAGAGCAATAGGCTAGGATGATCCTCTTCCTCTACCACCATAAGGACCAATACAGGCTAGGACATCATCAAGTGCCATAGGACCTCCACAAACTATATTTGTAATGAGATATTTGACTACCCTAGATGAGATTGCCTACTATGAGAGGGTGATTAGAGAGTTTCCATAGATTCAAAGATATTTAGAGTTCAGAGAGTAGGAGAGGTTGATGTCACATGCCACAGATTCTAGCTCACATAGATGTAGATATGTGGAGAGTGGTGATGACACTACCTCCTCATGACCACATAGAGAGCCTTGAAGACCTAAGTGTTAGACTTTTGCCAATTTTGATTATATATGTTATATGTATACTAGCCTACAAGCTAAAGATATGAGATGTATATTTTGAGAGAAAGATATTATGTTATGATGATGAATATGTATTTTTATCACACACACACACACACACACACACACACACACACACACACGAGATGTTCATGTATTACTTAGTTGAGATGTGTTTATTGTGATTATAATGATGATATGGATGATGATTATTGTATGCCATGTTAATTTGATGTTAATGCTGATCATGTTATTTGAGTTAGACTAGCCTTTCCCATATATGTGATGGTATATGCATAATTGGTTGGTTAGATTCATCTTAGAATTTTTCCATATTTCATGATGGTGTATGCATAAAATGAATAGATTGGTTATGTTAGTTTATTTCACCATTTTTCCATATTTTTGATGGTGTAAGCATAAAATAAATTGAGTAGGCTTTGTCAGTGTTGGTATGACATTGTTTCTTCATCTCAAATAGAGATATTGACATGTGATGTGGATGGGAAAATAAAGAGGCAACATGCTCATGCATTGGAAAAGACCTTAATTAGAACATAAATAGGCTCAAGAAGATGACCCTCTTTCATGCCTTATATCTTTGAAACATTGTGTTTGTTAGAGAAGCATTATGTTTACCTTATATTAAGTGAGCTTCACAGTCCCTTGAAAGAGTATGAGGGAAGAAAAGGTAAAATGAGGGAAAATGTGTAGGTAGATTAACCTAAAAATTAGGGATGATATGCCCCTACCATGGGTGACTTGAGAGCTACTATAGGCAAGTCCATGACTTAAAGCTTTTTTTATTTTTTTGTGTAAGTTGATCAATGAAAGAAGCCTACAATGGGATTTTGTATGGGTTAAGGTCATATAAATTTGTGAGAAGCCTTTTTCATTTTTTTTTCCCTTTGAGAACAAAGCTTGGCTTATCCAACATTCAAAGGAGTGGTATAAGCATTTGTTTTTAAATTTTAGGGGAGTAGTCTATTGATAGTAGCAAAGGGAAGTTACACAACTATCCTTTTCAAGGGAGTAGTCTATGTTGAAAAGCATGACCTAAGATTTTATAATGTTTTCAAATATCCCATTTTTTTATTTTTATTTTTTTGCTTTTAGTCATGGACAAGACTATAGAGGCTTAGGAGTTTTCCGCTTTGAGGGTAAAATCACACCACTGTGTAAGTTAATTAAGTGTATAGGAGTAAGGGTGAAGAGGAAGGGAACTGAATGTAATAGAGATGCTCCAAAAATATGAGCTTAAGTTAAACATGAAGTAAAGTGACACTCATTTAACAAAAGAATGGTCATAGGTGTAAGGTATTTAAAGGCTCAGGTTCTAGCCTTCCTTCAAGAGAAGATAAGCAATAAGTTCCTGAGCCATACTTGTGAGTTATGATATAAGTTCCAAGATAATTAGGAGAAAACTTACCCCATTTGATTTTCTCCATGTTCATCACATGTTGATTTTCTTTTAAGATGAGATCCCCTATATTGAAATCTCACTCTTTGAGGTTCTTTTTATAGGCACGTTTGATACAATCTTGATAGATTTGGAGGTGGTTGAGGGCTATGAGATGGTGTTCATCAAGAAATTCAAGTTGATCCAAATGTTCTTGGTGAAAGTCATCATTAGTAAGTATGTCTTGTAGAGAAATACAAAGAAAAGGAATCTAGACTTCAAGGGGAAAAATAGCCTCCATCCCATATACTAATGAAAAAGGTGTAGCACCCATAGGGTTTGAATGCTAGTTCAGTAAGCCCATAAAGTAAAAGGAATGTGTTTGTTCCAATCCTTGCCCATATCATTGACTACTGTCATGAGAATTTTGGTCAATGTTTTGTTAAAATCTTTTGCCTATCCATTAGTATGTGGATAGTATGGTGATGAGAAGCTTAATTTGATTCTAAATGTATCATAAAGACTTTGAATAGTCTTATTTTTGAAAGAATTTTTATTATCTATTATAATATTATGAGGGACACCAAAATGATAGATGATGTGATGGTTGATAAAGTCAAAAATTTGTCAACTTTAGTGGAGATGAGAGGGATGGCCTCAACCCACTTGGTGAAGTATTCAGTGGTAGTAATAATAAAATGATGATGGAGGGATGAATGAGGGTTAATATCTCTAATTAGATCTAAGCCCCATTGGGAGAAGGGCCAAAAGTCTTTGACAAATTTTAATGCATGACTAGGAATGTGAAGGAGGTAAGCATGTTGTTGACACTTGACACAATGTCAAACATAATTAGCACAGTCTTGATGAAGTGTGGACCAATAATAGTTAAGTCAAAGGATACACTTGGAAACTATGTGGCCATTGAAATGCCCACCACAAATCCCATCATGGACTTCCTTAATAGTGAAGGGAGTTTTATTAATAGTGAGGCATCTAAGGAGAAGATCATCAAAACTTCACTTGTAAAGAAGTTCCCCTAGTATAGTGTAATGAGTGACACATTTTATGAAGACTCATTTCCCATTATTGGAGAGATTAGAAGGGGTAATAGAGAAGGAAAGATAATCCAGAGTTATTTGTACCATAAGTCATGTGGGTTGGTTGTTACATTTCCAACAAAGAGGATGTTAGCTTAGACATAGGAGGGTAATTTTAATTGATGCATGGTGACATAGATTCTTGAAGAGAAGGATGAAGAGGGTATGTGTGAAGAAACTGAAGCCATCATGTCAGTAAACTTGTTTGTAGATCGAGGAATAGTTTGCAAGAGATAAGTGTCAAATGATCCTAATAGCATATCTACATGATGTTTATATCATTTTAGAATTTCATTTTTGTATAGGTAGGAACCATTAAGCTAGTTAACCACTAGTTGAGAATCACTGAAAATGGTTATGGATTTGATACCCAAAAAGAGAGTAGTTTGAAGTGATAAAATAAAAGCCTCATATTTGGCAATATTAATAGTGCATTCAAAATCTAGTTTAAATGAAAAAGGCATAAGCTTATTATCTAAAGTAATAAGAATGACCCCCACACCCCGACCATATTGGCATTTAGATCCATTAAATAACATCATCATTTGATAGGATATGTCATCAATGGAGAGTATTGCAATAGATCATCAGGGAATTCAAGGTTTAAAGGTTAATTGTCAGGTAAAGGGGTAACAATTAACTGGTTAACAGTTATTTTCCCTTTAATAGACTTTTGTTGAATGAACTATAAGTCAAATTTGGAAAGAAGAATGAACCACTAAGCTACACATTGGTTGTGATATGGTTTGGAATGCATGTATTTGAGGGGATCAGTATGGGCAAATACATAGGTTCTATGATTTAGGAGATAATGATGAAGCTTGGAGGTGGAAAAGACTAATGCAAGGCAAAGTTTTTTAGTATGGGTATATTGAGTATCATAATCAATAAATGTGAAACTTATGTAATAAACTTCCTACTCTTGATGTTGGTCATCTCGATGTGTAATCATATAACCTAGAGAATGGTCTATTGCAGAGATGTATAGGTAGAAAGGATAATTTTCATTAGGTGGAATAAGAATCAATAGGGAAAAGAGGTATTGTTTAAGTGCATCAAAAGCTTCCTAGCAATCTGTATTCTAATTGAAGGAGACATCCTTTTTGAGGATATGGTGAAATGGTTGGAAGTGATCTAATAATTTGGAAATGAAGTAATGAATTGATTGAAGTTTTCCTTGTAGGCTATGGAGTTGTTTGACATTAGTAGGTGGAGGCATCTCTAGTATTTCTCTAACCTTAATAGGTTTAACCTTGATACCATGGAGATAAATGATAAAACCTAAGAGCTTACTACAAAGAACACCAAAGACACATTTCTTTGGGTTTAGTCAAACATTATATTGAAGGAGATGAGAAAATATAATTTTTAGAATTGTCAAGTGATCCTGACAAAGTTTGGACTTGCCGAGTAAGTCATCCACATAATCTTCCATAATTTTTCATAAGAGATCATGGAAAATGTAGGTCATGGCACGTTGGTAGGTTGTACTAGCATTCTTTAGGCCAAAAGGCATGATGTGATTATAAAAAGTCCCCCATGGGGTAATAAAGGTTGTCTTGAGCTGATCCTCAGGAGAAACTAGGATTTGATTATATCCAGAGAATTTATCCATAAGTGATATCATCTCATAGCCGGCTATTAGATCAACAAGTTGGTCGATACTTGGTAATGGGAATATTTTAGATAGGTGAGGTTTAAATCATGATAGTCAGTATACATGTGGATTTCCCTAGTCATTTTTGTGACAGGTATAATATTGAAAATCCAATGTAGGTAGTTGATGGGTTGGATAAAGTTAATAGAAAGGAGGCATTGGAGCTCTTCTTTTACAAGGAGAGAAATATGAGGATGCATCTTTTGAAGATTCTTATTAATAGGTTTAACATATTGGTGACAATATTATTGGTGATGATAGAGGGGTTAATATCAAGCATGTCATTGTAAGTCCAAATAAAATATTTGCTATGGTCATTAAGAAATGTGGCATAATTAGCTTGCTTAGAGGAATCTAAAGACTAACAAATCTTGAGGATGTGAGGGTTATCATGAGAGGGTAGGTTGATGCCAATGGTTAATTCATTTAACATAGCTTATGTTTTAGATGGTAACAATCATTGGATATAGGAATCATCTACACCCATGTAGGTGAGAATTATGTCATCATCTTGACATTGGATAGTGTTAATAGTGGGAGAGTCTTTATCAATTATTTCAGGATAAACAAGAGGAAGGGACCTTGTTTCCTTACCCTGATGATAGGTGAGAGGCCACAAATGAATGACATTTATTGAAAAAAAATTAGGAGGTATAGATACCTCTGATTTGGTAGGTGATGGTGGAGAAGAAGGTGGATAAGGAGAGACTGGTTCTTTGACAATTGGTTTATAGGCAGTTTTATTGATTTTATTTGGTTCATCATATCTCACTTCATGCCTCTTTTTAGCATTTTTAATTGTGTTACTAGTAGGATATTCAATAGGCATATGGACACCTTACTCACAGTGACCCAAACCAAATCCTTTCTAGACACACCTATAGAGATAGGTGTGATTGAATCTAGTGTTACTTAGGAAAGAGAAGTGACAGGTAAATGTTTGTGGTGAAGAAGATGGATCATTGATAATGGGAGATTGATCAATTCCCCCATATGCGAATTTTTTTCTAAGGTTAGGGGCCCATAAGGGATGACCATCCCAATATAGGGATCATAATTTGGGTGCATGTGAAGCCTTACATACTATTATGGAGTATAGAACATGTCTATCATCAAAAAATGATATTCTCCAAGTGATAAATGTTGAAAGGTCTCTTCCATGGGATCTTTGTCAGGAATTTATGTTGCTAGTATATGTGTAATTGTGGGAGTGGAGCTTGTGGAAGGTTCATAAGTATCATGTGAAGAAGATGATGTTTTCAATGGGATGATAACATCATTGGGACTATAGGTCATGTTACGTGTTTTAAATAAAGGTGGGTCAGTAGGTATAACATGTACTTGTCCATCATGTTCAAACTTGACATAGTGGTGCAAAGTTGAGGGTACACATGCCATAGCACATATCCAAGTTCATCCAAGTAATATGTTATAATAGAACTCTCCTTTCACAAAATAGAAGAGCTCAATAATTGTGTGAGGACCTACATGGATATGTAAGACAATAGTTCCCACCATAGTAGCTATAGTATTGTTAAAGGAATGGAGTACCACATCAGTTTGAGACATGAAATTATTGGGAAGGGCTAGTTGTTTGTAAGAATGGGTGGAAATAATATTAATAATAGCTCCCCCATCGATCATAACTCTATTTATATGAGTTTGAACAATATATGTGGTAATAAAAAGGGCAAAATCCTAATCTTTAAGATGTTGAAGTGGAATTTTTGAATCATTGAAAGAATCAGGGAGATGGAATTAAGGGAATCGACCAAAGCTGTAAGAGGTTGGGGATCATCTGATTATACCTCAATTGCTTACAAAGCACTAATAAAATCTTGGTGGTGTTGGGATGAGTTTTGGATTAACTCATATAAAGACATTTTCATAGGATTTTGGTGAAGTTGTTTCACCATTGAGCTTTGAATAACATTTGAAGATGTTGTTTTAGGAACACCCAAGATGGAAATATTTGGATTAGGAGGTGGAGTGTCTTTGTCAAAAATATGATCCCCAAGTATTATTGACCTTTTCCTTAGCTTTATATTTTTGGTTTTGTGACTGTGTGGCCATATTAACTATGTTGATTTGAAATGTTGGTGAAGGAGGTGGTAAAGGGGTTACGACGATATCTTTAGGTTTGAATTTAAGTGGAACAGTAAGAGGCACTATGGATGCCAAAGGTGGAATAATAGTAAGGTTAACAAGAGTATAATAAAATAGAGTGTCAACATCAAAGTGTTATTGAATAATCATTATGAGGGCTTTACAACTCTCAGTATCATATCTAGGTGAATGATGATATAAATACACTTGTATATAATCAAACCAAGATGGATTCATTGCAAGAGGACTATAAGGATTAATGGGAGGAAGAGTTATTATATAATATTTCAATAATTTATGTAGGAAAAATATTTGAGAGATTCCAATTGGGCTTGCACTTGTTGTACTAATAAGAGTAGACACCTTCTTTTGTTTCAGTGCTGAAAAGGCAATTTTACATCGTGCCTTGTTTGGTGATGGCAAAGTTACATGTTTTGTTTTCACTTTATTAGTGTCAAATGTGAGAGGCCTACTAGATGGGAAATGCAAGAGTGGAAGTAGCTTAACCTTTTATTTTCCTTGGTTAGGCAATATTCCAACTAAAGTAGAAGGGTGTGGCCCCAAAATGGATGGTAAAGTTGAGGTTTAAAGAACGGATCAATGAGATCTAAGGGGCTTAACATTTTTCTATAATTCAGGCCATACAACTCCAACTTATGGTTGAGGAGTTAAATCTAATTTCACCTATGGATGAATTAAATTAGAAACAAGGCATATGCCTAAGGGTCTGATCTACTTTAATGTAATATATTCTTGTGAGGGTAAGGGTTCTGACATAGATGGCTAAACTTCAAGTACTTTTGGTGAAGAATCTCTAGCTTTGTCAAAGACCTTGGGGTAAAGGGTAGTAAGAGGGTTGGAAATAAAGGTTGACATTAATTGTGTTGGATACAGAGTTTTAAGCCAATCTTAAAATGTTGCATGGTCTAGCTTTGTGGAGTCAATAAATTCTAGACTTTTTGCCAAACATGAGAAGGGTTTAGAAAAAATTGATGTAGGCCTTAAGGTTGTGTCTTTATAAGGCTACGGTGTTTGGGAGAGAGGGAAATTTTTGGTTTCTATTAATTTGGGCCAAAGATGATAAAGAATTGCAATGGGGTCCTCTTCGACAAAGAATGAAGAAGAGGCATGGTCTGCCATGGGTGGAGGGGAGGTAGGCAAATAAGGTTCCTCAAGAGGGTAAAGCATAGATATTATGGTTCCCTCAACATGTGGTTATGGCATGGGTAAAGTATGATCCTCCATAGGTAAAAGAAGGGGTAAGAGTGGTACAATTGGAGTAGGCATAATAGGTCTCTCATCTATTATGGGAGTAGATAATATTGAATCCTCTAAGTGAAAAGGTGTAGTGGATGGGGTACTACTCTCTATAGGTGGAGGAGATGTAGGTGAATAAGGTTCCTCAAGAGGGTATAGTGTAGGAATGATGTTCCCTTCAACATGTGCTTGAGGAACATGTAAGGTGTGGTATTCAAGTGGTAAGAGGATAGGTAATATTAGTGTAAACAAAATTGGCATTATAGGTTCTTTAGGTGGCAAAAGGAGTGGTAAAGGAGACTCTTCCTCTTAAGGGAGTGGAATGGGTGAAATAGGCTCTTCTACCTGAAGAGGAGGAATAGGAAAAATAGATGCCATTGAATGTGGGGGATGAGTCAATGAAATGGATGTCTCTTGTTGAGGGGAACATTGAACTAAAGGTAAAGGAAATACCATATTAATTGTATGGATATTATGATCACTTTAGTTAGTTATGGACTGGACAATATTTTGATTTGGTGAATGGTTAGGAAAAGGGTGTTTGAACACATCCATAATTTGATTAGGGGGTGCATTAGGATTATCCAAGGCAAGATCACCTTTATCAAGCATATATTGAACAATGTTCTTGAGTGTCTTATAGTTATTAGAATTGTGACCTTTAACTCGATGGTAACCATAAAACTCATCTTCCTTGTACCAGGTTGGGATAGGATGAAAAGGGTAAAACTATATGGGAGGTTTGATCTGAGGACTTAGGACACCTTATTGTAATATTTTCTCCAAGATAGATGTATATGACTCCCCAATGGGAGTGTATTGTCTTTGTTCATACCATTGTTGGAATTACTTGGTCAAATTTTGAGAATTCAAGGAATTCAATTGGTTTGTGGTTGTGGATGAGGTTGACTTAATGGTCATTAATTATGTTGGTGGATCCTTTAGCCTTTTGGTTAGAGGGATAAGTTTTAGAGGAGGAGGAGTCATTTGATTTAGAATTGGGATTTCTATTGTGCAACTTAACTTTGCCTTCATCTATAGTGCAAACCTCAAGTTTCTATGCCATTATACAGGCCTCATCAAATGTGCAAAAAGTTATTACCCAGAGTGTGGATAACACATGCCCTTGAGAAGAGATCAATAAGCTCAAGTTGGGGTAAGGAGAAGGAGAGTTGATTGATCAAGCTTCTCTAATGAGCGACAAAATATATAATAGACTCATCATCAAATTATTTGATAGAATAAAGGTTTGTTATAGAAATGTTAATAGAGAAATGGTCATGGAATATTTGTGCAAGTTGGGTAAATGAGAAAAAGGAGTGCTAAGGTGTAAAGCTATACCAATCCAGGGAAACACCTGAAAGAGACATAGATAAAGTGCAAAGTAATAATGCATCATCATGTCCTATTAAATAATAGGCACATATAAATGCTCAAAAGTGCTATTATGGGTCTTATTTACTCTAAAAATGAGTAAATTTAGGGAGTTCCCATTAGCTTGGATAAGGGTGAATAGGTACATAAGGATGGATTGGTTCATTGCATATTTAATCATAAGATAACACATTCTTTGAACCATAAATGAATGTCTCTATATTAGACATCTTGTCCACCATCATCTTAATGAGGTCTAAAGGGGGATTAGTTTGTGGAATACCTCCTAAGTTATAGGGAAGCTGATAGGAAGTAGAGGGAGCATATGACATAGCTTGCTGAGGTTATGTTGAAACAACATAAGGATAATGAGTCATAGGTTGGGGTGTGGAAAGAAAAGGGGCTTATCTCATTAGGTTGGAGACTATTCCTTGGTTGGTTATTGTTATTCTAGGTTAGAATAGATGAAGGGCGATTCATAACTTGGGTTATTATAAGTGTGAGGGTAGATGGAATAGGAACCACTGAATTTTGGAATGGGGTGTGACTTGACTAAAATGATTGTGGTTGTGAAAGTAGGGAAGTCACACCAGGGTTTAGGTGGGATTGGGTAGTTAGAGATGATACACTTTGAACATTATTTATAGTTGGTTTACTTTTCAAAGTAGTGGTTTGGGTAACCATGGGGAAAATAGTGGAGGCAACTGAAACTAAGGTTGTCTTCATTAGAGAGGTTGGCATACCATAAATTGGGTCACCATAAGAATTATGGGTTTAGCTCATGGCAAGGTAATGCTAAAGGGTTGCCACATTGCAATCAAGAAATTTAGCAAAATATTGATCTCTCTCAGGCACAATGGGAATTTAGTTAGGGTTGGGAGTATGCTCTGTATCTAAAGTATGTTGCATGATAGAATTGAAAGTGAGAGGGGAAGGTGGCGGTGGTTGTTAGTTTGCATAATCAACAAGAATTTTGGCTTGAGCTCATGTCAATACCATGCAAGAGGAAGTATAAATAGTCTTACTACCCTGTATTAGAAGTGGAATAAGAAAAAAATAGGTTTGAGTTTAAGTAAATGTGTTATTTTAGCTTGTTATTTTAAGCAGATGAAATTACACAATCACCGACGTCAGTCACTTGACTGATGTTGGTAGAAAATTTTTGTTGACATCAATGGTTTAATCAATGTTGGTATCTAAAATCTACCAATGCCGATAGGGTTAATCGATGTCGGTCACTATGATAACCTGGGAGATGGAAAATATACTATTTTAAGGAACTAGAGGTTGAAACTAGGCAAAATAGTGGATGTAAAAGTTTTATGTAAGAAGGAAGAACACTAAAAAAATCTAAGATAATAGGTTATACAAACTGAGTATTAGAAATAGTAATGATTTTGTGAATCAATAGGAAGATGTGCTTACTAACTCCAAAATATAAAAGGCAATAGGAAAGCAAAAAAAGAGCATACAACCAACAACTATTAATTCTTAGAGATTAATTTTTAGTCTCATGTTGGCTTATGCCTTAATTAGATAGTGAGAAGAGAATTTGGTTATCAAAGGTCCTAGGAAGCAATCTAGAGCTAGTTTTAGGTTAGTTTTAGTGCTCAAGAAGAAATATATGTTAGACCAGGTATGTGGCTTGTTATAGGATCTTGATCTTTTCACTTCACAAACATGGAGCCAAGCCAAGCCACTTAGACAAAATATACCTTCTATCTAGAGATTATACTCTACCAGAGAACAGAGTGGGTTCTCCCCTTAGTGGTGAAATTAAAGTAGGATAGCCAGGTAGGGTAAGGTGATCCACCAGGTGATGAAATCCTAATGGGCATTTTCTCAAGTGAGTTTAGATGTTTGTTTATGTGAATTTTATTTGGTTGTGTAACATAGGTGCACTAAAATTTATTCAAAATGATTGTAATTAACTAGGTGAGCTAATATGCAACAAACTATGAAATGCAATAAGTTTCAAACCCAAATCTAAAATGTTTAGATTCAAATGAAAATAAAGATGAAATAGGAATAGAGTATGAAATTCACTATCCTAATGTGCATGCAAGAAGAATTAAAGAAGAGATTCTCTTTTTTTTGTAAAATAAAATGATAAATTATTTTTAGAGGCAAAGAGAAAAGACATAAAATTTTAGTTTAATGCTTTTTAAATAGAAAATAAGATATTAAATTTTTAATGTCAAGAGAAAAAAGAAGGATGAAGTGAAATAAATGAAATTTTCACTATAATACACCTATATAAATGTTTAAAATAAGAAATGAACCCAAGGAAAACTCCAAGGTCCCACCGGGCATGCCAGAAATGTTTCACTAAATTTTGTCTATTTTAAGTCTAAAGGAAAATAAAAAGAATGATTGAGATAAGTGATTAGAATGAACTTGGATTTGGTTTGCACACCATATCCAGACATTGTGAGCACTCCTCTTTGGCTAGGGAGGACTACCTGCAAGTAAGAAAACACTACCACAAGATGTTTATTAGTAGTTAAATGAGTGGGTTGTCAAGCTACGTGCTTGTTCCAAGAAGTGTGAAACTTTCTTAGAGATGATAGTCCACTTTTGAGAGATAAAATAATAATAAATAACAAAAGAGAGGTAAAGAGAGAGTGAAAGAGAGATAATATTACCATCATTAACAACATGTATGTAGTAGAGAGTGATAGGGTGTAGGTGATGTGCTATGTTTGTATTTTAGAAGTTGTTTGGATAGGTTTTTAAGAGGCTAGGGAACCCAAAATCATCAACATTGGTAGGGTAGTGATTGATATCAGTTATACTATTGAGGTTGGTAGTGAGGTGACTGATGTCAGTTAGGCTATCAAGGTCGGTAGGGGTAATAATTATCTAGGAGCTTGTAGAAGGATTTTTTGGGTCTAAAAAATAGTTTGGATCAAATTTGGGAGGTTAGGAGAGTTACAAGAGAGAGAGATTATGGCTTGGGTAGATTTGGTCAAAGGTTTGGTGTGTCAGGTTAAGGGGAAACAAGTGAGGAAGCTTTATAACTCCCTCATGGGGGTTTAGTCAAAAGTGCATAAAGTAATGCACATTAGATAAAAAGTGATAGAAGAATAAATATTTAAAATACTTACAAGATAAGTGATGTACTTAGCTATAGTGTTCGTTGAACAATAAGTACTAGATTGATAGTCCCTACCAAGGAGTGCAAACTTGAATGCCTAAATAGAGAGAATAAGCAAGTGATGTTGGTCCTCAGCATCTGATCGTGATTGACTTGCACAAGATGATTGTAAGCTAAAATGTCAAAAATAGAATTCCCAAAACTTAAATGTGAGTAAGAATGATTTTTCTTAATTTCTGCTAACCTAAACCTTAGGTTGGAGTTTGGTGTATATTATCGACATTGGTGATTCCATCAATGTTAGTCATGGGTTGACCAATGTCTGTGGCCTTAGAATAGGTAAACATTACTATTTTTGGCCTTTTTTGGTTATTTTTCATGCCAAGTGTGACACCCATTATAAAACAGTAAAAAGAAGAGGTTAGGAAGGAGGTAGTTGATTAGGAATTTAGTTTGGGAGTGGGAATAAGTCTTGGGTAGTTAGGATGAGGTGACTAGGTCTTGAGGTGACTCATCAGGTGAGAATTAGTCATAGGGTGAGGTGGTTAGGTAAGGTGGCAATAGGGTTTTTAATTAACTTAAGTATTTTAAATCAATTAAATGTGTGAGGGATAAAAGTATGGGTTTTGGGAGATTAATTGTTATTATTAAAATGGGCTTAAGCGGGTTTTGACAAAGGGATTTACATGTGTATGTGATATAATTTTGGTGTCTACACCTTCTTGTTAATAATTATATCTTCTTGTAATTATATTAGATACTTAGGAGAAAAATCATCAACAAAAGGATTGGATACACTCTCATCATGATCTACAATCATTGGAGGCTCATATAATTTTAGATTTTACATATTCATAACTAAAAAAATTTGCATATAAGATGGAAAATCTAATCAAAAAGCATTTTTACGAGTCTTTTCCATAATCTGGAAAGGACCATACTAGATTGGTTTCAACTTTTTACCTTCACCTGCCAGCCTTTCCTTACTAATTTGAAGCCATACCAAATCACCTAGAACAAACTTGTGATCAACATGATGTTTGTCATGTCTTGCTTTGTACTATGCCTGACTTTTTTCTAATTGATCTTAGATAGTTTAATGTACCTACTATATCTTTTTAATGAACTTCTTGGCTTTAATAACATCATTACATTCATCAGTAGTTGAATCCTATCTATAACAAACATCTAGAGGAGATTTATGCAAATATCCATAACAAAATTCAAAAGGATATTTCATAGTAGAAGAATGAAGTGCATGGTCGTAAGCATTATAAATATAGCATAAATGTTCATCTCACAACTTGGGATGTTTAATGAAATAACCCCTAAGCAAATGTACCACTGTGTGGTTCATAACCCCTATTTGATCATCAATCTACAGATGAAACGTAGTAATCTTATTCAACTTAGTGTCCATTAATTCCCATAGTGTTGACCAAAATTCCCTAAGAAATTGAGAATCTCAATCAAAAATAATAGAAGTGGGCAAACCAAAATGAACCCATACATGCTGAAAGAACAAGTGTGATGTACCTTCTCTTGTAATATGCTTAGTGAAGGGAATCAAAACACACATCTTGCTAAATATTTCCACTACCACATAGAATTAATCATGTTTCCTTAGTGACATAGGTAATCCTCCTACAAAGTCCATGGAAATACTTTCCTAGGGATGGGTAAGAATAGGTAAGGGAGTGTCAAGTCTTAGTTTCATGTTACTAGGCTTTCTTTTGGCACAAAGAACACACCCCTTGATATATTTGGAAACATTTTCCTGCATATGGGGCTAGTAACAATACATTGTCAAATATGCAACCATTTTAGCAACTCCAAAATGACAATAAATAAGAGAAGTATGTGATTCCATAATCATGTGCACCCTTTCATTACAAGGAATGCAAAGTTTACCCAAATGATACAAGAGTCCATTATGCACATGATAGTCTGATTCTTCTACCTATTTACCACTCATTAAATCCTTGTACACATCCTTAAAATCAATATCATCAACATATTATTCTTTATAACTTTCATGAGTCAAAGAACCATGCTGTAAAAGAATAAATGCAACTACCATAGGAGGTATAGAAAGCATGTCAACAACTTTATTCTAAATACCTTTCTTATATCTAATCACAGGATGAAATTGCTATAGGAAACCCATCCAACAAAAATGCCTGGACTGTTGTAGCTTGTCCTGTGATTGAAGATACTGGAGGGGCTGATGATCTGTATGTATCACCACTTCTTTGCCCATTAAGTAATGTTTCTAATTTTTAACACTTTGAGCCAATACATACAATTCCTTATCATAATTTAGATAGTTTCTTACCACACTTGTGAAGGTCTCAGAATGATAGCATACTAGCTTATTTCCTTACATCAGGACAACCCACATAGCATAATCATGTGCATCTATCTCGATCTCAAATGGATATTACAAATAAGGAAGTGTCAAGATAGGACCAATACTGATCTTTATTTTCAAAGTGTCAAAGGACTTTTGTTGTTTGTCTCCCCACTGAAAGACCTATTTAGTAGTAGTCAAAGAATGCAAGGGTGATGCAATATATGAAAAATTAGCAATGAATTTTCTCCAATATTGTACTACACCAATAAAACCTCTAACCTCATTTAAATCATTGGGTTTAGGCCATTTAACTATAACCTCTACATTTATAGGATCAATTTTCAACTCACCATGTCCTAAAATATAACTTTAGTAAACCAAGGAGGTTTTGCCAAATTTACATTTAGACAATTTCAAATAAAGTTTATCCCTTCTCAATGCATCCATGACTTTCCTAATATGAATCACATGATCCTCCCAAGACTGACTGAAGATCAAAATATCATCTAAGTAGGATACAATAAAATCATCAAGGAATGGCTTGAAGATATCATTCATCAAATGCATGAATGTAGCGGGTGCATTGCACAATCCAAAAGGCATGACAAGCCACTCAAACAATCCCTATTTAATTTTAAAAATAGTTTTCTAAATATCACCATCATTAATCCTAACCTGATGATAACCACTTTTCAATTCTAACTTATTGAAATAAACAACATTTATTAATTGATCTAGCAAATCATCAATACAAGAAAGAGGGTAATTATTCTTAATATTAATTTTGTTCAAAGCATAGAAATCAACACACATTCACCATGTGTAATCTTTCTTTGGCAGCAAAATGATAGGCAAACCAGTAGGATATGTAATAGGATGAATAACACCTTTTTCCAAAATTTCCATTACCTTATTTTTTATTTCCTCATTTTCCACCACTGATAACCTGTACATGTCAATGTTAGAGAGAGGAGAATCCTGTAACAATTGAATTTCATGTTGAAATCCCCTTTTAGTGGGAAACCCTTTGGGATCCTAAAACACATCATCATAACTAGAGATGATTTCAATCAATTATTTCTTATGTCTAGGATCATAATTTTCCATATCCTATAAATATTCTTTTTCTGTAGACTTAATCAACATGAGACAAAAATTCTTGCTTGAATTGACTAGTCTTTTCATTTACCCTATTGTCACCAAGGAAAGATTCATCTTAATATGATGTGTTATGACTATATATTTAATGCCATAATTAACAAGCAAGTACTTATTCTCCTCCCTATAGAAGATTTCTTTTATATCATAAAGATAAGGGCTTACCAAAATAATCTTACATATTCTAGAGGGACTATATCTAGATCAACCTCATCCACAAACTTGGATGTGATGGAAAATTTCAATCTACAAGTTTTGGTTACTTTCAACTTTGCATCATCACACACCCAAGAAAGTGGATAGGGTTTCAGATGGGGATTGGTTTGTAAGCCCAACTTTTTAACAATCTCCTCAGAAATCAAGTTTCCCTGTGATCCACTATCAAATAGAGTGTCAATCTTAGTATGTTTTGAAATAACCCTAATGTAAAATAACTCATTTCTTTTCTTATCATCATGCATAAAGTTGTTTTCGAAGAGGAAGCATCATTATATGACTTAGTGATATAAATAGAGAGAGAAGAACAGTTTTGCATACTCATGGTTGTGATCTTAGTTTCATCCCTTGAATCTGAACCCAGATTTTGAACCATAGCATTAGTTTTCTTATTCTTATTCCTTAGCCTATTAGGTATTAACTCAAGATGTAATTTACAACACTTAGAATCATCATGATTTTTATTGTAATGATGGAAAAATGGATTACCCTCTTCTTTACAAATATTAACAGTGGATTTTTGTTTACCCTTTCCAGAACTTTACCCTTTAGAATGCTTAACATCAGATTGTTTCATTTTAACTTTAGGAAAAGATTTTTTAATCTATTTTCCTCTAGCCTCTAAGTGAATGGATTTAACACATACTTCATCTAAATTAGTGGGATTGAGAACAAGAATCATGTATTTAAATTAACTATGCAACCCACCTATGTTCCTAAGTAGTGTTTCTTGTGTATAAAGATTAATATTCAAAAGTAAAGCCTTTTTTCTAAATTCCTATGTATATTCTTGGAAACTTTGGCCTTTAGTTTGTATAAAATATTTCCAATACATCATGGCTTGTTGTATATAGCCTAAAGGATAAAATTACTTATTGAGTTCATCAACAAATTTACTCCAATTGGAAATCAAGTTACTAATGTTAAGCTTATTTTCCTTCAACTTGCTCTCCCACCAGATGAGAGTTGTACCTCCCATTCAAAGAGTAGCTAGGTGAATTTTAGATTCATCATCTACAATATTCTAGACCTTGAAATATAATTAAATTTTATTTAACCAATTATCCATCTTTTTGGCATTAATCTCACCATTAAACATTGGTCATTCAAACTTAATATCTAGCTTTAGTGAAGGAAGAGATTCAATGGCCTTTTGTCTTTACTATCATTCGAAGACGAGGAAGGTTTTTCAAAAAATTTACCACCTTCATCATGCTCTATTTTCCTTTATCTTTCATGGTAAATCTCATCAACCATATCCTTCACATTTAATAAGGCCTGTCGAAAAACTCATTTAAACTTAAAGTCATCTCTCATTTCTGTAGTACGTCTTGATCCAAACTCTAGATTATACTTGGCTAATTCTCCTTCACCCCACCTAGATCTCAACCTTGTCAACATACACTAGCAATCCACATAGTTAAATACAAATTATACTTTGATACCAAAAATATGATCTATAATTGATAATAATCAAGTGTCATAATAGTAGAAAACACACTTGACTAGGATTGAAACCTTTATTTAATGATTTAATAAAAATGGATTTTAAAAAATTAAAAAAATAAATAGTGGATTTTAAATATCCATAAAATGTTGAATTTTAAGAGTGAAACAATAATAAATGAGACAATTAATATAAATACCAAAATGATTTGATAATAAAGTTTGGCTTTTAAAGCTTATGTCTCTGGATCCACTCAAAGTGAGGATCGCTCTATTAAATTGTCATAAGATAGCTTACAATTTTTTTATAAGTCTCTCAAATTTTCATATCAAGATTAAATTCTTTCAGTAGAACCCTCTCAAACCAAATACAAAGTTTGAGGCACTTAGAATTCTCCCTAAGTCTCTAAACACCTTTATACATGCATTTTCTTCATAAAATAACATGTCCCCAATTACAAGTTCGAGCACTTTATATAGTGTTTTGGTCTATGGGTTCAATGGTGGGAATGTTATAATTTTACCCAAAGTGCCTAGGTTTTAATCCTATAGCATGGCATTGGGTGTTAATCTTAACTAATTATCTCACATTGGTAAAGTGGGTGCAAATTGGTGTTGAAATACCATGAAGTTTGTGGTTTGTTAATGCCTTTAAAAGGCATAGTACACATTGGGGATAATGTGAATACATTGGCATTTGGATTATGATTCAATATTAGCATTGAACATGGAAAACTTGGCTTGTTTTTTGGGCTTGGTATGGGTTTAACATGTGGTAAGTGGTTTATGTGGTAAATTGGAATGTTTGTTTGGCATGGAACATTCGATGGTTTTGGGCATAATAAATAATTACATGAAAATATAGTCAATAGGTGACTATTAATAAAATTCAACCATGGAATATTATTGTGGTGGTAAACCACGTGGTAGATTGAGGACCCACCACATAGACCACTCCCCATCTAGCACTTGTTGACATCCAACCAGATGCTCTTTTGGCTTCAACGATAGGGTCCCCCTTTGAGACAAAAGTGAACTCCACTGGATATGGTCCCCATAGTTGACATTTTACACTGGTCAAAGATGAATTATAAACCAAACCCAATTTTTTTCACTAATGCATTACCATGTATCACAACACCATTCGTCTACTTGGCATGCTAGAATTGCTCCACATCACCCTGTGTCACCTTTTTGACCTATATAATCTATAAACTTCAATGCACGATATATTACACATACGAGATCAAAATCAACCCATTTAAATTGGGATAGAAACATCTCAATGAGCTCTACATTTTGCCAACAATCAATCTAAAATTTGATGACTTCATTTTTAGAGTATATATAGATGCTTTAGATCAGTGGGCCCCATTTTTAACAAGAATTTTAGAGGCAGTTCAGAGGGAGACATGCATCACCACAATGCTTCTTACATATCCCTTAGATTTCATACATGAAATTTTATCTATGAGTCTCCAAGTAAATGGGATGGAGACACTTGGCATAATCATGGAAAGTCATTCGCCTAGTGAACTTGAAATATTTTTTGAGTGTTGAAATGTCGTGGGTTCATGGGTCCATGCCACATACCCTTAAGCTTAATTTCATGGGTACCCTTCAAGGTATTACCCATTACTATCTTCAAACCTTGAAGGGTTATCATACATATGTATTAATGGTATCTCCTAAGAGATACCATTCAAAATTTAAAGGCCCTTCAAGGTATCACCTAATACTACCTTCAAACCTTAAAGGGTACCCATACGCTTGTTTGAAAGGTATCTCATAAGAGATACCTTTAAAATTTTGGATCCACAATAGAGGTTAAAATCAAATATAGAATCCCAAAATATAAGAAGCTAATCATTTTTCATAATTTTTATTAAAACCCCTATTGCTCATTATCATTTTGTATTGTAATAAAATACATGGTTGTATATTGACTTAATTAGCTATTTTTCTCTATGTGTCTATTCTGATCCGATGCATGTTTGAAATGTATCTCCTAGGAGATACCTTCAAATTAGGATGAAACAAGAATTGAAGTATGCAGTATATGATATTAAAATCTATTATTTTATTTAATTGACATAAATTGTGTAGTTAAAAAAATGTTATACATTACATTTTTAACTTTTTTATGTTTTAACATATCTCCATGCTTATGTTCTGGTATAAATATAGCTTTATCTCCTACATATAGGTATAAATTGGATTGATTTTTTAAATAAGCTGATTAATAACTCTTTTCATGTCTTTTGAAAATGTCCAGCTAAAAAATTATATGTCAATGGCTTTTCAATGTGGAGACTATGTTTCTCTCATAAATAATGGTAAGGTCATTGGTGAAGGAAGAATACACAAAGTGGTAGGTCCAAATGCTAAATCTCTAGAACCCATAAATCTCACTTCCACATGCCATAATGAGGAAATGCCTATTGGATGTGTAAGTTTTAATGTGACTAAAGATTTTGATCTAAATCTACCACTTCCATTTCCTATAGATTTTATGGATAATTTAGTGGACGTAGTTGATAGGTTTACTATATGGAGCACAAGAATGATGCACCACAACATAAATAGTTTTTCTATAGATAATAACATGAAACAAAGTCAAAATAATTTGCATCTAGTTATATATATATATATATATATATATATATATATATATATATAACCATTACAATAATAAAACCCTTGATTGAATTTATTTATTCAATATATTAATGATTCTACCACATTTCATAGCCTAAAAAAAACTTTTATTGGGAAAAGGGCACATTTGTTGCATAGATGTGCAACTCTTGCAAATGGTGAAAATTTTACTTTTGGTTATGTTGAATTTACACAACTAGGGGAAATTTCTAGTTGCATTCCTATCCCAATGTTAGAAAATGAATTGGGAATTTACATAAGGCATGTTATAAAAAATTGTGAGACTTGAAGTATAAAGGCAATAGAAACATATATTGTTAGATGGCCTTTCAACAAAATAGTGGACATTGAGACTTGTAGAGCAATCAATTTACCATACATGACACCAAAGGGGAAAGAAGTTGGAAATGTTTGGGACATAGTGGATAGTGAAGTCACTCCTTACCTGACATTCCTAGCACAAAAGCATAAAAAAAATTAGCTCATTCCCACAAATACTCGGGCTAAAAAAGAAGTTAACCAAACAATTCACCCAACCAAGTGGAGTTTGATGAAAGCATAGATAGCGAGATTACAACAATGTATGTGGATAAAGCTTACACCAAAAAATGTTTTTAGTCATGATTTTCATTTGAGATTTTAAAATTTGAAATATGAAGTTGCTTGATTCCACCATAACAAATAGGAGGCAACATGTCTTGGATGCCCTTTTTGTTAGTTTGTTTAAGAAAAATAAAAACAAAACTAGCATTGATTTTTATGGTATAGATATATATTTAGAAGCATGGCTTAAAATATATAGATTAAATAGAAGTAACTTTTTTGACATTAAAATTGTCACAAAAATGGGGAACAAAATGCATTCCATGCAGGGAGATTTTGACAAAAGCCACAAAAGAAGACAATGGCCGCTAAATATTGTTGGACCAATTGGTGGGTGATTTTGTAGATGTTTCTCCATGACTAACATGATAGGTATATATAGATGGTTCACAATAAAATGTTTGACATCTTCCATCATTTTTCACTCAAGAATTTATTAGGCATCACATCAATGCACAACTAACAAATATAGAATATGAGCCAATATCCTAGCCAAAATTTAATAACATGTAGATAACTAATTTTCATGATGTGACCATTGCCACATCTGATGACTTCACTAGGTGCAAAACATGCATCTTATTGACTCAACATAAATAATCTGGGTCCCTTTCTAGAGATCAGCAAGAGCGTATCGATCAAGAATTCATGATGTACTCAAAACAAATACTTTATGCAAGACAAATTTATTATACACAAGTGAATGTTAGATAAATACCCTAAAGAATACCTCAATGTCATTTATGACAAGGTGGAATGTCAAAAAACATTTGTGCTAAGGATAGTGATAAAAAGCAAAATAGTTACTGAAAGAATATTATAGTTGTCAATGTTAGGGATTTTAACACATGGTCATGGTGTAGGTGGATATGGGAATTATTTTTTTAATTTACATTATTGGAGGGTCTAACTTTACTATCACCTCATTGAAAAAATTCTTTAGGGATATGGAAACAACAATTATAGATACTTATAGATATTTACTATATAAACTTGTATCTTCAAAATATCAATTGTATGATGGACTTTTGTCTAACAACTGATACCCTAAATGTAAGAAATATAGAGAAGAAGAAAAATCAATTGGTGCCTTCAAGAAACTTCCTTATAGGCTATACCTTCAACTAGACAACTGTTGTCATGATAATCAGAACATGTACTTCCATCCATAATTATATTTAAAAAATATCAAACCTTATATATAACTAATTTTACATTTACAAATTCACAAAATTATGTCTTTTTGGATAGGTATGTGTTACAATATTTATCTCTCCTTGTCTATAAAGGTGTTTTTTTAATGTCGAGGTTGAATTTCTACTTGTAAGACATACCCATGAAGATATCGATGACACATTTGGAAACTTGTTTGAATGTATAAAGAGAAAATATGTATGGAGTATGATAGAGATGATGGACACTTATAGGATGTGTGAAAATAAAAGAAACTTCATGCCATATTTGATTGAAGAGGGAGCATATTTCAATAGTATGTTAATAGTTACTTGTTAAAGGGAAGAGATGAAATAGTAGGCTTGACAAAAGGTCAATACTTTATTATAGACATGGAGCAAGGTAAGCCCATTATGTGTTGAAAAAAATTCTATAAGAGATATAAATTGGCCCCCCTAATTAAATTATGGGGAACAAAAAAATGGTGACCCAAATGTTCTAGAAGGTAATCTAACAAAAATATATTTCAAAGACTTGAAAATTAGATAAATGTCTCAAGATTCTATTATTTCTAAAGACTCAGATGGAAGTATAAAAAAGAGTGAAAAATAAATTAAATATAACTTGAATAAGTATATACAAAAATTCAATGAATTTGGTTTGACTAGAAATAATAAGTGGAAAGATCTAGCATACTGCTTTCGAAACATCCATGACATAATGAAAGAAGGCATGTTCCCTTTTGAATTTGAGTGCACAAGAGAGTTTTGGCCTAGAAATCATCATGACATACCCCTGTATAGAGATCTACACAAAATGGTTCATAATAACACCCTTGATTTTGGAGTGGTATCTACAGATACATATGCTGGTCTAAGAAGCAAAAGAACAAGAATTATATTTGATCCAGCTCAAGATATGCAAATATCTAGCTCAAGAAATGCAAATAAGAGATATGTTATTTGTCAGACTTGATTATTCTACAATAGTTGACTACGTAGTATGGGTTTCTAGTGCTAAAAGTAATATTGAGATATTACAAACAAATGGGGATATAGTTTGAAGGGTCAATGTAGCTTGGTTCATCCCAGTTCATGTGGGGAAAAAAGATGTAGAAGAAGCAAATATTTATTTAGGGTACTTGGATAAGAAATGGAAGCCAAACCCAAATGACACATATTTACCATCCATACTCAGAGATAATATCATCTACGCTTGGGAACCAAATAAAAATTAGAGAGGTCATACACTTGTTCTCACTAATTTTTTGAAAGGAATTGTAACAAATGATTTGAATGCATCGTCCCACTAGGCACTAACAAAAATAGTGATAAAAGGATTGGGAAATTTAAAATGGTGTTTTCTTAATTTTAGAATAAGAAATATGAATGTTTGTTTTCAAAATGTAGTCCATTTTTTGAGAATGTATAATGTTTTACTATTTTATTTATTTCTAGTGGCACTTAGCATTTTGGGTCTTGGAAAATACACCTCGACATTTGAGTTTCATATTTTCTACTATGACAATTTAGTATTTGGTAAATATGCATCTATTTAATAGCATTTGACTTTTGGAACATTCAGTTCACATTTTTTCATCCTTCAAAATGGTCTTCAACAAAAGGTCTTCATAATTTGCACATCTAAGAATTTAGTGCACTACAGATTTTGTGTTTTTCAAAATAAAATTCAACATTTATGTGTATGAAAAAAGGTATTCAAGGTTTATGCCTCAAAATGTCCCACTTTCATGTCAAGATTTTTTCTTTGGATTTTGCATATCAATAATGTTACTCAACTTTTCACGTGGCACTCAAGATTGGGTCATGTGGCACAATCTCAGTAATTTGGCTATGTGAAAGGATGACCAGTCCAAAAGAAATTCCAAAATAATACAAGCACCTGCTATTGAAACATGTGTCACAATATCAATAACCTGACACAAATATGAGATGAACTTTGATGGTCATGAGGATGCCACTCAAATAAAATTGAACATATAGCTCACAATCCAATCAACCGATGACATGTGGAATCTTAATCATCCTAGGTGTTGTAAATCACATATGGGCCAAGCATGTGATTGATGTATGGATTATTTTTCATTAAGAAATTTACCTCCAAGTCTTATAATATCTATAAGTGCATGGTCTGTGAACCAGTTTAAACAGTCACATAATTTAGACTTACTACAAATATATAATATAGACATGATTTATTTTTTATAAGTCTAAATAATTATTGATTAACTACAATTTATTTATGATAGTTTTAAACTACTAATAAATAAATTATTTATGATCTTTTTAAATAATTTGGAATTATCAAAAATACATTAGACAGATCTGAGTTATTTGAAATTAGTCCAAATTAATCTTGATACCATCTTATTTAATCTAGATATAGTCCAATTTAATTCTAATATTTTTTAAAAATTTGGATTGTTGATAAGTCCAAATTATATGGAATAGTCCTTTTAGTTTGTTTTATTTATAAACCCTACTTTATGCCACAAGCTTTGGTGTGCAAAATATTAGATTTACTTTTTTGTTTATTATAATAGAGTGAATATTAAACTTAGGACTCTTTTTGGGTTGTTGTGTGATTGTGTTAGACTTTAGGATTTAGAACCCTTCCTAGCATGGTGTATTGTGACAAGTGTTCCCTTAATTAGGTCTAGTGGATACCCATATTGGTCATGCTCCTACTTAACAAATGTATTCCCAATCAGAAGTGTAGGTATGCTCTATCTTCTTCGACCCAAGATTGATTTATAGACATGATGCCTTTTTTATTGCATAAACTAACCTCCTATCTAAAATACTCACATTCCTTTCAAGCCAAAACTCCTTACATAAGAAAGAAACTACCTTTCTAACTAACTATTCACCTAGTAATTGCCTTCCAAATCAACATTGCATTCAAATTTTTGGGTTCTTAACACTTTGTATGTAAGGCAATTCCTTATACACCCATAGACTATTGGAAATATTATCATTGATGTCAAAGGTCTAAAATTATTGGTGATAAAGGCCCCATTGCATTTAATGTTGTTTGTAATAAATATATCTTGGCTAATATGAGTTAATATTTATTTAATATTAATGAATATATTTTTGGTTGCATATGAGACAAAATAAGGGCCCATGGAGAAGTTGAAGAGCCACGGGGTAAAGACAAAAGAAGGATGGGACACATTTTCCCATGAAAAGTCATCTTGGGAAATACCAAGAGTCACCAAGTGAAGACAAAAGAGTAAGGGCACAATTTCTCATGAAGGGACACTTTGAGGAATACGAAAAGTTACCAAAGATAAGGACAAAAGTGGGAAGGACGTTTTTGACCATGAAGGATCACCACATGACTTTTCAAAGGCTTGAATATGAAGGGTCATACAAGTTTGGAGCCATTTTCCATGAGGATTGAAGGGTCACAAAGGGGGAAGGCCAAATATCATTTGGAAAGCTATAAATAAAGGCTTGAGAAGCCATTTATAAATATAAAAAAGAAAGAGGTTGATTTGATATTATATTATCTAGCTTAGAAGAGCAATTGTGAGAGTTGAATATGATTTGTATTTGTTATATCTAGCTTAGAAGAGCAAACGTGAGAGAGATGTTGTATTGAACTATCATTTGTTGATATAGAAACATTGAGAGATAGGTGTGTGGTATACACAAAGGGGTTGGTGCTCATGTGGGTTGGTGCTCATGAATAATAGTTGGGTTGGTAATCCAGAAAGGGGTATGGTGCTCCTGTGGGTTGGTGCTCATGAATAGTAGCTAGGTTGGTGCTTAGCAAAGGGGTATGATGCTCCTGTAAGTTTAGATTGTGAATATTGTTTGGGTTGGTGCTCATTCATATACTTGAGATTGTTCTCCATGGTTTTTCCCACATTGGGTTTCCACGTTATATCTGGTGTCTCTCTCTTTCTTGTGTGATGTTTATTGTTTGAGTTTTATTGCATACCTTGAATGTTTGATTAAGTGAATTTGATTAAGGGAAAGTTTTATAAGAAATATGATATACTAATTCACCCCCCCCCCTCAGTATATTCCATGCTTAATAATTGGTATCAGAGCAGGTTGCTTTTTGAAAAAGTTTTATAGCTTGAAGGTAGATCAGGAAAGCACAATATGGCCATACATAAAGGTGCCTCTACAAGCAAAATAATAGTTGATCAAGAAGAAGAAGAGGATGAAGCTGAAGTGAATATGGAAGGATAACTCATGTGTGCCTTAGAAGAGTTGAAATTTGTGGAAAAGAAAAATCAAATATTGAAGCATCAAATCGAGAAAAATGAAAAGGAGTCAAAGGAGATAATTGAAGATCTATAAGCACACTTTGAAGAATCCAAGAAAAATGAATAGATCTGATGGCATAGTTGGAAATATCAAGAAAAGAATGTGAAAGGTATGTTATTGAAATTGCCTCTTTAAAAGAAGAGATTGAGAAAGTAGTCAATAATAAAATAGCAATGATTCAAAGTTTAAAAATAACACTAATATGATGAATAAGATATTAGAAAGCCAAAAGGCAATATCAGATAAGATAGGTATCAGTTTTGAAAAGAAGAAGAGCTATGTTGAAGCCCTTACAAATAAAGAAACAAGAAGGGAAGGAGTGAATAATACAGAGGACAAAGAAGGCTAGAAGGAACAAAGCTATAAAAGGCAATAAGGTTAGAGATTCACAAATAGGTCCTATTTTTATGGTTACCATTTTTATTGTAATGAATATGGTCATAAGAAATTAGAATGTAGAAAAAGAGCTAACAATCTCAACAATAATGAAAAGGAAGGTCATGTAGAGTCAAGTAGAAGCTATAACTATTTTGCTCCTCTATCAAGCTTTGATGAAGAGACAATAATTTGTTACAAGTGTAACAATTTTAGACACATAGCTCAGTATTGTAGAAGTGTGTTTGAGTCAGTCAAGAAGGACTAGAAGTCTAGGGCTCCATTCATCAAGAAAAAGGTTCAGACATGGCAGAAGAAATAATTTGAAGGTTCTATGTTGGTCCAGACAGCTTTGCTTGCAAGAAATGAAGAAAAGCCATGGTTTATTGATAGCAGATGTTCGAGGCTCATGATAGGAGACAAGACCAAGTTCATAACCTTGAAGAATATTAATGGTGGCACAGTAAAATTTGGGGACAATACTACTGCCATAATTTCTAGAAAAGGTACACTAAGTTTAGATAATGGTAGAACTAAAACTAAAAATGTTTTATATGTAGAAGGTCTTAAGCATAATCTTTTGAGTGTAAGTCAAATGTGTGATCAGGGGCACACACTAAAGTTTTATGCAGAAGGTTGTGACATTAGAAGAAAAGATTCATATGTATTGATTATAGATGCTCAGAGAATAGGTAATAACTTATATATGCTATCAGACATCAAAGGTCAAAAATGTTGTTTGAGTCAGATTGAAGAAAGTTGGCTATGGCACAGGAGAATGGGGCACATAAATTTTGATAATCTTGTCAAAATTTTCAAAAAGCAAGTAGTCAGGAATCTTCCAAAGATCACAAAGCCATCTAACACGCTTTGTGGACCTTGTCAGTATGGGAAGTAGGCTAGAAGGTGGTTTAAAACAAAAGAGTACTTGACCACTCAGATGCTAGATCTTGTTCACACTGATCTATGTGGACCTATGAGGACTCAAAATACTCAAGGTGATAAATATTTCATGTTGCTTATTGATGATTTTTCACATATGACTTGGATAATGCTTTTAAATAAAAAGTTAGAAGCTTTTAGATAGTTCAAAGCATTCAAAGCATTAGCTGAGAATGAAACTAATCTAAAGATTAAGTGTCTAAGATTAGATTGAGGAGGAGAATTCATGTCAAACCAATTTATTGAGTTTTGTGAAGATCATGTAATAAAGAGACAGTATTCAGAACCCAGAACTCCACAGCAAAATGGAGTAGTTGAATAGAAAAATAGAACAGTTCAAGAAATGGCAAGGACAGTGCTAAATGAATCCAAGATAGAAAATAAATATTGAAGAGAGGCGGTTGGTACAGCAGTGCATATTTAGAATAGAGACTTATTAAGAGTCAACAATGACAAGACTCCTTATGAGCTATGAAAAGACAAACAAGCAACAGTTGATTATTTCATAGTTTTCGGTAGCGAATGCTTCATAAAGAGAACCGATGAAAAACTTGGTAAGTTTGAATCCAGAGTAGATGAAGGTATATTTCTTGGTTATTATTTCAAAATTAAAGCTTATAAATGTTATAACAAAAGAACCAAGAAAATTGTTGAAAGTGCAAGTGTCAAGATAGAAGAAGATGGAACACAAAAGATCAGTGATCTAGTAGACATTCCTGAAATCATTGAAAAGGAAGGCTTTGAAGAATCAGATGAAGATAAGGAAAAGGAGAAGGAGAAAAAGGGCACCAAGACTCCATCCAAATATGTTCAAAAAAAATCATAATGAAAGTGACATCATCAGGGATATAAAAGAAGGAATTCACACCAGAAAAATGATGGTAAGTGAATATGAACAAGTTAATTTCTCTTTGTTATCTAAAATTTAGCCTAAATTTTTTTTAGAAGCTAGACATGATGAGCATTGGGTTAAGGTTATGGATGAATAATTAGATCAGATAGAAAAGAATGATACTTCGGAATTAGTGCCTAGACCAAAAGATCACAATGTGAGAGGAACAAAATGGGTTTATAGAAATAAGTTGAATGAAAATGGAAAAGTAACCAGAAATAAAGCAAGATTAGTATGTAAAGCATATTCTCAGATTGATGAAATAGATTTTGAAAAAACTTTTGCACCAGTAGCAAGGTTAGAGGTTATTAGAATGTTTCTTGCATATGCAGTATTTAAAAATTTCAAAGTATTTCAAATGGATGTCAAATCTACCTTCCTAAATGGGAATCTTGAAGAAGAGGTCTACATTGAACAGCCTGAGGGGTTTATTCTCTTGAATATTAGTAATCATGTATGCAGATTGAAGAAAGCATTGTATGGATTAAAATAAGCTCCCAGAGCTTGGTATGAAAGACTTGATAAGTACATGTAAGATCAAGGATTCAAGAGGATTTGTTGATAGTAATCTTTACATAAAAATAGAAGGTGAACATCAATTGATTGTTGTGGTATATGTTGATGATATCATTTTTAGAGGAAATATTGAAAAGATGACAATTTTTTTTTGATAGAATGCAAAAAGAATTTGAGATGTCTATGCTTGGAGAATTATCATTTTTCTTAGGATTACAAATATTTCAATCAAATAAAGGAATTTTAATATCTCAAAGTAAATATGCCAAGGAAATGTTGAAGAAATTTGGTTTTGAGGATTGTGTACTAGTTGGCACACCTATGTGTATAGTAAATAAGGTGAGCAAGGATGAAGATTCACCTGTTATAGATCAATCTTTGTATAGATCTATGATTGGTAGTCTTTTATATTTGACAACATTGAGACTAGACATCATGCATGCAGTAGGTATGGTTGCAAGATATCAATCATCTCCAAGAGATAGTCATGTTCAATTGGTGAAAAGAATATTCAGATATATCAAAGGGACATTGGATTATGGATTATGGTATCCCACAGGTAAAGATTTCACTTTAGTTGCTTATACAGATTCAGATTGGGTAGGGTGCTTAGATGACAAAAAGAGTATAAGTGGAGAAGATTTCTTCCTTGGTGATAGCTTATATCATGGCTAAGTAAGAAGCAGAACTCAGTATCACTTTCTACAGCTCAAGCATAATATATTGCAGCAGTATTGTGTTGTACTCAAGTGCTTTGGATGAAGCAAACTTTGGAAGATATCAAGGTAAAGTATGATGAACCTATTTCCATTTTTTGTGATAACATAAGTGCTATAAATATTTCAAAAAATCTAGTAATGCATTCAAGAACAAAACATATTCCCATTAGATATCACTTCTTGAGAGATTAGGTTGCATAACAACAGGTTAAGTTGGAATATATTAGTACTACAAAGCAGATTGTAGATATTTTCACAAAGGCACTACCAAAAGACACATTTAAGTATCTTTGAGAGAAGTTGGGAGTAATTTCCTTTACTTTCTACCATTGAGGTTCAGCATCAGTTGAGAGGGAGCTAAGTGTTAGCTCCATGTAGGCCCTTTGCCATTGATGTCAAAGGGGGAGAATAATAGGTACATGTATAGGTGAAGAAATAGGTACAGGGAATAGGTACAGGTTGCTATAGTAATGGGGAGTTATTGTATGTTTTCATATGATAGTATGTGTAGGTGACAGGATGTGACAGTTTCAGGATTGAGTTTGCCATCAATGACAAAAGGGGAGATTGTTGGAAATATTGTCATTAATGTCAAAGATCTAGCATTATTGGTGAAAAAGGCCCCATTGCATTTAATGTTGTTTGTAATAAATATATATTGGCTAATATGAGTTAATATTTATTTAATATTAACGAATATATTTTTGGTTGCATATGAGACAAAATAAGGGCCCATGGAGAAGTTGAAGGGCCATGGAGTAAAGACAAAAGAAGGATGGGACGCATTTTCCCATGAGGAGTCATCTTGGGGAATACCAAGAGTCACCAAGTGAAGACAAAAGAGTAAAGGCACAATTTCTCATGAAGGGACACTTTGAGGAATATGAAAAGTCACCAAAGATAAGGACAAAAATGGGAAGGATGTTTTTGATCATGAAGGGTCACCACATGACTTTTCAAAAGCTTGAATATGAAGGGTCATACAAGTTTGGCACCATTTTCCATGAGGATTTAAGGGTCACAAAGGGGGAAGGCTAAAGGTCATTTGGAAAGCTATAAATAAAGGCTTGAGAAGCCATTTGTAAATATAAAAAAGAAAGAGGTTGATTTGATATTGTATTATCTAGCTTAGAAGAGTAATTGTGAGAGTTGAATATGATTTTTATTTATTATATATAGTTTAGAAGAGCAAAGGTGAGAGAGATGTTGTATTGAACTATCATTTATTGATATAGCAACATTGAGAGATAGGTGTGTGGTATACACAAAGGGGTTGGTGCTCATGTGGGTTAGTGCTCACAAATAATAGTTGGGTTGGTGCTCAGCAAAGGGTTATGGTGTTTCTATGGGTTGGTACTCACAAATAGTAGCTGGGTTGTTGCTCGGCAAAGGGGTATGGTGCTCCTACAAGTTTGGCTTGTGAATATTGTTTGGGTTGGTGCTCATTCATATACTTGAGATTGTTCTCCATGGTTTTTCCCACATTGGGTTTCCACGTTATATTTGGTGTCTTTCTCTTTATTGTGTGATGTTTATTGTTTGAGTTTTATTGCATATCTTGAATTTTTGATTAAGTGAATTTGATTAAGGGAAAGTTTTATAAGATATATGATATATTGATTCACCCCCCCCACCCCCCTCTTAGTATATTCTGTGCTTAACATAGACTCATTACAAGACCTTACCATAACATTTAAAAACATAACATAATTAAATATACCCCAAAGTTACTTCAAAACACATCAACATAGTTTAAGTTTTCAAAATAGTCTTTTGGTAGGAAAAGTTCCCAAAGCCAACAACACCCAAAACCAACCTACCTAGTGATTCCTAAAGACTTAATTGCCTTTTAAGGCATGTTTTTTTAAGACCTAAGAAACCTAATGAAATTATAATACCTTATTGGGTCTCTGAAAGAATTATAACACCAAAACAAAATAAAAAATGATGAAAACATATTTGATTACACACACTTGTTTGATGCCCCTGCATCACCATGTCAACTTTTATTGCATGTTGTTCTTCTCTCTATGTGGGCCATTTATCATTGCATCCTACAACACATTTATTTCCTTCCCCTTATATATTCCAGTAGAAACCATACTTCTAATTTTATTATCACCATATCCTACCCCACACTAAAACTTGTGTTTGGTCCTCCAACATAGGGTGCCTTTGAAATCTTCCCTCTAGGTTCCTGTATAAATAACCTCTTTTTGGTGGCACAAGAATGCATTTTATTATTTTATATCACTCATAAACTCATTATATATAATTATATGTATATAAATTATTAATTTTTAAAGAAATCCCCTACTTGACTCATTCAACTAGATATTAAGAGATGAAAATTCCTTATTACCTCTTGTGCATAACTACCATGTGCAGATATTACTCTACTTTACCAAGTAAAATTGAAATAAAATAGCTGAAATAAAATTATTAAATCTTGGTGGCAAACCCATTTTTACATCTTGATCTTGATATGGTACCCAAATAATTTCTTGTGTGGGATCTTCTCAATACTAACATGTGATCCAACATCCAGTTGTCCCAAGGACTGATAGTTCTTACTCATAAGATGTGGGGAACATATCTAGGTTCAAGGGAGGGGTGCCTTCTTACCATTAAAATATAAAGGTGTGAATGACATAAAAACACTAATTTATTTATGATTTCATCTTGTTTGATCATACTTAGAGGTCTCCTATCAATGCATGTAATATACGTCGGTAGAATGGAGAATTACCTAGGTACTAGTCCTAGCATGGGACATGACCTCTTAATGACTAGTGTAAGGGGAGAATGAGGAGAACTAGTGCAAGTGGAAGGATTCATCCTATAATACTAAAACATGGCTCATCATTTGGTTATATTATATGATTATTGGGTTTACTCTACACATGGTTCACTAAGAAAATTTTCTAGAATTATCTAATTCTAGAAACCTCTCTATCATAGCCTCTTTTTCTCTAGAAGCTTCCATTAAAGAGGCTTCCAAGGAATTTTTAATTCCTTGGATAATCCTCCACCATGGATCCTCCTAACCCAACTTTTCATATTTTCCATTGATCTTCCCTTCATATCCTATTTAAACCAACCCATCATCTATGGCCAAGCTAAATTATAGAATCATATACAAACTCTCACATAGTCATAATCCAATCCATATCATCTTAGTCTATTCATATAGAAAGAACTATTCCAAAAATATATGTCTATTCATATCAATCCAAAAATAAATTTAAGAATCATTGGGATTGATTTGAATATCTTGGAGGGAAGCCATTAAGAGCAAGGTAACGATACGAACTCATTTTGATTACTAATTGTTCTTATATTTCTCTTTCTTTTGATGTTTTGTAAGTTTTGGGTAAAATTTATATTTTTAATTAGTTTAAATGTATAATCTCAAAATTACAAGTATTAAATTATCACCTTATAAATATTTTCAATTTTTTCATCATGTATTGCCTTAGAGAGGTTTTCACTAGGTCACTTCATTTTTTTATTTTTTGATATTTTGATTTGGATTTATTATGACTAAGAAAATTTTCCTATTCCCAAAAATATACTAATTCATCCAAGTTAATTTCAAATCCCTTTTTATGATTGCTTGGCCTAATGCTGCTTTGGAATCATATAAATTATACAATGGCCTCATCATTTTGGAAACAATTTATTAGTATTTGGTGTTTTTGGTTCCCAATTGATGAGTTCAAGATATTAGAGGTCAAGGTGAATGGAAAGGATAAAAATGTCACTACAAATGTTGGTGTAACTAAGATCTTTGTAGAGACAATGGAAGGAACCTATTTCTATTTTGGAAGAGGTGTAGACACCGAAATAGTGTCTAACCCTTGGTCACCTTCCCCCTTGGTCCATTCTTAACCCATTCTTAAACCATGCACTTACTAATTTAAAAATAATAATTTATTATTAATATCCTCCCCTTTGACACATTACCTATAACACCTCGTTTGACACCTTGCCTTGGACTATTTCCCACCCTATGACTCACCCAAGACCTATTCTTACTTCTCTCTAACTGCCTAACCAACTCTCGTGCGTATTTAGCCCAACCTTTGACATTCTCCAATGGATAGTGCATTTGGTGGATGGAGAACAGGCTTGGTGGCTCTTTTACCCATTCTACACCCATCGACGTCGATCAAATGTCGGCCGACGCCGGCAGAATCACCGACGTCAGTTATACTTAAACCAATTTTCTAACCCTTTGATGGGGCCCAATCAAAAATCAATTAATCTCTGGAGCTAATCACGAATCTCGAGACTTCTTCCAGTGAAATAAAGTTCTCATGCTTTTGCTTTTTAGTGTTCTAGCTTATTGGTGTTCTTGCAGGGATCAACATTCTTGACAGCACTTTCTAGGCACTAAGGTCTTACATCAGACATTCTGCACAGGGATTACACGTTATCTCCATCACCAGAGACAACCGAAACACAGCTTTTGCACCTTTGCCAACTCGTATCACAGCTAAGTATTTCTACTATTTTCATTTCAATGTCATTTACAATATATTAGCATTCTGTCTATTGTCTATTCCAAGCATCCTTGACCCAACCTTCCCTGTTCTTCTCGGAGAGGCTGAAAAGCCTTCTCTCACCCCTTATTCCCTTTTCTTTGCCTCTGACACTCCTTTAGTCTCTCTTTAGACAACACCCTCTGTCCAATCAACTCAGCACAAGTTATCAAAGACCTACAGACCATCTTAAGACCAATCTAATCAACCTGACTAAATTGCTTTACGGAAACGCTGAAAGGCCTCTTTCCTGCCCCTTTACCCCTTTTCCTGATAACATTCTCAGTCCCTTAGACCCCAAGTAGTCCCTCTGAATCCCTCATAGACCCTCAGACTCACAGACAAGACCACAGTCCATCCTGCAGACCAGAAACTAGCCCTGTAACCCGTCCCTGGCCATTACCCCAACTGACCTCGTCCACTTCCCCTACCGACGTTGGCAGTCTAACCGTCGTCGGTGACCTTCCTGACCGACGTTGACAACTGTGTTAAGCAGATTACAGCTTATCAGGTATGCATTTGTTTTTAGTTCTTTTTTTTCAAGTCTTTTATTATTTCTCTTTTCTGTCTCTGTCATATTCTATTTTAAATAGTGGATTGTCATCCTCCAAGAAGCCTTAGCGCTTCTAGGACCAAGCTTTCGCTTGGAAATCCACCCTCTTATCAACTAATGTTTTTTGTGTTTTAGTGTCTGTCTCTTTCAGGTGTCATCCTCCACAACTAAAGAGGAGTTCTCACAACGTCTGGATTACGGTGCACAAACTACATCTAGGTACACACAAGCCTTGACCATTTCTTTAAGTTTCTCATTTTCTCTCCTTTGAATGTGAAAGCAAAATTGCATAAACACATTCTGGCACACCCGATGGGACACTTAGGGCCTTCCTTGGGTTCCTTTCCTTCTTTTTTCATTTAGGTGCATTAGGTTTCTCCCTCTTCACCTCTTTCTTCTTTTCTAAAAGACATCATAAGTAGGAATAAAAATAACTTTTCCTTTCTTTTCTTGCATTTCTAGACTAGTCAAAAATCATTTTCTTCAACCCTTTCTCAAACTTGTTTTCATTCCAACTTAACATTTCGATTTGGGGCTTAAAAATATACTGCATTCCATTTCTGCTTGCTTGCATTTCTTAGTCCATACTTAGTAATTAAACTGCATATTGAATTAATCGTAGATCACTTGATGTTACACAACCAAACCACGTGCACTAAATTAAACATCAAACTCACTTGAGACAAGGCCCGAATGGGATTTCATCACCCAGCGGAAACCTTACCCATCCCGGCGATCCTACTTGGATTTCACCACCAAGGGGAAAGCCCACTCTGTTCTCTGGCAGAGTCTAATCTATAGGGAAAGTATATTTTGGCTAAGCGAGACCAGCTAACCACTGGAATTGTGAAGTGAGGGGAGCTTACTCCTTAGCACCAGGCCATGTACAGAACCTAACACAGACTTTTGAGTGCCTAAACATACCTGAAACCATCTTTAGACTACCTATTCTAGGACCCTTCTAACAGCCAACCTCCTCAAACATCACTTTAAGGCATAAGCCACATGATCCTAATAAAATTATTTATAGGGATTTAACGCTAGGATCTCCCTGTCCTCATCTTATTTTTTGTTTTTATCTATTTTTTTTGAGCTGGTAAGGACGTCTTCTTTATTTCCAAAAACTTTTTTTTTGAGTTTCTGGAAAACACAGTAACTGACATCAGTTTTGTAACCGAAGTCGGCAACTTTTCTCCACCGGCATCAGTTATCTGACCGACATCGACATACTTCTTCACCGACATCAGTTTTTATACCGACGTCGGTCTCTGTCCAATCTTTTTTCCCAAAAATAACAAGCTTAAAATCCAACTTTCTTGCTGTCTAAACATTCATTGTAGTTTTTTGAGACTGAAAAACACAGTTTTCTAAAACCTGACCCTTTCTTGCCTTGAATGGTTTTGACACACAGTCAAACCAAGGCTCTCGTTGACCATGCTAGGCAACAACCGCTTCCACCTTCACCATCTATAACTAGTCCTATAATGGAGTTCCACTCGGAGACTGAAAGAACTCCTACTCGCCCAACCCCGCCTCAGACTCCTATTATCCCAGAAGGGGACCAAGATTTTGCATGATTCTTGGACCTTAACGTCAAAGCCTTGCAGCACTATCTCGTGCATAGCCAAATGCAAGACTCCCTAGGCAACCCAATCTATGGGATGCCAACTTCCTTAGTCGAGACAAGGATCACATCAACAGCACCTACAATTTAGCCTATAGTCAATCAAGCTAACACCTCCACTAATAACCCAACCATGTCTTACCTTCAAAATATAACCTCTCCTTCTAAACCTACCTCCATGGGGGTTCTGATACCCCCTCAACCTCAAAATACTCAACCAAACCCCACACCTTTCCAAAACCTACTAGTCTTTATCCCCCCTACTCTTGCACCTATCAACACAAGAGTAACTGTCTACCCTTCAACAAGTGTGGCCACTCCTCAAGCATCCTTGACGGCCCCTATCCAACTTGTGCCTACCAACCCCATAACAAAAGTGCCTTTGGCTTCAACTTTCGCTCCAATAACCAGCTACCCATATGTTGCATCTATGCAACCAACCACGTCATATGCCCCTCCCAATATCTTTCAAGTGCCTTATAATCTAGAGGGCACCCCAACCGCCAATTCGTCAGCAGATATCATCAAAATGCTGATGGACAAGATGTCTAGCCTAGAGACCTCCATTTTTGGCTCACGTAATGCTCTCTCATACGAGCAAATTTGCAATGAGCCCATTCATCCTTTCGTCCTGATTAGACCATATCCCAGCTAGTGAGAGCTTCCCAAATTTTCTTGCTTTCAAAGCAAGGAAGACCCACAGCAACACTTACGGGCATTTAGACATGCCTGTTACCTTATTCCCCATGATGATGCATTACTCTTACGCATGTTTCCTATGTCCCTTTCTAGTGTTATGCTTGACTGGTATAGCTCTATTGCCAACCATTCCCTCTTCACATTTACACAGCTGGCCCAGCTCTTTCTTGATCACTTCTCCATTAACATCACCAAGAAGGTCTTGATCACGGACCTCTATACTATCTGCCAATTCGAGGATGAATCTATAGCTAACTTCATTTCTTGGTAGAGAGGCCTTATCAATCAAATCTCCTTTTCCTTACCCCAACCCGAACTTATTAAACTTTTCTCCCGAGCCTGCGCCAAACATATTTCTTCCACCTTATGGGTTCAGACCTTCCGCACCTTCGACGAACCCTTCACGATGGCTCACAAACTTGAATTACATGCCGTTGAGGAGAATAAAGTCAAGTTGCAGAGCAAGAATCTCAACTCTAAGACCAATGACTCCTCTTCTTCTAAACCTTCATCATATAATCCTAAGTCTAAAGCTTTAGCTAACATTGTGGTCGTTAGACCTTTGTCCTCTTCAACCAATCAGCCTGAGCCATCCACATCTCAGAGCACCACCCGTCAATTCTAGTAGAGATATGTACAATGATAGTATACTCCTCTTGGAGAATCATATGTGTCTATACTGGAAAAACTTGTTAGACAGGGGGTTCTCAATCTCCCCCAGATCCGACCACCTCCGCAATTTGATCCCTCACGTGCCATCCCTGTGTGGTATAGGGAAAATGACTTCTATAATTACCACCGTGTCAAAGGTCATGACACGGGTAACTATAAGACCTTTTAAAATATAATTCAAGACATGCTTGAAAAGGGTGACCTCAGCCTAGATAATCCCAATGCACCTCCTAATCAGGGCATCGACATCTTCAAGCAACCATTCCCCAATCATCCACTGACCCAAAATAATGTCCAGACCTTGATTGACAACACTCATGAACATGACATTCGAACAGTTAATACGATCTTGCCCTTCATCCCCGACCAACCTCAAGAGGTTAGTCTATCTATTAGTCCATCACGTGTGGATGAACCTCTTTACCCGGTTAGTTCTCCATCAACCTCTCTTATCTTGGAGGATGCCTCAACCTTACCGGCACCACCGATCTCACCATCCACCTTCCTACTACCTATGGAGGACCTGACCTTACCTACTCCTTGACCGCAAGTGGAGGGCACCATAATCCCTGCCCTTTATCCACTTGAGGAGCCACATTCTCTAGTTCCTTCTCCACCAAGAGAAGAACCTGACTCTCTATCTTCTTTGACTAATGACAATCCAGTTATAACTCCCACACACCTTGGGGCCAAGACTACTGCCACATCTAACACATCTTCTCAAGGACCCAAACCTCATCCAACATCTTCTCAACCATTTTCTCGACTAGTGGAGAAACTCAAACTTCTCCCTTCAAGGAAAGTGGAGCATCAGGGATAAAGCTCTTCAACATCCTCATGCCCTCTCGTCTCATGCTACCACTCCTCCCAAGGCAGAATCTTTCAAGACTCTCAACAAAGACCAGACTCCCACTTCTAAGCCTGCATCTACCCAATCTAAACTGATCAAGTCACTCAGCATTCACCCTGTCTCTACCCTCACTCACCCGCAAGTGAAGGTGGACTTAGACCAGACCTCAACTAATAGTAGTCTTCCAACCAAGTCGAAGAAGACTGCCAGACCATAGAAGTGAACCCCTCCTCCACCGTCAACATTACCCTCCATTTTAGGTCCTCATCTTTCTACCCTAATCAGCATGCTCCCCACTCTGACCCTTAATTAAAACAAATTACCTCCATTACTTCCTTTGCCAACCACAAGTCTACCCCCTCTCAAAAATTCAGCACCTCTCACGAAGAAAGTGCCGTCTTCACATGTGGCCGCACCACCAACCCAAAAGGTGGTACGGAAGCCTTCTTTAACACCTCCTAAGCAAAAGTCACTGGCGCGTCATGCATCAACAAGCACAGACCCCTTAGTAGGTTCATATGCTTTGATATTACGCCAAATTTTACAGACTTCTAGCATAACCCTTCCATCTATCAAACCATTCTAACCCCTCAGGTCAAAACCTTCCTGGTTCAATGATACGAAGATTTGTTTATACCATCATACGCCAGGACACGATACCGAGACTTATTGTGCCCTCAAGGTAGTCATTCTCCACTATATGGAGAAAGACACTATTCTCCTTGAAGACACTCTTGACCGACCCTTGACACCTTCCTATCCAACCTCTTCAATCACATCAACATCTCACCAACAGGCCATGACCCCTTCTTCACCTCCTATCTTTGAAATCAATGCTATCCACATAACCACTAGGTCACAAAAGGACAAGGAGAAAGAAAAAGCTGCTATTCCTTAGACCTATTATTTTGTCTAATCACCTCAACCACCAAAACCCAAGATTTCCATCTTAGGTGCATCTCAACCCCCTTCTTCAGAGGTAATCAAAGACTCTATGATAAAACAACTTCACCAAACGCCTGTGAAGATGACCTTATATGACCTTATCTAAAGCTCCTCCCAGCATCGTCAGGCTCTAATCAAAGCCTTACAGGCAGCTGAGGTCCAACCTGAAGACCCTCAACCACTAGCTGCCCTAGTCCATTCTTTATCCCCCGTCGCCTCTATCACTTTCAGTGATTCTGAAATTCCTACCTCTACCTTGGAAGATCAGGATGCTGCTCTTTTCATCACCGCCTACGTTGATCGAAACTGTATTAAATGAGTTATGATTGACAGGGGCACCAGTATTAATATCATTTCCACCCATGCCTTTGATTAATTGGCTCTTCCCAAGAATTACGTATTGAAAACTGAGGCAATCCTTAGATCCTTTAATGACACCACCGCTAACACTATTGGCACTGTTGTCCTCCATATTTGCGTTGGTCCATGCATAATCCCAGAGCTCTTCTACATCATTGAGGGAGAATTCCAATATAACATGCTATTAGGATGACCTTAGACCTGTGCCATGGCTTGCGTCCCTTCAACACTTCACCGTTGTGTCAAATTTGAACATGACAAACAAGTCCATGTCATTCCTGCTGACCCATCCCCTTTTAAGACTTGTAACACAACCTATCGACCTAATGACATCCTTATTCCTCTCAAGGCATCAACCCAAACATCATCTCCATCCACGAAGGCGTCAACTATTACACAAACAGTGGTTGCCATCACATTACCTTCTCAATTAACAACCAAGGACCCCATGGACGATATCTTCCAAAGAATTTCACTAGGGGAATATCGCCTACTTACTCTACACATGTTCCAGACTCCCCAAGAGTATGGATAGCTTCATCAAAATCCAAGCTATGACCATCAGATTGGAATGGTCATTCCTTATGGTCCTCTTAGCCTTCGAACCAATCTCGTCTATGGGGGGCTAGATCAAGCTCCTACTGACTCAAATCCTTCCTCCTCACCTCAGCTATTCACATCTGATTTCTCCTTTCTTGGCAACCCCACCTTTGCACATACCTACCTTTATAGGTGTACATGGAAGGGTTTTGGCTTTGGGTGCTATGAACAAGGCTCCCATCGGCCCATCAAACCACCCAATGAAGATAATGCCAAGAAATGGTATGGACTGGGTTTCCAAGAACCCACTGAGGCTTCCACAAACCTTTGCCCCAAACCCACCATCGACCAATTTCTTCTAGACTCGCCTATTCTTCCATCCTCACTTACGGAGTCGGTGGTTTCCATCCCTCCTAGTTTCTTTTTGCATAAACACCATCCACTTCGAACCCCTAACCTATCAGCTCAACGGGGTTCCCAAGTCTCTCCCTCTCGTTTATCCCATCATGATAGATGATGAATCGACAACCATCAACACTGTTCACTGCATAGACGACGACACCATTCTCACCTATATGGGTGCCGATGATTCTTTCATTCAGTGCTCCTTCCCTTCTGAAACATAGGTTATGTTAAATGAATCAACCATTGACATTAACCTTTCATCTTCTAGTGTTCCTCATGTCTTAAAGATTGGTCAATCTTAAGACACCCAGGAGCAGATCGACTATACCACATTTCTCTCAGACAATCACAAAGCCTTTGCCTGGACCTACGCTAACATGCCTGGCATCGACCCTAACATTGCCACTCATAACATTGTCACAAACCCAGAGGCTAAGCCTGTTAGGCAAAAGCTTCACAAAATGCATCCTCGTGTTGCGCTTCTTGTCAAAGAGGAGCGTCAGTGCCTTCTTTTTGTCTCCTTCATCCAACCCATCGATTATCCATAGTGGGTCTCTAACATCGTTCCTGTCACCAAGGTGACTGGGGGGATCCAGATCTGCACAGACTATCACGACCTTAACCTAGATTGTCCCAAGGATGACTTTCCTCTTCCAAACATTGACCAACTTGTTGATCTTACGGCTGGCCATGAGATGTTATCACTCATGGATGGATTTTTAGGATGTAACCAAATCCTAATTGCACCGAAAGATCAACACAAAACCACCTTCATTACACCATGGGGAACTTTCTGCTATCGGGTCATGCCTTTTGGTCTAAAAAATGCAGGCGCCACATATCAGCGTGCCATGACTTACATCTTTCATGATCTCCTCCATAAAATCATGGAGGACTATGTAGATGACCTGCTTGGCAAGTCTAAGCTTCATCGTGACCATTTGACTATCCTCAAGATCATCTTATCTCGCCTTCTTCAATACCATGTCCGTCTTAACCCTAAGAAATGCGTCTTTGGGGTCCTCTCAGGAAAGCTCCTGGGATTCATTGTCTCTCTTCGTGGCATCGAGATAGATCCTACCAAAATCTATGCTATCCTTGAAATGCCACCTCCAACTAATCTCAAGCAACTTTGCAGTCTACAAGGGAAGCTCCAATCCATCCACCACTTCATTTCGTAGCTTTCTGACCACTGCCAATTCTTTCATCACCTCCTCAAAAAGGACATCTCCTTTAAATGGGATAAAGATTGCCAAGAGGCTTTTAAAGCCCTCAAATGCTATTTGGTTTCTCCACCAGTCCTTATTCCACCAAAAGATGACCAACCCTTCTACCTCTACATCTCAGCAACCAATCATTCGTTAGGTGCCATGATCGTGCATCGAGACGAGCAACACCGTGAGCAAGTGGTCTACTACATAAGCCGAACACTTGTCGACTATGAAACTCGGTATAATCATACCAAAAAACTCTATTTGGCATTAGTCTTTACCACTACCAAGCTTCGTCACTATCTTCTCAATCACAAAACCTTTGTCATCACTCACACTGATCCTCTTAAATACATGCATTCCAAGCCATATCAAAACTAGCATATGGCTCGTTGGCTCATGCTTCTTGCCAAGTTTGACTTAGAATTTGTCTAGAAAAAATCTATAAAGGGCCAAACAATCACTGACTAATTAGCAGATGCCCCTCTTCCTGACAATCAACCTTCTAAGTGCGAGTTTCCCGATGAATCTATCGCCACTCTCTCGACTGATGACACATTCTACCAAATGACTATGTTCTTTGACGGCTCTAAATGTCAACTCAGTGGAGCTGCAGGGGTCATCCTCATCCCACACGAGGGTGAGCCCATGCCCCTGTCTTTCAAACTTGACTTTGAATGTACCAATAATATGGCTGAATATGAAGCCTTAATTTTGGGACTTCAAACTACCCTTTCTTTAAACATCAAGACCATCAACATCTTTGGTGACTCGCAAACTTATAGTCAATCAAATCAATGGTTCATATCTTTGTAAAAATGAAATTCTACAAAGGTACAAGCACCGTGTTGACACCCTTCTAGCATCTTTCGACCATCACTTATTACAGACTGTCCCTCGATCTATGAATAAGTTTGCTGACACCATGGCTTCCCTCGCCTCGCATATTCCTTCTTCATCATCCTCATCAAGAATTTTTGTCATGGTACATCGTGTGCCATTGCCTTCATACATTTCCACTGACATCAACCTCGTCCACACCATAGACTCTAGTTCATAAGATGTATGGTATAAACAACTTGTGGACTACTTGGCTCATTCTATCATTCCTCCCAACCTCTCTAGCAATGCACGATGGGCTTTCATCAAGCGCACCACTCGCTATACTATGCTAAGGGGCCTTCTCTATAAAAGAGGTTTTGACGGCCTTCTTCTTTACTATTTAAACTCCACTGAAGCCTCTCATGCTGTTAAGCAAGCCCATGACGAGATTTGTGGCAGACACTTTAGTGGTAACTCAATTGCCAAGCGCATCCTTTGCCTGGGTTATTATTGGTCCACTCTTCATCAAGAATGTAGTGATTATGTTCGGCGTTGCATCAAGTGTCAGCAGCATGCTAACTTGCTTCAACTCCCTAGCCACGCCTTACAAGTTGCTCAAGATTTTTGGCCTTTTTCACAATGGGGCTTAGATCTCATCGACGAGATTAACCCTCATTCATCTCTTCATCATCAGTCCATCATCACTGCCACCGAGTATTTTACTAAATGGGTGGAAGCTATTCCTCTCGTCTCCACAAAAGCCGACAAGATTGTCAACTTCATCAACACCCACATCATCGTCATTTCGGTGTACCCCATAAAATCATCACCGATAACGGTAAGTCATTTAAAAACAAAACTCTCCAAAAACTTTGTGACTCCTTTGGCATTAAACTCAGCTTTTCTTCGCCTTACTACCCACAAGCAAATGGGTAGGCCGAGGCTTCTAACAAAATCTTAACTAAAATTCTCATGAAGGTGGTCAACGACACTGGAAGGGATTGGCACATTCACATTCCCTTCAATTTGTGGGCCTACCACACTAGCATCCGAGCCTCTATAGGTGCTACCCCTTTCTCTCTAGTGTACAAAACAAAGTTTGTCTTACCTCTCGAAGTACAGATCCCATCTCTTCACATTTCACTTCATGACATTCTTTCTAACGATGACTTTCATCAAGATCGATTAGCTCAACTTGAGTTACTCGATGAATGTCGTCTTGCTACCCTCAACCATCTCCATGTCTATCAAAATCGCATCAAACGAGCCTATAACAAAACTCTGAGAGAAAGATATTTCAATATCGAAGACCTCGTCCTCAAAGAGAACCAACATGTGACCAATATGGAGCGGAGTAAAAGAGGCAAATTTTCTCCTAATTGGCTCGGACCTTATATCATCATGCACAAGTATGGATCAGGGACTTATCGTTTGTCTTCTCTTGAAGGCCAGCCAAAACCTGAGCCCCTTATTGCTTTGCATCTACGACCATTCTAATGTTAGTCGAGTACTCAAAAACTTGACATTTAACTTGAGCTCATCCCTTGAGCAATCCCTGTCTTTTTAATCCTCAATCCTTTCCACCCTTTTTCCCTTAACAAACCCTTTATAACCCTTTTATGACGTATGAATGCTTTCTCCTAATAAAAGGGAGCCCTTGACCTTCTATAGTCTTGTCCATGACTCAACATTCTGTCAAAAATAAATCAAGATGTCAAAATATCCAAGGTCACAAAACCAAATAAAAAAATAGACTGCTCCCTCGAAGGATAGTTGTAATATCACTGCTGTAGCTAATAAACTACTCCCTCGAAGGACAGCTATTCAAAAGCACTTAAATTTATAAAGCAAAATATAGACCACTCCCTCGAAAGATGGCTATGACTAAATTTTGCTACAATCAGCACTTTCTTAGAAGCTTCCCGAATCGATGAGCTTCACAAATGACCACAAAACAAGTGACATCTCTATGTAGACTTCTCACATTGATCAGTCTGCACCAAAAAAAAAATGGGTCATGGACTTAACTTGTAGTTATCTCAGGGCTTCCTATAAAAAGGGGCAAAGTTATCCCTACTCTAAAACGGGTTACCCTCTCCTCCTATCCCATCACCTACTCAAGGGACTTTGAGCTCACTTTAATGTCGAAGTGATTCAATTACCGCTCTAACATAACTCATGGTCAACGATGCAATGCATAAATGGGGCTCTTAGTTCTAACAACCCCTATCTATGCTATCATTTTGGTCCTTGTCAATAAAAGGGCGCTTATGCCTTTTACTCTCTACCTACACTTTGGTCACATTCAACCACATCATTTGTCAAAACAATTTAATCCGACTCTTTTCAAACCACTCACATAGCCTACTCATTCTGGTTTCCATAGACATCAATACACATGGAAATTATCAACCACACAATTTATGTCAAGCATAAACCATTACTTGTTGAAACATAAATCGACCTACAATTCATTTTTAGCATACATCCATCACGAATATGGATAGTTACTAAGGGATGAAAAACCCTGACCAATGTTACAGAATACACCATTTGGAAAAGGTTGTAGCATCATCTTCTCCTCATCATTTCAAATCATGTACCCTCAGACATATGGGAAGTGTTATATCATTACCAAGACCAATCAATCTCTTCAACACTTCCTCCCTTTTTGGGAGAACTACATTGGCCTGAGGCCCTAATGATAGGGGCTATGTAGGCAACACTCAATTGACATGGGGTCTTCTGGGGTTAGCTTGGCCATTCCTTCATCGCATTTCTTCCATCACATTCTTTCATCACCTGCTAATCGCATCACAAACAATCACATATTTTCATAATCATTAACATTAATCATTTTCATCCATATCATTAATCATTAATCCTAATCATACATTCATCATCATATCAACACAATAATCTCAACATCATAATCCTAAACATCAAATCAAAACATGTATCAAATCAAAATAACATACAAACGCATCCATAACATTTTTTATAACACATCCATGATCAAAATCACATCATATATATATAGCAATGTTTTATACAATCGCACAATCTGTACCTCTGTCTCTCTCTCATACATCTCGCATCAACAGCTCGTAGGCCAGTATATACATAAATATCATAATCTGCCCTCAAGGCTGTGGCTGTGGTGGTGGTGGCGGTGGCCAAGAAGATGCTATATCCTCTCCCCCCTCTGATCTATGTCATCTGCGAGACCCAGAAACCATCAGTCGAGACATAGACCGCTGTCAGCTCTGCTCTACCCTCATCTCAGAGTATCACTGTATCTGAGGGAACCCCCTGATGGCCCTCTCATAATACGTGATCTCATCCAGTGCATCACTGTATCTAACTAGAGAAATAGTCTGTGGTGGACCCATCAGACCTGCTGTCATGCCCTGCACTGAACCCTACAGCTGTGAAAACTCTGGCTGCACTGACACTGACTGTGTGGGCTACTGAACTAGCTACTGAAGTCGATACTGCATCGAGCCCTATCTTCTCAAGCCCTGTCCTACTGATGCCTGTGCTTGGGCTATGGCCAACTAACTCTGCAAAATAGTGACCTACCCTGTCAAAGTAGCCACTCAACCTGTCAACCCTACCATCTCCTCCTATAAACCTATGACCTGACTCTCCAAAATGGTCACTCATCCTCATGCTGCATCCCTCTCTTGGATGGCAGCATCTCTCTCCATCGGGCCACATCCTGCTCTCTGATCACTATCTATAAATCAAGTTGTGGTCCCACTTGCACCCCTATATACTGACCTGCCCACCATGTCGAGTAAGCCTCTGTGCATCCTGGATCTCCTATCCCAAGACCCACCGGTAACTCCTCAAAATTAGGGCCCTTTGTCTCCTTTGTCAATGGGAACGGTGCCTCTATATCATCCTGCTTGTACTATGGGAATGTGGGAGGTACATCCTGTAGCAACCCGTACTGGTGCCACACTCTCTCTGCTGGGATCCTCTCAAGCTCACCAGCTCGCCTACCTCTAACCCATCGCATACTCTGAGTCCCAACTAGCTGCTCTCCCTGATCTCTGAATGCTGGATACACCACATATGGTCTCCAGATGATATCTATAGGGATTAGGGCCTCTAGTACCCCTCTGTAGTGGTCAATATCCTTGACCACTCCGTCCATCCATGTCTACGCCATCACCTCGCACCATCGCCTAAATCCAACTCTGAAACCAGCCTAAATCACCACTAAGAGGCCGAAAGGTCGTGTGACTATGATGCAATCGTAAGCCCAGCAATGTAAAAGGTGGCTGATGCACAAGCTGTACCGCTGTCACTGACTAATGCCCCACAGCTCTCTATACACTTGGGCCAAAAAGACTGGTGCCCAAGTGAACACTATCTACCACTCTAACATATCTGTCAAAACTCCAGTCATAACGACTGGAAACCTACCTCCCTCTACATCTGGCAGCACATAAATTGTGATGCCTATCATCATCAAGATTGCTAGCCGATGTGCATCCTCGTCTGCAGCATACAAGGGCTCATACGTAAAAATAGCTGAGTGATAACTCGCCTCAGTTGCATGCTCTCCAAACAATGTCACCATCTAAATATCATGTGCCTCTCTCGAGCATGCATATAAGTCTACTCCGTGTACTGACAACTACAAAATATGGTATACATCCTCCATGATCACGGTCATCTCCCCTATCAGCAAGTGGAAGGTGTTGGTGGAATGATCCCACTGCTCGATTAGAGCCACCATCAAGCTCACGTCCCTTGCCACCCGATAGTAGCGTCTCAACCCCCCTAATCCAACTGCACTCATCTGCACCCACTCCTCGACTGTCACACCTCCGTGCATCTGCGTCAGCAATCTCGATAGTCGATCTCACAGCATCAAAGTCTGCCTCGCCTGCATCCACCCAAGTCAATCTCATGTTAAAAATTTCCCTCCTCTTTTTATTTTGACCAACCTATTTGACCATCTACGCCTAACCTGATCTCCAAGAAGCCCTTGGTGTAGCTTCGACCCCTTGACTTGACCATTTTTCATCCCTCTTTTGACCAGGCAACCATCGACATCGGTTAGCATGATGGTGACAACACTCACCTAACTAATGTCAGTCACTTAGTGACCGACGTTGGAAGGTTAGTAACTGACGCTGATCGCTAGTCGGCCGATGCTGGCGAACACGCTGACATCGGCGACTGGTTTGGCCCTCAAGCTGAATGGGGCGAGCCCTAAATTTAGGGCTTCCCCATTTTTACCCCTCAACACCTCCCAAAACCTTATCAATACCTCCTAATCTATCCTAGATCCCTTCCCCACCCTCCTAGCTACCCTCCCCCCTTAATTTCTACCTAAATTAACAAAAATTTCAAAAAACAAATAAAAACAAAAATCAATCAAATAGGGTTCAGAGACCCTCCTACCTCATCCCGACATTGTCGGCGTGGTAGCACGATGGGTGCCACTGGTGGTGGACCTCCCATGGATCCTCTACTGCCCTCTACCATCACTTCCGTGTCACTATGCCCTCAAGCTCCTCCTAGCCCGCACACATCCCTGCAGCCTCCAATCTCTCTCCACGCATCTCTCTCTCTCCACCAATGTTTCTTTGACACCTCACACTGCTCCTCGATCAACCTAGTGTCACTTTCACTCACTTGGCTCCAGAGCTCTTTTCTCTCAGTCAACCAAATCACAAATGACTTTTACTCAGCTGCCAATCTGATTTTGTTAGATTTATCAGGCCATCGACGTCGGCATCAGCGTGCCCTAGTCTGCGGATGTCAGCCGATATCCTGCTGACGTCGGTCCCTCTATGTCTCTGATGTCAGTTTTATCACCGACGTCGACAATATTCAAACCTCCTTTTTTCATCACGTTGCCCCAAAATCATGTCCCCAATCAGTCAACCCTCCATTACACGTCATTTTGTCCCACTGGGGCACACTTGAGATCACTTTTGCCTCTATCCCTCGACCACCAGACCTTGGAGATCATTACCATCTCCTCTAACTGTGACTACTTTAAAAGCAATTTTACCTTGGTTGTTTTTACATGTTTGCTACCTCATGATTGGTTAGCAAAATTATGCGCATACTTTTGACCTTCACAAGTATAGGATCGCAAGCCAGTTGATCCCCACTACTTGTGACATTTTCATGTTTTCAGGAGCACTTCCTGAGTCTAGAATACCTGGAACATGATGACCATTGGAGCTTCAGCTTAGATTGAATAACCCAATCAGCAGATGACTAAATGCTGGGGCCCGATTATTTCAATTTTGGCACTCCTCGACCCTCGACCTGCGACAATTTGACCTGACCATCTCATGAAGTGGTGTACGTGCAATCACGACTTTTATAGCGTTCTCACTCTATCTTCACCCTTTTCATCCACTCTTTGTCAAATCAGCACCCGATTCCATGTTCCCTTCTCTCGACTCCTGCTTTGAGGGGGAATACCTCATCCATAATCGGGCCAACCAACCCTCCTATTTTTGTCTTGTAGTTCACTTGAACAACCAACAAGATGAAATCAACCTTATCCCATACCTAAGGCAACCAACTCCTATTTTTGTCTTGTAGTTCATCTAGAGCAACCAACAAGACAAAAAGGGGCAAATGTAGACACTGAAATAGTGTCTAACCCTTGGTCACCTTCCCCCTTGGTCCATTCTTAACCCATTCTTAAACCATGCACTTACTAATTTAAAAATAATAATTTATTATTAATATCCTCCCCTTTGACACATCACCTATAACACCTCGTCTGACACCTCGCCTTGGACTATTTCCCACCCTATGACTCACCCAAGACCTATTCTTACTTCTCTCTAACCGCCTAACCAACTCTCGTGCGTATTTAGCCCAACCTTTGACATTATCCAACTGATAGTGCATTTGGCGGATGGAGAACGGGCTTGGTGGCTCTTTTACCCATTCTACACCCGTCGACGTCGGTGAAATGTCAGCCGATGCTGGCAGAATCACCGACGTTAGTTATACTTAAACCAATTTTCTAACCCTTTGACGGGGCCCAATCAAAAATTGGTTAATCTCTGGAGCTAATCACAAATCTCGAGACTTCTTCTGGCAAAACAAAGTTCTCATGCTTTTGCTTTTCAATGTTCTGGCTTCTTGGTGTTCTTACAGAGATCAGCATTCTTGACAACACTTTCTAGGCACTAAGGTCTTGCATCAGACATTTTGCACAGGGATTGCACGTTATCTCCATCACCAGCGACAACCGAAACACAGCTTCTGCACCTTTGCCAACTCGTATCACAGCTAAGTATTTGTACTATTTTCATTTCAGTGTCATTTACAATATATTAGCATTCTGTCTATTATCTATTCCAAGCATCCTTGACCCAACCTTCCCTGTTCTTCCCGGAGAGGCTGAAAAGCCTTCTCTCACCCCTTATTCCCTTTTCTTTACCTCTAACACTCCTTTAGTCTCTCTTTAGACAACACCCTCTGTCCAATCAACTCAGCACAAGTTATCAAAGACCTACAGACCATCTTAAGACCAATCTAATCAACCTGACTAAATTGTTTTACGAAAAGGCTGAAAGGCCTCTTTCCTGCCCCTTTACCCCTTTTTCTGACAACATTCTCAGTCCCTTAGACCCCAAGCAGTCCCTCTGAATCCCTCATAGACCCTCAGACTCATAGACAAGACCACAGTCCATCCTGCAGACTAGAAACTAGCCCTGTAACCCATCCCTGGCCATTACCCCGATCGACCTCATCCACTTCCCCTACCGATGTCGACAGTCTAACCATCATTGGTGACCTTCCTGACTGACGCTGGCAATATCACCGACGTTGGCGACTGTGTTAAGCAGATTGCAGCTTATCAGGTACGCATTTGCTTTTAGTTCTTTCTTTTCAAGTCTTTTATTATTTCTCTTTTCTGTCTCTGTCATATTCTATTTTAAACAATGGATTGTCATCCTCCAAGAAGCCTTAACGCTTCTAGGACCAAGCTTTTGCTTGGCAATCCACCCTCTTATCAACTAATGTTTTTCATGTTTTAGTGTCTGTCTCTTTCAGGTGTCATCCTCCATAACCAAAGAGGAGTTCTCACAACGTCTGGATTACGGTGCGCAGACTACATCCAAGTACACACAAGCCTTGACCATTTCTTTAAGTTTCTCATTTTCTCTCCTTTGAATGTGAAAGCGAAATTGCATAGAAATAAGAGGCTTCCTCAAAAATCATGGAAATGTCACAAAGATACTCATATGGATCACCACCAGGGTTTTGTAATCAATGCCATAATATTATTTATTTTCATGGAAGGTATGGGTTTTATGATTCCTTTTTCATGGATACGAATCTATTTTCCTTTGTAATTCATGATTTCACATATTATGTTTTCTATGGGATATTATTTACTTTGGAAATAGGGGGCTATGCCATCATCATATAACCAAGAGTCATTAGAAATTTTGATTTTCTCATCTTCAAGATTGTTAAATTTGACAAATGATGTTGATCTAAACTAATAGGATGTTGGTTATGATTTCATTTTAATGTTAGGCCTACCATGGATTTTTGGAGAAATAATAAGTTTAGTTGTATGGGGGACATTTTAGATTTGTTGTCTACAAGTATTATCTATAGTTTATGCTTTGAAATGAAGGGTTTGATACATAGGGGAGATTATGTGATGGTCCAACCTAAGGTATGTCATGTTGGTCAAATATGAGTTTTTGACTCAAAGATAGGTGTCCAATGATTATTTGGGATTAGGAGGTTGTTTTAAAGTTGAGATGAATGGTTGTTTGGGCATTTTGGCCTTGATTTAGCAATGGAGGATTTGATCATGTTTTGGAAAGGGATCTTGGTATAACCCCAACTACTAATATCTATATGTAGATGCACTTAATTCTTAGATAAACAATGTATCTTGGAGTGGCAATGATAAGATATAATTATATTGTTATGGTTCATGGTACTGATTAATTTTGGATTGTTGATGGTTTGTTTTTTACAATTTAAGGGCTTAATTGGTAGTGTATTATTGATGGTTTAATTATCACAACTCATGGGTCTGATTGGTAGGGTACTTTTTATGGTTTGATTATTTCAACTCAAGGGCCAAATTGGTAGGATGTTGATTGGGTATTTCTTTATCATGAAATTATTGATTAAGTTGCAGTTGATTAGGCTATAGTTGACATTGGGATTATTAATTATGGGATTGTTTATTGGATGATTGTTAATTATTAAATTTTTGATAAGGTTTGATGATGAGTAGTTTTTATGGCTAAGGATTGGATGGTTTTGAGTTAGACAATTGATTGGATAGATTATTTGATTTTTGATCGGACTAGTTTTTTGATAGAGGTAGAAAAAATTTAGATTTGGCAGCACAAGGACCTGATTGGTATGGGATTCTTGATGGTTATAGATTAAAGTGTCATATTTTTTATTATTAGTTTTATTTGATAAGGGTATTATAAAGTGGGTTTTTTATGAATCAAGGTCATGATGGGTATCAAATTTTGATGTGGTTGATTTTTTTAATATTTATTATTGGATGAAGGTCTTGATGTCAAATAATTGATGTAGGATGCTAGGTATACGACCTATATAAGAGCCCCAAATAAGATCTTAAATCACACTAATGAAATTAGCTAGTTTTTGCCCCAAAAACTAAAAAAAAATAGCCAATATATCTTGCCCAAACCCTTTCCAATTAGCTCCAAAAATACAATAAATACCTAATAAAAAAATAGATAACTTGAGTACCTTTTTGTGGAAAATATGGGGAATGCACTTGCTAAAAATGAGAACAAACTATTTTTTTGATCTTTTAAGAGAAGAAAATAGTTCTAGAAAACACCAAACCCCAATGTCTATAGCCAATTTTAAATCTATCATGTCTAGACACACAACAATTATGAAAATATTATTATAGATGCAAAAAAATATGGATAAAAGGAACATCCAATTATCTTTTTGAAATTATGAAAATTGTGATTTTTATGCCCAAAATACAGCTGAAACTTCATAAAATCATAACTTCAAAAATACTTGGAATTTCTAATTAAGTGATAGCTCAAAGCAAAGATAAAAATATAAGATTTCCAATGAAATAAAATTCAGAATTTTCATTCCATGTGAAGGTCATTGTAAATTGATCTGAAGTTATGAAAACCCTAGTTTTCACCCAAAAGTTATGTAGATAATTTTCCAAATATTTTTTGTGCATAAAAGAGTCCAAAACACAGAAACCAAACCTCAAAAATGGATTGTTACACTTAGGAAAAATTAGATAAAATATTAAAACCATAGGAGAGGGTTTTAATCAACCTTCCTCCAATTTGAAGTCTTTTCTAGCCCTCAAGTGGTTTGCTCTAGGTCTAGACAAGCCTCCTTGACCTTCACTCTCATTCACCAACTTGGGAGACTATGAACCCTTATTTTTTATTGATATTTGTCCTCCAAACTGATTCGCTACAAATGCAATATTATCTAAGAAAATTTAATTGATACTACAAATAGGTTCACAATATTTCCTTCAATAAGTTGTGTCGATAGACACCGTTTATAGAGCCTCATAGCTCTTGAAGGGTAATATTCTCCAAATTTTTTTGCCAAAGATGATCAAGCTTGACATATTTGAATTCTCTTCAAAAATAGAATATTTACACATGATATTCAATTGAGACCTTGTGATCTTTAAATAGCCTCCTCCAAGTGTAGCACCCAATTTGGAGGGAAGAGTTAATTTAAAAATATTGAAAGGAACTCCTTATAATTTCACTTTAGGCCTTATGTGCCCATGACCCTTAAAGGCCCCAACTTAAGTGAAATTTATAACATAAAGTGATTTCTATATTAGTTGCCTTTATTTTTAAGTATTTAATTTTTATTTTATTTTATCAATAATATTACTTTAAATTTTGAAAATGGGACATTACACATACTGGCTAAGCTACTAGAGTTGGTGAGACAAGAATTGGTTTTGGAATTGGAATGCCATAACTAGTTTTCATTTTTAGTTGACATGGGGGATTTTGTGATTGGGATTTTAACTAGTGGATCTGATATTTGATTAGTTTACAAGGTTAGAAATATTATTGTGATCTTGATTAAATGATCCATTGAAATGGTTGTCATTAGTTTTATTTCTCATTTTAGGTTCCATTGATTTGGATTGAATTGGTTTAAGATGGGTTATTCATAAGGAGGATAAAATTAAAAAAACAATAAAAAACTATGCTAATCAAATGGGATTACAATCAGATAGTGCCAAAAAATATACTTTATAAGACATGATGTGGGTAGTCTTGGGGAATGTTGCGTTCCTAAAACCACTATTCATCTACAACTATTTAGTTACTATGTTAGGTTTGATTGGTTGACTAGGGGAGTCCTTGATATACCTTTTAGTATGTGAAGCCCTATTATATGATTCATGGGTGTTTTTTAGGGATTGGGTATTGGGATAATATCAATCACTTCATGATGTTGGTAAAAGAGGTTACCACTTAGCTAATAAAAATAACTCCTCCTTGGAATGTTTATAGTCCATTGGAACATAGACTTCATATAGTACTTAGTGATGAAATCCAAGTCACTATAGCCTAGGAAAGGAACTAAAAAGGTGAAAATCATTTCTAATTTTCAAAGTCATCTTGTGGTGTGAGGTAAGAGCATACACAATTGTCTTTTGGATAAAATACCTATAGTGCTTATGTTTCAAAGGTTACCTTAAAATAAAAGGAAAGAACAAATGTGGTTATTGGTTAAACACACAATACAAACTCAAAAATACATGAAATCAAGTGTTTAAATTCTTAAATATGAGGCTTATTTTATTTTTAATATTTGATTATCAGACATTCATAACACACACCAATAGTTTTATTGGTCTAGGTCTTCAACATATGTGAATGTACACGTTAGAAATCCTAAAAATAAAAATGATAATACATAAAATGTATACGAAAATACATAGAATAACGATGTCAAATTTTAGAATGAAAACACTAAAGTTAAAAAATAACATATATGCTAAATTTTAGAATGTAGACACTAAATTTTAGAACATATATGTTGAAGTTGAGAATGCAGATGCTAAAGTTAAAAAAGGACATAAATGCTAAACTTTAGAATGTAGATGCTAAAGTTTAGAACACAAATTCCAATGTTCAAAATGCATATTCTAAAATTAAAAGAAAAATCTAAAACATACACAATAAATAGAAATGCTAAACTATTTGACATAAACATAATTCCCAAAAATGGAAATATCACTATATATGATGCAAATGTCGATCCACAAAAATTGAAATTAAAATCCTAAAAAAGAAAAAAAATACACAAATTTTATGATAATAGGATTCCAAAATTTAGCTATCAAAGAAAACACCTACAAACAAGCAATAAATGAAAAGAATAATGGGGTATGTCCCACCAATTATGCCAAGGATGTAAGCATCAAGATTTAAAGCTTAAAAATAGAAATAAATAGTAATGCCAAATTCATACTCTAACCCCAAATATACACTTTTGATTGATCTATAAAATATAATTATGCCTTCACTTACCATGAATACCTCCTTTGTTAGTTAAATTTTGTCACTTTGATTATAGTTGCTTAATATATTTCACACAAGAATTTTTAGCATGACGTCCATATGATTAATAATGGATGGTAGGATGATATTAGAGATTATGGATTATGGATTGTTCACACAATGACAATATTTTCCTTAGGATATCCAATCTTGTTGATAATGAAGAAGAAGGGCTAAATTTGTAGATTCTCAATGGAGGAAATTGACAATTAAGATTGCCTAGAATTGGATGGATGAGATTGAGTCAACATTCAAATTAATGGATAGGCTGAGTGACTTGGAATATTAATGAAGTTGGATGAATAGGCTGGATTTTATTTGATGAGTAATGGGCTTGATTGGATTTGATTTTTGACTTGTGATTGATGATTTTATATGATATTTATGATTTGATTTATTTATTTTCTTTTCTTTACATTTGATTTTGTGTACATGGATTTTATTATTAGGGATTAATAAAATAGTTGAGTGATTAATTAGTTCAATAATCAAGGGGTGATGTTAGTGGAATTTTATGGGATCAATGTGTAATTTTCATGGTGTGATTAATTGGTTAGGGTGATAGTGTGTTACATGTTAGATGCGTAGGTAGTAGAATTATAGTGGCATATTAGTTATTGAATAATTATATGACACTGAATGAGTGGAGACATTAGGGTGGTATAACTATGGTATCTACATCTCTCTCTCTTTTAAAGGACTTGTGACTAGAATAAGTCATGGAGTTTTATAGAATTTTGAAGAAGAAAACTATGCACATAAGGGTGCCCCTAGTGGCATGATGAAGTCAAGTGATGATTTTTTTAAAGGTGATGCCCCTCGAGAGAGAAGTCAGGGGTGAAAGACACGAATGAGCTCTATAAATGAGAAGAAAGGTTCAAATGAAAGAGAATCCAATCAAAATTGAGGGGTAGGAGTGAATAAAGAGGGTTAGGTCTTATGTACATTATGATGATTATGGATATACATGTTTTGGTGGATTTCATGGATGGATGATATTAGTACACTTGATCTAAGGCTTGCATGTTATGATTTGTTTTTATTTTCCCCAAGCAATAATATTTGAAAGAGGGTTCAATTGGGAATGATATATCCCATTAAATATACAATATTTGGTGTGACTCAAGCAAAGATTCATGCAAGGGGGTTGGATTGGGAATGTTATATCCTGGTAAAGCTATGAGTTAGGATTTTATTGATTGTTTAGATGTGAAATCATAAATCAAGGAGTTAACTAATTATGTGGATTAATGATGTGATGGTGAAGTCTTGTGTTTATGGATATCATGTATTATATATGTTTTTCTAGATGTATGTGATGATATGATGGATGGCATAATTCTCTTGTTGTATATTTTATGATGCACACTTAGTTATTGAGAGTGGATTTTAAGAATGGATAGTTATAAATGTATGTTTATAAATGTAAGTTGATGACATGATGGTGCATACTACTAATATTTCATGTAAATCCAATTATTTGAGCAACATAATGTTTAATAGATCATATAATAGGATGCAACATGATATGGAAAACTATGATGACATTGTTGCAATATGTTGTAAGACTACCACAAACAAAACAAATAAGAACAAATATAAACAAAAAAGCAATAACAAGAACACATAAAAATGAAAAAATAGATGTGTTGTTCATTAGCAAGTTAAAAATGTAATTTTGATTGAGTGATGATACTAATAGCTTTGTCTACACATAATAGGCTTGAAAAAAGGCCAACCACTCTAATAAAAATGCCTATCAAGGAATAAATGAAGTCATAAATATTTTGATACCAAAGTTTCTTATTTTTTTACCCAAATCTAGGTATAAGTACAAAATATGGATAAAATAAATATTTTGATGAGTTCAAAGGTGACTTGAAATAATAAAAGGAGATTTGAGAAGAATCAATGCACAATCGAAAACTATCATGATGACCTTTACTAATATCAAACATTTTCACCATGTAATAATTCTCCACTAGTCCAATGAGGTTCTCCCAGCTATAAAAATCAATGTTAAAATACAATTTTTTGGAAAATGATGCCAAAATTAAACATGCAAAAGATAGATGGTAATTATTCGGTCACCTAGATCAATCAAATGGATAATTTATCTAATTTACATTAGACACCATATGTACAAAAGGTGGTAATATAATTTTTGTATTTGTAATTAGAGTTATTTTTTTGGTATATGTGGTTATTTCCTCAAAATAAAAATAAGGGCCTTACTATTACATATGCAATGTTTATTGATGAAGTACAAATGCACCAAAAAAAATAGTGTAATAGAGAATTACTTTAGTCAGTCAGAAAAACTATTACAAATAGGGACTATGAAGGATTATATTTATCAATTCTATAACCTTTACTTATGCATGAATGAAACCATATAGGTAAAATTTAATTAACTATTCTTTAGTGGGCTTAAGGATAGAATCCAAATCAATGTTTGCATGTTTAATCCAAGTTCATTATCAAGGTCCATAGTCTTCACATGCAGAGCAAAAGAAAGAGATCTAATCAAATAAAGGGAATTCATTATTGGTAGAGATTGGATTACTCTAGAACTATAATTTTATTAGCCTACTAGATTGAATCCTTGACAAAATGAAGAGAAATTTAAAAAGGGTTATTTTTCAACTATGATAATTTTTAGAGTATGTATTTCATGTATTTCTCAAATTTTCTAGTGTATTAGCTAGCCATTTTGTCTTTTTGTAAGTTTGTTATATGTGAGGATTTATCCCACATTGGTTAGTTAGGATAGTTATATGTTTTGCCTTGCCTACTTATGTAAGGGATTTCCTTTGTAATAGTATATCTTATAATTTAATAACACTTGACTTATATTATTTTACAATCAATTATCTGTAGCTTCATTGTGTGATGTTTTTAGTGTTATCACTTCTGAATCTTAGGTTGGAATGTTTGTTCACGATTCCTAACATGTTACCAGAACTTTGAGGTGTTGCTTCCATATGCATTTATGCATTTTTATTCAAAAATTTCCCTTGCCATTTCTAATTATTCCCTTGTCATATATCCTCAACCTTTTTTCCCTTTTATGGATTTGATAATTTTTTGAAGATTTGAAGAAAGTGTGTGGTTTTTACTCTCAGAGGGAAGGTAGAGAGGAAGCATGGGAGAAATAAGGTAGAAAATTGATTTCCCTTTAGGAAAGAGGCACCATTTTTAAAATAATTTTTGAAGTTTTTACATTTAAAACTTTTACTTCTTGATCTGAAGCATCACTTCTATCTGTTGTGGCAAGAGAGACATGTTTTATTAATTATTTTTACATTATCAAAAGAAGGTGTCCTTATATTACATTGGCTTGAATCTGATCTAGTATGCCTTTCCTCCTTGACATCCCATAGGTGCTAATGTGTTGAGGTAGGCATTCTTTTATTTTATTTCATATCTGCTAAAAGTGGCATTGGATATACTTGCATGGAGGAAGGCACCTTTTTTCTTTTTTAGATCTGGCCAATGTTGATACTAGATTTGCATAGTGGATCTACTTATCTAATTTATCACACCTTGGCATTGAGTTTTGGCACCTTATTTTTTGAGTATGTTGGACTAGGTTAAAATTCTTTGTTTTAACATTGGATCAAAAGAGGGAATTGAATTTTGAAGATGAGGTGTTAACCAGTGAGGAAGGCATTAAAAAGGTGAATTTATAGAGAATAAAAGGTGGCATTGAAGTCTAAGAAGTCATGGAGACTGAAGGCATTGGAAATATACTAAAAACCATTCTATTTTTATCATCTACTATGTGTAGCACTACACTTTTGTCTTATATGAACTTTTGAATTTCATTTGGTGTGTAAAGATCTACATTTCTTTACTTCGTCATCCTTTTTTTTAAGAATAGTTGAATATGAACATTGGATGTTAGATTATTGCTAAATACAATAGTATTCTTTCTTTTCCTCTCATAAAAATAATTGTTTTTAGTCATTATTTTATTTTCAACCTATATTTTTTGCCTTAAGAGGAAGCATAGCTTGTTTGTGCAAGCATAGCAGTAACTAGACAAATATTTTTTACTTTGGTTGGCATTTTTGAGTCTATGGGTCAATTATGGTATCAATAATTGGTTGGATGTCTATATTATTTTATTATTTGGTCACAAAAATCTATTTTTAGTGTCTTTTTTAATGTTTTGACCCATTTTATGAGAAATCATAACACCTATAACTTTTGAACTGTAACTCATATTTGATTTCTATTTTTTAATAAGTGCATTGTTTTCAATTATCTATCCATTAGTTTCATTGATTTTTAAAAATACATTACTTTTATAAAATTCTAAATTGGAAGGGTCCTTAATACAATATTTTGGGGGGTTGTCTAACTACCAATTTTGTGCACCCTTTTGAATTGTTTTTTCTCTTTGATGGTTCATTAACATGGATTATACTTTTTTTATTGGCCATTATAAGCATTTGAATACACATAATTACCATACATTGAGACATGAAATGGAAACAATCATAAAGCATAAAGGATTATGGTCCCTAATGAATGGAAATAAACCATAATTTACACATGAATTTGAAATTTTTAGCACCAATGTATGTCTAAAGAGTATGTATTTGATTGGGGGTTATGTGAGTGACATTATTTTATTTCATTTGGATGGGTGTGATTCTCTATTAAAAATATGGGATAAGCTAAAGGATTTTTTTTGGAAAGTAGATCACTTGAGAGCCATGCAGCTTGAAGTGGAGCTTACTTCACTAAATCCATATGACTTTGTTTCCATTATAGAATACCTCACTAAGTTTAAGTATTTTTGACACATTTAAAGGGGATTAGATTATATAATAAGGATGAAGAGTTCATGTACTTGATTTCATTTTATTTGAGTGGCCCATTCCAAATTTTTGCTTTTACCTTTTTCTCTAAAATGGTTGCCTTAGGTGTCGTACTCTACCAAAATTGCTTCTTAATCTACCATCAGCCATCAAGTGACAAACTATATATATATATATATATATATATATATATATAATTTTAGGTTTTATTTATTTAGTTTCTAACATATTTGAATGAATCAGACCCTTTTGCATCATACCTTCTAATCCCCAGACCTTAACTAGATCTCAAAATCATTTACTGACCCATTCTATAGCTCTTTTTTTAGCACCTTCAGAACCCACAACAACCATCGATGGTCACCCTAACCATTGATGATCACCCTCAACCGATGATGGTTACCCAACTATCGAAGGTCACCTTAACCACATATGGTCATCCCAACCACCGATGGTCACTATGGTAGGAAATAACAACAAAGCTATTTCCACCTGCTTACTCCCAACCAAATTCCACCTTTTAACTTTTTTCCTATTCACAAAGTCCCCATCTATTTTCTAAACCCAACCTGACCTATTTAGCATTAGTATCAACCTGCTTATTGCTATAATTAAGTTTATTTTCTTTATCAAGCATTTATTTATTCTTGCATTTCCTTTTAGTCTTTTATGTCATTTGATGTAGGTACTTTATCATCTTTATTTCTTTCAACCTAACTATTATAAAAGAGTGGATTAACAACCTCCTAGTAAGCTCATGCTTCCTGGATCTAGCTCATGTTAGGAAATCCACCTTACTACCCATCTAACAACCCATTTGCATTAGTGATTTCTTATTTATAGTTCATTATTCCTAAGACAAAGAGGATCTCTTCACAATCATCTAGATCACACGTGCACAAATAAACAGGTTCTTCTACCATACCCTTATCCAATTTCTTACTTCTTTCCAAGAAAATAATTTGAAATTGAGAGAAACATTATGGCACTCCTGGTGGAACCTAGTAGCATCAAGGTGTCCTTTTCTTCCTTATTATATGCTCATATAAAGAAATCAAAATTTATTTTGGGTATAAAATAAAACTTGCATACATTGAGTGTTTACATGCTTAGCTCATGTAGTTAAAGTTAAAGGAAACGTAATTTAATCGTAGTTTCACTTCATTATCACACACCATAACAAACCACATAAATAAATCAAAACATCATAAAAATTGACATAAGGCCCAAATAGGGTTTCATTTCCTATCAGATCACCTTTACCCTTTGGATATCTTTGATAGGACCTAAGTTACCCAAAGCTCTGACACAACTTGTCATAATTAAGAGCACACATGATTATCATTGTATAAACAACTTAAACATGTGGAAATAACCAGAAGAACAAATAACTATCAATGAGAAAACACACAGAATATGAGAGGCAACACACAATTGTATTCAACTCATTACAAAGGAAATTACAATAAAGAGATCACACTCTTCTTCCACCTCTATGAGGCTTCCTCCTCAAGGGCTCCCATTAATCTTCCCACCTGAGTAATCTTCTCTCAATAGGTCACAACACACAGCTAACACAAGCTATTGTTCACCTCATTGTACTGCCTGTACAATCGAGTACGAACCAATACTCCAAGTAGATCTCACCATGATCCTGCTCCTTGATGTATTGCTATCACCTTGGATCCTTCTCCCCCACAGATCTTCTTTTGAACCTTGCATATACACACCCCTGCAAACCAACCTAATCTTACTTATCACATGTAGATCTCCACCATGATCCTGCAACACCCTGCATATCAAAACTGATCTTACATACATGAGGAATCTTACTTGATTCCACCATGGGAAGAACTCTCCAAGTTCCACACTTGAGTTCTACAAGTTCTCCACTTAACAATACATCCCATGAGTCTATTAAATAGATCTCATGCATACACTAATTTAGACAAGCGGCTCAAAGACTCAAACTGGTCTTCATCATGTAAACTCTCTGTTCACTTAACTGACTGTTCGTCAATAGCAGTTCTGACTACCACAGGTGATCGACATTGGTCCCTGCCTGACTGGAGGTGATCGACGCCGACCGATCCCTACCGATGTCAATTTCCTTCTGCATTCCCTTGACCGACATCAGTTGTGGCCTACCGATGCCGGTGACTGTCATGCTCAGAAACCTCCCAATTTGCATTAAGGTGAAGCTTTTAGCTCCACACCCTAAAAATCTCCCACTTGGAGATAAATAGCTGCACCTGTACCCATACCAGTACTTTGTCTAATCTACATCCTGGCTTGTATTCCTCTTCAAGATGAATCCTGAAGACTTCCCACCACACTCCCTTTCGTGTTACACCTGTGTCTAAATTTCTCCATTCTCAGCTTACCTTCTTCTGTCATTGCTATACTCCCACTCAATCAAAAACCCCTATGAGTAACCTGTAATCAACAAACACTAACCAAATCTGAACCACCTGTTAGTCAAACTCACTCTGAGAACATCCAACCTCACTCTGATACCATTTGATAGGACCTAAGTTCCCCAAAGCTCTGACACAACTTGTCAAAATTAAGAGCACACATGATTACCATTGTATAAGCAACTTAAACATGCAGAAATAACCAGAAGAACAAATAACTATCAATGAGAAAACATACAGAATATGAGAGGCAACACACAATTGTATTTAACTCATTACAAAGGAAATTACAATAAAGAGATCACACTCTTCTTCCACCTCTGTGAGGCTTCCTCCTCAAGGGCTCCTAGTAATATTCCCACCTGAGTAATCTTCTCTCAATAGGTCACAACACACAGCTAACACAAGCTATTGTTCACCTCATTGTACTGCCTGTACAATCGAGTACAAATTGGTACTCCAAGTAGATCTCACCATGATCCTGCTCCTTGATGTATTGTTGTCACCTTGGATCCTTCTCCCCCACCAATCTCCTTTTGACCCTCACACATACACACCCCTACAGACCAACCTGATCTTACTTATCACATGTAGATCTCCACCATGATCCTGCAACACCCTGCATATCAAACTTGATCTTACATACATGAGGATTCCTACTTGATTCCACCATGGGAAGAACTCTCCAAGTTCCACACTTGAGTTCTACAAGTTCTCCACTTAACAATACAACCCATGACTCTATTATATAGATCTCATGGATACACTAATTTAGACAAGTGGCTCAAAGACTCGAACTGGTCTTCATCATGCAAACTCTCCATTCACTTAACTGACTATTCGTCAATAGCAGTTCTGACCGCCACAGGTGAGCGACGTCGGTCCCTACCTGACTGGAAGTGACTGACACTAGCTGATCCCTGTCGATGTCAGTTTCCTTCTGCACTGTCCCCTGACCAACATCGGTTGTGGCCTGCCGACGTCAGTGACTGTCATGCTCAGAAACCTCCCAGTTTGCATTAAGGTGAAGCTTTTAGCTCCACACCCTAACAATCTTAATTAAAGATCATTACCAAGAAGAGAAACCAACAGTCAGCTCTCTGGTTGAGTTTAAACTCTAAAAATTGGTATATAAGGGGTAGGACCCAATATCAAACCATGTACTAAGTTTCAATATAAATTTTTGAGACCCTTAAACACCTAAAACCAATCATAGACTTCCTTTTTACTACTTGTTCTACAAACCAAGTTCTTCACACTTTCTATCTAAGGCATAAACCAAAAGTGAGATAAAAGGTACCCTAAGATTATAAATGCACTCTAGTGTATGTTTTGATTGCCTTAAGATATTTTTATTTTGTTTGATTTGTGTTTGAGTTGTGAACATTATTTTGTTCCTTTCTATTTCTCACATGGTTTTTACTAAACAATAGTTGAATAAACAAATGAACTAGGAACCACCTTCCTCTTCTTATTTCTCCATGGAATATACCTCAAATGTTGAGGGTTCTCCCCACTGTTCTACCCACACTACCATGCCTCAGATAGTTATCCAAAGTGATGCAAATTTTTCCACCTTCCTTGATAACAACTACATGGCCCTCCAACATTACCTCAACACCCTATCTTACCACACCCCTACTTCAATTCCCCCTAGTGATCCACCTTATGGGATGCCTCCCCATATTATGGTTGCCCACTACCTCTACCTAACATATAATCAATCAAGCATCTTCCTCAACCAATAACCCATCCGTTATCTCTATCCAAACTCAATCAAATAACCCAACCAATAACCAAACACCCCTGACATCAATCAATAATCTCTCCAACATAGAGACAAACTCACCTTTTGATACCCATAATCCATCCACCATGGGGATACCTTATACCCATATTTACACTATTTACATTATCACTACTAACCCACTAATCTCCACCCCACTTCAAAATGTGGTGTTTTTTATACCTTCTACCCTTCCACCTATCAATACTAGAGTTACCACTCACCCCTAACCAACTAGCTCATCCATAACTTTAATCTAGTCCATATTAGTTCCCCAACCAATTAACACATCCATACCTCCAAACCAAACCACATCAACTCCTCAACAAATACTTATGACACCCTACACAAATTATGTTCATAATCCACAAGGATACATAGCTTCATCTTCCACCCAACCTTTTGTGCCTATTAACCCATATGTGACACCTTCTACCCAACCATTTTTGCCCATTAACCCTTATGCAGCATCATCCCAACCCTCAATGACAATATGCCAACATGTGGCATCTTCTCAACCTTCTACCAGTTACCCATACATTGCATCTATCCAACCCCAACAAAACTTACCATACACTTATATAACTACTCAACCCCAAACAGATTTGGTCAAAATATTGATGGACAAAATGACCAACCTAGAGTCATATATTTGGAGCTCACAACCTCTTATCTTATGAACAAATTTGTAATGAAACTATTCACCCATCCATACCTTTCAAACCTTACCCTCTTCAATGGTAACTAACCAAAAATTTTAAATTCCAAAGCAAGGATGGCCCCTAATAACATATAAGAACATTTTCACATTCTTGCTATTTGATTTCCTATGATGACACTCTCCTCATTCTCGCCTTTCTTATGTCCTTATCTAGACCAACATTAGATTGGTATAGTGTTATCACTAAGCACTTCATCTTTTCCTTTTCCCAATTCACCCAAACTTTCTAGACCACTTCTCAATCAATATATATAAGAAGGTTTCCATCACCGAAATCTACTCTATCAGGTAATTTGATGATGAATCAATTATCAATTTCATAGCCTGATGGAGAGGTCTTATCAACTAGCTCTCTTTATTTTTTTCCCAACCCAAGTTGATTAAAATTTTGTCTTAGGCTTGTGCCAAACACATTTCCCCTACTCTATAGGTTCAAACCTTTAGAACCTTTGACAAGGCTTTCACCATGGCACATAAACTAGAAATTAGATCCATCGATGAGGGGACGTTAAAACTAAGAAATAAAAACTCTAGCTTCAAATCCAATGACCCTTCCCCATCCAAAACCACCAACCAATCTAACCACCTAAACACCAAACCAAAGGTAGCTACAAACTTGGTTGTCCTTAAAACCAACCCAACCAAACCAACTCCTCTAACTCCTCCAATCAACAAACCCAAAATCAAAATTGGGATACCCCAAAATAATACACTCCACTAGGGGAGTCATATGATTTAGTTTTGGACAAGTTGCTCAAATCCAACATCATGCAGCTTCCTCGCATCAAACCTCCCAAATAATTTGATGCTTCTCACCCTATGACCAATTGGTATAATGAGAGTGATCTATGTGCTTTCCACCATGTCATTGGACATGACATTAGTAGGTGTAACACCTTTAAAACCATTATCCAAAACTTGATTGATAAAGGAAAACTTGTATTTGACAATCCTAATGCACCCATAAATCAATCACTTGACATATTTTGCCAACCTTTCCCCAATCATACCCCTTCTACCGACCATGATGATAACAAACCAAAATCATCTCAAGCTCATGAGGTTCATACAATCAATGCAATTACCAATGAACCCATCATTAAGGAAACCCATGCCTCAATTACCTCTTCCTCCACTCTACTTATTGAAGTGGTGGAATCCCCCTCCATTCCTTTGAATACCCAAAAAAAGGAATCAACCATCTCCTTTCCTTTACTTGATGGGATAAAAAACTTACCCACCTCTCCTTTGATAGAAATATCAAAGGAGGCAACCATTGTCATCACAACTTCCTCCCCCACCATGGAATTACCTACACTCTCTTTGGAAACCATTTCAAAAGAAAAGATCACCTTATCTACTCCTTCCATGAAGGAAACATCCTCTCAGATCTTGGAACCTTTCATCAAGGACAAAGGTGAAGAAACCATTCCCATACCTCAACTTATGGGCCTAACTTTTGAATCTGGTGCCCAAGGGACAAAATAAATTTACAAACCCTTCTCTAAATTGGTCCAAATCCTAGAATTATCTTCTCAACCCAATATAGATCATGCCACCTTTTGGCACCGTTTTGTAATCCCCTATCAAAACAAGTAAGAACCTTCAACCTCACCTTTATCCACCCAATATTATATCACACCTACCATTAAACCTATCATCAATTCAACCCCTTCATCAAACACCTCTCCCTATAAAACCATGGAACAACCATCCCAACCATCTCCATCTAAAATTATCAAATCAACTTAAACGTCTCTAATAAAAAATATCAAGAACTTAGGGATTCTTCCTAATCTAGCCTTATCCACCCATCTTTGGATTTGGATTTAACCCCATCTAGTCCACCAAAGAAAACATTAACCAAACCAACCAAGAAGGCGGAGCCACCCAAACTCCCACCTAAAAAGAAAACCACACCTCCTCCTTCCCTCTTACCTTTTATATTGGGACCTCATCCTTCTTCCATCCTAGGAGCTCCTCTTTCTATCAAGAAGGTAAACCCTCCCAAAACTACCCAAACTAAACTTCCTCCTTTTATTATACCTTTACCTACCCCCTCCAAAACATCAAACTCTCCATCATTTTTAACCAAACTATCTACCTCTACCTACCCACCTATTTCTAAACCTTCATCATCTCAATCACCCACCTCCAAATATTTCAACTTTAAGCCTTCCACCTAAAAACCATATAGCACCAAACAACCCCAATAAAACCCACCTACCAAGACCATTGTACCACCCACAACTTTCACTATGAAGCCTACTTCCAAAAAGGCTCCCACCCCAAAAACCAAAAGCCCATCACCCTTAACACCTTTTCTCAAATCTTATTTAACCATTTTACAAAGGTTATTAGAAACTTCTTCCTTAAACTTACCACCTATCAAACATTTTGACCATTCAAGTCTTAAAACATCTTGTTTCAATGCTAGTTTAATCTTCTCATATCATAGGACATCTAGACACAACATAAAGAACTAAAAATCTCTCCAATCACTTGTCTATAATTTATAGGATGAGGATGATCTATTATCAAATTAAGCTCCCTTAAGCCCATTATCAACCCAACCACCAAATGAACCTATCTAACACTTGCCCACTCCTACACTCTCATCCAAGAGTAAGGATGAACCAAAATAACCTTCTAACACAACACATCCCCTCATTCACATCATCTAGATGGTAATTCGATCTTGGGCCCAACAAAAGGATAAGGGAAAGGCCAAAGTGTTCATTCCATGGACATATCCTTCCACACCTAAACCTTATAACCAAACTCAAGCACATTTACGTTCACCTTCACCTTCACCTAAAATATCCATTTTGGGTGCCTCTGCCTCTAACCCTTCTAAATCTATCAAGCGAGTAGTTCTAAAGCAAATTTACCAGACACCAATGAAGATGAGACTATATGAACTAATCAACACCTTGCCCCATCACTACCAAGTACTGATAGAGGCCGTACAATCTATAGTCATCCAATTCGAAGACCTTCAGCCTTTTTTTTGTCTTTATTAACACTCTTCTATTCTCCACCCTTATCAACTTTAAGGATTCAAAGATACCCTCTATCCACCCTGAGGATCTAGACACACCTATCTTCATCACTATATACATCAATAAAACCTACATCAAAAAGGTGATGATTGATGGGGGAATTAGTATTAATATTATCTCCTCTAATTCTTATGACCAACTCTAGCTGCCAAAGAATATCATGTCAAAAACCATAATGGTCCTCCATTCCTTTAATGATAATATGGACACAACCTTAGGGATAGTCATCCTACATATCCACTTGAGACCTCACATGATTCCAAATCTATTTTACATCTAGAAGGTGAGTTACAATACAACATCTTAATAAGATGCCCTAAGATCTACTCCATGAGTTATATCCCATCCACCTTGCATTAATGTGTCAAATTCGAATATGAGGGTCAAGTCATCACCATACAAGCTGACCCTTATCCTTTCACATTTTATATCATGACATATTAACCTAGTGATGTTCTTCTTCCTCTCTCATCCACCTCACCACCAACAAATAAAAATTCCACCCCTACCAACGATGAATCTTCTACTAGATCATCCATCCCTTCTTCTTGGATCCCCATAGAGGACCCATTAGAACCCACATTCCAATTCCTCTCACTGGGAGAGTATCATCTTTTGGCTTTGGATGCCTTCCCTAATCCTCAAGAGTATGGTAACCTTGACCATAATCTAGGTTATGATCCCAAAATCAGATCCATCATTCCTTTTGATCTTCCCAACCACCAAAAAATTTTATCTATGGGGGACTTGATCATCTACTTCTTGCTTCCTCCACCACCTTTTCTACCCAATCATTTACCTCTAATTTATCCTATTTGGACAAACTAGAATTCACCAAATTGTAACTTCATAGTTTACTTGGAAAGGATTCAACTTTAGCCATTATGGGACCCCATGAGTTACCTTTGATCAAAACCCAAAAACCTTGTGAGCTATTTGTCCTTGGGTTCACCCCACCAGAAGAACCCACCGATTCACCCCAACCCATCACCACTATTGAGGAAGTTATTCCATCCTCACCATCCCCATCTCTTTCAAATTCGAAGGATTTTGAAACCATCCCTTCTAACTTTTTTTAGTCAATACCATTATTTTGGCCCCACTAACCTATCATTAGGGTGACCAAACTAAAAACTTTCCTCTGATTCATCTTGAAATGGTAAAAAATGATTCTCCTACCTTCCACACCATTAATGTCAAGACAATGATTCTATTCTCACTTATCTTAGTACATCATATTCTTCTATCCACAATTTTTTTCCTATTCAAAACTAAACCATGTTGAATGAATCCACTATTGATGTCAATTTGGGTACTCAAGATAACCCTTACATTATAAAGATTGGTCAATCCTTAAATTCCTTGGAGCAACAAGATTATGCTTCCTTCTTTCATGACCGAAGCATAGTATTTTCTTGGTCCTATTAGGATTTACCTAGAATCAACCCTTACATAGCTCTCCATAAAATCATCATCAATCCTGATGCTAAGCTTGTTAAGTAAAAGATTCGTAGGATTCACCCTCATATTTCCCTTCTAGTCAAAGAAGAGCTTTAGTGCTTCTTATCTGTTGACTTCATCCAACCCATTGACTATCCCTAATGGGTTTCTAATATCATTCCCATCACCAAACCCATAGGGGAAATTTATCTCTACATTGACTATCATGACCTCAAGCTTTCTTGTTTAAAGGATGACTTCCTTTTCCCTAGCATCAACCAAATTGTTGATCTTATATTTTTCCAAGAGATGTTATCTTTCATAGATGGTTTCTCAGGATATAATCAAATCTTGATTTCCCATGAGGATCAACATCAGACTTCCTTTATCACCCCATGGGGAACCTTCTATTATAGGGTCATGTCATTTGGTCTAAAGAATGTTGCAGCAACATACTAGCATGCAATGACATACATATTCCATGATCTCATCCATAAAATCATAGAGAACTATGTAGATGACCTCCTTGAGAAATCTAAATATCATAAAGATCATCTAGAAGTTCTCAAAATTATCTTTGAGCATCTAATCTATTTCTATGTTTGACTCAACCCTGAAAAATGTGTTTTTGGGTCATATCTAGAAAGCTTCTTGTCTTTATCCTCTCTCTTCTAAGAATAAAAGTAGACTTTTCCAAAGTTAGAGCAATCCTCAACATGCCACCTCTAATGCACCTCAAGTACCTCTGTAGCTTGTATGAGAAGCTCTAATCCATCCATCACTTCATCTCTCAGTTATCAGATAGATATCGACCCTTTAACCATGTTTTAAAGAAAGATACATCTTTTAAGTGGACTAAGGACTGCCAACAAGCCCTTGATTCACTCAAAGAGTACATTCTTTCTCCACCCATTCTTATACCTCCTAAAGAGCACCAACCCTTTTAATTTTATATCTCTGCCATTGATCTTTCCTTAGGGGCAATGCTTGCTCACCGTGATGAACAAAACAAAGAGCAAGCTATCTACTAAATAAGTCAAACACTTATTGAGTATGAGACTTAGTACACCCATAATAAGAAGCTTTGCCTTGCCTTAGTCTTTTTGGATTCTAAACTTCATCACTACTTTTTTAATTAAAAAACCTTTATCATCACAAACACTAACCCACTCAAGTACATGTACTCTAAACCATACCAAAACCAGTGTATAGCTAAGTGGCTCATGCTCTTATCTAAGTTTGACCTTGAGTTCCCTTAGTAAAACTTGATTAAAGGGAAAGAAATTACCGATCAATTGGCTAAAGATCCTTTGTCAAACAAACAACCACATCCTCTTACATTTTCGAATGAGCCCATCATAACTCTTTCTTAAGAGGACATCACCTACCAAATGGCCATGTTCTTCGATGGATCAAAGTGTCATTAGGGTGTGGGTATCGAAGTTATCCTCATTATTCTCAATGGTAAACATCTTCTTTCTTTCAAACTTCATTTTTAGTGTACCAATAATATGGTTGAGTATGAAGCCCTAGTAATAGGTCTCCAAATTGCTCTAACCTTGGGAGTTAAGATGACTAGTGTCTTTGGTAATTTTGAACTTGTAGTCAACCAGGTCAATGGATCCTACCAATGCAAGAATGATGTCTTGAAATAGTAAAAATTCCTAGTGGATGTACTCTTAACATCATTTCATCATTATATTATCCAATATATCCCACAATCTACCAACAAGTTTGTATACATAATGGCTTCAATTGCTTCCCAGATCCCATTTGTTCCCTCTAATTTTAATCTCTTTGTCACCATTCATCATTTTATCACACCCTCTTATATAAAATCTGACCTCCCTATCTTTTTTGGTGTGGAGGAATCTCCATTGGAAATTAGGTATGACCAAACCTTTGACTACCTCAACCTCAGCATCAATCCTTTACAAACATGATTTTAATGACCTCCTTCTCCATTGCCTACACAACCATGAATCTTCTAATGCTATCAAGGAAATGCAAGACATGATCTATGGGGGACACTTTAGTGGTCTAGCTATCACTAAACATATCCTTCACCTTGGCTACTATTGGCCCACCCTTAACCAAGATTGATGTGATTATGTGAAGAAGTGTGTTAAGTGTTAACAACATTCCAATTACATCATACACTAGCCCATGGCCTTCAAGTATCCAAAGATTTTTGGCCCTTATCAGAATGGGGAAATCAATCCTCATTATTCACAATAACACCACTTCATCATCACCACCATTGAATATTTCACTGAGTGGGTGGAGGCTATTCCTCTCATCTCTTCCAAAGCTGACAAGACAGTCAACTTTATCAATCATCATATCATTTGTCATTTCAATGTTCCCCATAAAATCATCACTGATAATGGAAAATATTTCAAAACCAAAAACATCTAAGGTATTTGTTATGTATTTGGCATCAATTTAAAATTTTCCTTACCTTATCATCCATAAGAAAATGGACAAATGAAAGCCTCTTTAAAAACCCTCAACAAGATATTAACCACAATAGTCAACACTTCTAGTTGGGATTGGCACTTACACAACCCCTTTGCTTTGTGGGCCTCTCGTACTAGCATTCAAACCTCTACAAGTGCAACCCCTTTCTCTTTGGTCTTTGGATTAGAGGTGGTCTTTCCTCTCAAATTTTATATTCCCTCTCTTCACATATCCTTGCAAGACATCATTTTTGAGAGCAACTATCATCAAGATCATCTAGCATAACTTGAGTTGCTTGACGCGTGCCACCTACTAGTGCTTGGCCATCTTCATGTATATCAAGATTAAAATAATCATGCCTATAAAAATCACCTAAAAGAATGAAAATTTAACATCAGATACCTTGTTTTAAAGGAAAATCAACATGTGACCAATATGGATAAAAATAAGTGAGGCAAGTTTGATTTCAATTGGCTTAGACACTACATCATAACCCACAATTATGGATCAAGAGATTGTAATTTTTTCTCTTTTATTTTCAAACTAGAACGTAAGCCCCTAAATGCTTCAAATTTTCATCCTTTCTTTTGTTAAACAAGGATAAAACTCACCTTTTGTCTAACTTAATCTTGTCCCTTGATTTACGATATTTTCACCTTTCTTACACCTTCATCCCATCCCTTTGATAGCAAAAAATTATAACATATACCCATGTGATTAACTTTCATATTCATAGCCTAATCTTATATATAGGTACCATGGCTCTACCCATTGCATTGTTCTCATGGATATTTTTCATCCCTAATCAAATGGAATCCGATGGTCATTATTTATCAAACCACCCCTTTTACCTATAGCCTTTTGTGCTCTAGGTTTTGCCCTCATAAAGGTAAACCTCCAAAGCCTATATAGAATTGTCCATGTCTAAAACCTATCATTAAAACAATTTAGGATACCAAAATATCAAATGGGTCAAATATCTCTAGCATGTAGACTGCTCCCTTGAAGAATAATTGTCCAAAATTTTAAATTGATTAAAATATATACTACTCCCTTAAAGGACAACCACCAAAATGAACAAATATCAACTTAGATCACTCCCTTGAAGGATAGCTAAGTCAAATTTGTCAAAGCAATAATTTGAAGCTTTCTGCATTGATTAACTTCACAAACCTATCAAAACAAAGCCATAATAAACCCCATATCAAAATCAAGAATAAGCTATCCCAAGAAAGATGTAATCCACTTACATATATAACATTTGTAGGCTTCTTGCATTGATCAGTCTACATCTTGCATTAAAACATGGACTTGTCTATTATGGTTCTTATGTCACCTATAGAAGGGGAAAACCAACCCTCACTAGGTTATATTACCCTTCATACCACCTATCACCTATTTTCCCTTTGTACCATCTATAAATCAAGGGATTTTGAGCTTACTTGACACAATGTGATCAAGACACCTTTTTATCAACCAATGCATACTAATGCAAAGGATTCAAAGGGATTATGTTCCTTAAGTCAATCTAACTTTAGTTTTGTTTATTCCTTACTAATGAATAAGCATCGTTCCTTTTTCTTATACTCTCATAATTGGTTCACATATTCACTTAGACATGTGTCTCATGTTTTTCATCTCTTTTCCCACATCTAGTTTTATTATCTAACTTCCTTTATGTTCTTTCATAATAAAAAAAGTAAACCACATCACATATCCATGATCATAACCATAATCAAAACATCATAACCATATATAAAACAAAGCATCACACCATTATAATCATATGTAAATCTTAACATCAATCATAAACATCATCCATAATCATCACATGCCTAGGATAGTGAGTCTATATCTCATAAGCATAATCTTAATAAACATATAAAGATCCAAACCATTAACCATGAACCATAAATCACATACATACATACATACATACATACATATATATATATATATATATATATATATATATATATATATATATATATATATATATATCATTATCACATCATGTCTCATTGAAATAAATAGTACATGTAATAATGTGCATCTCTCTCTCTCAAAAATATACATCTCACTGCATCAACTCATAGGTCGGTATAAAAATCATATACATCTATACATATCATATCATAATTGATGCCCTTTCAACACCACTAACACTTGGTGTTTACCCCTTGAGGTGCTTACTTGTCCACCAATCGAAGTGGTGCACTAACCTAGAGTCGCTATACTTGTACCACCTACCAAGTTGGTTGGCTCTATACTCACCCCATCGGGGCTCCTCTAGATAATGTGTCAGGACTATGGCCTCATAATAATGTAAATCCTAAAATGTAGCCAAGTAACATGCCATAGGGATGATACCTACTAGTCTTGCTAGTGCTACAACTCCTCCTCTAGTCTATCTCAAGGAGTCCCTCTCTTGGGTCAGCAAGGCTAGTGAAGTCCTTTCTTGGTCCCTCTCACCCATCAAAGTGGTTAGTTGACCTTGTAACATAGCAACTTGGCCCTATAACGTGGCCACCTACCCCTATAAAGCCATGACATATACTTTTGTAGTGGCTAATGCCACTCCTATCTATCCATCGAGGCAACCCCTTGTACCTATACCTATGGCCCCCCACCATCTGGGTCCACATCCATAGCCTTCCTACCCAAATCATCTCATCTAAAATCTACCATTATATATAGGGCTTGATACCATGCCAAGTATCCATAAAAAAACCTACATCATCAATCTATGCTTTGGTGGGCATCTCTTCATGATCAAGCACCATCTCCATTGGTTGTGGCTCTAGAAACAAAAACTTGACATCTTCCTACCTATACCTCAAGAGTGGACCCAAAATCCCATGTATCAATCCAAATTACCTACAAACCCTATCAAAAGGGATGAGCTTAGTCTCACCCTCTCTCCTCCTAAAAATCCACTTGTATCTCTCCATCAGTAAATTGTACTGATTATAGTGGGCCCACCTTAAAAACTTGATATAGGGCCACTATGACTATCGATGATTGGATATCTATTTTACCCTCAGTCTTTGACCATCAATGGTCAGATACAACTATCAATGGTCAAGTATGACTACCGATGGTCATTGTGTGTGACCATCAATAGTAAATACCAAACCTCACCACATCCATAACCTACCTAACCACCCGTATCGCACACCTAATTACACTAATTTTGTCCTCTGCCCTAACTCTAAATTACTTACCCTACCAATTTTTATTTTCATCCACAAACTCAACTAAAACATCAAAACCATACTAAATACTTAAGGCAAACCCAAAAACCCTCCCAAACCAAAAACAAACTAACAAAATTCAACCCAAAATGCTAAAATCAACCTAATTTAACAATTTAGTGCAACCCCTACCTCATTCCTTGACTGTCATCAAGGAGGAATCCTGGGTCCCACTACCCAACCACATCCTTATCTTCCCTATATCTTTGATCCCACATTTTAGTCAACTCAACACAAACCCCCAATCAACTAATCAGTAACCACCTCATTAGCACTCTTGCACAAAATGCTAAATTTGTAAATGCACAAGAGTCAAGAGAGTCAAAATCAAACAAGTCAAAATGACTTGCCTTTTTCACTTTTTATCCTCCATGCTTTTAAGGTTTCACCCTAACCATCAAGGTCATGTTGACTACCAATGGTCAGTTTTGGGACCCCTAACCATCAAAGGTTAGGATCTCCTCTTTTCAAATTCTAGCACCAACACCTTAGTGCCCACTTTTGGAGATTATCTTCTTTACTTGCCATACCAACTACATTCACCTCAATATTGGGCATTTTGGCCTGAACTATCACACATTTTTGATGACTTTGCATGGTCCTTTTGATCACACCAACCAATATTACCTATTGAACATTTGAATTTACACCACCTATTGCACACCAGACCATTTTTATTTTTCTTAAGAGCACTTCCTACCTTGGATACCTACAAAAACAATGACCCTATTAGGATACTTGTTAGGAATAACCCAATTAGCTATGGCTAATGTTATGACCCAGTTACCCCATCACCAATCCTTCTAGAGCTAACCTTTTTTTACCAAATATGGTAATTTAGTTTATGCATGATCTTGGCTATCACACTTAGTTGCATTTTATCTGCATGTTTGCGCTTTAATGCCCAACATTTTTTCACCGACCTCATGACTCATCATAACTATTTATCAAAGTTGTACCTGATTCTACTTCACCTCATCAACTCTTGGTTTGATGGGGAACAACTCCTCTTATGCTTGGGGTAACCAACCCATCAAATCGTAATGAATTTTCATATTGTAGCTTGATGATACAAACTGTATAACAGAAAGGGTTAAAATGTAGACACTAGAAAACTACATATAATGGTTCTAGATGTCGAAATGACTTGGAACCCTGTAGGGATCACCCATCCTCTCCCAACTATAAATGCAAGTTAGAAAACCCATTAACTAACCCATCGAACCTTGAGTCAAGTTAGCCACCTAGCTAACTAGCTCACTAACTTACCCTTTTAACCCAAATCTATTTAACCCTTGACTATTGATAGTCACCTTGAATACCGATGGTTACATAACTGCCAATGGTCACCATGATTATTGATGGTTAAGTTCGAGCACTGATGGTCAAGTCTTCCCTATATGAATAACGATAACTTCAGCTAACATGGAAAAAATTAATATATCTACCTTCTCTATTTCATGAAGCATCAAAACCATCAACCAAACCTCCTAGGGAACCTTTTACCTCCATCTCTCTTAGCCTATAAAAGGAGGAGAGTAGGAGGTGAAAAATATCCAAGCAAGCATTCAGCACCCAAACTTCAAATATCCAAGAAATCAAGCTATCAACAAATAGTTATTAGGAGATTCTCTATCAAATAACTTCTTTACAGGTCTTCCTTCTAGCCAACCAACCAGCATAATAGACACCTATTACTCTACCAAAATTATTCTTTGGGTAAAAGTACCATTACTCTGCTAAAATTTATTCTCTATCTGCCATCAACCATCAAGTAATAAACTAGGTACATCTCTTATTCTATGTTTTATTTATCTAGTTTTTGACATCTATGACTAAATTAGACCTTTTGCATCATACCTTCTAACCCCCAAACCTTAACTAGATATCAAAACCACTTACTAACCCATTATATAGCTCTTTTTTTAGCACCTTCAAAACCCATAGTGACCATTGATGATCACCCTAACCGTCGATGATCACCCTCAACCATCGATGGTTACCCAACCATTGATGGTCACCTTAATCATCAATGGTCATTCCAATAACTGACAGTCACTATGGTAAGAAATAATAACAAATCTATTTCTACCTGCTTACTCACAACCAAATTCAACCTTCTAACTTTATGCATGTTCACAAAGTCCCCATCAATTTTTTGAACCCAACCTGACCTATTTAGCATTAGTATCGACCTATTTATTTCTATAATTAAGTATATTTCCTTTATTAAGAATTTATTTCTTCTTGCATTTCCTTTCAATCTTTTTTGTAATTTGATGCAAGTACTTTATCATCTTTATTTATTTCAACTTTATTGGTATAAAAGATTGGATTAACAGCCTCCTAGTAAGTTCATGCTTCTTAGATCTAGCTCATTCTAGGCAATCCACCTTGCTACTCATCTAACAACCCATTTGCATTAGTGCTTTCTTATCTATAGATCATTCTTCTCAAGACAAAGAGGAGCTCTTCACAATCATCTTGATCATGTATTCACAAATAAATAGGTTATTCTACCATACCCTTATCTAGTTTCTTACTTCTTTCCAAAATAATAGACTAAAATTGAGAGAAATAAAGACAATAACTTTCACACCACAAGGTGCTAAAGTTCAAGCTTTATTAGAGTCACACACATTTATTTCATAGAATGTAGTTGATCATAGCTCTTGACTCTATTATTTTTAGGGTTTTGATGATGCTCATCCTATAGGGATGTGTTTAGTTTCTCATGTAAATTTTAAGAAACAGCTTTGGCATGAGAGATTTGGATAATTAAACTATAGATAATTGAAGGAGTTGATCGCTTATGGTATGGTAGAGGTTCTTCCTATAGTTTATGTCTTGATGGAATTTTCCCTAGTTGTGCATTAGGGAAATAAAAATAGGATCCATTTCCTAAGGGTATGTCCACAAGAGATTCTTCACCACCTGAGCTTATGCACAATGATTTGATGGTCTTTCCTACTCCTTGTTTCAACAGAGTTATGTAAGCACTTACCTTTATTGATAATTTGTCAATGTATACTTGGGTTTATTTCCTCAAGTGCAAGAGTGATGTATCTTCTTAAAATTATTTAAGGTTTGGTTCAAGAAATAGTCATCAAGTTGCATCAAGAAGCTTTGTCAAAATAATGGGGAGGGGGAATACTTCAATCGAGAGTAATCTTATTTTTTAGCATCCCATGGTATTGTTAACCAACATTCTATTATTCATATTCCATAGCAGAATGGATTAGCAGAATAAATATCTTAACTCTGAAGGAGATGGCTAACTGCATGATGCATTCATGGGATTTACCTCCTACCTATTGGGTAGAGGTAGTTAATTGTAAGAACTACATTTATAACCACATACCACATCAAACAATTAAGAATATGACTCCATAGGAGGTTTTGTCTGGAACCAATCCTAATGTCTCATTTTTTTGAGTCTTTGGGAGCATTTCTTGGGAATTTGTACCAAAGAATAAAAGGAAAGCATTGGATAATAAGAACAAATATTTTATTTTTAGGGTATTTCAAGGATATGAGAGTTTATTGTCTTTTAGATCTTGATACTCATGATGTTTATTTTCAAACACATGTATAGTTTGATGATCCCTTCACATCTCATGACTCTTCATCTTATTCCATGTCTTATTCTTATTATTTTGATGATTCACATCCTCTTGAGGATTCATTATTTGAGGATTCAATTCATTAGATTCTTGAAGAGGTTATAAATGATGAAGATCCTATTCACATTGATGTTTTCATTATGCCTAAATGGGCTTGTACTACAAGATTTGAGGCAACACCTTTCATACATGATCTTCCACCTTCTCAACATCATCATGCACATTTTACATATACTAGAATTTTGTGTTAGGCATTCTCTGGGGATCCATATTAATTTTCATAGGCTCATGGGATATAGGAGTGGGATGATGAAATGATAGATGAGTATTCTTCATTAATAAAAAACCACACTTGAGATTTGGTCACTCTTCCTAAGGGAAGAAAGTTGGTTATGTGCAAGTGGATTTACCACACCAAGTATGCATTTTATGGGTTTATTGATAAGTATAAGGCACATCTTGTTACAAATGAATTCTTGTAGGTTGAAGGTATTGACTACTTTAAGACTTTCGCACCCATTTCCAAGATGGATTCTATTCACCTTATACTCTCCTTGATGCATTAAAGGGTTGGCCAGTATATCAGATGGATATTAAGAGTGTTTTCTTTCATGGATATTTGCATGAGGAAATACATATAGAATAGCCCTCTAGGTTTATTCATGATTTTTCTCTTATTTGTCGACTTAATAGGTTTCTTTACAGCCTCAAACATGCCCCTCGAGCTTGGTAAGAAAAGATGGACTCATTTATTCTATCCAATAGCTTTGTTCATTATCACTCTGATCCCACATTGTATATTTAGTGTATTGGGAAGGACATTATTATTCTTGTCTTGTATGTTAATGATCTGATTCTCACAGGAAACTCCTCATCTTAGATTCAGACTATTCACCAAGCACTTTTAGCAAAGTTTGACATAAAAAAAATTTGGTCTTTTGCATTTATTCCTTGGTTTATAGATTTCACATTTAGATACAAGAATTTATTTGATTCAATAGAAGTATACCCTTGATCTTCTTCAACATTTTGGCATGGCTGATTGCAAGCCAACTCCTTTTTAGTTTGGGGTGACTCTCATTGCCTCTTGTACTACTCCACTTTGTGGTCCTACATTATATAGGAAAATGGTTTAGAGTCTTATGTATTTTACCCATTCTCACCCCAACATTTCATTTGTAGTTGGGCTTGTATCTATGTTTGCACATGACCCTCATGATAGTGATTGGTAGGATACCAAGAGGATTCTAGGATATCTATGAGGCACTACTCATTTTGGATTACACTACATAGAGGTTCTAATCAATTGGTTGGATACAATGATTCAAATTAAACATTTTATTTTAATGATAGGATTTTCACTTATGGATACATATTTTCTCTAGATTCTTCACCTATTTCTTAGTTGTGAAAGAAGCAGTAGGCTATTTCACTTTCATCTGCAGAGGCTGAGTATAGGGCAATAGTTATAGCAAGTCAGTAGGTTCTTTGTCTTCAACAGTTATTAACAAATTTTGGATTCACATAGGACTTACCCACTATACTTTAGTGTGACAACCAGAGTGCAATTCACATATCTCACAACCTAGTTAAGCATTAGTAGACCAAGCACATTGAGGTACATATGCACTTCATTCATCAACACATTTAGGATGGAGTTCTTAGCTTGGAGTACATTCTAACTCAATAGTAGGTTGCAGACATCTTCACAAAGCCTTTTGCATCATCTCATTTCCTTGAGTTAAATGACATGTGTGGGATTTTAAAAGTTTTCCTTGGGGAGTGTTCATTAGGACATCATCCTTTTTCATTTCATGGATATATAATTTACATGACTACCTTATCAGGCCTAGTTGTCAGGACTCATACTATGGATATGCCATTATTTATTTTTGACTTTTGTTAACCCGTGTCTTCACTTGATGTGGGGGGGGGGGGGGGGGCGGGGGGTTAAGGGCGGCGTGTTAGAGTATGTATTTCATGTATTTTTCATATTTTATAGTGTATTTTCTATCTATTTCATCTTTTTTTTATTTTATCCTATATGAGAATTTATCCCACATTGGCTAGTTAGACTAGTTTTGTGTTTTACCTTGCCTACTTATGCAAGGGCTTTCTGTTGTACTAGCATATCTTATTTCTAAATAACACTTGACTTGAATTATTTTAAAATCAGTTATCTAAAACTTCATTGTGTGATGTTTTTGGTGTTATCAATTTTGAATCTTGGGTTAGAATGTTTTTTTACCATTCCTAACAATAACAAATACAAAGGACATAAACTTGTTGAAAATATATTGTTATACACTGAAGTTTCTAATCAATATGAAGAGGGTGAGTAAGTAGAAGACAAGGTTGATGATGAGAAATAGGAGGAATTAAAATATACAAAACCAACTATATAATTATAATAAGTTTCAATCATTAACACTCCACGAACCCTCAAGGGTGTGGATTTCCTAAACAAACAAAAGTTGACAGTGTTGAGTGACTTAGGGAGTACACAAACTTCATAAAAAATAATTTGGTGAAACACTTGAAATATATATATTTTTTTATCTAATTACCTAATTTTAGGTAATGATTATAGATGGTAGCATAGTCATTTATTTAGGGAAACACCATAGTATCAAAATTGTCATGATAAATTACATGCTAGACTCTCCTATGTTTTCTATTCTCATGTGTGGGGAAAGCATCGTTTTGGGAGTCCAATGGATCACAACATTTGAAGTGATAGAGATGAATTTATAAGAATTATTCATGTATTTTATTTTTGAAGTTAGGGTAATTGAACTACATGGATTGCATGCAAATTCTCCATAAGTAGTTGGTTCTCACTAGATACAAATAATTCTAAAAATGGAGATGTGTTTGTAGCATAATTATTTATATTATAAGTATAAAACAAAATGTTTACAAAACCAATTTTATAGGTTATTTTTGATAACCGATCAATCATTTTTGGAGAAATACCAAAAGGACTGCTATTAGGGAGTCAACTTCCAAACATCAAACCTTACAAGTACACATATGTCCAAAGGAATGAGATCTAAAATATGGTACATGATATATTGAAGGCTGGTATTATAAGAAATATCTAAATGGAATATTAATCTCTAGTGGTAATGGTGTTTATGAAGGATAATACCAATTGGATGTGACCCAATTACAAAGAACTCAACAAGTGCACCATCAGAAATAAGTTTTCTGTTCTAGTAATTTATGGTTTTATAGATGAGCTACATGGTGTTAACTACTTTACAAATTTGGATCTTCATTCGGGTTACCATCAATTTTGGATTAAAGATAAGGATATACATAAGACAACTTTAAGAACTCATGAGGGCCATTATAAGTTTCTTGTAATGCTTTTTGGTCTAAAAAATGCACTATCTACATTTTAAAATTTACTAAACACTAAAATTTAGCCTTTTTATGTAAATTGTTTTTGGAACTTTTTGATGACATATTAATATATAGTAAGACATGGAAGCAAACTTTCAACATGTGAATCAAGTATTGATAATTTTGGAACAACATTAGAATTACACAAATGCTTCCAAGTGTTATTTTGGATTCAAAGAGTTGGAGTACTTGACTCACATTGTTTCACATGAAAGAATCAAAGTGGACACTCACAAGATCAAGGCCATGATAGAATGGCAAGTTCTAAAAATATTCAAGAACCTTTGGGGATCCTTAAGGTTGGTAGGTTACCATTGTTATTTTGTGAAAAATTAATACAACATGATGGTACCACTTATATATTTTTTGAATAAGGACACATTTTTATGGAACAAAGAAGCTAACAGGTCATTTTATAAGATGAAGTATGCAATGTGCACCTCTTTAGTTATGACTACCCATTTTTTTTAAATACCTAAATTATTGAAAGTGATGCATCTAGGTGTGAAATGCAGTTAGTAATCATGCAAGAAGGAAAGCCCATTACAATTTAGAGTCTTTGACTTAAAGGTAAGAATTTACTAAAGCCTATGTATGAAAATGAAATGATGGCTATTCTTATTGCAAGAAAAATGAAGACCATATTTTCTTAGTTGAAAATTTTAGGTGAAGGTGGATCATGATAGTCTAAAACACTTCTTGGAAAATAGAATTTGATCTAAATAACAACAAAGGTGACCGAAATATTGGGATATGATTTCAAAATCATATATGACAAAGGAAAGAAGAACATAGTGGCATATGCACTATCTATGAAGGATGAGTGCATAGAGGCATTGCTATGTGCCATGTCCATTTGGTAGGAAGATTAGGTGAATGAGACAAGATATGGATGAGCCAATGACATTGATATATAGGCTCTGATTCGAAAGATTCAAAAATATCATGGTATCTTAAAAATAATTTAATGGAAAGGGAATGCCTTTTAGTGTAAAGATAGGTTTTACTTGTGAAATAATTATGCCTTTAAGAATAAGGTTCTTACAAAGATCCATGCATCTCCAATAGGGTGGAATTCAATATTCTTTAAAAAATATCATATAATAAAAAAAGATTTATCTTGGGAAGGATTCAAGGGGGATATCTATAAAAATGTGGCTGAATGCATGATGTGTCATAAAAATAAGGGTGAGACAATTAAGACCCTAGGTCTTTTACAACACTTATTATTCCTAACCAAAGGTGGGAGGAGGTTTCCATGGATTTCATATTAGGGTTGACCATGTTGGAAGGGGAAAATGTCATAACGATAATTGTAGACAGGCTCATAAAATGTGTTCATTTTTGTGCCTTATCACATTCGTATGTAACAACTATAATAGCATTTTGATTTTTTATATAGTTCAAAAGCTACATGGAACTGCCAAGGTCATAATAAGTGGCCATGATTCTATACTACCAATAATTGTTAGATTGGTTTATTCTCATGTTAGGGTACTTAGTTAGCTCATAGCTTGTTAGATCATTCTCAATCAGATAGGAAAATAGATGTGGTCAACAAATTCCTAGAGGGTTATCTCCATTATTTTGCATTAAAAAAATAAGAGAAAAGGGTTCATTAGCTATTTCATAGGTTGTCGCTAGAAAAATGGTGCTATAACACCTTCTTTTATACCACAATCAAAATGTCTCCATTTTTAGGACTGTATGGGTACCAGTGACCATCCATGATCGCATCTCTGAGGATACAACACAAATTTCAATTTTTTGAAGAACACATTCAACACAAAAATGATGTACTAAACAATATTAGAGAGAATATGACAATGGCACATAACCGAGTGAAGTATAAAGTAGATCAACAATGTAATGAAATGCATTTTGATGTTGACGATTGGATATTGTATACCTAAAACAATACAAAAATATATATTTAAAGCATTATAAAAAATATAAAAGACTTTTCCCTAAGTATTGTGACCCTTATACAATCCTATAAAAAGTTAGTACTGTCATATACAAGCTGGAGTTACTTTAGTTTACCCACATGATGAAGTGTGCTTGTGTATAATGCCTTTTCCTTTTTCTAGCCATTTTCAAAGTAGTTTTTTTCCTTGAATATAACATGACATTATTTGCCACTATACGGCGAAAAGGAAAGAGAGAGAAAGAGAGAGAGAGCTAATTAATACTTTATCAATAAATAATCAAAAGAATAGATAAAATACGTGTAGACAAAGAAAAAGTGACATCTCTACTAGTCAATCCACTTTGTTTTGTCAATACCTTATTAATAAAAAATTAAAAGAATAAAAGAAATATGTGTAAACAAAGAAAAAGTGACATCTCCACTAATGAATCTACTGTTTTATCAATTCTTTATTAATAAAAGGTCATAAGAATAAAGAAAATACGTGTAAATAAAGAAAAAGTGACATTTCCATTAATTGTGTTTTGTCAAGAGACTTTTTTCTAGATGCCTTTTTGAAAGCAGCGACGATCTTTTGTGACATTTGGACGTCCCTGGGGTTGAGACATGGACCAGCTAGGACTCAAACCTAAGACCATCCATACGCTGTTGGAGTGCTCTACCACTGAGCTACTGGTCCCTCTTGGACCAGTCCATCTTCGGTCCGAGTGTGGCTTAACACCAACACCCCCCCTTAAGCCACACTTCTCGTGTGCTTGGGGCTCCTACCCTGGCCCTGGGTCTGATACCATGTTGAGACATGGACCAGCTAGGACTCGAACCTAGGACCATCCATACGCTGCTGGAGTGCTCTACCACTGAGCTAGTGGTCCCTCTTGGACCAGTCCATCTTCGATCCGAGTGTGACTTAACACCAACACTTGGATTTTGATGGGACAATTTGTGGCTGGAAGTCCTGCCACCATGAAATTAGTCTTGGTTCATTTTTCACGGCATTATTTGCCGCTATACGGAAAATTATCAAAAGAGATCGAGACTGACTTGACAACGAAAAAGTGACGTCTCCAGTAGTCAATCCAGACCAGACTTTTTTCTAGACGCCTCTTTGGAAGCGACTCTGATATTTTGAGGCATTTGAACGTGTCTATAGTTTGATGTGGCGATTTGTGGCTGGAAGTCTGGAAGTTTAGCCGTGCCACCATCAAATTTCAATTGATGATGATATATTTGGACAGATGCTTCGTACGCGTTTTTCCTGCGTTGCGTGTTCTTCAATGCCAGCAGATTCCTAATGGAAACTACCTGCCATCTTTCCTGCAATGTAGAAAACGAGTATCAAATTAGTGGAACGCAACAGTAGTTTGGTTGTATGCTATATTTTTATTTTTTCCAAGCCATGTGCGGTGTCTTTTCATCGCCAGGCAAGAGCATGGAAATCCAAAAATAAAAATGAAGGCGTGCCTCTTGCAATTGCCGTATGCTTTAGTCTTATTTTTTAAATATTTTAATATTAATTATAAATTTATTTATTGGAACTTATTTATATATTTGTTATTCATAACAATGATGAGTTATATATATAGTTTTAATAAAATATATGCTAGTAAAACACGATTTAAAATAACTTAGAAAAATATAGGCAAAATATTAGCACGATCAAAAGATTAATTAAAATACTAAGATAAGTATGAAAATCATGCACAAATATCAATACTAGAAGGTGAAAGTCACAAATTAATGCAGTCATAATTATGGGTCTCAATGAAGAGATGCCTTCTACCATGCAACTCACAAGAAATTAATGTAATGGAATAACAACCACAACTTATTCTTTATTAATCAAAGAATCAGAGATTTCAAACTTAGCCAAATCCGGGTTATACGAAACATATATACATAAATAGCCCATAGTGTTACAAACATCGCAATATCACCACATGTCCTTCCAAGGACTTGATTGAATCCTTTAACCCTTCCCAAGATTTGTGGGTGGATGCATAAAGTTAGAGGACAAAAAAATGACACTCAGGGGAAGGGAAAGATTTTTTAGTAAAGGGTGTATGCCTTTTTGAGAAGGGCGTATACCCTATTCTTTTTTTAAAAACAATCATGCCTTGATATGATACTAAGGCAAAAGGGCATACATCCATTTCGAAAAGGGTGTACATCTTTTAGAAGCAGAAGTGTGTACACCCTTTATGGTTGTAAAAGGGCATACACCCTTTTTCTTTTCACTATTTTTTTTACCTTTACTTAAACTCGCGTTTGATTTTCTTGCCTTGAAAGAGATCTCGTGTTTTGAAAAGAATGTGCATGCTTTGGCTTTGCATCCCACTAGCATGATTCCACATTTTGATTATGGGCTCAGGGATGTTGATTGTTAAATTTTAATTTTGAATTTCAATTTATATGTTTTTATGCATATGGTTTTGATCTTAAATTTGCATTAAACTCTCTCACATTTCATGATTTTTTTTTTTTTTTTATAAATCTAAATACAAGATTGAATGGACTGAATGCCTGAAGAAAACATTGTACAAAACCATAATTAAAACCCTCAACAGTTTGGCTTTGCAGATGAAGAAATCAAATTGTATGAATAATATAATGCAAAATACCAACAATTTCTAATTATTATCAATAGTTTGCATCACTCCTCAAGTCATAGTGGATGTAATTCACTTGCGAGTACATTAGAGGCTTTACTTAATGAATTGGGAAATGTCACTTCGTAACTAGATAAAATGTTGAATCCAAGAGAGTTCCTGAAAAAATATTATTCTAAAAATTTATCATATGAGGACATTTAAAAAAAGATGACAAAATAAGATGTGTATGATTTATTTCTTAAGCATGGAACCAACCAACAACCACCAACAAATTGAAAACATATTAGCATTGATTGGTGTATTCATGCATAGATAAAAAATAACTTTTGAGACAATTTTTGGATGCGGTTTGATGAGCCTCCATACAATAAGATATTGAATGGAGAAGATATTACCCATTTTCATAGAGAGGAAATATAATGTTGTTGACGAAAGATGATTGCTTCAGCGCTGGCCTTCATTGTCAAATTTTAGCATTGATACAGGGTTCTAAAAACCATTCTGATGTAAGTTTTAAATGGGTATTTACATCTTTTAAATGGACCAAATCGCAGTTAAACAATCTCGGAGATGTAGCCCAGATTATGGGTGAACTCTGTTATCACTTCTGGTGTCACTTTTCATTTCGATTTATTCTATATTTTGTTTTAATTTAGTTGCAAATGGATTTATAGAATACTAAAAATAAATCTAAGAAGTCTAAAATGACACAAATCAGAGAATTTTAACTCAAAAAATGAATATTCAAAGTATTTATAAGCACTTTTATTCATTATCAAAATTTTAGTATCCATTTACGAAAAGTTGTTTTACCTGGTTTACAGATCAAAATAGTATCAAAGCAAGTGATTGCAGGGCCTTGCTTCAATTGTGATATACTTCAATTTAGAGTTTTTATAAAATTATTGTTTGATAATTCTTCTGTTTGAGTTGACCATGCAAGAAGGCTAGTGCAAAGAGAAATTGGAAGGTGTTGTAATTCATTGAAATAAAATAATCTTTTGACAACTAAGGTTCTAGAACCACTAGCCCTACAAGATCAATACAGATGAAAAACACAATAGTTTGACACTTGAGGTGTGAGATGGTTTTGTGAAAGGAACCACCTTTCTTCTTTGGGAATAATTCAGATAAAGTGTAAGGCACATTCAATAATGCATCTCCAAGAGAAATCAGTTGTAGTTCGATTACCAGTCTTACATAGAGGATAGATTGAGGTATGGTTGTAATTTGATTTCGTATTGGTATTGACACAATATTTTTGGCCTTTGATAACCAATTATGTAGCGTTTATATTTTGGACTACTAATTATATTATGGATGCCTATGTTCTTGATTATAGGAACAAGTGAAAAGACCAGTCCCATGGTAAGATATAAAAATGACAAAAAGGCAATGTTTAGTATGAGATAAGTTTTTGCACTTTGAGTTTTGAGTTTTAAATTGGTTTATAGATTGGTTTGTTTCACATCTTTGTTGAGAGTTACAGGAAGTTGTTTACGACACCAACATTTATTAGCCAATATTCAATAGGTGCAGTTCACAGTTCTTAAAGAGGTATGAGTTATTTTCAATGTAATTATGTTTGCACAATTTTGGTTTAAATCCAAATAACCTTTGTGTGGGTTAATTTACAAGTAAAGTATACCGCTATACAGAATTGTTTTTAAAAGCCTTTTGAAACTATCAATTGGATCATCTAACTCTTTGAGATTGAGTATTATAAATATGAAACCACTTACTATTCATTTGTGAAAACCATGAAAAGGGAATAACCCTTGTGAATTATATAGTTCATTTGAATAGTTTTGCTAAGAATAACTATGGCATTGGACTATTATGCTTTTATTCTCTTCAACACATTATTTTAAGAGAACTTCTAACTATTGGATCTAGGGAAAGAATTTTCTACAAAAATTATATTTGGAAGGGTATTATTTTTACTATTTTCTATTTAGTTTTTCATTATGATTCGATTGTGGTAACTAACTCAGTTTGAATGAGTGGTGGAGGTATGAACCAAGGATCATTCATGTGGTGAAAGAAACCTCAAGATAGGTTTAAAATAATTGGTTTCTTCTCACTTTTAAAATGATATTTGCTTATAGCTACTTGCAGATTTATGAGTTGTAAAGAAACTCTTATTTTGGAAACTCTCCAAGTTAACATTGGAGTTTGACATGTATAAGGAAAGATTTGAGGAAAACAACAGTTAATTTTTTTGTTTATAATTCCCTTGATTATCCTCAAGTATCATATTTATGGTGCATTATTCACCTTAGGATTGACAAATTCATTACAGATTTTCATACTTGATATTGTACACATCTAAGTCCCACATTAATATGGGAAATGTTTGTATTAAAAAATCTTTCTACACACATGTATGTTTTTTCATCAAGTCATGTAAGTGTACTTTTAAAGACACATAGATGGGCAATGTTTAAAAAAATATAGGTATATAAATATGAAAGTTATTGGTAAATCCTTAGGCATATGTAGCACAATGATTTCTCTTATGTGATAACAAGGAGAACACCTTAACTGTCATGTAGTACAAGGTTTGAGAGACACTGCCAAATAGTATGACTATTTTGGGTAACAAGTCATCTAGCAGAATCAATATAAAGTTTATTCTACTCTTTATATATAGGTTGCAATTTTAGTTGGAGAATGAATTTTTATAAATTTTTGTTTGTTGGTGTGATGTACAAAGCTATGTAATAGTTTTAGTTGGATTCTTGGTTCTTTTGAGCGCAAAAGCCTCTTTGTGGGGAGGTTTGATCCAAAAAACTATTTTTGTATGGTAATGGTGTTTTATTAATTCTATAATTACACTATTTTTACCATATATTTATTATTTTTCAATTCTAGTTGTGACACATGACAGGATGGAGAGCAAATGGAGAACCCACATTGTGGGTCCTTAGGCCACCACATGACCTACCACCAATTCCTTACTATTTCTCCAAGCCACAATGCAACCCAACTCGCTTGGTACCCCAACTCACCTAACACTACAACTGGCAATGCAACCTAACTTGCTTGGCACCCCAACAAGCCTAGCACCCCAACTCACATGCTAACCCAACTCACCTTCCAACCCAATTCGCATGACAACTAACTTGCATCGCAATCCAACTCATAAAAAAATTAGCTTTGAGATACTCATGTAAAACATTGTTATAATACGTGGCCGAAGCCATGGTCAATATTGTTTTAAAATCCTATTTAAAGGCTTTGATAGGCTTCATCCTAAAGAATGTGGGATTTTTGGTTTTTAAAAAGGATATCATGTTGTGAGAAGAGCAAGGGGGATCCACTGACCCTTCAATAGTTTACAACATGGCTGGGGTGAGTTGTCTGTTTCTGGTAAAGCCATGGGCGAGACATGGACCAAGATAGTCAGAGCTAAGTTCATTTTAATGCAAACCAAGGAGCCAAACCTAGAGGATGAAATATTATTTTATGTAGCTGAGCCTATGTTAATCAAGTTTTCTACTATTATGAGGCATTATGCCATTGAGACCCTTGGCATTGTTATATGGATGGGTGATTATCTATTTGAATTAGTTTACAAATGACTAAACAGATGTGTCTTTTTATTCTATATAACAATCCTAAGTCGAGTCTAGTGGGATGCAAAGGCCACATATCAAATTTTATAGATTAAGCCAAGTCAAGGAGGAGCTGATGTTTGGTTATAAGGCTAAGCCTGTATGAAAATAAGGTGAAGGTGGCTGAGTTGTACAGACCCAAGTTTTCTTTAATATTTTGAAGACCCTTTCCTATGGAAATGATAGTAGATCTATGAAATGAATTTTATCTTCTATTTGTAAAGGCTTGTTGGAATTGGGACCACACCCATGTAGCAAGGCATTTTAAGCTTGGGTAGAATAAACTTGAATATTGGTAAAGTGGTATCATTTTCTTGAAAGATATTATAAACACCAAAGGGGGATAAAACACATATGCTATGTAAGGTCGATGGAAGGGAGGATATAGGTTATAACATCAGCTTTAAGGATGGTAATTATTTCATTGGATTGGTCATCAACCATTAAAGAAGAACACTAATATTGTACATGGTATTATTTGGAATATGCTCTAAAGAATGTGTGTTGGGTTTACATGGCAAAGGTCTTTATAAGGAGAGGCTTTCATTCATTTTTAAGTGTGGCTTGATAACCATTGAAGGAGCCAAGGATGAATGTCTCCCTTTTATTGTAGGATCTTCATTCATAATTCACTAATGGAAATTGAGTAGGGGCATTAGGAAGATATGTCTATTGTTAAGCAATCTTGAGTGCAAACATTGGTCTTATGACTATTTGAAGACATTAATTATATTCCAAATAGAAAGGGAGATCATCCATTTGAAATTAGGCTTGGGATCATGGTGATTGGGGTTCTTTGATTATAGAATTTGATTTGAAAATTTGAGCTTGTGAAAGGCATCTTTTGTCTATATGCAAGACTGTTGGAAGTTCATTGTTATAATGAGTATGGTCATATGCTTTCCATTAGAGGATGCATTTCAAGTCTTTTTAGACATGTAGATCTGAGATATACAGTGCTAGTGTTGAGAACACACAGATCTCAAATAGTAGTGGATTATCATATGCCTATTAGAGAGTCTTTAAGTGATGGGCAAAGGTAAAAAAATAATTATGTGTTATTTCATTTCTTTCTTCTTTTTGTAAAGGCCTTCGAACCATATTAGAAATATTTTAATAATTGTTAAGAATACATGACGGGCATGGATATTTATATATTGCCCACTATCCAAGGGCAAATATAATCTTTTCTTTATGGGTTATTTAAATCTAAAGACCCATGATAGATAAAGAAAATATGTGTTATGTTCATACAGAGAGACCCATAACTATAATTCTAATTGCATCTATTTTATAACCTAGTCGCTATGGAGGGATGTAAATAGTTGATTGTGAAAACCAGAGGATTGCCCATTTGTCAGAGTGTTACATATACTCTAAATGGAGAAGTTATTGCCCATTTACACAGAGAAAAAATATAATGTTGTTGAGGAAGGATAATTGTTTCATATTTTCTCTTCACTATCAGATTTGAGTATTGATACATGTTTCTAAAATTCATTCTAATGTAAGTTTTAAATGGGTATTTCCATCGTTTAAATGGATCATATTGTAGTTAAGCAATCTTGGAGATGTAGCACAGATTATGGGTGAACCCCATTATCACTTTTGGTGTCACTTTTCATTTTGGATTATTCTATATTTCATTTTAATTTATTTTCAAATGGACTAGTAGAATAATAGAAATAAATCTAGGAATTTTAAAATGACATAAATTAGAGAATATTAAATTGGGAAATGAATAGTCAAAGTTTTTATAATCACTTTTATTCATTCTCAAAATTTCAGTATCCATTTATGAAAAGATGTTTTACCTAGTTTACAGATCATTATGTTGCTAGGGGAATGAATTAACAAATTAATTAATTTAAAATATCGAAGGGGTTATGTTAAGAAGTGAATAATAAAGGGGGATATTAGGTGAACTTAATGATGTCAAGGAGGTGAGTGAATTTAAGTGGATGCATTTTGCACCTATTTGAAAGGGCATTGTGACTAGAAGAAGTAATAGTATTTGAAAGAATAAATATGGTCATGGATGTTAATGATATTAGTGGACACTTGATGAACACTTTATACCACCTTGAGGAGATACACAAGAAGGGATGACATGGATGGCCCCTTGAAAGAAGAAAGGAGGGTTAGAAGTTGTGAATAGGTAGGGGAATGGGATGCTAGAAGTGGGATCAAATATGGAATCAAAAAAAATAATGAGTTAAAAATTGATAATGACCCAGGCAATGATATATGCATAAGAGGAAGAAATAATAGTGTCATGGTTGTTGAAATGTCTCAATTGGGAATTGTCCATAAAGATATGATGATAAGACAGAAGGCCACAAGATTTATATGTACTTTAGGCAAGGACACATGATAGGTAATTTTATGATCACATTCATAAAGTTATTTTTGCCTACATAATCAACCTACTTGGAGTCTTTACAAGCAAGCAATTTGCTGAAGACTCTCACATTTGATCAGCTAGTTGAGAATATGTTTAAAATAAAAAAAGCCTTTAGAATAAAAATAAAAGTCCATGGGAAAAACCCTTTGTTATGCTAATATTAATGGAAATTCTTCCAATAATCTAAAAAATGATAGAGGTAAAGGGAAGAGTGAAGGGTTAGGTGGAAAATTAAAAAACAACAACAACCAACAACAAGAAAAACTTAATGAAAAATAGCACTTGATTTGTAAACACTGAGAAAGAAAAGGAAGTCATGAGACCCATGAATTTAAAACACGATGGGAAAAAATTAAATCTTATAGAAAATAGAAACCATAAAATGAGAATAAGAAAAAATAAGAACTAGATTTAGCTCAGTTTTCTTGTGAATGTGTGTTTTCCATCTCTAAATAATAAAATAATGCTTTCGATAATTCAAATTTGGATAATGTTTGGGTTTTAGACACTAGTGCCACACATCATATGAATTTATGAAGGGAATTCTTTGAGGATTTTCATCAATACATTTTGGTGCAACATTTTTGACAAATAAAAAAAGTTTGTGACCTCAAAGCAAAGGTTCAATTTGACATTTCAGGTTTCATTCGCTTAAATGTACTATACCTTAGTTTAAAAAACCATTTTATCTCTTGTGATAATTTGACAAAAAGGACACTCCATTCTGATATAAGATGGAGAAGTAAAGGTCACAAGGAAATGTGATAACATAGTTGCTCTAATTGGATATGAGGAATGAAATTTTATAAAATTCAGGGATGAGCAATGAACGCCAAGAAACTTCACTCATTTCTTTAAAAAAATAATGATATAAAGTCTTCTTCGGTATGCCATATTTGGGTACACACACTATGATGACATCCACACAATGTGGAAAAATGGTGTTATAGGTTTGCCAACATTGCCCAAAATAATTAAATTTTTTGAAGTCTGCATATTGGCTAAACACGATAGGGAATCATTTTAAAAGTCATAATGAAAAACTATGACTATGTTCTCTACCAATTATTTCCACTAGGGGTCACAAGTAATTCATGTTGTTCATTGATCATTGTATTATAATGGCTTGTATATATTCTTTGAAGAAAAAATAAGAATCCTTTAAAAAATTTCAAAGGTTTCCAATCATAGTTGAAAATGAAGGCCAATCCTACTTTTTAACACTCATGATTCATAATGGTTGGGAACCACTTCAAAGGTGTTTGAAACCTATCTTAAGAAGAATATAATTAAGCATCATCTCATAGTCCCTTACACTCATAAAAAAAATGTAGTATATTAACATATGAATAAAAATTTCATGAACATAATTCAAGTAATGTTACCTTTTAAAGGGGTAAAGTTTCATTTCCTGGTAGAAGTAGCTCAAACATTCGTATACCTCTATAAGGGGTCAGCGTCAATATCTATTCAAATGAATACTTCATACAAATCATGGTGTGGTCATATCCCTTCAATGTGTTATCTTTAGAATTTTAGATCGACATGGCATGCATTGATTCCCAAGGAGAAAATGAACAAACTAGAATACATGAGTCATAAATACATGATTTTGGATACTCAAAGTATTCAAAGGCATATGGGTTATTTGATGAGAATGCCAAGAAATTTCTTATTGCAAGAGAAGATATATTTTGGGAAACTACAAAGGACATCAAAAGCATGAATCGACAATCAAATTGACTAGAGAATAATTTCATAGTTTTTATTTTCAATGAGGTCGATATGGAGGTTGTAAATAGTGAAAGGGGGACCAAAAATTGGGAAATCACTGAATCTCTAGTGAGTAGACTATAATTTAAAATGACATTCCCCCTAAAAAATAAAATGAAACTTTGAAAAACCTCAAATATTTGTGTTTCTTTGAGACGACATCTAAAACATGTCTTTGCATGTTACTTACTCTTTATTTTACTTCTTGGTGGTAGGTGGGGTAAAGATTAATCTCCTTTATCTTCTATTTATATTTTTTATTCTCCACATGAATCCATTCCACTCTTAGTTTTCATTTCCATACATCTTCTCTAACAAGAACTTTGATGTTTTCACAGTCCATAAGAGTGAGCTAGATGATTTTTGAGTAAAATTATGCAAGTATCTTTATGATTTGACACGTTCACTATCTGTGATTCATCATCAAAAATTATACAATTATGTAACTATAGAACATATTCTTTTTAAATATTTCCATAGTGCTTTGAGATATTGAATTGAAATAAAATAAATTAATGTATTTGAATCTTTTTTAACATTTGACACTTTAGTTATAAAGTCATCCACACATGGCTGCTTCTATTGTTGTTTGTTCATCCCACCAATAGGGTCCTCTAGTGTGCTTTGAGTCTCAAAGTAACACCATTAGAATAAGGATATCCCCAAAATTATATGATGTATTCATCAGCCACCATGGCTTAGATGGAAAACATACCTAGCTCTACTACTTTACAATTATATCCAAGATGGTAAATGTCAGGCATTTGTTGATTCTCAAGAGTTTGAAGCTGGAGATTCATAATAAGAGATGTGATTCACTCATCTTTAATTCAAATCATTATCTTCACAAAAGTCTATGCAGAGTCTACTTGGTGTTTGGATGAGCTCATGCTTATGTTATAATAGATAGAAGCTCTATTTGTTCCTATGTTTTATGATGTGTAGCCTTGGAAACTTTGCTACATAGAAAAGGGTGTGTATGCAAATGCCTTCACTAAATTCAAAGAGAAGGGTAGGTATCCAGATGATCTTGACTAGTGCAAAGGAGCCCTCGACTCTGTTTCAAACATATTTGGTTATGATTTCAATAAGTATAGTCAGTAAGACTCCTTTATTATATGAGTCTGATCGTTGATGGCTTTTTTTGGGTGAATGTCTTGCTATTTACTATGAATGTTTTCATAATCAAAATTTTGTTTGTTCTTGTAATTTTTTAGTAATCATGAAGCAATGTGTAAAGAATTAGTGAAAGAGTAAGAGATTTTTAATGTGGGAGACAACCCCATTAATGTTGAAAAGTGATGCTGAAGAGCCAGTTCTACCATGGCCATGATGCAATTTGCTTAGTTTTATTTTTAGACTATTAGTGTAGATTTAGTTTGTATGAATAGTTTTTGTGGAGCTGAATTTAGATAATTAGTTAATTTTTAGTTAATATATTTTTAGAAAAAATAAAGCCTTAAAAAATTTAGAGTTAGCTTTATTTGATATTACATGCAAATTGTTATTTACATAAATTTATAATATTTTATTTATTAATTAGAAAATCATGTTCACATTCAATTATATTAATACATTGTAATTGGTCTTTATTTTCAAGGAGAAGGAGAATGATTCGAATAACTTGAAAAAGTATTTTGAGTTTGGTAATTTTTATTTCTTCTGTATTTCTTTCGCATTTCTTCTATGTTATCAATATTGCATATATTTCACTGTGAGCTTATTTTTATATATTTAACAATCTTCAATAGGTATCAAAGCATGTATTTTCTTTTGGGTTAAAGATATAGTGGTTGGAATTTTGATAAAAGTTCATCATGTCAAATTCTAACTCCTTACCCATTCTAGAATTTGATGGAAATGAGTATGATTATTGGTGTATCAAAACGATTACTTTTTTGATAGGAAAATATTTGTAGGAGATTGTTGAATCAGGTTATGCAGATCCAATTGATTGGAATGGCCTCATAGCTAATGATAAAATAACTAAGAAGGAGGTCAAGAAGAATAATGCTCGAGCCTTTTTTCATATTCAAATAGCTCTAGATAAGAGCTTATTTTTGAGAATTGCAGGAGCAAAGATAGTCAAGAATTATTGGAAGACTCTAAGAGAATATTACCAAGGTAGTAATCAAGTCAAAGTTGTCAAGTTACAAACATTTAAGGGGGAATTCAATAATTTGAATATACAAGAAGCTGAAAGTGTGTGTACTTATTATGTCAGAGTAAAAGATGTGATCAATAAGATGGCTACACTTGCTGAAACTGTGAATAATGAAGTTGTAATCAAGAAGGTGTTGAGGACACTCACACCAAGGTGGAACCATGTTGCCATAATCATAGAAGAAAATAAGAATTTATCTACCCTTCAATTTTATCATCTAGTTAGATCTTTTATGTCTCATGAAGAAATATTGAGATATTTATTTTGAGATAGTGATTAGAAAGCCTTCTCCTCCAAATTACAAATCAGAAAGAATGAAGATGCCAATGGTAGCACCAAAAGCAATAATGGCCAAGGTAAAGGTCAAAATCAAAATTACTCAAGAGGAAATCGAGGCAGAGGTGGTTCACGAGGAAGAGGTAGAGGTCGATTTGATAAAATAAATGTCCAATGTTATCATTGTAATAGGTATGGCCACTTTGAAAAAGAGTGCATATTAAAAGAAGGTAATAATGATAAAAGTGTTAAATATGCTCAATAAGGTAATGAGAATCCTCCAAATAGTTTATTTTTAGCTTATGACAAAGCTAAAAATGTTTTTAAATATGTTTGGTATTTATATTCATGATGTTATAACCACATGTCAGGGAATGAAAAGATTTTTTCTATAAGGGATGAATATTTTAAATCCAAGATCAAGCTTGATGATGACAAATCATTAGAGGTTGTTGAAAAAGGAGCTATGGAAGTCCATAAAAAACAAGGTTTGAAAATTGTTAAGGACATTTATTACACTCCACAATTAAAGCATAATGTATTGAGTGTTGGGAAATTGTGTTAGAAGAATTATAAAGTTGTATTTGAAAATCAGCAATTTATAATTTATGATAAAAATTAAGGTACTAGGATGGATACAGTTGTGCCTATGACAAAGAATAGAATGTTACCATTGAAGTTTGGTGAACATAATAGCATCCTTACCAATATGGCGTATGAGGACAAAAGTTGGTTATGGCATCTCAAGTATGAGCATTTCAATTTTCATAGTTTGAAGATTCTAACATCAAATGCATTAGTTTCTAGTTTGCCTGAGGTTGAAGAGCACAAGGAAATTTGTGAAGGTTGTGCTAAAGGAAAGCATGCAATGGATAAATTTCCAAAGGGAAATATATGGAGGACCCATCATCCACCTCAATTAGTTCATTCAAACACTTGTGGTCCTATGCAAACAAAGAGTTTGGGTAAGTCATCATAATTTATAACTTTTATTGATGATTACTCACAAAAATGTTGGGTTTATTTTTCAAAGACCAAGGGTAAATCCCTTGATTCATTCAACAGGTTTAGAGCCCTTGTATAAAATGAAAAAGGGTTTAAAATTAAATGCGTAAGGACTGATTGCAAAGGAAAATTTTGTTCAAAATACTTTCAAGGTTATTCTGATATGCATGGCATTAGAATATAACTCACTATTGCGTATACACCTCAACAAAATGGTGTAGCTAAAAGGAAGAATCATATAGTGGTGGAAATGGCACAAAGCATGCTATAAATAAAGGGATTAATCAATTATTTTTGGGGAGATGCAGTTGCTACAGTAATATATATTCTCAATCGGAGTCCCACTAGTGCACTTGACAAGATTACTCCATATGAAGCCTGGTATGAGAAAAACCAAAATGTTAATTATTTAAAAGATTTGGTTTTTTAGCTTATGTTCATGTTCCTAATCAAAAGAGACAAAATTTAGATCCCAAAAGTGAGCCATGTATTTTTGTTAGATATAGTGAGGAAAGTAAGGCTTACAGGTTATATAATCCTCTCACTAATAGGCTTATTGTGTCAAGAGATGTGATTTTTGATGAAGGGAGAGTTTATGGTCATCAAAAGGGCCATAGGAAGAAGTCAAAATATGTTTTAAATGATGTTATTATTGATGATATTTATTATGGGCAGCCCACTAATATTTATGTTCTAAGTGTTACAAATCTACCAAGTAGCCCCTCATCTAGTTGTTCAATTCCAAGTGTAATTCCATATTTGAGTCCTAGTTCTACAAAGAAGGTAAGAATATTAATTGACATCTATCAAAGGAGTTAAAATCAAGCACATGAAGAAAATCCAAGAAGTGAGATACTGAATTTTACTTTACCTACCAAGGCTAATTTTGAACCATCATGTTTTGAAGATGCATGTACTAATGAGGTTTGGATTCAAGAAATGTAAGAAGAGATGGATTATATTCATAGGAATGGCACTTGGGAGCTTACAAAGCTTCTACATGACAATAATAATATTGGCACCAAATAGATCTACAAGACTAAGTGTAATAATGATGGAAGTATTGAAAGGTATAAGACAAGATTAGTAGCTAAAGGCTTCACACAGAAGTATGACATTGATTATGAAGAGACATTTACACTAGTAGCAAGACAAGATACCATTAGAATGTTTATTTCATTATCAAGTTAAAATAATTGTAACATCCATCATATGGATGTGAGAAGTGCCTTCTTGAATGGGTACTTAGATGAGAAAGTATATGTGGAACAACCACAAGGTTTTGAAGTACAAGCAAAAGAAAACCATGTATACAAATTGAAGAAGGGTTTGTATGGATTCAAGAAAGAACCAAGAGCATTTTATGCTAGGATTGATGGATATTTTCAAGAGATTGGATTTCAAAGAATTAAGAGTGAACCTACCCTTTATTACAAACAAGAAGGTAATTATATTCTTATTATAAGCTTGTATGTTGATGACTTGTTGTATATGGGTAGCAATTCTAAGATGAAGGATGAATTCAAAGTTGTTATGATGAATGAATTTGAGATTAAATATTTAGGTCTCATGAAATATTTTCTAGGAATGGATGTTTGTCAAAGTGAGAATGAAATTTTTATTTGTCAAACAAACTATGCCAAATATATGTTGAAAAAATTTGATATGGTTGATTGTAAACTAGTCTCCACTCTAGTTGCTCATGGAGTTGTGTTGTGTAGAGATGATGGTAATGAAATAGTTGATGAGATAGTTTATAAGATCATTATTGGAAGCTTAATGCTTCTAACTCACACAAGATCTGATATTGCTTATTCAATTTCACTTGTTTTAAAATACATGATAGAGCCATCTGAAATACATATGAAGGCAGTCGAGAGAATTTTGAGGTATGTGAGAGTTACTCTAGATTTTGGTATTCATTACTATAGTTCTAAAAGGTTCAATCTTGTTGGTTTTAGTGATTCTGATTGTGGAGGTAGTTTGGATGACCGAAAGTCAACATCTGAAAATTATTTTTCACTTGGTTCTAGTTTGATTACTTGGAGCTCAAAGAAGCAAAGTATAGTTTCCCTTTCTTCTATAGAAGTAGAGTATGTTGTAGTAACTTCAACAAGTACACAAGAATTATGGACTAGAAAACTTCTTGAAAATTTTGGAGAGAAACAAATCCAACCCACAATGATGTTTTATAACAACATTAGTGCCATAAAATTGGTCAAAAATCTAGTCAATCACAATAAGATAAAACATTTTGATTTAAAGCATCATTTTATCTAAGATTTAGTGCAGAAGAAGGAAGTAAAATTGAAATACATCAACACTAAAGAACAATTGGTAGATATCTTCACTAAGGCAATTGCAAAGGATCAAATTTTGATACTTAGAGATCAGATTGTGAGCCCTCTCTGCATCAAGGGGGAGTATGTTGAAAATTGATGCTAATCATTCACATCTGCAAAGGCATATATCATGCAAGGAGATATAATTGTTTCCCCACCTCCAGGCATAATTTAGATAGTTAGTTAATTTTTAGTTAATATATTTTTAGAAAAATAAAGCCTTAGAAAAGCTAGAGTTAGCTTTAGTTGATATTACAAGAAAATTGTTGTTTAGATAAATTTAGAATATTTTATTTATTAATTAGAAAATCATGTTCACATGAAATTCTATTAATACATTGTAATTGATCTTTATTTTGAAGGAGAAGGACAATGATTCGAATAATTTAAAGAAGTATTTTTATTTTGGCAATTCTTATTTTTTCTATATTTCTTCTACATTTCTTCTGTTTTATGAATATTACATATCTTTCACTGTGATTTTTTTGCTTCTTCCTGGTTATATTTTATTTTTATATATTTAAAAATCTTTACATGCAATATCCATAAAAAATTATTTTTCCTCGTTATCCAGAGCATCAATGCTTATTTGGAGCACCTGTCTGATTTCCTTAGGCAATGTGTTATGAACTTTAGTCAATTCACATTACCAATAATGCATATCATCTCTAAAAGCATGGCTACCTAGAACCTGTAGAGACAAAGGCAAACCATTTCAAGCTTCCACAAATATTTTAACCAAGCCATTATATCCAATGGCATGATCTGAAGTTTTGAAAGCATGTTCACAGAAAAGCTCTATGCTATTATGTAAATCCATCTTCTATAACTTATAATGACAAGTGATTTTAGCTCTCTTAAGAACCCTCTAATACCTATTAGTGACAAGTACCAAACTCCCACAAGTAGATCTACCTCTAGAAAATAGATTATTTGACTGGTCCTCATTATCAATATCATCTAGAACAATGAGGAAGGTTGAATTGGGGTTGCAGCTTCCTACATGACTAATCAAATGAAAGTATCCTTTAGCTATATATTTAAATTGAGCATATTAACGAAATAGATCATTGAGAAGCTTCCTTTGTAGACAAGGCAATTCACCTTTGGTGGATGTTTCTCACACATCAAATAGAAAACACGTTGTAGAGTAAGCTGAATTAATTCTATTGAAGAATTATTTAGAGAGAGTTGTCTTCCCAATCCCTCCCACACCAAATATGCCAATTATGTTTGCTTTCTCCTTCCTATTTTTCAAATCTTGAGATTCAAAATCTCGTACAAGCACATTGAGTCCCACTAAATGTTTTGCCACTGGTAAAGGCTTTGTTATTTCTACAACTTTTACAATAGATGTGGATATATCTTTACACAACTTCATTTTATAATGGTATATCCATTTAATTAAATATTGTTAAATATATAAAAATAAACTCATAGTGAAATATATGTAATAGTGATAACATAGAAGAAATGTAAAAAAAAATATAGAAGTAAGAATTGCCAAAATAAAAAATGCTTATTCAAATTATTTGAATCATTCTCTTTCTCCTTGAAAATAAAGATCAATTACAATGTATTAATAGCATTTCATGTAAACATACTTTTATAATTAATAAATAAAATATTCTAAATTTATCTAAATAACAATTTACATGTAATATCAAATAAAGATAACTCTAGATTTTCTAAGGCTTTATTTTTTCTAATAATATATTAACTAAAAAATCACTAATTGTCGAAATTCAGTACCACAAAAAATTGTTCATACAAACTAAATATACACTAATAGTCTAAAAATAGAACTGAGCAAAATACAACATGGCCACTGTGGAACTGGCTCTTCAGCATCAATTTTCAACATACTCCCCCTTGATGCTGAGAGGGCTCACAATCTGATATCTAAGTAACAAAAATTGATCGTTTGCAATTTCCTTAGAGAAGATATCTATTCTTAGAAAATATTTCATGAGACCTAAACCTTTCATCTCAAATTAATTCATCATAACAACTTTGAATTCATCCTTCATCTTAGAATTACTACCTATATACAACAAGTCATCAACAAACTTAAAATAAGAATATCATTCCATTCTTGTTTGTAGTGAAGAGTAGGTTCAATCTTACTTCTTTGAAAGCCATTCTCCTAAAATTATCCATCAATCCTAGCATACCATACTCTTGGTTCTTGTTTGAGGCCATATAAAGCCTTTTTTCAACTTGTAGACATGATTTTCATTTCCTTACACTTTAAAACCTTATGGCTGCTCCAAATATGCTTCCTCTTCTATGTACCCATTCAAGAATTAATTTTTCACATACATATGATGGATGATCCAATTATTTTGAGATGCTAATGAAATCAACATTCTAATGGTCTCTTGTCTTGCTACTGGTGTAAATGTCTCTTCATAATCAATGTCATACTTATGTGTGAAGCCTTTAGCAACTAATCTTCCCTTATGCCTTTCAACACTTCCATCACTATTATACTTGATCTTGTAGAGCCATTTGGTGCCAATCTTATTCTTGTCATGTGCTAGCTTTGTAAGCTCCCAAGTGTCATTCATGTGAATAGAATCCATCTCTTCTTGCATTGCTTGCATCCAAACCTCATTAGCACATGCATCTTCAAAACATGATGGTTCAAAATCAGCCTTGGTAAGTAAAGCAAAATTCAGTGTCTCACCTCTTGGATTTTCTTCATGTGCTTGATCTTTACTCCTTTGATAGATGTCATTTCATCTTCTTACCTTCCTTGTAGAACTTGGACTTGAATCTGGACTTACACTTGGAATTGAACAACTAGATGAGGGGATACTTTGTGGATTTATATCACTTGGAACAAAAATATTAGTGGGTTGCCCATGATCAATATCATCCATAACAACATCATTTAAAACAGATTTTGACTTCTCTATATGGCCTTTTTGATGACCATAGACTCCCCCTTCATCAAAAATCGCATCTCTTGACAAAATAATCCTATTAGTGAGAGGATTATATAACCTGTAAGCCTTACTTTCCTCACTATATCCAAAACAAATACATAACTCACTTTTAGGATCTATCTTTTGTCTCTTTTGATCAGGAATATGAACATAGGCTAAACAACCAAAAATGTTGAAGTAATTAACATTTGGATTTTGCTCATACCAAGCTTCATACAGAGTTATCCTATCAAGTGCACTAGTGGGACTCTGATTGAGAATATATATTATTGTAGCAACTACATTTCCCCAAAAAAAATTGCTTAATCCCTTTGTTTGTAGCATACTCTGTGCCATCTCCACCACTGTACGATTCTTCCTTTCAGCTACACCATTTTTTTGAGGTGTGTAGGTAGTGGTGAGTTATCTTTTGATTCCATGCATATCACAATAACGTTGAAAGGCAATTAAATAAAATTATCCTCCATGATTATTCCTCAAGCATTTGATATTACACCCTTTTTCATTTTCCACAAGGGCTCTAAACCTTTGGTCTTCACAAAATAAACCCCACATTTTCATGAGTAATCATCAATAAAAATGATAAAATATGATGACTTACCCAAACTCTTTGTCTAGATAAGACCATAAATGTCTAAATGAACTAACAGAAGTGGATGATGGGTCCTCCATGCTTTACCCTTTGGAAATTTCTCCCTTGCATGCTTTCCTTTAGCACAACCTTCACAAATTTTCTTGTGCTCTTCAACCTTAGGTAAACCAAAAACTAATGTATTTGATATTAAAATCTTCAAACTATAAAAATTTAAATACCCATACCTAAGATGCCACAACTAATTTTTATCCTCATATGCCATATTGGCAAGGCTGCTATTATGTTCACCGAAATTCAATGTGAACATTCTATTCTTTGTCATAGGCAATACTATAACCACTCTATTTCCTTTATTCTTATCATAAATTATACATTGTTGATTTTCAAATACAACTTTATAATTCTTCTCACATAATTGCCCAACACTCAATAGATTATGCTTTAATTGTAGAGTGTAATAAATGTCCTTATCACTTTTCATACCTTCTTTTGTATGGGCTTCCATAGCTCCTTTTGTAGCAACCTCCCATGATTTATCATCACCAAGCTTGATCTTGGATTTAAAACTTTCATCCATTATAGAAAAAAGCTTTTCACTCCCTGAAATGTGGTTAGAACAGCCTGAATCTAGATACCAAACATCTTTAGAAACATTTTCAATTTTGTCATAAGATAAAAGTAAATTATCTAGAGGATTCTTATCACCTTTTTGAGCATAATGAATGCTTTTATCATTATTACCTTCTTTTAATCTAAACTCATTTTCAAAGTGGCCATACCTATTACAATGATAACACTGGACATTTATTTTATCAAATCAACCTCTATCTCTTCCTCTGAAACCACCTCTTCCTTGAAAACCACCTCTGCCTTTATTTCTTCTTGAGTAATTCTGATTTTGACCTCTACCTTAGCCTTGATTGCTTTTGATGCTACTATTGGCATCTTCATTCTTTGTGATCGATAATTTGGAGGAAAAGACTTTCTCATCACTGTCTCCAAATGAATCTCTCAATCTTTCTTCATGAGACATTAAAGATTCAACTGGATGATCAAATTGAAGGGTAGACAAATTCTTGCTTTCTTCTATGATTATGGGAACATGGTTCCACCTTGGTGAGAGAGTCATCAAACACCTTTTTGATCACAACCTTATTGTTCACAATTTCACTAAGTGTAACTTTTTATTGACCACATCTTTTACTCTGACACAATAGTTACTCAAACTTTCAACTTCTTGCATCTTCAAATTCTTAAATTCTCTCTTCAATGATTGTAACTTGACAACTTTGAGTTGATCACTACCTTGGTAAGCTTCTTTTAGAGTCTTCCAAACATCCTTGACTATCTTTGCTCCTACAATTCATAGAAAGACACTCTTATCTAGAGCTATTTGAATATGAAACAAGGCTTGAGCATTCTTCTTCTTAGCCTCCTTCTTAGTTATTTTATCAGTGGTTGTGAGGGCATTCCAACCAATGGGTTGTTCATAACCTGATTCTATAATCTCCCACAAATCTTTTTTCTATCAAAAAAGTCATCATTTTGATGCACCAATAATCATACTCATTTCCATCAAATTCTGGAATGGGCAAGGAGTTAGAATTTGACATGATAAAATTTTGGCAAAATTCCAACCACTAAATCTTTAACTCAAAAGAAAAAACCTGCTCTGATACCAAATGAAGATTTTTAAATATATAAAAATAAACCACAGCCACGGAGAAGCCAGCGAAATGTATGCCATATTCATAACATAGAAGAAATAAAAATTGCCAAAATAAAAATACTTATTTAAATTATTCAAATCATTATCCTTCTTATTCAAAATAAAGATCAATTACAATGTATTAATAAAACTACATATGAACATGTTTTTCTAATTAATAAATAAAATATTCTAAATTTATTTAAATAAGAATTTACATGTAATATCAACTAAAGCTAACTCTAGCTTTATTAAAGCTTTGTTTTTCTAATGTACAAATTAACTAACTGTCTAAATTCTACATGGAGGTGGGGAAACAATTCTAGCTTCTTGTCAGATGGGAACGATCAGCATCAGTTATCAACAGCATGTTTCTTTGTATCTAAAAGCAAGGAGATGACCATGAGAATATGCACAAGATCTGGATGGATTAATGCTGAGCATGCACTTGAGACCTTGAAAGATAGGTGTCTTGTTACAGTCAAAGAAGAGAAAGTCGAGGATGGGACGTTTGGTCGTGTTTTGGAAATGCATGACCATGTTCGTGATTTGGGTAGAGAAATGGCAGATGAACAGATCAGTCCCCGTCGCCTGTGGCATCCCAAACATTTGAAATCTCTGGTGTGCTTTACCTTTTATATTTCTGCTTTACTTATATTCCAAATCTTAAGATATGTAGCTTTGCCGTTTATTTTCCTGACAATACTTTTATATCATGTGAGCGCAGGAAGGTAAGAAATTTCAGAATATCTCCATAAAACCTCTGGCCAGAAATTGAGGTGCCTGCATACTATTTCTGGACACAATTCAGCCCATATTACATACTCCGTAGGGAATGTAAAGGATTGCGCAAAGACCAGGACAAGTTTACTGTGGCTTCGTCTTGAAGTGTATGGTATTCCTTCACAAAATTTGCAATATTTGAGCATTTCCGAGTGGTTTCAAAAATTTGTGGCAGAGCTATACTATGGTATTTATTCCCTTTCCTCCCTCCATATTAGCACATTAACAGTAGATAAGTATTAGACAATGTATAGTGAAATGCTAGTTATAAGGATTGTTTGTCATTTTTAAAAATAAAAAGTTTGAATCAAATTAATTTTGAATTCCAGGCCTCTTTCCAGTTGAAAACGATGAGTCTTGAGGTATGCACGTCGCAAGATTTCCCACGTTCATCATTGCGAATGTCAAGTCGTTTGGAAGAGCTAGAGCTAAAAGAAGATTATAAAAGAGTTCATAGCTGGTTGAAAGGATTCTCATGCTCATCGTTGCCTATGTTAAGTCATTTGGAAAAGCTAGAGCTAATAGGAGATTTTGCTTTCTATATTGAAGGAAGGCCCTTTTCAGAATCTCTTAGAAAACTTGCTAAGTTCAAAAGTTTGGTTTTGAGGAACTTAAAATTAAATGGGGAACTAGCTTTTCATAAAAGCAGAGATGTTGAGTCTTCCATCGTGAACCTTCATAAAATAGAAATTCTCAATGCGAATCTTCTAGAAAAGGGTCACAGTCAGTGCAGATCATTGTCCTAGCCTTCAATCTCTCATCCTTCAAGGCCTTCATGATTGGGTAGAAGTGGATTTATCACCCAATTGTTACGAATTGAGGTCTTGTAGGAAGTTAAAAATGATAACAAAGTTACCTGATCTGCAGGTATTTTATTTTATTTTTCCTCCGTCCGTATTTCAACAATTAACAGTAGATAAGTCTAGTTCTATAAGGATTGTTTAACAAAAACTAACATCTTGAATTCAATTAATTGTAAATTCTAGGCCCCTTTGCAGTTGAATGTGCTGAAGCTTTTCCATTGCTAGTTGCAAGAGTTTCCATACACATCGTTAAAGATGTTAAATCATTTGGAAGAGCTGGAGCTAAAAGGCGATTATAAATTCATCAATATTGAAGGACGGTCTTTCTCAAAATCTCTTATAAAACTTACTAAGCTCAAAAGTTTGGTTTTGAAGAACTTATCATTAAATGGGGAACTAGCTTTTCATAAAAGCAGAGACGCTGAATCTCCCATGGAAAGCCTTGAAGACAGAAATGTATAAGGTGAAACTGCTACAAAAGGTCTCAGTCAGTGCAGGGTAGTGTCCTAACCTTCAATCTCTCATCCTTCAAAAGCTTGATTATTTGGTTGAAGTGGATTTATCACCCAATCGTTACGAATTGAGGGCAAAGGGGGGATGTTCAGAGGAAGAAGAGTTCTTATGCTTAAAGACTATGGAGATTAGAAGATGTTGGAGGCTGCATTATATTACAGGTATCGAAAACTTGGAAAGATTAAACTTCCTATTAATTGAGGCAGGCAATGGCGGTATACGGAATTTCATTCAGAGATTGCAGGTACTAAATATTCTAAAATTTAAGGGTAATGATTATATTTTTGATTGCTTGTACCTAAAGTTAATTGTACTTAATAATAGTGAAGTGTTGTACTGTCATGATAGTGAAGAGGTGTAGTGTGAGCGTGAATAAAAACGAAGAGTTGAAAGCCGTGGATATATTGAAAACAATTATTAAGCAGCTCTCCACATACACACCACATATATATGGACTCTGATAGCTCTCGAAAATAGAATACTTTGGTGGTCAATACTGAAAACGTATCGTGGTTAATATCGAGACAGGGAAAAGCCACTAAGTGCCCTTATTTTTATTTTAATATCAAATTTAATATTTTAAAGTAATAAAAACATGAAAAATATTTGAAAAAAATATATCTAGATTTCAATTTTTTTTATTATTTATATAATTTTTTACAAACTATCAAACATATTTAATTGTAGTAATGTTTTAAAAGAAAAATTTTCATTCCTTTTTGATAGGAGGCATGGAATCCAATAATTAACTAGAACAAATAAATTTAAGAGCAATATTAAAGGTTTAGAAGTTGCCCTTAATTTCATATAGTCTTTTATATTAAAGGACCTCCTTTTAAATTTGTAAAACTTGAGTTCAAAATTTTTATAGAGATTTTTTTCCATTTTAAGATTATTAAAGTTAAAATAATTATGTTGGTTTCGTTTAGTGGTCTTTTGCAAGTGTTATTGTTTCTTCTTAGTATATTGATGGTTGGTTGATCATTATACATGATGATTCTTTGGATGGTTGGATTGCTCTAGAAATTTTAAATGTGGAATTGCCTCCCTGGTCAGTGTTTTTTAAGAATGACTTTCCGCCTTCCTTTCCTAGAGTGACGACATATGCTTGATTATCTTTCTGGTTATTTATAGTTGTTCTTATTGTATTATGTCTTGTAGTTTGCTAATATTTTGAGCTAGATTCTTTATCAAATATGAAGTTTTAGCCATGATTTATATGGCCACATTACTATATAATTTTTTGTATTATATTTTAATTTTTTAATATAATATGAGACATTCCAATAATAAAACTAAAACAATTATCTAAAAAAGTAAAAATTCATATATAATGTTATTGAGCATATGTTTTTTGATCTTTATTTTTTTCATAAGGTGTAATTATTTGTACACCCTGAAAATAAACTCGTTAATTAGTATTTAATATGATTAAAATTTTAAATAAAATTTTAGAGTTTATCATATTCTCTTAACATTGATCGAGTTATAAGATCACTCTTTTATTATAAAGATTTAACGGAAAACAATAAAAAGTACTTAAACTTCTAATTTTTAAAAATAAAAATAATACAATTTATTTTAAAAAAATTAAAAATTTAATTTATATGAACTATAAAAACATAAAATATTAAATAAAAAATAAATTTTAAATTTAAAGATCTCATTAATATATTTCCTTCTTTATTTTAATTATAAGATGATTTTAATCCAATATTCATCCATAAATTTAAGGTTTACAATAATAACCTTTGATATTTTTTAAAGTTAAAAAAAAAAAAGTCACAAAATATCCATAAGGATGTCACATAATTAAAAAAATAACCTTTAACACATATGTGCATATAAAAAAATTAATTTTAATCAAAATTTATCCACTATTTTGTCTCATATTAAAAGGTATAAGGAATTTAAAAATAATGTTTAAAACACATTTTGGGATAGGGTACATGGGTGGAAGAGGAGGAGCGGGTAAGATACACAGGTGAAGAAGGAGAGAAAGTATGGAGTTGAGCCTATAAAAAGGATAAACCTAAATTTCTATCATTTTCCACAAGTCTCGTTCATTATTTTTTTAATTTTTTAAGTTTTAAGCGCTTGCAAAATCAATTCAAAGAAGAGTAAGATGTAAAATAAGGTATGGAGGTTAACAAATGGAGATGGTTTATTTATATATATATATATATATATATTTGGTTGGTTTTTATTTGTCTTTTTTATTTTAGAGAAGATGTTTCTTAAAATTTTTACATAAAAAATAATAAAAATTATGTGCTTTATTTTTCAATTTTAGTTATATAATTTAGAATTTGTAATATATTTATAAATATAAGAGGTATAACTACATAATAGATAAGAATTATGAGTGAACTTGCACACTTAAATATTGAATTGTACCTATAAATATAATAGATAAATAATGCCCTAATAATATATTAAAGACCCCTATATTGGGTACTATTTTAAATGTGGTGGATGCATGTGTTGGACCAATCTATAATGGTTATTTAATCTCACCAATGGATCTTTGAATGTGACCATTGAATCCTCTTATTACCATAGTCATTGGAAGACATTTTTGATACATGCATCCAAGGTGATTAAGAAGTGCGATCATACACATATTCACATTTAAACCATTATCGACCATGACACTCTGAATAAGATAGTAATCAATGTGTGTGTGAATTAAAAGAGAGTTCAAATCTATATTATAATTTACTATTTCATGCTCCATAAATGTGATGGCTAGCCTAGATGGCACTAAAGTATGGTAGGTACCAATGATGTCATTTAAAGGATGTGGTGCCTCTATATGAGAATGATATGAAACTAGTTGAGGGTGTGCATTGTATGCATAATGTACTATTGAGATATCGGTTGTCTCATTATTTGTATGCATAGGAAAAGGATCAATAAATATTTTTATTTATTTTCTTTCACTCATTTTTGCCTTAGAATTGTCTATAGTTGTGCCCACATCAATGATGTTTTCATATATTAAATTTTGAATCATCACGTGACTTAAATTGATGCATCTATTAGTAGTATGCCCTAGTTCTCTATGAAAGTCATAAAAGGCATTTTGGTTAAAGCCTTTTGGAAGATACTTATTCCCATAAACCTATTTAATGGAAGGGATAAATATGAGACTACATTCCAAAAGTGTTTTGAGGACGTTATATGGAGGTTCTGAGAGATTGGTAAACTATCTCATTGGAAGAGCTGATAATATAGTTTAGAAAGTTAGTTTTTCAATTGCATGCACTGCTAATTTTTTATCATTATTATTATCAATTGGCCTCATCTTGTATGGTGGCTCACTCAAAGTCTTTGTATTGGAATATATATTGGATGTATACTTAATCTTATTCATTGTTAATAATTTGACTTCCCTTTCCTTTACTATATGGCACAAATATGTGAATGAGAGAAACTTATTAAACATGATGGACTGATGTAAAAGGTGGAAGCAATATATCTCAAGATATCATATAACTCTCTTTCTACCATAAGACTTATCATTTTAGATAACATTGTCTTGTACCTTAAGACATATTATGAGATAAGATCACTAGGTTTCTATTTGAGTTGAGAAATATGAGCATATGAAATATTCTCACTAATATTGATTGAAAAATGTGATAGAAACATATCAGCCAAGGGATTGAATATATGGACCAATTAATGTGGTAAATCATAAAATCATTGTAAAACATATTAGTTTAGACTCCTAGTAAATAACTTGGTCAATACTTTACCATTGGACACATAGTCAAAACATGTTGAATGGAATGCTCTCAATTGTTGTTCAGGTCTCTCTTTGCATCATATAGTATAAGCTTAGGTGTCAAAAAACCTATATGTAGAATATATAATGTTATTTTTTGTGCCAATGGAGTGTGCAATAAAGTGTGAGAATCAAGTGTTTGATTAGATTTTGAATCACTTTGATTTAAATGTATCTCCTTAATTTTCAAAGATTGAATCTCATTCATAAGGGATTGTGTATCAAGATAAGAAGGATATGTGATAATGAAAGGTGGTGTTCCCAATGACTGAGTATGAATTGACATATCAATCTATTGAAGCCCTTGGGTTTCCCCCATAGTAAATGGTGGTAGAAAATCTTTGTCCATGAAAGCCATATGATTGGATGTCTCAAATGATTGTGCCATGCTTGCACTATTTATGTCCAAAAGGGTTTGTAAAATTGTAGGATAATCAAGAGGTTATTCAAGGATTCTTTTTCAAAAAATCTTAATAACTTCCATTTTATTAAATGCTGGTTGTTCATTACCTATAGGTGGGAGTACATCTTGGTGTTCATCTTGAGGACCAAATTTATCTTGATCATATTTCTCATGCTCTAAATTAGTGTTAGGGACCTCTACATGATTGTTTTGTTCATCAACATCCAAAGGTCATGATATACCCTTATTCTTATTCATGTTATGTACTTTATCAAAAGGAATTTGATTATGCTCAATTGGAATAACACTTAATCTAGTACTTCTTCTAAGAGAGGTAGAAATAAATTTATTAGAGAGTATAAAATATGAAATGAAATCTTGAAATATTATTACTATTAAATAATCTATTATATCTAAAAACCTTAAGACAAAAATTGAAAATAGAAAAAATAAGGATAGCAACCTTACCAACATCTATGGCTATGATTTTTGTAACATTTGAATAATATGCAAGTTCACCAATATGTTTTATCAAATTTGGTAAATTAAGAGCTAATTTCCTAAATGTGACAAACTATTGCATAGAATTAGAATGTTATAGATATGAAATAAATGACACAAACTAATTTGACACTTGATAAATTTATAAATATGATAAAAGGGGAAAGTACCAAAGGAATACAACTTAGCTAAAAAACTAGAATGTAGGACTATGACGGAGATTGAAAAATAGGCTTGTGTTATCTGACTATGGATTTAAAAAACAAGGTTTTTCTATATCTTCAAAAAAGGCTATTATATTTGGATAAAGGCACAATGCATTGATTTTATTAAGCATTAGTAATATCCTATAGGTGATAAGTCTCTAAAATTGATGTGATATGTTCACCTTCAACTATGTGTTGGGTAGATGCATAAAGTTGGGGGACAAAAAAAGTGACACAATGAAAAATACAAAATATTTTTTGTAAAGGGCATATGCCCTTATTTTTAAAACAATAATGAAAATATGATAGTGGGTCAATCCTGACCCTAAAGGTCATACACCCTTTATAGTCCAAAAAGCGTACATCCTTTGGACTACAAAGAATGCATCCCCTTTGCAAAGGGCATGTGTCCTTTCTAAAGGGCATACACCCTTTTTAGACTACATCTTTTTTTACAATTCGAGTTACATTCAAAGGTGTGTGTGTGTGTGTGTGTGTGTGTTGTAATTAGAAGTTGTTGTATAAGGGTGTTAGATGATATATTTAGTAAAATAAATGTTAGGTATAAGAATATTAATGTAATATAAAATTAAATGTGAAACTTCTACATTTAATTTTATATTCTTATAAATTAAATATAATTTTTTTACATTTAATTTTATATTAAATTTTATATTATTATAATTTAAATATATTTTAATAAATATAAAAAATTAGGGCTGTTCAACATCCTTTGAAAATGATTAGAGAGTTGTAGGAGTTACCATTTAGAAGTTAGTTTTTCAAATTTCATTCCATTTAATACTTAGGTTTTTAGAATTTTAGGATCAGAAGATAGAATGAGAAATGAGGTGATGTAGAGGAATGGGGAGAAGTAATAAAAACATTCAGTCATGTATTTATTTTCCATAACTGATCTCATTCAATTGTTTTGCTTGTTCTTGAGTATCATTGTCTCAATCTAGTTTTCCTCTTTTGATGAAGTCTTAATAGTCACTTTGTTTATGTACATGTTCTTTTTACATTTTCAAATCACTTGATTTATGGAATTAACCTATTTTAGGAAAATTAATTTTGTCAACTATCTCATTACAATCCTTACTCTCACAAACTTCCCATTATGCTCCTACTACCTTCTTGTTAGGCTTTACACACTTAGTTCTTAAAGAGCCAAACAAGAATTGGGTATCAAGAACTCAGTCTTTAGTCTTAAAAAATATTAAATAGTCATGTTACATCTATTTTAATCCCTTTAAATTCTTGGATCACAACTTATCTTTCATTTCTTCCCACCAAGCTTATTAGGCCTTTTCAAGGCTTGTAGCCTTCTTTTCAGTCTTTTTGATTCGATTGATCAACCTATCATCTTATCTAAAGTTATAACAATATATTATGACATACTTTTCCACCCTTAAAATCCCCCTAAATCTAAATAACCTTCTCTTCCTCTAATTGTCTTTTCTCTCATTAGGATAGGCCTAATTAGGCCTTTTTTAGGTCTCCTTAATAGACATAGTCAACTTTTCTATATGGATAGAGATTGTAAAACCACAAAACCCATAAAATATCCTCCACTATGTAAATATCAACCAAACTACCAATTTTTTTACCTTTTTGACAATGGGAACTCTTTATAATGGCTAAACCCTAATCCTACGGTTTCCTAGCCCTACACAGACCTGTGAGTACTTTAAATTCCATAACTTGGGATACATAATGTTTCAAATAGTAAAATCACTTGGATTAGGTTTTTATTCATTACCTTATTTTATTTCATTAGTTTATTTCCTTAGTATAGAGTATTTTTTACACTTTTAACTTATTCATAACAACAAATATATAATTAACTTTGCATACCTTGATGACTATGCAGGGTGTAGGCAGATAGTAGGGGTTTATTGAGTAACAAAAGGGTTATATTACCATTGATCCTTATTATTTAACATGCCAATTCATCCTAACACTTATTCATTCTTTTCCTTATGCCTTAACAATCTCTTTCAAGAATTATATACTGAAATAAGGTGCTCACAATCATAAAGCAACAATGAACCTACAAGAAACAAGAGTTTTGTGTTGAAAAATTACAAAGTAGGGCTCTTATTTAATTTAATTCCCATTCCTTATTATATCTTCCATTCATTCCAAGAGTACATTAATCTTATTCTGATTCCTTGGTCAACATATAAATCTTTTTCAATCCTCTAAAACAAGGGTTTTTCTTAATTGAGAAACAGGGTTTGAGATTTACAATAGACTTGTCACATGTTTATGACGTGTATAATGTCATTTTAATATTTATTTGAACATAGCCATCTTTAAATCACCATACTCTATTATCATCACTTTCTCAATCTTCACTTACATATGTGGCACTCAACACACAAACAAGGTCTCATTAACTGCACAACAGGGTTCTCTCCTTATAGAAACTATGTATATGTATTATCCCCTTCCTTTTATTCAAATAAAAAATATTTATCTCTATATGGAATACACATTCATCTCTAAATCATCATCTCTTCACATATATATTGGATGTCTTAAAGACCTAAGGATTTCCTCATTCTATGGCTGTGACAATAACTTATAAGGCCTAATGGAATTAATGGTCCATTATACTCTTAGTATTACCTTGTTTATTATATTATCATAGCTAATTGAGGGTTTTTAATTTCTCAAATTATACAAGGATATATGCCACACTAAAATCCAACTCTATTTTATACAAGACATTCCAATATCTTCTTTTTAAGACTACAACCTACAGTCCTTCTTGGTTGTCTCCACCAATCATTCAATAACCTAAAACTTCACATAAATATGAAAAAATAATGGCCTAAAGTGCCTTAAATATAAATATACATGATTCATAACACTCAATATAGTTAGTAACATCAACTTACATGATTTTTTATTCATTGTGTTCAACAAAACATATAATTTTGATCCATCTGGACTCTGCTATCATTCATGAGGAGTATTATATAATTTATTCATTCTCAGACTGTCCTCTCTCTTATTAGAGAGTTATTGTCCTCTCTATGATAACCTCTCTCCACAATGACTCTTTCTTCCCCTTTTCAATGTAAGATCTTTGGTTGGTTATACCATCTTCTTTTTCATAACTACCTCAATGTGAGGTTTGGAACTCATGACTAAAGTTAACTTTTTGCCTTATAAAAATTGAAATATACATGTATTATAACACTTATTACAAATCCTTATGATACTTTACAATAATATTACATCTTGACCACCTTTGTATCATGCTTAAGCCATTGCAGACTTAGTGACAATATTTGAATTTTCAAATTGTTGCATTTGGAGGGAAACTTCAATCACTCACATAAACTTATTCCTGTGACTCCAAAGGACTCTAAATAATCTTAAAGACATGAAATAACCTTGAAAGGTATCTTAACACATAGTAACACCAAACTTGACTGACTTTTGTCCACTAATGACCAAAACATGAAATTTTACAACTTTAGATTGATGCTCCTACATCATAATGTTATAAATCATGTTACATATGTAATAGATCTATATACCATTGATGATTAAATATATTTTACCTACTTAAGTATTCCCTATATAATTTATCTACTTGAGTATGATCTACCTAATTAAATAATCGATCCATGGATTGATCTCAAGGAGTATGCCCTACCTAAATACACAATACATATCTTGATATTTGTTATTCCCTACTAGTGTCAAATTAAGTGCTCCACTTACTCAACCTATTCTACTTCAAGGTCCTTTATAAGATTTATTGTAATTAGGTCTCTTCCTAACCGTAAATTATCTCTTTATCTATCACAAAAGGTCTTCTAAGTATTAGTATTGAAACACTAATGACCTTATTATTTATTATTATCTCTTGACTTCTTAACCTATATATTCAGATCAAAAGACACTTCTAATGACTCAAAACAAGGTACTCAATCCCAAGATAGTAATCTACCTTCAAGCAAAACCCTTATTTGAATCCTAAAGAACTTAATTTTACATCCTCACTTCTTTGAACAATACTTTGACAATTTCACCAATTATTTGACTCAAGCTTCTTAGTGCATGAATAACTTTAACTCAAAAATCAAATGACAACAAATCTACCCATTATAGGCCTATTAGGCCAAATTATACGTCTTAAGGACTTGATACAAAGAGGTTTAAAACTACCTTGTTTTTTAGACTCATTCAATTCAAAAACTCAATGAAAATATCAAGCTAATGATACAAGACTCATATGTGTCTTTACATAATCTCAAGATGCCAATTAGATCACCAAAGTGCCCAAAACATTGACTAAGTCATAAGCACTAATATAATATTATTCATAGGTGTGTTTGGTATTGAAAAGGTGTTATTAATATAATCTCATCAAATGATTCTTATAAATCTTTATTAAGATGTTTGGAGACTATCCCTTAACCCTAAACTCCAAACTATAAACCTAAAATCCTAAATCCTATACCCTAAAACCTAAATGTAAGCCCTTAACACTAAACCCCAAGCCTAAAACCATAAACCATAAGTCATAAACCTTAAATAATAACTCCTAAACCAAAAATTCTAAACCCAAATTGAACATTGAAAACCCAAAACCTTAAACATTAATCCTAAATCCCTAAACCCTAAACCCTAAACCTAAAACCGCAAACCCCAAACTATAAACTCTAAACCATAAACACTAAAACTCAATTCCTAAACCCTAATCCCTAATCCCCAAACACTAAATCCCAAACCCTAAATACTAAACACTAAGTTCCAAACCCCAAACCCTCAATAAAACCCCTAAGACCAAAACACTGAACCTTACACCCTAAACCCTAAGTGTGAAACTATATTCATATAAATGTGAATTTTAGTTACATGAGTATGGCTAATAATACCTAATCCATATGTCCTTGCTTGCATAACCATTTTAAGCTTTTCTTTCACTAATTCCCAATCATCCACAACCTTTTAAACATAACCCTTGTAGACCCAGGTAGTTCTCTTAGGCCCAAATCCATACCCCCAAGTCTCATTCTCTCTAGACAAAAACACCCAAGTTGGATACAAGCGTTCAAACCTAGGGTGTCTAGTTTTCAACACTGTTATCCATGTGTAATTTTGATCCTAACAGTCATATTTTCCTGAATCCTTATCCTAATTCATGTTAGCCTAAAATGAATTCATTTAACCCATGATCATTAAATCCCTTATAAAAGTCCATTCAAAGTTGATTTAGAAGGGTTGGCACTCATTTGCAAGAGAGAAGCAAGAATACAATCAAGACTACTCAAGCACTCTTCCCTATTCTCTGCATACAACCATCCAATAGTATTTCAAGCTTATTAAAACCTTTACACTAATCCCTAGTCATTCCAAGTACACCCAATTTTGCATTTACTTAGATTTTTATCACACTATTACACCAAGAACTTCAATGGGAGAATTACTTATAGATTGATCCCTCTTTGGAGTATTAGTATTTAGGCAGTGTGCCCACACATAGGGTGTGAAGTGCATCTAGTGTATCCTTTACAAACTAATCAATTTTTCCTATTTACCGAAGTACCATATAATTGTATAAAAGACACAAGCATATGAAAAATCAAATATATAGGAAGTTTCACAGATAAAGAGGATCTAAAATTTGGTATACAGGCTCACACAGACATTGCAAATAAAACCAAGAAAAATCACATCTCTATGAATAATTTGGACAACAGTGGTAAGACCAAGACTGCAACACTGGATATTAAGGTGTCTTATTTTTGGTGGTCCTATCCAATCAAGAAACAAACTCTAGATCTTAGTTTAAGACACTATCCCAGTCGTGTTCCTCTAATGTTAGACTTTATCTCAGTCATAACAACCCAGAATAAGCTAAGTTATATTTTCTCTCACTCATTACTATTTTTAAAAAAGGAAAAAATACAACTTGTTTAAATAAATTATTGGCTTAATTACTGCATATTATTTACTAATTTTATCTACTTAGACCTATTTATTATTTAATAATTAAACATCTAATTTCCCAAAAATAGTAAATCATTTGGTGAACTTGACTTACTTTGAATTTTGCATTAAAACCCTAGAAACCCTAGGGTAAATTCCTAGCTGATTTTTCTCATAAATTTCTAAATTTTTTCTTGAATATTAAAATAAAAAATTCCTCTCAAATTTTAAAACAAAATTAGTAAATTTTCAAAAATATTTTATTTCAAACCCTACTTGCATCAACTATCTCCCAATAATTTTCTAATAATTTTCCAATCATTTTCTAAATTTTTAGTTGCATATTAAAATTAGAAAATCACTTCAAATTTCAAAAATTCATAGTAATTTAAAAAAAAGAAATCTCAAATCCCTATTTTCATCTACTAGGTCCCAATAAATCACTAATTTTTCCATATATTTATGAATTTTATCTTACATACGTAGTTCATAAATTCAATTTCAAATTTAAAAAATTCATAGTATTTTTCATAAAATATTTTTGGAAAATATCTAATTGCATATACTAGTTCCTATTTTGCATCTTGAGGTATCACCATACATGTTTGCACACTTCGTATCCTTTTCATGCAATTTTTAGTTAACTATTTTTGGGATTTTACATTTCCTATATTCATTATCTTCCTTTTCTAGCACTTGGCCTATAATAAATTATTGAAAAACATCAAACACTTTTCAAATTATTTTCCATCTTTAACAATGTCCGAATATATTGGTTTTGATGAAACTAATAAGAGATAACTTTAAGAAATCTTAACCAAACACCTTGAAATGCAAGGTGACATGCTTAAAATATTACAAGAGGAACAACAAAGAATAAATAATGGTTAATCTTCTCAAACCATAGAGCAACTAGTTGAAAATAACACTACAAGGACAACTATGTCTCAACAACCCCCTATAGCATCCCAACATGCCTTTAGGACACAATTTATAGCTAGTACATCCCTATCTCCTAATACAGAAGCCCTTATGTAGGAGATCAGATCTCTTCAATCCAAGGTGTTACATTTTGAGCAAGGTGCCACTAGACCTATGCAGGCTTTGGATTCTTTTGCTCTTTTACATACACCATTGGCACATCACATTACTTCCATGCCCTTACCACAAGGTTTTGTTCCACCTAATCTTACTGTTTATGATGGTAAAGGTGATCCAAAGACACATTTGAGAGATTTTCACTCATCATGCTTGGATTATGTACCAAATGACTGGCTACTTACCAAGTTATTTCCATGGAGTCTAAAGGATTATGCTTTATAATGGTTCTATAGTTTATCAAATCAGTCAGTCATTACATTCAATCCTTTAGCTGGCATGTTTCTAACACATTTTAGTATCAACATTGGTGATAAGGTCTCTTATTCACAACAAAAATAAAAATCAAATGAGCATCTCATAAACTTTATGCTTTGATATAAGACCATCTTGGCTAATATGACTATCCCCATGGTAGATCAGGAGTTATAGGATCTATTTAAATAGAGCCTTCTACCAGCATTGCATGAATCTAATATGCTCAAAATATTATCTTCCTTAATTGCTTTGTGTTATACACTAAAGGAAAGAGAAGTAAAACTCATTTCAATGGCCAAACTCAAGTATACAAGTATCCTGAACATAACAAACAAGAGTAATAACAAAGTCCCATAAAAATTCAAAGTCAATGATAACAAGAATCATGATCAACCAATAGTCAATACAACTTCATATCCCCCTAAGCATGTGGTATTATCAACAACTCCTTGGTGTGCATTTACCAATCTACTAGTTTCTCCAGCCAAATTTTTATAGCAATTATTAGAATGTAAGATCATCACCCTCCCTCCTATTTGAAAAGCTGACCTAAAAAATCCTCTTCCATGGGGATATGATCAGTAAGCATTTTTTGATTTTCATAGATCACTAGGCCACTATATAAATAGATGCATTAGTTTGAGACATAAGATACAAGACTTGATAGATGACAACCTACTTGATCTTGGAACTTCAATTGAGACCCAAAAGGTTAAGACAACAAAAGATAAATATTTGAAAATATCCTTAGATCCATTTACATATATTTATAATCAAGAGAAAGGGAACACATATGGTGTTCACCACACATACCATGCACATCCTCCACTAGTTACATACTAGGCACCTTCAGTTAAATCACATCCTTTGAATGGTATGATAGGTATGTGTGAGTCTAGGGTTCCAACTAAAACTTTGATATGATTCTAAAATTATATATTATAATTTACTCTTTATCATAGCACATATTCATAATCATCCCATTCACAGTGTTCTCATCGATAATGGTTCTAGTGTCAACATGTGCACCATTACATTATTGTAGCATTTGGGCTATTTAGAGTAGGATATGACACCAATAGATATAGTTATCAATAGATTTAGTGGGCACATAAATATTTCATTAGGTGAGATTTTACTTCCTCTATAAACTAAGCCAACACATATGACCACACATTTTACCATAGTTCCCAGTGTAAGAGTTTTTGATATGTTACTTGGTCACCCGTGGATTTAGAAAATTCAAGTAGTACCATCTACAGTTCACAAATGCATGAAATTCATTCATGTTAATTAGGTTATTATAGTTGTTAGAGTTCCATATGAGTTATCACTCCCCACTTCAGAGCCATCTCCTTTGCAGTCACTAATTCCAGCTTCTCCACTAGTTTTAGTTTCCCCACCAATTACAATTCTTCCTTTGGTTTAGATTCAGACACAGTTGAGGCATCCAATTTTAATACAGAGGGTTCATACACCTCCACTAATTTAGTATTCTAGAAAACTTCTAGCTACAGTATTCAAACCCAGAGTACTATCATTGAGATCTCATGTGTCTACATGTAGAGCACATGTTCAAATAGATTCTCCTACTTCTAGATGGGTCCCTAAGAGCCTTATAATTTCACATACTTCTTATATTTAAAGAGGGACCCCATAATCAATTTCTACTTTAGAGATTTTAGAACATTTACAATGCACACTGCTTTCATAATCATAGTTTCAACCTTTCCATCATGTTTCATGATCATGCATGATACCTTTGTTTGATATAGGACACCATGATAGGAGTCTCATCTAAGACTCATCGGTTAGTATCATTTCTTCTCAATATTTCTTATAAATTAATTATTTCAAAAAATTGAAAAACATTCAAATATATCCAAAAACACAAATTACATTTTGATTGTATGCATCATCCAAGCTTTACATTACTACTACTATGCTAGACTTACATTTATTGTTTCATGATATTGGCTGTCAATATATCTACATTACCATGCTTCACTTGATCTTCTTTGAGTGTGTGTAGTGACATCCAGATCCTTGATTACTTCACTCTACCCATTGAGGGGGCATCCTAGTTCTATATTTGAGACACACATCAATATGCATACCCACTGGGGGCATCTTCTACATGACTACACCATCTGAGTTATGTCATTCCTACACTACACACTCCAAATTATCATGCTGATGTACATTACTTAATAAATTACATAGATTACTATAATAACATTTCACTATTATGTATCACTTGTGTATCTCTTTAGCATATACCTATTCTTGTACTAAACATATCTTGTATACATACACTCTTACTTTGATTAGTTAGATGTGATTATATCTTTCTTGTTATTAAATGTTTTCTCTTGTTTAGCATAGCTTGTTGCATTGCATTTCTAGTTCCTTCTTATCTCTTATATGTTCCTTAGGACATTTTCCAATGTCCTTATCTTTTATTTATGTGTGTGCCTTAGGACATTTTCTAATGTCTTTTATTTTTACTCTTCCCATGTACCTATGGCCATTATGCCAACCTTGCTTGTTTTAATTGTATGTGTATCTAACATTTGAACATGCTTTGTAGGCTTGGTTTCTAGTTTGAGTGACATGTGTCCATGTCCCTTTATTTCTTAGCCCCTTGGCCACTCTTGTATGCTTCTTACTTCTTGTATTGTATACTTGTTGTTTGATTACTTTTCCTATTTGTAATGCCATGATCCATAGCATGAATTTCCTTGCTTTCTTGGATGCCATGATGGACATCATGTTGCATCCCTCATTGCTAACAACTCATAACTAACAACTAACACTTTCAATTCTAGTTAAATATAATACACATGCTTTTACATTATTATATCTATCTAGGCATGCCCCTATTGATTTAATAATCTCTCAATACAAATATTTTTATATCTTGGAATATCCTGTCAATTATCAATGCTATATCATGTATATTTCTATCTTAACACACTTCCAAGGCTATCTCTTTTGAGGGTAGTCATTACAAAGTCTTCATTTTTCCCCTTAGAAGAGGGGGCAAAAAATAGGAGTTTTATCACAGAGATCAGAGCTCCTAATGGTAAAAATAATAGTTTTTAGAACACTCAAAATAGAATCTAGACATCAGAATCAGTAGAACAGACTAGGTAGATAGCAAAGAATCTGGGACAGTCATTAGATTTGGCCTTGGATAACAACACCAAAGTTGGACTACAATGCTAGATAATAAGGTGTCCTATTTTTGGTGATCCTATCCAGACAATAGAAAAATCATTTTTTCTCAAAATAGATAGAAAGGTGAGTTTAATCACAGGTTTTTAAATATAAGACATTCCATATTTATCATGTTTCAATTTAAGTTTTGCTCAGAGAATCAAGATATAGGAAGAATCATGCATGGCATGATGGCTCTCACTTCTAGTTTTAAATTAGCCAATTGATATAACTTTGAGATCAAAATCCATGTTCTAGACACTAGTTATTGGGGATAATGCATGTGGTACATTGGTCCTCCTCTCTTTCTAATTTCAATTTATTTTTCCTAAGCATTCTCAGTAGGTGTGTGCCTTACTCCATCTACAAGTGGTTGGCATCATTTTTTAAGTTTGTATTTCATACAAGCTTAACTTCTTGAGTTCCTGATTTGGCTTCCATAGAAGCCTATTACACCATTTTTAGAGTGGATTTCATACAATCCTATTCTCCATCTCTCAAAATGGCCAAGAGTGGCCTAGTTTCTAGCATACATTTAGTTATCCATGCTAACATTATCATATTATAGTACATTCATTGGATTCAAGAGCCATCTCATATGACATATATTCCATACTAATATCACTTCATAGCTTCACTTCACAGGGCAAAGATGGAGCCAAAGAACTAGCTAGCCTTTGTATTCATGAGCTGCTTATTCAAAGGGATTAGACACATAGTCCAAACATCAATCAACACACACATGATCATCTATCTTCACATAATATGTGATAATGGATCCAAAGGGCCTACCTTGGTATTCTTGAGCCACTTCTAGGGAATTGAGCACTCAAATATGTTCATGATATCATTTTTGGTATAACACACACCCAACACAATCCAACATCATAACAGGTTTTGTATTAGTTCACATACATGGTGAGGTATATTCATTGTTTTCTCTTATTATCTCTTACCCATGTTTTGTACTTTCTTATTTTAGATATAACATATCTATTAATAACTGATCTACTCTATGTTTTTCATTGATATTCACACTTCACATCATGCTCTCTCTATGAACATCCATAATCACACAGCTTTGTAAGCTTCACCTTTATAGGTAAGTTTAGGTATGCTTTCTTTTTTTCCTTTATCCTAATATTTTGCTTTACTACATCAATAGAATAAAGGAGGGGGGTAAATGTAATCATATAAAATGTAAAATTTGGTTACTTGAGTATGGCTAATGACACTCAATCAATAAGTCCTCCTACATTTTTGCACAACCCTTTTAGGCTTTTCTTTCACTAATTCCCAATCATCCATAGCCTTTCAAACTTAACCCTTATAGACCCATGTAGTTATCTCAGGCCTAGGTCTATTCTCCATGTCTCATTCTCTCTGGACAGTAGTGCCTAAGCTGGATAGGAGCACTGAAACCCAAGGTGTATAGTTTTAAACACTATTGTCCAAGTGTACTTTTGGTCCTAACAGTCATATTTTCTCAAATCCTTATCCTAATTCATGTCAGCCTAAAATGAATTAATTTAACCCATAGTCATTGAATCCCCTATAAAAGGACATTCAAATTCCATTTAGAAGGGTTAGTACTCATTTACAAGAGAGAAGCAAGAATACAAGTAAGACTACTCAAGCACTCTTCCCTATTCTTTGCATAGAACCATCCAATAGTATTTCAATATTATTCAAACCTATACACCAATCCCTAGTCATTCCATGTACACCATTTTCTCATTTTCTTGCATTTTCATCACACTATTGTACCAACTAATTCAATGAGAGAACTACATATAGCTTGATTCCTCCTCAAATTATTGGTATGTAGGTAGTGTACCCACACATAGGGTGTGAAGTGCATCTAGCATATCCTTTACAAACTAACCCATTTTCCCTATTTTTCAAAGTACCATTTAATTGCATAGAATACATAATCACATGAATAATCTAATCTATATGGATTTTCATTGATAAAAAAGATCCAAAATTTGGTACATAGGCTCACACAGATGCTATGAGAAAAACCCATGAAAATCATATCTTTGTGAGTAGTTTAGAGAATAGTAGCAAGACCATGATTACAACATCAGACAATAAGGTGTCATATTTTTGGTAGTCTTATCCAATCAAGAAAGAAACTCTATATCTTAGTTTGTGATAGTGTCTTAGTCATGTTACTCCAATATTAGACTTTGTATCAGTGGCAACATCCTAGAATAAGCTAAGTTATATTTTATCTCACTCATTACTATTTTTAGAAAAGGAAAAAATACAAATTATTTATGTAAATCAATAGCTTAAATATTTCATATTATTTACTAATTTTATCGACTAAGACCCACTTATTATTTAGGAATTAGACATCTGATTTCTTAAAAATAGTAAATAAAAAACTATAAACCCAAAATCCTAACACCAAATACAAAGCCCCAAACCCTAAAAACTAAACTCTTGGTCCCTTGAGCCATAAACCATAAATACCAAACCTTTAAGCATAAAATATAAATTATAAGCCCTGAATCCTAATCCCTAAGATATAACACTGAAACTTGAACCCTAAATGCTAATATCTATACACTAAACCCTAAACTATGAATATTGAACCATCAACCATTAACCTTAAACCCTAAATTTATAAATCCTAAACCTCTATCATAAAAACATAACCTTGAGTTATAACCTATTTAGAGAAAGGAGAGGGGGCATTGGCTAAGACATATCTTGAAAAGATAGGGGTCATTTTAACCTATATAGAAAAAGGAATTACTAGGGACATTCATGTAAAAGGATTGAAGGTGTATTCAAGATGAAATCTTAATAATTTTTGGGTTTTTAAATCAATGGGTCTATCAATATGCATAAATGGCTAGCCTATAGCATTCAACCTATAACATATATATAATAATGATACAATCATTTAAACATTACATCTACCCCATACCTAGTACTACATGTAGGTATGTTGTCACTCATACATGACATTCTTGTAATCATGTAAAGTCACTCATACTAGACATAAATGTATCTAATCACCCTAGTACACTCCATTTACACCTAAACCATTAACCCTAAAACCCAAACCCCAAACCCTAAACACCATAAAACATGAATTTTGAACCCTAAACACCATAAACCTTGAACACTTAACCCTAATACATCATCCCTAAACCCAAAACAATAATACCTAAATCCTAAAATCTAGACCCTAAACATAGAACCTTAAAACCTTAAACCCTAGACTTTATATCCTAAACCCTAAGCCCTAAAACCTAAACTTTAAGCTCTTAACCCTAAATCCAAAACCATAAATTTAAAATACTAAATCTTAAACACTAAACCATAAAAACTCAACCTTATAAGTCCTTAATATTAAACACTAAACCTTAAACACAAAATTCAAAATCATGAACCTTAAACCTTAATGTCAAACCCCAAACCCTAAACCCTAAACCTTGACCCCTAAAATTTTAACACTAAACCTTAATCTTGAAACCTTAAGCACTAAACCCTAAACCTATAAATTTTAACCCTAAACCACAAACCCAAAACCATAAAACCTCAAACCCAAAACCATAAACCCTAAATCCTAAAACTGGATAAACCCTAAACCTTAAAACCCAAATGTCAGAACCCAAACAATCGACTACAAACACTAAACTATAAAATTTAAACCCTAAACCCTTAACCTAAAACCCTAAAAATTAAACATAAATTAAAAACACTAAACATACATTATGAAGACCACACTATAAATGAATTATGCAAACATTGGTATTTCATCTCAACCCCCCTCCACTTTCCTATCATAATTCCTACACAAGCGTAAATATTTTAATGCAAGGAGAAAACATGCCATAACAAATGCTAATAATTTATACTCATGACCCACATCATTATTTTAGAATATCTCAAAAGTGAGAGAATATCCAAAATGATCTGACCCTTTCGCTCAATGATTTGGAAATAACTATGTCTATAATAAGGATTTCACCTCATATAAAGGAAGTGCAAAGAGGTAATTTTTTTACCTATCATCATTTTTCATCATCCCTCATCATTAAAAATGGTTTTTTCCCCTAAAATTTCAAAGAGGATATTGTCTTATTTTCACCATGTAAATCATTCAATAATCTCCCTAGAGTAATCCATCATGACCCTATCTAATCTACTAGTCATGAATGAGAATAATCACCATAGTACACTCTAATTAGAACAAAATTTATTGAATCACAATTCAAGATTCATTTGAAAAAGATATTATTCATTCTAAAACAAATTTATATTGACTACTGGATTAGATCATACTCTACTAGATGAGTGAGTGACTAGGGATGATGATACAATGATTAGGTATGATGAGTGATAATGAGGGAATTGTTAGGGACATTGAGGGATGAGGATAGATGAGGAAGGGGTGATTAGGGATAATTAAGGATGATTAGGGTTGATGAGGGAGTGATTAGGGATGATGAGCGTTCTAATGAAAGATGATGAAGGATTGACTAGGGATGATAGGAAATGATGATGGTAAAAGAGGGAGTTATTAGGGATGATGAGAGTGTGACCAGGGATGATGCTTGGGATGATGAGAGAGTGATTATGTATGATTAGAGTTGATTATATTTTATGACTTGGAGTTTTTAGGGATGATAAATGATAATGAGGTATGATGAGGGAGTGACTAGGGATGATGAGGGTTGATGAGGGAGTGATTTACAACAATGAAGGATGATGATAGCCAATGAGGGAGTGATTAGGGATAATGAGGTACAATGACAACTAGTGAGGGAATGAATAGGGATGATACTTGAATATGAGGGTTGATGAGGGATGATTAGAATTAATAAGGGAGTGTCCTAGGTGAATTTTGAGTGCTAAGATATGAATTTATTCTACATGACTTTGGAATAATTCATGAGATTAGAATTGAAGAATGCATGGATTGACCATCTATCTAACATTTGTTTTAGATTGAATGGTATCTTTTTATAATTAAATTGAATGGTGTGTTGTTTTATTCTATTTTAAATGGAATCTATTAGGGTGATAACCTACATTCATGTCAAGTATAATTTTTTGTATCATGATTATAGGTAGATGTCATGTATGAGTGAATGCATGCATATATGTAATAGGTATGTGATAGATGTCATGTATGAGTTACTATATCATGACTATAGCTATGTTATAAGTAACATGATATAGGATAGTCATTTATGCATATTGATAGACCCATCAATTGAAAAACCCATAAATTATTTGAGAATCCACCTTCAAGCTCGGGTATTCAATTGGGTAGGGCATACTCAAGTGGGTAAAGTAGGTAGGGCATACTCAATTAGGTGAAATATAGGGAATAATCAATGGTATAGATATATTATATATGTTATATGATTTGTAACCTTGTTTCTCATTCTATATTCTGATCCTAAAATTCTAAAAATTAAGTATTAGCTGGAATAGAATTTGAAAAACTAACTTTGAAATGGTAACTCCTACAGCTCTGTAATCAATTTCAGAATATGCTAAGTGGCCCTAATTTTTTATATTTATTAAAATAAATTTAAAGTATAGGAATAATACTTAACATTTATTCTACTTAATATATCTTCTAAAACCTTTATACATCAACTTATACTTGAAACATCAATATATATATATATATATATATATATATATATATATATATATATATATATATATATATATATATATTACATGTCTTTCAATGTAACTCAAATTGTAAACTAATTAAAAAATGTAGTCTAAAAAAGGTGTACACCCTTTGTAAAGGGCATGCGTCATTTATAAAAGGTGTACACCCTTTTCAAAGGGTTTGCATCCTTTATAAAGGGTGTACACCTTTTTCAAAGGTCATGCATCCTTTGTATAAGGTGTACGCCCTTTAAACATTTCAATTTTTTTCCATATTCCCTCCAAATCTACCTTGGGTACAGGCTTGGGGAGGTTTGAACCTACCTTGAAACTAGTCATGGAGCAACCCACTTAGTTTCTAAGAAATTTAAGAGTCTTTTTTGGATTTGTTGACACATCTGATTAATAATATTTTATTATTATTTAAAAAAAATTATATGGGTTTGTAGAGGAGAAAGTGTAGCTCTAGAATATATAATTTTTTTAATAATGTTAGAATACTATTTATAATTATTACTTAATTTATACATAACATATCTCATTATGGACTATATACATAATGTCACAAATTCCATTATAACTTTTTGAATATTAATCGAAAGTTAATAAAATTTATATCTCAACAATCTAAACATTGTCAACTATGCTTTTAAAAAAATGATTTTCATGAAGTTAAATTCAAAAAATTGTGTTCATACACTTGTAGTTTTAATTTTCCAATTGTCTTAATTTGTAAAATTATTTAAAAATTATATATAATAAAATGTTAATAAAAAATATTCTCAATAATATTTGACATTTCACCTATCTATATATGAAATTTCATACAAAAATCAATCATTTAATCAAAACAAGTGTGTTTTTATGCATACATTATCCTTATCTTTTTATTAAAAAATGACCAACCTATTTTCATAAATTCATATATTTCACACACTTTTATCATATGGGTATTGGAAAAAATTATATATTTAGAAACTACATTTAAAATTCCACAATACATGTTTGTATATCATTATCAAATTCCTTTTCGAAGTGTCTCTAACATTCTCTCCAAGTTCAACTATTATTATTTTCAAAAATAAGGTGTCATTTTATACCCCCCTTTTGTTCCCCATTATCCTCCATCTACCCTATTCTATTTGACTATGCAAAATCATTTGATCCATCACAAAAACAATTATATACCTTTTCCTTTACTTGTAACCCTAGCCTAGTAGAATAAAAAAAAATGAATGGAATAAAATAAAAAATGGGTTAGTGATTGAAGTTGTGCTTGACCTTAACACCCCCTGTGTTTAGTGTTTATTACATACCAATACTCTAAAAAAGGATAAAAATCCATGTATTTATCTCATGTTATGGTGGTATGTGTTAAATATTAGTGTAAAGTTGTATGCTTTTACAATTCTAGTGTGATTAGATTCTTCAACTATGACTTGCGATTTTAGAAGTGTAATAATAATTTATATTATGGCTACTAGGGTTGTCTGTATTTAGAATTGAGATAAATAAGGAATTTACTCTCAATGTGTAATTACCATTCTGGTGATTTTCAATATGGAATCATATTGTTTGCATAATTTTTTGAAATGTGGATTTATATTGATCATTTGAAATTCCTTTATATGGGGATCGTTATACTTATGGGATGACAATTTAAATGAATTAAAATTTGAGAAACTAGCCTGTATTTTATGGGAGGATGCTACTAGAGAAACTAGACACTAATGGGGAAATGGATTATCCAAATAGGGTGACCTTATCTAGAGGGAAAGAATGGTAAAATTGAAAGTGTGGATTAGTCCCAAAATAAGTTTAGGTTGCTTTGAATGTTGGATAGAGTTATTCATATATCGTTAATTGGTTGTGAGATGCATCATTTGTAATAGGAGTGAAGGAAGTGTGGTTAAGGAATTTGTAATGAGGTATGCTAATTACCTAAAAGGAGTGGTCACAAGTGCACTATTTTAACAAGAAATGTTAATTTATGTGTCTACATAAGCATATGACCAAAAGTGTCACCTCTATAAATTCCTAGTGAAGGAAGGGTGGTCAATGAATGTGCAATAAGACATGATAAGTGTGTAAAAGGAGTGTTCACAAATGCATTGTATTAATAATAAATGTTGATTTATGTGTCTATATAAACATATGAACAAAAGTGTCACCTCCATACATTATGAGGAATAGTGAAAGTTTAGTGGTGAGGTGATAGACTTTCTAATGAATGATTAAAGTCATAATTAAATATGCTTTATTCATACTATATGGCTAGATTAGAATAATGAATGATATTTTCAATGATGAAAGATATGGCATACCTTGTAATAATGATGTTCTATATGTGATGCTTGGGTAGTCACACATGTGTTGGCATGCAAATATTTCCATGAGAATGATTAATGATGTAATGTTTGGGTTGGCAGTTGGAGTTGGAGTGAAGTGGAGCCTTTGTGAAGTGATTGAAATATCACCAGTTGGTAGGTGTTAATGATGCCTATAACACACGTCCATTTGATGTAGGATAAGCTACATGGAACAAGGGTCTTGGACTTGGAGTATAAATGATTGCTATCATACCATAAGGTGGTAATTGAAAAGCTAAGTACTCCAAGTGATGACTAGAAGATATTGAGTAGGTAGTTGAGGGCAATACTAGCTAGTGACCTTCATCTAGATGAACCAACTGATAGGAGTCTAGATGATGTGTATGCCTTGGAGGTTTTGTGCCTAGCCTTAGCTGTAGTAATCAATAAGGTCTTCAATATAGAACCAGAACTATAAATAAATCATGAGTGTGCCTACAAATTCTATTCTACAATATTTTCTCATGGAAAACAAAGTTGTATGCTTTGTTTTGGATTTATAGCTTGATATTCAAGGGTAAATTTAGGTAATAGATACAATATGTGCTACCCCAATCTTATTTCATCCATCCATAAGGTTTTTTGATGACTTTCATGTAATGCCCAAAATCCAATAGCCAAGCCATTGATGAGAGATGTAGGAGGATCTATCTTGTATACTCTGTAGAACACTAAAAATAGGCATGAGAGGGTACCTATAACATCTACAAAAGTACCCATAAAAAGCTATAAATTGATGTCCAACTATGTATAAGGTGCTCGTAGAAACTTCAAGAATGCCCATAGCATCTTTAGGAAACTTGTGTGAATAGTTAAGATTTGAGGGATTGCCTTCTCTCTACTTTCATCTTTATGTTCCTTCTTTTAGTTATTTTTGTTTTTACCCCTAAATAACTAGTAATCTAGTTTTATATTTAGGCCCTTTTTATAGATCTGGGTAGCAAGCATGCTAGCTTTATACCCAGAAGCTACCAATAATGCCCAAAAATGGGTTTTCATTATTGGATTCTTTTAAATCTAACTACTATTTATAGTAGAATGTTTATTCAGTGGTCTTGACCAAGTCACCTATAAATGTGACTTGTAAAATACCAATGGAAAGTCTCATTCATCATGCCATAGGAGGGTAAGGATGTCCTCTTCTCCTTCTTCAACTGAGTGTCGACTGGTTCTCTCATTATCTAGTGGGGTAACCTACCTAACTAAGACATCATTGTATCCATCTTGTAACTATTTCCTTACATGACTAGTAAATTCTTTCTAAGTAAGTGCCTTTTTATATAACTTAAGTCTATGGATATTAACTAGAAAACATAATATTATTGGATCAATAGTTTGGAGTTGAACTGTTCTATTGTCAAAAACATGCTCAATCTCAAAAGGAACAAGCCATCTAGTCTAGATTTTACCCATGTGGTCCTTGTATTTAGAGTAAAAAAGAAGAATACAATATCTAGTATGGAATTGCCTAGTCTGAATGTGTTTTTCATGCCACCCAATCCATTACTTCTATACAAGTTCTATGATCTACAATACCTATTATCTATATTTATCTAAGTCATTCAACTACAGAAGCCTTTCTTTTTAGGCTTCATATATATCCATCCCAATTTCTAGTGTTGTTCATAAGGTCTTGTACTCCAATTCGATGGGAAAGATAGGTTTCTTTCCATAGACCAACTCATATGGAGTGAAGCCTATAGTGGTCTTCCATGTGATTCTATAAGACCACACAATTTAAGGAAACCTAGCCTCCCAATCCTTACAAGACAAATTAACATCAGAATATTTTCTAACCCCCTATTGGTGACTTCCACTTGTCTATTGGACTATGAATGATATAGAGTTGATTTATTATATCTAATCTCATATTTTTGCACTAACATAGTAATTAAATTAGAAGTGAATTGGGGTCCTTGATCAATGCCTATTTCCCATGGCACACCATATCGAGTAAATATTTCTTCATAGAGGAAAACTACCACTTTCTCATCCCTAGGGTGTGTAAGAGACTTGACTTCCACCCATTTAGTGACATAGTCAGTAAAGACAAGGATGCACTCTTTATTATTGGATTTGGGATCAAAAGGTCTTATAAAGTCTAGGCCCCACTTTTCAAATGGTTTAATCACCATCTGAGGCTATAAAGGCATTTCATCTAAATGTGTGGGTCTCCCCATATGTTGACATTTATCATAATGTGTCATATATCTTGTTGCATCTTTATGGATTAAGGGCTAATAGTACCTTGTATTCAAAATTTTGACTATTGTACGCTTGGCTGCAAAGTGTCCTCCACATGGTTCATCATGGTAGGCTTTGAGGATATGTGAAACTTCATATTCTCTGAGACGTCTTTTGATGATAGATTTAGGCCTAGTATAGAAAAGGAATCAAGACAACTATGAATATATGGCACTTTTGTGAATCAATGCTCTCCTTTGTTTGGGGAGAAAGTGTTGTGGAAGTAACCTTGTGACAAGGTAGTTAGCAATATTAGCATACCAAGGTGTGGTAAGGGTGAGAGAGAATCGGTGCTCATTTAGAAATGATTCATCCACTATGGTATCCTCTTTATGCATTTGAAAGCATGATTAAAAGTCAGCCACTACATTATCCTTGCCAAATTTATCAACAATGGTGATATTAAATTCCTGTAATAAGAGCAACCATCCTATCACTTTGGCTGGAATAGCTAGTTTTTTCATAAGGTACCAAATGGTTGCATGGTCTATATGATCAAAGACTTAATACCCTATTATGTAGTGATAGAACTTGTTGATAGCATAAACTACCTCTTTTTTAGTAACTATGTAATTTAATTTTACTACCTATAAGTTTTTTCTTATAAAATAAATGACATAATTGAGTGATTCCTATTTTTGGTTGAGCACAGCTCTAAGGGTAGTATCTAAAGAAATTATGTGAATGTGGAAGGGAATATTCCAATTAGGACCACATAGAATAGGGGTGATGGTCAATAATTCCTTCAATTGTTTGAAGGCTATATCACAAGTAGGAGTCCATAGAAATTTAACATCTTTGGCTAGAAGGGTGAATAATGGTGTTTCTACATTACTAAAATTGTTGATGAATCCATTTTAATAACCAACATGACCTAAAAAACTCCTAACATCTTTATATTTTTTAGGAATAGTGATGTTTTTGATGATGTTAATTTTTCTATGGTCAACATTAATTCTTGCAATAGATATGTGGTGGCCCAAGACAATACCTTATGTCATAAGCATGTAGAATCTATTGTGGCTAAGACATAGATGGTTCTCCTAAATGTTGTGTATAATAATTATCTAATGATTACCAAATTCACCAGTCTGATTAAACATTAATAGTCAACCCTTAGTGCATAACCTTTTCAACAGTGTTAACACTATATATGTATTACTAATTTAGAAATAAACTTGCTTTTCCAATTGTAGTATAATAAATTTATGTTGAATTTACTAGATAGATATATTATGAAATTGTTGTGACAAAATTATATAAATATTTCACACTTATGTATCACACATGCATCAAACTTATATAATTAAACTTAATAGTAAAATCAACTTACACAACACACTAATAATTAAAGAGGATCAAGATCTTCATAGTATCTCATTTTGAGGGGGCCTTTCCTCATTTAAAATTGATCTCCAATCCTTTTTTGAGAGAATTAACAAACTTCTTACAAATTTAGCTTTCTCATTACTCAATTCTGGATACAAAGGATATAGTAAAAACTTTTGCTATTATTTACTCAAAATTATCTAACTCCTAATCTAATCTAGATTCTACCTTTAAATACAAAAGGTATTTTATTAACTCTTAACCAAAAACACCAAATTAGGAAAGAATAAAAATACTTAGAAACTACCCCAATCAACATTCAAGTAGTTAGTAACTGAAGTTACTTGTTTTAGGTTTGATTGGGTTAGAGACAAGGCATACTATTTTGTTGTTTTATTTCCTTTTGTCTTTTCTCATTATCCTTGTCTTTATCATTCTTGGTAGCACATCCAATCTCTCCTTACATATAGTGAATCAATCCAATAATTATGACTCTTCCTAATAATTCATTTGGTTTCCTAAGACAACTAGATATGTCTACAAGGTTCCTCAATAATGACTCTACTTTACATAATCTCTGCAAGCACTCTTCAGTAGCTACAAGCAACTTATAGGTGAAACCTTTAGTTGTTGGGGGAAATCTAAAATGGCTATAGACAACTTGTAGGTGGAACCTATAGTTTTTGAGGTCACTCTATAGTAGCTACAAGCAATCTATAGTTAAATCATATAATTTTTATGGGTATTCTGTAGTGGATGTAGGTAACCTATAGGTGAATCTTACAATTTTTATGGGTACTTTACAATGGTTGTAGGAAACTTGTAGGTGAATTCCATAGTTGCTATTGGTATCCTATGAAATCTATGGATTTATCAAGAATATACAACTTTACATGACCTTTTAAATGATTGTTAGATAAAGTCACACCAATATAATTCAATCAAGGAAAAAATATCAATGATTCATAACACACACACACACACACACACACACACACACACACACACACGTGTGTGTGTGTGTGTGTGTGTGTGTGTGTGTGTGTGTGTGTGTGTGTGTGTGTGTGTGTGTGTGTGTTATATTATAAATTATTGATGCTTTTCCTTGATTGAATTATATATTTATATATATATATATATATATATATATATATATATATATATATATATATATATATATATATATATATATATATATATATATATAAAATTCAATCAAGGAAAAGCATCAATAATTTATAATATAACACACACACACACACACAATATATATATATATATATCAAGGAAAAGCATTATATATATATGAACATACAAAATCATAACATCATTCATTCATTTACATTAGTGATAGATAGTTATGAGATTTACATAGAAAAGGACATAGACTAAGTGTGTGTGTGTGTGTGTGTGTGTGTGTGTGTGTGTGTGTGTGTGTGTGTGTGTGTGTGTGTGTGTGTGTGTGTGTGTGTGTGTGTGTGTGTGTGTGTGTGTGTGTTATAAATTATTGATGATTTTCATATATATATATATATATGAACATACAAAATCATAACTTCATTCATTCATTTGCATTAATGATAGATAGTATGAGATTTACATAGAAAAGGACATAGACTAAGTGTGTGTGTGTGTGTGTGTGTGTGTGTGTGTGTGTGTGTGTGTGTGTGTGTGTGTGTGTGTGTGTGTGTGTGTGTGTTATATTATAAATTATTGATGTTTTTCCTTTATATATATATATATATATATGAACATACAAAGTCATAACTTCATTCATTCATTTGCATTAGTGATAGATAGTTATGAGATTTACATAGAAAAGGACATAGACTAAGTATGGATGATGCTATAATAGTGAGAAATTGGTGGCCTCATCAGTAGGTAAGGTTAGGAGCATAAGTGGCTCATCATGCAAGGTATCACTCTAAGGGGAGATGATTATTGTCCAAGATCCTATCAAAGTTAGGATCTCCAGGACAAAATATAGGCTGGGTCCCCATTAGACAAGGCAATGGAGGCAAGATGGTGGAAGGTAGGTTTTTCACAACTCAAAGAAAATAGAAAACAAGAAAAAATAAAAAATGCAAAACACACACTAAAGTACGTTAAGTCCTAAGGTTATTTTCAGTCTCTCTTTTTTAGCTTATGCCTTAAGTTAGAAATAATGTTTGAAGACTTGGCTTGTAGAGTGGGTACTAGAAGAAAAGTATATGGTTGGTTTCAAGTTAATTATGGATTTCAAAATTTGTATTGAAATTCATTATGTGGCTTGATATTTGGGTCTACACCTTTACTTCACACACCATAGTGATAAGTGTGTCAGGTGCCTAGCCAAGATAATATTATTTTTAGAGTTTAGACTCAACCAAAGAGATGAGTTTTGGTTTCATTTTTTGGTAGTGAAGTCCAAGTAAAGTAGCCAAAGGGTGAAAGTTTGCTACTAGGTAATGAAATACTAGTCAACCCTTATGTCAGGTGTTAATATGTGTTAATTGATAAGTGGTTTGGTATGTGTGTGATAAAGAGGTGAAGATATGATTGATTATTTTACTTTTAATTTAACTAAATGAGCTAAACATGTAAGCAATCAATGTATGTAGTGAATTTTATACCCAGAAGAAAATTTAAGTTTCATTATATGAGCATAGAATAAAGAAGAAAAAGGGACTAGATGTAACTAGGTCCCACCAGGTGTCCCAATATGTTTTACTCAAATTTTGATTTTTATATATTTATAGAATAAAGATAGAACTAAAAGAGGAGTAGAAGTTGGGAGAACCTAGATGTGGTGTGCACTCCATAATCTAGATGGTTGTAGATACTCTTTTTTGGCTTGGGAAGATGACCTACAATAAGATAAAACTAAAAAATAGTCAGTTAGTTAGGTAGATGGGTGGATTGCCTACCAAGCTAGATCTAAGAAGCATGAGCTATCTAGGAGGATATCAACTCACCTTTTGATACAATTTAATGTTGAAAAGAAATGGTTGCATAACATAAAAGCACTAGATCTAAAGAAATAAATATTTTTAAAATGAATGTTAACATTTAAAAAAATAATGTTTAGGTGAATTATAAATCATTAAATAAATATTCAGGTTAGGTTGTTGTTTTTGGTATGTGGGGTGGCAAGGGCCAAAAAAATAGGGTTTTAGTTGAGGTTGGTGGTTGGTTGATACGTTACTATTTAATGGTCAAAAAATTTCACATAATGACCATTAGTGGTCAGGATGACCATCGATGGTTAGGGTGATCATCAATGGTTAGGGTGACCATTGATGGTTAGGGTGACTGTCAACAGTCACTGTGGGTTTGGACAGCTTATTGGTTCTATCTAGAATAGGTTATGGGATGGTTATAGAAAGTTTCTATGGGTTGTTAAAGGTTTGGTTAATGGTCATGAGTATAAGAGAGAGCCTTGGAAGTATCAAGTGGAAAGGTTTGGTTTAAGTAGAGGTGTTAAAATAAAACAAAGTAAATGAATACACGAAAACAAATACTTAGCTTTGAAGTTAGTTGAAGATGTTGGTGAAACCTAGAGGAATTTTTGTAGAGTAATGGTGCTTGTGGTTGTTAAATATTTTTGACAGTGTTAGGTCTTTGTTATGTTGGTTATTTGACTAGAAGGAAGACCTAAAAAATAAAATCTTGATGAAGAAGTCTAAGATCATTGAATTCCTATCTTCTTTTCATCTCCTTCTCCCTTCCTTTTATAGGCAAAGAGAGATGGAGGTAGACGGTTCCATAGGAAGTTTTAGTTGATGATTTTGAGGCTTACAATACATTATCAAATGGAGATGGTGGAAATATATGTGATATTTTTATGTGTTATCTCACACATCATGAGTTATATTTTCTCAAGTGCTAAGGACCTTACTACTGATACTTAGGTTAACTATCAATGGTCAGGCTAACCATCGATGGTCAAGGTGACCATTGACAATCAAGTATTCAAATTGGTGGGTCAAAGTGGGTTTAAAAAGGTTAGGTTGGGTTAAAGGTCAAATGTGAATGGTCTAGGTTAAAGGAGGGTTAGTGGATGAAGTTTGGGTAAGGTGGGCATCCAAGGGTCACTCAAAACCATTATGTGTGGATTTCTATTATCTACACTTGATTATGATCATAGTCCCAATAGTAAAACATGAACCCCACATTGATGCCATATCTCCTGTATACTCTAAACCCCCATAACTCCCTATATATCTACACCAAAAAAATAAGCACCCACTCAAAAACTATTTGACCTAATAACATATCCACCAATACACCCAACAATAGATAGGGAAACCTCCCATAACTTGAATTTGGCATCGTAAAACATGAGACTACCATCATCATCATCATCATCATCATCATCATTAACCTCTGATCATCTTTAGATCTTTTATATAATGGCCTATAGTTAAAGCCTTTAGCATGCCATCTAGAAAATATTTGATCATCACCATATATTTTTTCCATTATTTCATCCTTCTCCAATCTCTCAATATGATATTTTAGATTCCCCCAAATTGATAGTCATGTAATCCTATGTATATCCTTTATCAAGATAGTCATCTCACCAATTGGTAGGAGACATATGTTGATGGCTAGATCCCATCTATCAATGACGGCCATGATCATCACTACATCCTATGACAGAAGCTAGTAGTGCATCATCATGGCGAGGTTGACCTCCTCCATGTGCCCCCAGTCATCATCTATCATCCCTTAATGGATATATGTAAAAATCTAAGGAAATTGATCCTATATCTATATTTGATCTCATGATTTCAAAAATTTATATAGTAAACACACTTAGATGTTTATAAACTACTTTTCCCATGGACAACATCCTTTCACCCCATTTCACCTACCTAGTTGCACTTATTTTATTTATGAAAACAAAATCTACATATTTTATTTTAACCTACCCTAAAAATAAGCTACCATTAGCATTATAATTATAAAACATTATAAACTCACCTATTACCTTAGCCATTTTATCAAAAAACACTACCCCATTTGGTCAATTATCAACATTCACTATGATCGTTGATGATCAACTGACCATTTTACCCTCAATCTTTGACTGTTGATGGTCAGTTGTGACAATAGATGATTAGGTATGACTAATGATGGTCACTACGTGTGATTATTGACATCAAAAACCCCAACCCTAACCTACCTAAAATCCACCCAACCACCCATATTTATAACCTTATTACCCTAATTTTGTCCTCTATCCTACCTCCAACCTACCTACCCTCCTAATTTCAATTTATACCAAAAAAGTTTCAAAAAAACTATCAAACCCAACCTAAAACCTAGGGAAAACCCAAAACCCTCCCAAAACCATAAGAAAACTAACAAAATGCAACCCCAAATGCAAAAATCAAACTAATCTATCAATAAAATGTAACCCCTACCCCATTCCTCGACCGTTATCAAGGAGGAACCCTAGGTCATATTACCTACTTGCAGCCCTATATGCCCTACATCCTTGATCCCACACAAGATCAACTCTACCCACTCAATGAATTAACAACCACCTAATCAACACCCTCACATAAAACACCAAAGTTTCTAAGTATGAATGGGAGTCAAGAGTGTCAAAAACACAAAAGTGAAAATGACTTGCCTTTTTTACTTTTTATCCTTCACACTTTTAGGGTTTTCCTTTGACCATAAATGGTTAATTTTGAGACCCTTAACTATCAATGATCAATATATATTCTTTTTAAATTTTTGGCACCCATGCCTTAGTGCACACTTTTAGATATTACCTTCTCCAACTACCCTACCAACCATATCTACCTTGATGTTGGCCATTTTGACCCAAACTGTAGCATTTTTTTCACTAACCTTGCCTTGGTCTTTTTAACTATACTGACCAACATTGCCATGTTGACCATTCAAAATTGCACAATATAATGCACATTAAATAATTTGTGTTTTCCTAGGAGCACTTCCTACCTCGAATACCTTGAACATACTAACCATGTCTAAGATACTTGATAAGACTAACATGAATAGCTATGCCTAATGCTATGGCCTGACTATCTCACCACTAATCCTTTTATAGTTGACCTTTATTTTTTACCAACCATGGAAACTTAGACTTTTCATGATATTGACTATCATACTTAGTTGTATTTATATGCCCATTTGTACTTCAAATACCCAACCACCATTGTCACCAACCTTATGACTCACCATAAACTACTCATCAAACTCAAACTCAATTCATTTTCACCTCATCCACTCCCAATTTGAGGGGGAATACCTCCTTCCATACATAGGTCATCCAAACCTTTGACCCACAATCCTTTTTTATCTTACAGCTCACTAACACAAACTACATAACAAAAAGGGGTAAAATATAGAAAATATAGATATACACACAATGGTTTTAGATGTTGAAACATCCCTAGATCAGACCATAATCTAACCTCTGACTATGAACCTGAATCAATTTAGCTAACTATCTAAACCCAACTCCCTAACTACCCTTTTACTGTACTTAACCTTCAACCCTTGACTACTAATGGTTACCTTGATCATCAACAATCAGTTCCTCTCCATCTGAACAAGATTACTCAAGCTCTTTTTAAGCTATCACATCAAAATTTAATATGGTTGGCAAGAAAATGGATCAAGAAAACCAACCAAACATCCTATGGAACCTTCTACCTCCAACTCTCTTTGCCTATAAAAGGAGGGGAGCAGGTGATGAAAAGGGATCTAAACATTAGGGAATTTAGCAATTAGGTAATCAATATATCAACCAATAGTCATTAGGATATTATAACATCAATAATTTATTTGTAGATCTTCTTTAGCAAGTCAATAGATATGATAGAGACCTAAACATCTACCAAAATTATTCTTTAGGCAAAGTAACATTACTCTACCAAAATTGCTTCTCAATCTACTATCAATCATCAAGCAAAAAACTAGGTACATTTTATATTTCAAGTTTTGTTTATTTGCTTCCTAACATTTATGCCTAAATTATACCCTTCCATACTATACTTTCTAACCCCCTAACCAAACAAACCTTTTAGTCATTTATTGAGCCCTTCTGCAACCTTAGCCTAACACTTTTTTGAAACACCCTCAAAACCCATAGCAACCACCAATGGTCACCTTGACCACCAATAGTCTGCTCAACCACCATTGGTTACCAACCATCGATGGTCACCTTAAATATTGATAGTCATCCCAAACATCGATGATCACTATGGTATAAAATAATAGAAATATATTTTGACCCACTTACTCCCAACCAAATTCCACTTTCTGACCTTCTGCTTATTCAGAAAATCCCTACCTATTTTTGGACCTGACCTGACCCATTTAGCATTAGTATTGACCTTTTATTTTCTTAATTAGTCTATTTTAGTTATCAATCATTTAATTCTTCTTGCATTTCCTTTTAGTCTTTTCTATCATTTGATGCAAGTATTTCATATTTATCTCTTTCAACTTAATTGTTATAAAAGAGTGGATTGATAGCCTCTTAGTAAGCTCACACTTTTTGGATCTAGCTCATGATAGGCAATAAATATTGCTACCCATCTAACAACCCCTTTACATTAGTGATTTATTATCTATAGGTAATTCTTCTGAAGATAAAAATGAGCTCTTCACAATTAGCTAGATCACGTGTGCACAAAAAAATAGGTTCTTCTACCACACCCGTAATTAGTTTCCTACTTATTATTTTATTAGAAAATATATTAAAATTGAGAGAAACAATGGTATTGGTGATTATAAAAGTGTTATTTGGTTTAACATCATCTATATGTGCATGATATGTGCCGGTTTCCAAAGAAAGGATTGTTATGCCCAACATTGAGAGTGTTCTTGGCTCTCTTGTAATTTTTGATGGCACCACTTTTCACTACAATTATTATTTCCTTTATATGAGATAGAATGCATATGAGGAGTCAATTTTTGTGTCGCCTTCTTAGGTTGATATATGTTATGAAAAACATTTTTCTTTTATGTCAGAGGTCTAGATGGGGATTTATGTGTGGGTTGGTAAATAAATAGCAAATGTAAATGAAACAAATATAAAATATCACATGTAAATGTAAAATATGCATAATGATTCAAAACACCTAACGTAGAGAATAATGTGAATTATTTTAACCCCATATGAAGTAATAATTCAATCATTAACCAATAATATGTGTAAACATTAAATGAAAAAAATAGAAAATACACATATTTAAAGGAATCATATTGTCAAATAGCATATATGTGATACATGCAAAGTTCTATGTCATAATTTAACATAAATAATATAACATATATCAATAAAAAATGTAGACAATAACATGTACATAGAAAAATGTGCCGTAAAGGCATATAATGTGGACCATATCAACATACAAAATTGATTGTGGATACAACTATGTACATAGGAAAAATTCACCATAAAGGAATACAATGTGGGACATATCGGCAAACAAAATAAATTGTGCCTATAACTAAATCCCTAGCATAATAACTATCTCTCTTTATCCTCATTGCCTCCAAATAAATTATGCTTTGTTTCCATAGACGTAGAGCCAGGGGTGTTGGATGCCTCATTATGAGGAGATACTCTTCTCTTAGCATGTGAGTCATCCATTACTTAATCGACAACCAATGAAAATAGTTGTCTCTACACAACATATAAACTATAAAAATTAATACTTTAAATTTGTATATTGAAAATTTGATAATTTTTTCAAGAATGTAAAATTTTGTAAAAAGATTATATACTCACCATATTCCATTTAAATGGTTGTTTAGGGATATGATGCCACAATTACACTATAAATGTGAAATCCTATAGAGCATACATATATCGTTAGATCTAGAGTTTCATATAATTATGTAAATATGACATAAAATATCATTACTTAAAAATAAAAACAATTAAACTATGTGTTCTATCCAGTTTTCATCCCTAAATCATAACCTATTGTGGAGATAGTGGATTCTCTGATGTAGTAGTAACATCACCTAAACCTTTTTCTCATCCATGAGGGGTACCCATAACATCCCTCATCATCTATAAAACCAATAAATGAATAATATGTGAATTCAATGAACATGATAAAAATATATGACTATAATATATATTAAAATAGAGTTTTTTTGTCTAAAGGAGAATAAACATGTAAATGAATAAATATGTAATTAAAAATTTTACAAACCTATGTGTAAGGTACACCCATGCCAATTTCAACCTCTATAATAGAGTCAAGACCTACTGAGGTACCTAGAATATCACCAATCAACTAGATACAAAAATCAACTAACAAGTTCAATCAAATAAATTAGTCAATTAACACATGTACTAGAAAGTAAAATTAATATTATTTTACAAAAATAAACTATAATTAAAATTAAACATGTGTATCAAATACATATGGTAAAGAATAATCTATAAAAGGACCCTAGCATATTTTTATAGGAGTCACTGAAGATACTACATCTCACATAGTGTCTGAATGCTAGTTTCATGCACTATTAGCATAGACATGTAGCATATGCTTTGACGGTCTAATGTCTGACATGCTAGTTTATAGAACTACTAAATCATATACATATGGCATACATTATGGCATGCTAATCTCCATAAATGTACTTTATATATTCACATCTGAATAAAAGGTCTCGTTCACTTTCTCCTACATGATATATAATGATGCATAGGAACTATAACATGAGTAGAAAGAGGAACACTAGCACCTATAACAACACTAAAACCACCACTACCTCCACTACCAATACCACCAATACCACTACAACTAACACCACCACTACCACTAGCACCACTACTACCACTAGCACCACCTTTAGGTTGAGTAGAATTCTTCAAAGTATGCATACCATAATCAATCATAATTTATGTCATATTAGTAACCACCTCAAGGGTGTCCATCTATATGTTACAATGAAAATTTTTAGGAATAATGACATGTGATATTGTTCTTCTATTTCTTGAAGGTTAGTTATGATGGTTTTGGTCCCACCTAGCACCAGGTCTATCAAATGAAGACCCACCTCCCCTACCTTGGGATGCCTTCATGTTGAAATAGTTGGAAATTACTTGTAATACAAACTAAAATACAATTTTATAAAAATATATAATGGAACCTCATTATTATTTCATAGATGCTCATCAAACACCATCCACCACCTATCCCAAAAGTTATTTTTAATCTTTGCATGAATACACCAATCAATACTAGTGTTTGCAATTTATTGGTGGAGGTAGGTTGGTTCTAAGTTTAATAAATAAAGCACACAAATATTTTTTTATAATTTTTTTTCACATCTTCATATGAAAATTTATCAAGATAAAATTTCTTTAGATCCTTTCTTTAATTCAACATTGCATCTAGTTGTGATGTCAAATTTTCAACTTCATTAAAAATAGATTCTAATGTATTGGCAAGTGAAATTTGTGAATTACTAGCTGAAGAGTGACACAAACCATTGATAATTCTTTGTAATTGTTGACATTTGGAATTTTATTTCTCATAAAATTCATTTTTTTCTCATGAAAAATCAAACTCTTGGGGGGTTTTGTCTAACATTTTCTTCAAGAAATGGATCCATGAAACTTATGTATCTATTTTTTTTTTAAATAGGTTTTGTAGCTAATGTAAAAATCCAATGAAAATTCAAAATTATAACCCTAGTTCAATATTTAAATATACACATAAATGAAAAAACAACATACCTGATTTTAAGTAATCTAATGCCGAATCCCGTTGGCAAAAAGAAGCTCCAAAATACGTTCATCAAATTTAGAAAAACAAATACTTCTCCCTCTCTTTGCCATATGTTTTTTGACCTATATTAGTAAAAATTAAATAAAATATAATGGTGTATTCCATTTATTGTTTGCAAAGGGATAACATCCTTTATAAAGGGTGTATGGCCTTTTGAAAGGGTGTACGTCCTTGAGGCTCAAATAAAATCTTGAGCCTAAAATTTTTAAAAAAAGGGGTATATGCCCTTTGTAAAAAAAATTGCAAAGTTGGGGGACTATCATGTTTTTTGTCCCCCAACTTTTTGCATCAACTCTTTAGTATATTTAGCATATATCAATCTCTAGTTTTGATGCGCATGCCATATTACACAATTTTGATCAATCACAATGATATATATCATTCTCTATTTCTTATAATGAAGATTTCCTAAGTGTTATGTCACTTGACCATGGAGATGAATAAATCTTTAAATACTAATCATTGATTTTTAAGTTTCACTCCATGATCTGATGATCATCATTTAATTGACTCAACTTTAAAATATAACTATTAGATCAAACTCTGATAGGCTCACATGCTTCGTTAGATCTTTATGGGCTTCCCAACTTTAATGTTTCAAATTTAAAATACATACATTGATCTTTAATTTGATCTCCCATGTGCCATTAGATATTTAAAAGTAGCATGAAATTTACCTCTATTTATCATTAAACATTGATCACTTGATCTCATCTCATTTCTTTCTGATACTTTGGAATATATATGCACCGTTGATATCCTCACATTAACCTAGTCTTTAACTCACTATCCATTAGACACTTTGACTTATTTGACTCCATGTGTTCCATTAATCTTCATTTCATGATTGCCATTAGATCCTTTGATATATTAAAATGATCATTAGATCTATGTCTAACAAGTTCCCATGAATCTAGCACATGTCACTTGTGTATTCACTCTCAGGTACCTTTAACATATTAACTTCACTATGCATTATTGGATCTACATAATGAGAATAAGTGTTAACCATTGATCAAGCTTAGATAAATATTAACTCTAGAAATTAAGAAATATTAAAGCCTTTGATCATTGCTCCAAGATGGTAATCATTAGGTCAAAGGGGTTGGTTTCATAATGATGAGGAAGACTTAAGTTGTAACTTAAGCAATTGGTTCTTGCCTATATCTAGTCAACATAAAAATAGAAATGCTTGTGAATGCTATGACTAAATCCCATAGGGTTTTATTGAGAAACCCTAGTAATGGCCAAGATCTAAAATAAATAATTTCTATGCTCATTTCTCTTCTTCTGAACCTATGGACCATACATATGAAATGTAGTTGAAAAACCTATAACAAATATCCTATCAATTGATCTACAAATGGTCCATAAATGGTCTCTATAAAAGCATGACAACTTTAAATGACAATATTAAAACTTATATTGTGCAATTATAAAACATGCTCTTCTCTCTATCAATCCTTCTTGATCCTTTGACATTAATGACATACATAATGCTAGTAATCTCCCTTCTAACATTAATGACAATCATATTACTAACATATTGGATATATGCATATGCATTTATTATATCATATGTCTGGAAAAGATTTTAATGCAAGATTAGATTTATTAATTGTATAATCAAGTGTATCAACATGCACAAATGATGAGATCATCTATTATACTTATTTATTTTATGTCAGTTTCATCTAAATGGTGGAATCATTGTATAGAATGGTGGAATCAATCTACGAAATGGTGAAATCATAGAATTACTTTGTAGAATGGCAAAATCATAGAATCACTCTGTATAACAATGGAATCAATCTATATAATTGTTGAATAGCTATACAAAATGGCAAAAATTACCTATTGAATGAAAAATTATCCCTACATATTGGCGATATCACCAGGATATGAAGTGACCAACTTTTGGAGGCTCATTTGGGGTCATCTAAACTCCATTTTTTATGGTTTTTTTTAAAATCATGTGTCTTTTCTTGAATTTTTAGAATATTATATTAGTTTAACATAAATTTATATACATTTTTCATCAAATATAAAAAACCCCATAACACTATTTGTAGGACCCAAATACCAAGGAAAGATGTTTTTAACACTTTAAGATTCAAATCACATTTACATTTGGTGTTTACAACTCATGTTTGCCACATTGTTTTCATGTTTTCAAAGTTTGCAACTCAAAAAATGCCAAGGGGATAAAATTCACATCATATTTTTCTTGGTGCTCTAAAAATAACCCAAAATTAGATTAAATGATCTTAAGAGATTGTTTATTTATCATTTTACTTATTATTTGAGTTATTTTTTTTGAAAAATTGACTTAGTCTGTGTTCTCCCCCCATCCCCTTCAGGGAAATTGGGTGACCAAAATTACTTTGTCCTTTGATTTTTGTCTCTTATTCTAATCATAAAGGAAAGTCTCTAAGATTTTCCATAAGATCCAAATTATTTGGGTGACCCTAAACTGATCTAAGCCCTATCTTTACTTTATTTCATCTTTGCTTGTGGGTGGGAGTTCATAGCCTCCCCATGATTTCTCTAGGGAACTTTTGTCCTTAGAATTCATCTCCTAACATTGCTTTAACCCCACTCCATGGTAGGGGTATAAAAATTAAGGTTGACATACTAGAATGTTGTGGTTAAATAAGCTCAGTTAGTAAGATACTTCTTTAGAATGATGGCTTAACTTGGATATCACACTACACTAAGCAATTGACAGATGTAGTGGTTGTGAAAAGGACAATACCTTTTCACAACAAGATGGTTAACTCATATCCAAATAATGTGTAAATTCCTAGTGTTAATCACATATATAGGACCATTTAGAATGTGGAAAAATTATAGTTTTTAGACAAACCCCACTTAATACAGATATACTGTCAATGCAGGGTGAGTATCCTGAAGTTATATGATGTCATACAAACTCTTAAGAGAAGAGGGGGCATCAAAAAACTACTTTTCATGCACATCTAAATTTTTAGATTAACAACATTAATTCCACTTAAGATCAAGTATATAAATATATTTGATAGTACAAATCCACTTTGTTAGTTTCTAGGATTAGAAATATACACTTAGGTATTTTTTTTGTTTTCCTTTTTACTTGCATTGTATTGAATCAAACCTATTTGTTTTTCAAAACATGTCTAAAATAAGTTTTGATTATACACCCAATTTTTTTCTAAAGAGATGTTATGTTATCTATTTGATGCCACATGTTTTGTAGTCATTTATCAAAACTTTTGTTTGTGTATGTGTGTTACTTGTTTGAAAGGGGTGTTGTTATGCTGCCCATTTCATTCCAAGTCTTATGCCTTAGAATTTTTGAAACAAACCATTTATCGTATCTTTTATATAAATATAGTGTCCTTATATTTTTGGTATTATTTGAAAGACCTTTGCATTGTGTCCATTCAATTCTAAAACCATGTGTACATTTTTGGTCTATGCCTAGTATTATTATGCCATCTATTTTGGTCTAGCTTGTTATCCATTTGAGATATAAGTATTTTAAAATAAGTTAAAAATTGGTCTTGTTAATTTTAGGTTCAAACATTGATTTATTTATGCCTATGCCTCATCTAATTTTGGTGTAGGCATTCATTTCTACTTTTGGTCTGTGTAATTTGGACCAACTCCTTAAATGCTTTGGCAATCTTTGTTCCTAAATTTGGGAAGTGGCATATCTTTTATGTGCTTAAAGTTAAGTTTATTTTTTCAAAGGTCAATTTTAAGTTTGAATCTGAATGCCTAGTTTAAGTCTAACTGTTTCCAATTTTTAAATTGATTTCCTTTTATTTTAGATTTATTGTTATATCAAATCTAGATTTTATGTCATGTTTTCAAAAGATCTAGCAATTTCCATTTGTTTTTAGACCTAGTTTTGTTTCAAATCCTAGATTGTGTGTCATGTTTCAAAAAGACCTAGCACTTTGATCCTTTTATATTTTAGACCTAGTTGTTTTGATCCTAGCTTTCTGCCTTGTTCCCAAAGACCTAGCAACCTTTTCCATTTTAGACCTAGATTAGAGTTGTTTGAAACAATATTTTTTTATCAAGTTTAGAATTCAAATTTATCCATTCACTTGACCATTTTTGTGATGCATTTGACATTAGATCTTGAGGATGTTTTAGATCAATTTTATCATTGCCTATTTTGGAGAAACAAATCCATTCATAGACCTATTCCTAAATTAATGCCAGTTTCAAACCTATACCTAGGCCATTTTCATAGACCAAGACATCCCTCTTTGTGATAATTATCAAACCCATCCATGCTAATTATTGTATGCCATGATGCCCTTATTTGGTTTAATTATCATATAATTTTTTCCCTTTCAATGATAATGGTACCTGATCCCCTACCTATAAAATTAACACTCCTTCAGACTAAACTAACAACCAAGCTCCACAATGCCTAAATATTACTATTTTAGGCCCTCATCCTTTGGCTTCCATTATTAACCAATCTTCACAATGTTCATTTATTACCATTACAAGCCTTTATCCATTAGCTTGCACCAGTAACCAAGCTTCGTAACACCCTTCCATTACTATTATAGGCCCTCATCCTTTGGCTTGTGTTACCAACCAAACTTTATAATGCCCTTTTATTACCATTACAAGGCCTTCCAAGTATGTTAGATCATTATCCCAACACAATTGTGCAATTAAGACTAAATGAGTCACAAATACTATCCTAGACTAGTAGACAATCTTTTTTGAGCCCATATTTGATGAGCATATTTATAAAGAGATCATTATCTAACCACTGATCATTCCTCATCTAGTACCAAAATTACCCCACTTTATAAAACCCATGCTGGCCATTGAGCCACAATAGAGATAATCATTACACTTTCAATATCTATCTTTCAAAGAATAAGATGTGTTCAAAACTAATATTTTATAACCAATTTTAATCAAAGGCCAAGAGAATCACCCAATTTGTGATGTTTTTGTTGAAACACTCATTTGTGACAAGTCCACCTATGATGAATCACCTTTTATTCCTTTACTTGTTGTCAAGGAGTCTCACTTTGACAAGTCAGTCTTTTTTGAGTCACATCTTAATGTTTATAACCACCTTTGGGAAAATAATTATCTTAACCATTGTCTTATTTTAAATAGCCTCACTTTGAAAAGCCAATATCTATGGAGTTGTATCTTGACCTTTTCCCCCTCGTTGATGAGTCTCACTTTGACAATCCAATCTCTATGGAGGCATCCCTCAAGTTTTTCCCTCTTTTTAAGGGGATTCACCAAGATAATATAGTCTATGTTGAACCCTTCTTAGATGAATCTATTTTTTAAGAGCCCAATATGCCATCATAGGCCATTACTTTTTCAATACCACGTGTTTAACATTGCAACTTTACTAGGACATTAGATGAAGAATTAACATTAAATTCAAGTTTTATTCTTAAACCAATATCAGATTTAGCATCAAAATTAGAATCAATGTCAAACTCAACATTAGATTTATAGTCCTTGGAGTCATAATCAACTTTAGAATCAGAGTACATATGTGGTTGTTACAACATGGGTTACACATGCCTTGATTAATTTGTATACATTTGTGATCCTTCCATGGTTTTTGAGGATGATTACTTTAGCATCAATACAAGTTCTCCTAGTAGTATCTTATATAAGTATTATGATACCTCTTACCATTCCATTAACATTTCATATGTCATTAACACCACCTAAAATACATATTATATTGACATTCCACCTCCCACACATGTTGATGGGGACCAACATAATCAAATCTTGTTGAATTTCATCCATGGTGATAGATCAATTGTAGAATATCAAGTGGACTAGGACCACATTCATGCATAAGAAGAAAAATATCCTAGTGAAAAATTATTAGAGGTGTTAGGGGGAGATCAAATTCAAACTCAGCATCTTGTAGTGAAACCTTGTTTGAGGTTTTATAAGATAGTCAAAGTCAAAATTTGAAATTTCTTAGTGAAACCTTTTCAGAGGTGCTATGGGATAATCAAGACAATTTTATTGGTGAAAACCTCTTTGAGATGGAAATAGTTAAGAATAAAATTTCTTCACTTATTAATGAAGACATTATCAAAGATAACATTAATACAACTTCCATTTTATAGCATAATCAGATGGTATCTACTCTCATAACCAAACAACAACAAAAATATGATGGTCCTATTGAGAGCATATTCAGAAGTCTTTGGCCCTAAAATAACCAAAATAATATCAAATATAGAATCAACAAAATTATGTGTGCTTAATAATCTTGATCTTCATTTGTTGTCCAACCATTATACATTTAATTATGATCCACCTCTTCATTTCTAAATTAGACTTTTTAGCCAATATTTATCCTTATCTACCTTCCCTAGCCACACTTTATATATACTACGAAGACATATTGTATCGATGTTTAAAGGAAAAATAATCAATGACCAACAAAGATCACAATAGTTATAGTGTAGTCCAAATCAGTATTAGGTTATTGATAGAGCAATTATTTAGAAGGGTTTTGGGTTATTAATTTACATGATCGACCATTTTGGTTGTATCATATGCTGATTAGGATGTGCATCTCCATATCAAAAGGAACAATAGAATTATTTACTATCCATTTTCCTTGAAATACCATTTCCCTTGCCTTTTCCGTTTTCCATTAACTTTTCCATTATTTCATACCCTACCATTTAACTTACCTTATAACTTGGGGGGAACCCTATTACCATTATATCCAACTAGCATAACATCATCATCCTTGTACCATGCCATATTGTATACCATTTATTCCATACTTTCCCTAGTGGTTGATGTTGTTTTACCCTCCCTTTCCCACACTTTTCTATCTTGGTTCCAATCCATTGGTTCTTTAGGCACTTTTGGAAACATAATTTAGATCAAGTTTCAATAGTCAATTTAGTATTCTAGATAAAGGTGGTATCTTAGACCATTATGACAGTGGTTTAGAAATTGCATTCTTCATTATTGACACATTCTATTTCCTTTTTAGTTTTACTAATTATAACCACCTTTGGGAAAATTAGTATCATCGACCTATGCCATTATTTCCTAAATTATAACTGCCTATGGGAAAATTAGGAGCAACAACATTACCATGCATTGTAATATCAACTTATCATTCTTATTGATATACTGTGTGATTTGCCTAATTCAAGAACTTGATGATACCTAGATAGATTACTCCATTGTAAGGTGTAACTTTAGTGACTTAAAGTCTCATTCTAGGATTATGTAGGCAATGCTCAATTTACATTGATGTCATCTCCATCACCCTTTTTCCAACACTCTTGTCATTTTATGAGCACCCTCATCCAACACTCTTGTTATTTTGTTAGCACCCTTTTAAAATGATTTTATCATTTTATGAGTGGAATATTTTCAAACTCTAATGAGTTAATATACCCCAAAAATTCTAGAAACAATCAAAATATTTAAAAATCCTAAAAATTAGAAAATCAGCTTATAATCTCCTAAAGGGATATAAAGCTCGAAAATATAAAAAAAATTGGCCCTATCTTGAACCTAGTCAACCCTCCTCGATCCCCCTATTGGGGAAAATCCATTGTTATTTCCAATCCATTCCTTTACCATTGGGGGATGTGAGATTCATTTTGGATGTATCTTTGATTAGGGGAACCATCTAATTCACACTTTTTAGTCCAAGCTTGTAACTTTTTCCCTATTAGGGCAACACTAAAGTTGCAACTTATATCGAGATATCTTATCCCCACATGTTATTGCCTTGAAAATAACCTTTCTTGGGTTAACTGACTATTTATCATTCCATTGAATCCTCACACATATATATATTAACTTATCTGATGACAAGATGTTTTATGTTGCTTCTACTTTCATGTTTTTTATGTGTTTATTTGCTTAGTTGTTTATTTTTTTGTTTGCCTATTTGTTTGATTTCATCATTGTGCACTAACTCAGTATATATATGTTCATTGGGTAATTCCTTGCACATTATTATTTAGTCCATCCATATTCATATATTAACATTTTCTCATGGTTTTAATCATTGGTGCATTATTTTCAATTATTTATTGGATCAGGAGTCGGTCCTTATGCAAATTACACTAGGTCATTGTGGTGTTTTCTATCATGGTGCATACCATCACATGTTACAACAAAAATATTTTATTGGATCTTAAAATCAAATTTTACACATAAAATTTTATTTATTCACTTTGGAAAATCCTCCCACCCTCATTTATCAAATCAACCCATTGACCATTTATGTTATATTAATACTAATAAGGATGAGCATTTCTACATTGGTAGGTACAACTGAATTATTCACATTGATCAATTTTTATTATTCTATTTTATTCCTCATTCCATTTTTTCCTAATTTTGGGTAAACTACATTGGCCTAATGTCTATTTAGACTATGTAGGTAGTGCTTAGATACATGACGTATCTTGAGTTAGCTCAACCACCTTTTTTCTTCCAATCATGTCTTTCATCACTTTGTGTATCCTCATGTGCCTAGTTGTTTTTAGCTTCTCCAGTCATTAGACCATCACATCTAAATTGTAACCCACTCATATTAAATCTTTATGATAGGTTATATTCTTTATTTATGTTTTCCAATTTGTTCTACTAGGGAATAATTGATTTATCATGATTATATTCTCCCTATTAGGGCACAACAAAAAATCATTATTCAATCTAGGTCATCTTAATGATTATAATCACCTATGGTTAAATCATTATTTTAACCCCTCAAACCTACTAAGACACATGTGTTAGGATGTGAAGTCACTATTCACATGATACTATTCATTATTTAATATTCATGGACACTATTCATGTGAGGAGGTGGTAGTTACTATTCACAGTAGTGAGTTGGTAGTGACTATGTTGATGAGGTTGAAGTGGGAGTTGGTGGTGGCTATACCTATGAGGTGGTGATTTATTTATTTGGCATGGTCCACATGGAAACTTTTATTGATTAAAATATTATTAGAGAGAAATGGGGTGACATATCTTGGTGGGTGATATTTTAAAGCATGTGGGGAACAAATATTCGCCCATGTGCTTGTGGGGTGTAATTTGTCCTTAGGCATGTGAATGTGAAGTCAAATTTTGAGAAAATTTTTGACTCATGTATATGCACATGGGAAAGTGGGTACAAGAATAACTATTCCATATTGGAGGCACATGTAATGTGGGGCATACCATTTTGGAACACATGGAGAAGGTCAAGGTGCAATATGAATATGACTTGCAATATTGGACCTTGCACATGTGAGGGACAATATTCACTATTGATGAATAGTGAGGACTCATGGTGATGTATGGGTATCCTCAAACTAGCTTGTATTTGATGCATAAGTGTCCCAAGGGTTGTGTTAAGTTGATAAGGAGTCATGAATTATAAGTAAAATTTAAATTTTGTGTCCAAAACATGTTTTCCTGCCTATTATCTAATTTGAATTTTCAAAATTATAATGAGATTTTAATAGTGTGTTTGGGTCTACTAAGGAATATAAGGGATCAGGTTGTATGAGGGAGTCTTAAAGGACCTAGGTGGATAATATAAGTGTGTTCTTATGAGAATTTTGTGCTAAGTTAGGTTAATTTGTGAGGGCACAGTTATGGTGTCCATCACCCTACATAGGTCTAGGGATAGTTGGAAGTTTCTTGAATCAATAAATAGTTAGGATTTGTTACAAAAATCTATATAATGTATTTTGAGTATAATAGGTAGGTTTGTGTTTGAATTAGTGAGAAGAAAGATAAGAGAGAACATGGTAGACAAGGTAAAAATGAAATAGTGAGGAGTCTACCACAATAAAAATGAAGGACTATGTGTAAGTCTAGACTGTATACATTAAAGAATGCCAATAAAGAATTTCATTTTGAGGAATGCTTGTTATGATCAATGTGTATGCTTATTTTCTCATAGTTCTTTATATGAATCTAATGTAAGATATGCAATCTGATGTGGTTCAAGAAAGTTGCAGGTATTGACAACTCTATGTTTGTTCATTTAAACACATAAACAAATTATTGAAATAACCTTGTCAAGAATGTGGAAAGGTAATGAAAAGTGATTTTATATCTTAGATTATTGTCAATTTTTTTTATGTATATAGTTTTGTATTTTTTTCCAACATAGACAAACTATGTATGAATTCGGTTGATAAGACAATTAAGACACCTGTGCATGATCATTAACAATGAATCTTTATGTATCTGAGTAATTGACAGTTGTGAGTATGGTGTAAAATGACAATGAAATAGAGGAAAACCTTGTAAAAAATTATCAATATCATTAGGTAAGATAACTTTAATCAAATCCTATGTTTTTCTTATTTATAAGTTGTCTTTCTCACACCATACTATCAAACTCATGAATATATAGTGATTGGGAGTCAGAAAAGAAGAAATAAATCTTTGGAAAGGTGGAGTTAGTCTAGATAGACCCTATTAAGGTACTTGGAGTTCTTGAAATTCATTTGGTTATTCAAGATTCATTTTGTCCTTGCTTGGGTTATACATACCCACTTTGTTTTTTTCTTAAGTTCTCTTAGGCCTAGATAGATATGGTTAACTAGTGAAAGAACTTTGAACAATGTCAAGACCCTTTACATAACTCCAGGGTTTGTGAGTGTTGTCTGAGGTATATATATAGACATGTTTTCTTATCTCAGGAAACTATTTAGCATCTTCAAAGAATATATGACCTAATAGGAGTGATTCTCAGGTATGAACTAGTGAAGAAGATGGTAACAGTCAATAAATCATGGTTATTATTGAGTCTGGAGAGGTTATATGGAATTAAGGTTGATTGAGATAATTTTAGTAGTTGGGTATAGACCCTATGAAACTATTTTGAGCCAGTGAAACATAAAGTTATTCATTTTACATCATTTTGAGCTCTCTTAGGCCTATACAGCAATCCACTTAAACCAGTTAGAGTTTCTAATTTTAAGAACTCATAACTTATATTTGAACCATGGGAAATTTTCCAAATCTTTTAGTTTCATAATTTAAAAGTTTCTTAATAATATTTTAGTGGTTTTTAGACTGTATGATGTCTTATGGTACAATTTTATATGTTGTGGATTACACAAGGCCTAGTTAAGACCTAAATAAAGAAGGATTATAAAGAAAGATGAATTAACCTTGGGAGTCGGGTCCAGATAAAAAGTGAGTATATCTCTACATCACATGGAGGGATGTGAATTTTATTCTCTTTCCTCCATTTTCATCCTTTATTCTCTTCTCTCCATTGTATTCCTATATATGTATGACTCTCCCTTTAAGTATTGTAACCTTGTTATAAAGAGTACAAGTGTATAAGCTTGAGAAGTTAGAGTGAAAGTGTATGAAGTTTAATGTAGTATCCTTGTGAAGATTTTAAGAAAGATTGTATATTAACTAGTGTTGTAACTAGATTTATTATTTGAAGTCTTTGCATAGCCTTATATGGCTTTTGTGTGAAATCATTGTAAGAGAAGTGTGTTATGAGGAAGCTTTGTGGAGAGGTTGATTATTCTAAATTTAATAGAAGACTAGACTCTCCTATGGTTTTTTCCTTGATTATTGTCAAGGTTTCCATGTAATCTCTATGTTATCTGGTGATATTCTTTGTTCATTTTTTATTTTAGTTTATTATTCCACATTGTTATTACTTCCACATTCCATTTGGAATATTATTTCCTAACATCTAGTATTAGAGCTAGGCTCTTTAATAAACTCTTATGTAAGTGTTTTCTAATGAGCTAGGGAACTTTGGGGAAGTGGGAGCTATTGCAGTGATAGGAGGAGTAACTAGATTTGATGTATAAGAATTTTGATGGAAAAAATTTCTCCATATGGAAGTTGAAGGTGGAGGATATCTTAGTGCAGAATGACTAAACTCTAGCCTTGAAGCATCTTGCAAGCAAACCCAATAGTATGACAGACAAATATTAGATAGAGATGGATACGAAGGTAGTTTCTACAATCTATGTTTTCCTTATTGACTCTATGTTCTTTAATTTTTCTGAGGAGAAAACCATATAAAAGTTATGGGAGAAGTTGAACAACCTACCAAATAAAGTAAAAAAAATCTAAGTATTCCTAAAGATGTAGTTGAATAGTTTGAGAATGAAATAGAGTTCATCCATTATTGCTCACTTTAATGAGTTCAACACTATCATTATCAAGATATTCTCCATCAATGTAAATATGGAGGATGAAGACAAGGCTATCACCTTGTTATGTTCACTCCCTAATAGTTGGTATCATGTGGTGATTACCATCAATAATTCATCATCAACAAATCTTAAGTTTGATGATGTGGTTGAAACATTGCTTGTACATGAGATGAGAATAATGTCTTCTAATGAATCCTTAAGTAATGAATCTTTGTGTATGAGAGGGAGATCTAGTGAGAAGAGAACACAAGAGTGATCAACGTCTAGATCAAAGTCTAGAGGATTTAAGTAGAAGACCAGATACTAGCATTACAAAAATCTAGGACACTTGCATAAGGATTGATGGCATTTGAATAATGAGGATAATGATGCAAATAATAATCCACCTTTATCTGAGGCCAACACAATAAATTTTGAGGAAGATACATCACATGAGGATTTTTGCCTCAGTAGAAGTAGATCAAGTGACAATGCTTGGGTGTTTGAATCAAAAGCATCTTTTCACATGTCTCCACATAGAGATTGGTTTGTTGGTTACTAACCATGTAGTGGATAATATGTCTATATATGGGTGATTATCATCCATTATATAATGTGGGAAGAGGGGACATAAAGATTAGACTACATGATGGTAGAATCAAAATGTTGAAGGATGTGAATCATGTTCCTATGTTGAATAAGAATTTTATATCCATCAAGAGGATGGATGAGATAGGTTATTATTGTACCTTTGGGAATAGTAGATTTATAATTTCTAAAGGATCCATAGTGGTGGTAAAATGAGAATCTCATGGCTCCTTGTATTGACTGTGTGAAATTTTAGCAATATTGGATATTTCTTAGGGTGATGTGATGCTAGTTGGAACTAATCCCTATAAGAGGGTTAAGTTTAAATCATAAGTCAAAGTCTAAGCTTGATTTGAAATCAAGTAAGTGTAGTTATCAACAACAAAGAATAAGGTGTGTATGATGTGGTATCCTACTAACCACATATTGTTAGCTAGGATGTTGTAGATGATAGAAAAATCCATACAAAGGAGGAGGTATAATAGAGACCTCACATTATACCTATTTGAAGTAGTGTAAAGTAGTGGAAAGAGAATATGAAGAAGACAAAGTGAGACCTAGCGCTCTCAAAAGGAGAAGATTATGTGTTTAGACATGAGTAGAGCATGATGCATTATTAAGGATTGAAAAATTGGTAGGTGCATTGATGCATTGAGTAGCGTGATGACTTCCTTGGAGATATGATTGGTCCACTTATGCCATGTTTGGCATGGTTGATATCTAAAATCTATGAGCAGAAGTATGGTATTAATTTATATGTCATATTATTTATTGGTAACTAGCAAGAGTGCTACATGCACTTATTATTGTTTAGAGTTGGAGCAAATTGATTCCTGCATGGTGATCTCTCTAGAAGATATAGAGTATCTAGAGGGATATAATGATGAGGTAAAGATTTGATGGTTTTTGGATTTTAGACTATACAAGTTGAAGTAGATTTGTGGATGGGAGTACAATGGTAATTTCATATAGAGCCAAAGTGTTTAGCATAGGTTTTTATTATATGTGTTGATGACATGTTGGATGCAGGCCCCAAAATGTTCTTTGATGTGATGGCTTAGTGGCAAGGACATGATGAAGGTGACACCATTTCAAGAGGATGAATACGTAGAGAAAGTATAGATAGATAAACATATTTATTCAGCTAAGATTCTAACAAAGATATAAAATATATTCATAATAGAGGTAAATGATACAACACATGTGGAAAATAAAAGAAATTATAAAATTCAATACCATAGTATGATGTAGTGTTTTTACATATCTAAATGAAAAAAGTGATAAGAGTGGCATACCACAATTTGAAGATTTAGAAGATGATTATGACTATTTAGAAGATTGGCACAATATTCTTGCTAACATGATAATTACATATCAACATCCTATCCCAATTAGTGGCTTAAAAAATAATTTAAGAGTTAATTACATATGTTATCTAGTAACTCCACATGAACTTGTTAGCTAAATAATTAGTTAACTATAAATATTTTCTATTCTGCATAACTTCCTCATATCTAGTCATGTGTTTGTATGTGTTTACATTGAAATTTATTATATCCCTTATATTGGTTTTATTTTACCCTTGAATTTTACATGTATATACTAATCCAAAAATTCTAATATGCATATTTGACTGCACATCACATTCTCACTCTACACATTCTTGGATGCCACTCAAGCTTACATGATTGCATAGTCTTACTTCTAGATACTACATGAGCACATATTGACTCTTGGCCACTTTGGGCATGCATATTATTATCTCCACATATTATATTAAGCTACATTATTTTAATACACAAATTTAGTGAGGTTATATTATTTACTTACACTTTCTCCACATTGACATACCATCACATCTAGTACACACTATGCCTTGACACATGTTACAAATTGTTTGGATCCCTCCTATTATTTTATCTTCCAAATCATTGATACTTTATTTTTATTTAAAATATCTAAAAATAAATAAACATTCAAATATTTCAAAAATACCAAAAATAAAAAATAAAAAAAAATCATGACTTAAGCATGATAAGAATTTTTATTTTTATTCTTTACACATGTTATTTATAACACATTTTGTTAGATATAATTTGATTTATCATACACATGTATTTCATGAGATATATTAGTGTGATGTATGACATACATATCATACATGGATTCTTATATGTTGGATTCCCTTCTAACTAATGGTCATGTTTATACTAGGGGCATCTTATTCAATAGGTAATAATATCAACATGTTATATTTATCTATGACATCTATACAATGTTGAAATACGTATCTTACATATCTCTTGGTAATTACTCATATATTATATTATGATAAATGGATATTATAATTTGATATGATATGATATTGACATATATGGATAATGTAGACTAGTTGATGCAAAAAATGAATCTAAACTTATAGAGGCCATAACTTTTGATATATAGCTCTGTTTGAGGTATCGTTTGCACCAAAATGACCATCCTAAACATTTTATTGTATCCATAACTACCCTATCATGTTAGGGACATTTTTGAAACTTTTTAGAGGCCATACATGACCTTTAGAAGGTTCAAAAATGCATTTTAATATTATTTTTATGAATGTTCTATTTTTAAAAATTGTACATTTTTTCAATTAGACATGAAATTCAGTTTCAATTTGTCTAATAAGTTAATTTTATTGTTTGAAATTTTTTTGAATATTTTTAATTTTGTGCACACTTTCATATAAAACTTATTATAAATAGCTACTGCTAAAAATAATAGATCGAGTTTTTTAAATTTTTAGATTTTTTAATTTTGCATTTCAAATACAAATTTTAGTTTAGTCTTATTTATGCATTTATATGTAAATATTTTATTCATTCAATACAAATCAATACATTTTATTGTTTTAGAATATGTGCCTATTAATTTTTTGTCTTGATAGTATTTGGGTTCATTATTTGGTATCAAAGTAAGTTCAAATCTTAAAGGTATAAGAGATGGTGAGAGGACAAGGAGGAATTGCTTAAATGAATAGAATTATGGAAGAGATATAGATTAAAGTGGAATAATTAAATTCAATTATCAAAAATCAAAGACAAATAAGAGCAAAAGATGATGTAGAGGAATAAAAAAATCATGAAGATGAAGTTCAGTAAGAGGATAAATAACAAGAGTAACCACCATCAATGGAAGAGAGGATGGTTAGAGATTTAGTGGAAAGGAACAAAGGAATCAAGGTTGAAGTTCCATATTATGGAGGATGTTTAGCACTATAAGAGATGATAGACTAGATGAATAAAATGGAAATGTTTTTGGAATGTAAAACTATGAGAAAAGACAAGAAGGTAAAGTTTGCATGCATGAAATTAAAGGATCATGCAATGAATTGGTGGGATGACTTGAAGAAAGAGAGATAGAGAAAAGGTAAAGATAAGATCAACATGTGGAAAAATATGGATAAGAATATGAATATTAAATTCATTCCCTTAGATTATGCACAAACCCTATATAGAAGATTACATAATTTAAGGAAAAAGGATCAAAATATATAAGAATATATAGATGGGTTTTACAAGCTTTCCATACCCATGGAACATGATGAAACAGAAGAATAGATGGTTGAAAAATATGTAAACAATTTTAAATTTCCTATTCAAAATGAATTAGACATGCATAGAATACTTTACATGGAGGAGACTTATCTATTAGCTTTGAAGGCAAAATAAAAATAGAATACACAATCTTTTAGAATATCAGTTGGTCCAATAACAGACAATCCCAAGTAGTAAGGGGACAAGGTGGGTTGAATACTGCTATAGATGGATTTTACCCCACTAAATAGATTCATAACATGGTGCATAAAGGTAGGAACATAATAGACTAGGGTTTCAATAATGACAAAGAGGAAGAAGATTTCAGAGAGGATAAGTTTATGGTTATGTTAGAGGATGGTTTCTAAATCAATGTTATGTTTTTTTATAGATTTGTAGAATGGCATAGAGTGTTTGAGTGTCCAAACTATCAAGATCAAGAAAGGAGGCAACATGATTTTCCAAGAGTGAATTTATTTGGGCTGAGATAGAAGAGCAAAATACTAAAGTTGCAACAACAAATATTAGAGAAAATATCATGATGAAAAGATCAATGAATTATCCAAGGAAAGAATAGGTGAAGAATAAGGAAGATGGTGATACGTGGTTGTGAATAAATATCTTTCAAACAATATTTAATTCAAGAGGTAATATTTGTAAAGTAATTATAAATGGTGGTAGTTTTGAAAATATGGTTTCTAAGGACATGATTGAGTAACTAGGTTTTTAATGTGAAAAACATCCTAATCTTTATCAGATTTCATGATTTAATAAACGGAATGAAGTTACATTAGATAAAATATGTTTAATCAAGTTTTCTATAGGAAAAGATTACAAGGATAAAATATGGTGTCATTTAATACCAATGGATGCATGCTATGTGTTATTGAAAAGACCATGGAGGTTTGATGGAAAATAAATTCATGATGGAATAAAGAACACATATACTTTTAGGAAAGATAGTACAAATGTAGTTTTATTACCTATTAAATAATAAGGGTAGGCTAAAATCATGATATCCATGAAATAATTTATCAAATACATGAAGATGACAAGATATTTTTATGCATTAGTAGTAAAGAAAGAAGATACAATAATGGTGTAAATACTAGTATAAATAACAAAACTATTGAAAGAGTATGCAAATGTTATACCTAATGAGATAGCATATGGTTTACCACCAAAGAGAGACATTCAACATAAAATTGATTTGATTTAAGGATCAACTCTACCCAATCAAGCAACTTATAGGATGAACCCAATAAAACATGGAGAATTAAATAAATAGGTTACTAAATTAGTAAAAAATGGGGTAGTAAAGAAGATTATGAGTCCATGTGCAACACAAACATTGATAAATCCAAATAAATATGGAGGGTGAAGGATGTGTGTGTATAGTAAAACAAGAAATAAAGTTACCATTAAATATAAATTTCTTATACCTCATTTAGATATGATGATGGATGTGCTTTTAGGATCAAAATACTCTACCAAGATTGATATAAGAAGTGGTTACTATAAGATTCAAATTTGTGAAGGAGATGAGTAGAAAAAAACATTCAAGACTATGGATGGGTTATGTGAGTGGATTGTGATATCATTCAAGTTGTCTAATGCACCCATCCATTCATGAGGATGATAAATATAGTGCTATGAGATTACATTGGTAATTTTTTGGTTGTTTATTTTGATGATATTTTGATATTCAATAAGACTAAAGAAGAAGGCTTACAACATTTGAGAATAGTGTTGGAGTTGTTAAGAAAGAATAAGTTGTATGTAAATTTGAAGAAGTGCATGTTTATGTAGATTAGTTTGGTATTTTTATGATTTATAGTTTTAAAAGATGGTGTGAGAATATATGAAGAAAAGGTAAATTTAATATTTGAGTGGCCTATTCCGAAGAGCATAGAGGTAAAAAAATTTCATTGTTTAACAAATTTTTATATAAGTTCATTAAAAATTCTAGTAGTATTGTTGCATCAATAACATATTGCATGAGAGGAAAATAATTTACGTGAACAACAATAGCCATATAAAGCTTTGATTTTTTGAATAAGATTATAAAAAAATTATTTTTTCATTACTATATTTTAGTAAAGTGTTTGAGGTTGATTGTGATGCTTCACATTTGTGAATTGGTTTTATGTTGAGTCAATAAATAAATACAATAACATATTTTAGTGAGAAATTGAATTAGGTGAGAAAGAATTATTATACATATGATGTCAAATTTTATGTAAATATACAAGCATTAAGACATTGGAGGCATTATCTTGTGCCCAAGGAGTTTATCCTATTTATGGATCATAAGGATTTGAAGTATGTGAACACTCAAAATAATTTAAATAGTTGGCATGCAAAGTAGGAGTCTTTTTTTCAATGATATACTATTTTGTTGAAGCATAAATTAGGAAAGCATAATCAAGTAGATTATGATTTGAGGAGGAAAGTGACATTGTTAAATAGTATGGTGAGTGAAGTAGTATTTAAAGTTGTTAAGTAATTATTTGATACTAATCCAAATTTAAAAAAGATAATCGAGCAATGCATAAATTCATTTAAAAGTAAGACAGTTAACATTCACAATGAATGTCTAATACAAGATGGTTATCTCTTGAAAAGAATATAATTATTCATTCTAGTTGTGTCTCCAAGAGCCAATATTATAAAGAAAATTGCATAGTGGTGGTTTAGATGGACATTTTGATAATACAAATCCAATAGCTTTGGTAGAGGATAAGTATTTTTGGCCAAAGATGAATATAGATGTGACAAGATATGTTTTAATGTGTAGGATATGTCAGTGTGCTAAAGGATATTCATAGAATACAGTGTTGTAAATGTAATTACTAGTTCCAAGAGGACCATATTGAGTATGGATTTTATGTTGGGATTACCAAACATACATAGAGGTAATGATTCATTTTATGTTCTAGATAGGTTTTATAAGATGGTTCATTTTATTGTATGTAATAAAACCATTGATACCACTAGAGTTGCATAACATTTTTAAGGATATTATGAGATTGCATGGCATTCTAAAAAATTACATTAGATAGGGGCACAAAATTTATAAGTCATTTTTTGGAAGACTTTATGGAATAATATGGGGACTAAGATATAATTCAGTAGTGCATATCACCCCCAATAGATGGACATGCAAAATTTATATACAAGATCTTGGGGAAATTGTTGAGATACATAGTAGGAGAGAAGCCCAAGCAATGGGACTTATTTTTACCACAAACTAAGTTTGCATATAATAGTTTAATGAATAACTCAACATGAAAATCAACATTTTAAATATTTTATGGGAGAAATCATATGGGTGTGTGTTAGATTTGGTGAAGTCACCAACTACAAAATGAGTTAATGATGATGCAGAAGTATTTGCAGAACATATACAATAGTTATAAGAAGAAGTGAGGAGGAAGCTATAGGAAAGTACTGAAAAATATAAAGCAACAAAAAATGTTATAATAATGTCAAAGCTATTTTAAAAAGGATATCTGGTTATGGTTTGTTTGAGGAAAGAAATATTTTTGAAAGGCACATATAGAAAGTTTAAGTACAAGAAAATTGGACCATGCAGATTTGTGAATAAAATTAATGACAATGCTTATGAGGTGAGTTTACCATATAATTTTGATATCTCTCTAGTATTTAATGTTTTAGACTTATATGGTTTCCATGGAGAAGATGAAAAATGAGAATAATATGAATAAATAGATTGGAAATAGCATGTACCAAAGAAGAAGAAAGAAAATATAATATAAGTTTTGGATAAGAAGACAATGAACATAGGGCAAGAAAATTATAATAAGTATTTGGTACAGTAGGAAGGATTATAATAGGAAGACATCACTTGTATTTTATAATTGGAGATTAAGAACATTGACAATAATAAATGGTAGGAGTCCAATCATAGAAACTCACATGAGCTGAATTGTTGTTAATCATAGGAGAATCATTGAAAAAATGAGTCAAAAACTTTAGAGGCCATAACTTTTGATCCGCACCTCCATTTGAGATCTAGTTTATGCCAAAATGACCATCTCAAAATTTTGATCCAGCCATAACCCTCCATATCCAATAAGGGACATTTTAAAAACTTTTTAGAGGCCATACGTGACCATTTGAGGGTCTAAAAATGAATTTTAGTATTTTGTTTGATATTTTTTAATTTTTATAAATGGATGTGAACTTCAATTTAAATTATTATGATAGGTTAATTTTAATTTTCATAATATTTTTAAATATTTTTAGGGCTACACGCACCTTCATGCAAAGCTTACTAAAGTAGAAGTTAAAAATAACAAGTCAATTTTTTTTTTAGATTTTTGAATTTTGAATGTCAATTCCAATTCTAAGTCAATATTTATTTATGTGATTTTATGTAATTATTTTATTCATTCAATACAAATCAATAAAGGTTATTATTTTAGAATATTTTATTTTTGATTTTTTTGTCTTGATAGTATTTAGGTTCTTTACTAGTTTTCACTTTTTTATGCTCGTCTGATGTTGTTACTTTCTTTCATTATATGATATAAATTAATTATTTATTATGTTTAAAAACTTGGCCTTATGTGTATGAATTATCTATGTCCCTTGTTTGTGACATTCTTAATATCTTATATGTGTAGTCATTGGCCTTGCTTGTTGTGACATATTCATGTTCATTATATGTCTCGTTTGGCCTTATGTGTGACATTATGTTATATTGTATGAAATTGTGTGTTATGACTGTTGAATGATTAATGGTCCCATAATACAAAAATTATAAATGGATCAAATGATAAAATTTATAATAATAAAGACGAGGTAAACACTCAACATATGGAATCATTACATTCATTGAGACACTCACACTCAAATTTGCATAACATGCAGATGGAATTCTTTCATATTAATAAGCTCATGCCTACCTATTTATGCACTCATGCTCACATTCACACATGTTTCCTTAATAATCAAAATATTCAATTTTCTTATTATTTATATTATTGAACATAAATATTTTTTCTAGAACCCTCTTCTTTTGAAGTATCTCACTATTAGGTGGAACCTTCTCTTATAGTGGGGACATTTTCTATGCCCTTATTTCTATCTGAACTTTTTATGTGATCTTATGTATGCCATATGTATTAGTAAAGATGCATTATAAACATTTGTTGATGTCAAGGAATTCAAATTTCCAATCAAACATTAATTGAACATGTTACAAAATTACTTTGAAATAAATAGACAAATTTTAATGAAAGTTATTGTATGAAATTTCATTACTCTCTTTTTTTAAAGATTCCTGATATACTATGTTAAATTCACCTAACCAATCCTTCTTTGGGGATTCATTGATCAAAATATTTGTGCAAAGCAATGCCTCTAGTAAAGTATGTATTTTATTACTTCAATCATTACCATGCTCCTTATTTTGTTTCAATCTATTTGCATGATACTTATTCCACTGAACTTTGGTATAATGAATTTTTCTAAAGGTGCAACATATGTAGTGGAATATTTTCCAATGCACTTTTGTTGTTGAAGGTGTCAGTGTGTGACAAAATTGATGGGTTTTGATTTAGACAATGAGAATTTTTATTATTTGAATTGCCCAATTTATTTGATTCATAATACATAATAGAAGGAAATTGGTTTGTTGAAACAAACTAAACATAAAATAAAAGATTTTATAGATTAAATTATTTTAAAAAAATTAGATCAACATCTCCAATCACATTCTATGATCTATCATTAAGATCACAATTTTAAATCAATGTTTCAGATCACACTTTATGAGCCATCACCAAAATCACACTATTCTCTTTTTCTTCTCTGATTATAATGATAGATCCTAAAATATGATCTAAAAATATTTTACACAATTTAATACATAAAATATTTATCTTTACCTCATAAACTATTGAAACAACATCTCACTTATATAAATTGACATACATGATAAATTTTATATTAATTTCAAGCCAATGACATAAGCCCAACAATCACATTTCATATTAATATAAAAAGGATGGAAAATGATTGAAATACATTACACTTGGGTATATTATATTTATTTGCAAAAGACTATTGAGCGAACTTACAACTCAATCGCAATAAAAAATTTGAGACTATATTTAAATATCTCAACATGATATTAATGCACATTGACTATGATAAATGATGTTCTAACCTAAATATAGTTATCATTTAGCAAAATCAAATAATTATTCCATAAATATTTATATAAAATTTTGGAATATTATTTAAATATTAATATAATGGTAATATATTTTTACAACATATTAATTATGATGTATGATGATTTGTTTTTTAATTTAAAAATTTGTCATTTAATGAAATGAAATAATTAAATAATACATAACCATACAATGTTTTGGAATTTTATTTAAATATTGATACAATAATTATGATATTTGATGATGTATATCTTAATCTAAAATCCAAAAATAGTTATCATATAATGTAATGAAATAATTACTCAATACATATCCACAAAGGGGTAAATTATAAATGGCCAATTTATCCAAAGAAAAAATCGAAAAGGAATGATTGAAAACTGAAAAATTCAAAAAAATAAGGTTATACAAAGAAAAATTAGAACAAGAATGTTTGTGAAAGAAAAAAATAGAGAAAAAAAACTAAAAAGAGAAAAATTAGAACATAAAAGGTTAAATAAATAAAAATATGAAAAATATAGGTTACATAAATAACACACGCAAAGGGAACAAATTGAAAACAAGAAGTTACTACAAAATAAAGCACAAAAGGAGAAGTTGCAAAAAAAACTCAAGATAAGAAGAAAAGCATCCTCAAGAAAATATTTTTCACAAAGTAAAATCAATAGCAAGACATACTAAATAAGGCTAATGTGGTTCAAAATGAGGCAACTCAAAAAAATTCTTCACATCTAGAGACTTTGATGCTTAGTCTTCATAACGATGATAATAAATATATCGATGTCAAGATTTTCACTTTTCATGAAGCCAATGTATGTAGCATGACATTTATCCAACATCTTAGGTATGATCTAAAACATTTGGGTAATATTATTAGGTGTTATTACTACATTGGATCTATTGGGATTATAGTAACACTTGGAAGAAAATCATGTGACATCTTATTTCACATCAACCTTATCTTGGATTAATGCAATGTAAAACTAGGAAAATCATGGCTATGAGTAATGAGGGTAAAAATGGCTAAAGTCAATCACTATGCCACATTTGAGCATGAACATACAATGGTTAACATTCCGAGAGAGGATGAATATGTAGAGAAAGAATAGAGAAAGGAAATAATTTCTTTAGCTAATACTCTAACAAATATAACTAATATAATCACAATAAAGGTATACATTACAACACATGGTAAATAGAGATAAATCATAAAATTCAATACCATATTAGGATGTAGCAGGTTTGACATATACAAATGCATAAAAATATATGAGTGACATACCACAAGTCTAGGATCAACAAGATGATTATGACTATGTAGAATATTGGTGTGATATTCTTGTTGACATGAGTATAGACACTACTAATTTATAATATTATATTATTAATAAATGTGTCTTACCCCTTCCTCATCCTTTTTTACTTTAGTTAAAATAGTTTTACCATTTACCATCTTACATTGCATAATTAGTCTTACTAATTACTTTTTACCTAGGTAACTAATTAACCTCCCTAAATCTAGTAAAATCCCCTTACATTTATTAGAAGTAAGTTATTTCAACCTCTTAACAACTTCTCCCTAGCCGAACCTCATTAAAAATAATTTAGACTGAGTTTAACTTAGTGAATGGGAGTTATTTGAATGAACAGGGTAAACTTAGATTGGATATACATCAATCCTCATGATCATCATCGATATTATTAGGATCAACATTGATTTAAAATTGGACCATCCTCAAGAAAATGGATCCTAAATTCATACACTAGAATGCTAGAGAAATTGCCATGGAATACCTATGGAAGAACACCAAACCTTTCTTAGTCCATCACCACTCATCCAAAGGTTAAACACATTTGCATCAACGTGATAAATCTTTGCAATATTGAAAGCATTTTAGAGCTAAATATATTACTCATTTAAATATATTTTTATTCATATATTTTATATTTATGTTATGTTTATTATCCTTAGTATATTTAGATAGTCAGTAACTTATCCCTAAACCATTTAGAATCCCTTAAACCCCACTTTTAGGCCCCATCCTGAGCTTTCTATACCCATTGTTAATATTGAAGATGATTCTTACACAAATTGACATTGATTAAATAATTGATATAGATTCTAAGATAATCGACATCGATCCCTATGTTTTTATTTTCTATCTACAATTTGAAGCTAGTTTAATAGTCCCAAGTAATTTTAATTTGATTTCTCTGGTCTTAAAATCATGAATCTCTATTTGTAGATGGCATTTTCAGGCATTATAAATGGCTTTCCATCTATGATTTTCCTATAAGCCATCACCATTATTCATAAATTAGAGTTATATCTCCTTTGAGCTAGGACTTTGTGCAATAGTGTTTCCCCTACTCTAAAAGCAATCACTGAATAATTATAAGTAATACAAGAACAAGAGGATTTAGCTATAACTTATTGGAATGAAATCTTTGATAATAGATCTATGTAGTAGATTAATCCATTTCATTTTAGTATCACATCTTATCATATGCTTTGTTGTAATATCTATTATTACACTATCCTCTTGATTTCATAAAATAGTGGACTGACATCCTCTTAAAGAAGTGTACCACTTTTTGGAACTTATATAGAATCAAGCAGTCCACTTATATATCTTATTTATCAACCTTGTCCAAGTTAGATCTTGTGTGTATGTAATTATTCCTAGACAAAAAGGAATTTCTACTTCATTGAATCAACAATGCATAACCTCCATCATAAGTATCCATTTTATTGTTCCCAAAATCTGTCATTCATTTTTTGGGACAACATATCAACTATTTTGGTCCGACAGGCCAAAATTATCTCTTCCCTTCTCAAAAAATGTTCTGAGTGTTCAAGGTCTTCAATTATTCAAGCATTTTTAGCTAAGGAACTCGCAGGTTCAATAGGTTCCATAGGTTTAACCATTGGGATTTCACAAAGAAACAAGTTCCAAACACTTAGGCATTTCAAGGTTGGTTCAATGCCAAAGTTCAATCAAAAAGTCCATCGGCAAGCTTCAAACAAATGGAATGAACCATTTAACCATTGAACCCTGCTTCAGCAAGGTTCAAAGGTTCAATGAGTTCAAAGGTTCAAAAAGAGTTAAGCGCTCAACGAGTTCAAAGAGTTCAACAAGTTCAAAGACTTTAGCAAGTTCAAAGGTTCAAAAACTTCAACAGACTTAAAGAAAAGTAGACTTCGAAGAAGAAAGATTGAACTGTTGAATCATTGAACCTTGAACTAAAAGAGTTCAAAGTTCAAAGGTTTAATGAGTTCAATAAAAAAGAAAATAATCCATTGAGTTAAAGAAAGAGAATGAACTGTTAAACTTTGAACCAAAATAGTTCAAGGTTCAAAGGTTTAAAGGTTCAATAAAGTTCAAAATACTTAGAAGAATAAAGGATTTGAAGAGCTAAGAAAGAAAGGTTGAACCGTTGAACCTTGAACCTTGGAAGGTTCAAAGGTTCAAGGTTTAAATTGGTCCAAGTGACCAGCGACCAATGACGTCCCCGCAGACATCAAATTTAGGGTAATAAAATATTTGTTATTTTTCAAATATGGTGTGAACCTAAAAACAAACTCAATGACCAGCCAAAGAAGAAGCCAAAGGAGCCAGCAGAAAGTAAGAAGATAGTTCGAGCGCTTAGATCACCAATAAAATGACAAAATACAACAAGACATGGTGAGGAAAGAGGGAACAATGCAAAAAGACCATAAATATCTATGTAGAAGTTATTCTAGTAGGTGAAATAGTCCACCAAGTGGACATCAGAGAGCATGAGCACTCAAAGATGCAACCTATTTTTCTCCATCAAGTAAAGGTGAAGTGGATAGCCACACACATATTAGGAAAAGGCCCAGGTGGCCCATACTTCAAAAGGAGACATTTGGGATGAATTGACACACCATGGTTAAGGCTGATGCCCTGTTTTAGCATGGCCCCTTGACAGAACTAAAAATGCATTCAAGGCATTGAATGCACAGCATGGGCCATTCCATGAAAAAAAGTGACAAGTATTTCTTGGCTGTTATATATTTTAATCTCTCTTATTGTTTTAGAGAGATCTCTTTGTTATAGAAGCAAAACTCTACCCAAATTGAAAGGCATTTTCCTGAGACTTTGAGCTCAGATTGTTAATCATATTTTGTTATATAAACGAGAAAGTAGGTTACTTTCAGACTTTGTGCTGTAATAACTTGTGTTATTTAGGGGATTGTTCTTATGTCTATCTCCTAGATGTAGTCTTGTCCATTTAATTTAACAAGCAGAACTAGGGGAAGTAACTAGGAAGGTGTCCTGAAGCTGACTATGGAGAGACTTTGTGCTGCCACAATTGTCTTTAGTGTGTTTATTTTTTATTTTTGTGTAAAGGATCTTGGGATGACTTTGTGCCCCCATTGTCCTTTGTATATTTTGCTCTTTGGCAGTTGAGGTGGAGACTTTGTGCTACACCTCATTCTACTGGTTATTACACCCTGTTACTTTTACTACCAAGAAGGAATCTGCATGTTGACTAAACATTACTTCTGAAAGAAGAGAAGTACCTTTAGCAATCACCCAAGATTTATCCTTTGATCTATGAACATCATCTCTAAAAAAAGAGAGATGGATGGTGTTTTCCTACCCCTAAGTGTTATTTTCTACTTATATTTATAGTATATAGCTCTTCATAGTTACAGGGAACCTCCCCTTGATGAGAGAAAAGATTTGTCCCCTTTTGATGTGGTAAAACTACACATTTGGCTAACCAATCTCCCTATGTTGTGGTTGAAACAACCTATTTTTCCCATCAGTTAGTTGGTGACAAAGTATTCACCCAAAAGTTTTTGGCAACTCTGCTAGGGATGTTATGTGTAGTTTGAAGCCTCAATCTTCAAATTGAAGAAGTCCCTATCCTTAGCCATTTTAGTCTTACACTTTGACAGCTCCATAATATACAAGAATCTAGAGGTCTAAAGGTATTATTGACCCTATTTTTGAGTTGGTATAGTAGAGCAATTTTGAGTTGTTTCCTCCACAACCTCACCTTCAACGAACTAGGAGTCTTCCTCTTACCATCCCCAGGTCACCAATAAAAGGTAGAGCTTCTTTTTCCTCTTTAACTAGAGCTTTGCCTATACATACTCCACCTAGATTTGTTATCCCTCCCTTCAGTAGTAAAATAATGATAGTTTAAGGCCCCTGGGGTAACTCTTTTGGTCCACTCAATCTTACTCCACCTCTACATGAGCTACCATGTAGTTCAAGGAAGAATTTCCCCAAATTCTTTGGTTATGGGAGAGTTTATCCCAATGAACATATTGCAGCCTTCAGCATAGCTCGTGGCAAGATAGGTGTGGAGTATGTAGATATAAAAGCTAGGCTATTCATAGAAACTTTACAAGGTGATACTACAAAATGGTTCTATCACTTGCAAGCTTGGTCAGTGACTGACTGGAACACTCTCAAAGCCAAATTTGAAGCCAATTTCAAGCCTGTAGAAGAAGTGCATGCCTTGATGGCCCATCTCACACAAATGAATAAGGATCCTCATGAGCCTATGAGGGATTTCATAGCAAAGTTTGATAAGCTAAGAAATAGGATTCCTACCATTGCTCAACCAATAGCTGAGAACCTTAAATGTTTTTCATCAATTATCAGCTTCCAAAAGTGAGTTTTCTACTGAGATGGGCTGGCCACATAGACCTTGCTGTTGCTCAGGGTTTGGCCACTAAGGTGGAAGATGATCTCATCTTGGCAGGGAAGATAAGAAGAAATCTTAATAGAGGCAAATATCCTTCATCTTCTAAATATTCATCTACAAGCATCACTGATCCAATGGTGCAGACGCTAGCAAATGAGTTGCTAGCTCTCAAAATGCAAATGGCACAAGGGATGTCTACTACTCCATACAGAGATATACCAAGGAGAACATTCCCCAATTAGTCATACCAAGGCAATGCTGCCAGGAATCAAGGGTAGCCAAATCATCTTCCTCCCCCTTAGGGGAAACTTTCTATTGAATCAGCTCTAGCCAACTCAGCTATGGATATCTTGATACTAAATCAAATTTCTCTTTCCAACCTGAGTTGAACCCAGAAGATGACACTAATCTCTTTGTAGCATACTAAGAAGAATTAGCTGGTGACTCCAACATTGGTTTCCTAAATTACTAGGATGAACCCAAAAGTAAAGGTGAAGCATTTGATGGATCATACATTGTATTCACTTGGTCCCAGAACTAGTCAGCCCAGCAAGCTGATAAGAAAAACTAGAGGAGCATTCTCAACTAACAATTTCAATTGCTAAGTGGGGAACCACTCTACCTTTTCAATCAAAGGACTTGGTGATCATTAAAAAGGTAAGTACATCAAGCATTCCTTCATCTTCAACTTCAAATTCATAGGCCAGTACCACCCCTCCTAAAAACTAGAAGGATGAACTCCCTTCTCCTATTCCTAATTCATTTCAGTCATTTGACATAGTTGACCATGTCAAGAAGACCAAAATTCAAATGACTGAGTTTGAATTCCTACAATCCAATCCTGAGCAATTGGATAGATTGGTGGAATGTGTGAAGGATAAAGCCATTTCCATAGGACAAGTAATTTTGAAAGTAACTCCTAGTCCCCCCAAGAACACATCCACCTAAAATAACCTTGTGATTACTCTACCTGCTATTCTCAAGAGGATAGAACCATTTTATGTCTCCCTATTGATAAATGGACACCAGCTGAATAATTGTATCATAGACTCAGGTGCATCTGATAATGTTATGCCTACCATAGTGGCATAATCTTTTGGTTTCACATTGACCAAGACCTTTAGGAGATGTTTCTCCATGGAGAAAAAACAAGTGCCACTACTGAGACAAATTGAGGATGCCTAATTTGCATTTGCGGCATTCTTAGACAAGAGAATTAAGATGACAGTCCTAGTGGGTGACATCCCAACCTCCTATGACATTCTGCTTAGATGAATTTTTTTTTGGGATGTTGGTGGTGAATTAAGCATGGACCTATTTGAGGCGAGGATCCCTATCAAAGGTGTCATGTAGAGACTACTTTCTGAGGAGGTAAAATACATTGTCACTCAAACATCAACACCTAAATATCAAATTCTATTTGAGTCTTCAGGTAGGGGTAATTATTTTTTGTCTACTAAAGATGTTCTTATTTTAGTTGATGAAATTCTTATAGGTGGCAATCCAAAAATTGATTCAAATAAGACAACAGAAGAATTGGTAGGGCACAATACAGATGAAAAAGGATCTTCCCTCTATAATGAAGAAAAATTTGATAGAAGATCAGTTTTTGATGATGTTTGGATCCTGGAATTTGATGTTAGCAATTCTTATATCAGTGCTAGAGCTAGGATTGTTTTAATATCTCCTCAAGGAGATATTTTTCCTTCTTCATACAAGTTGTAGTTTAGCAACACCAACAACACTGCTGAGTATGAATCTCTGTTACTTAGGTTAAAGGCAGCTCAAGACAAAGGTGTCAAGCTCCTTCATGCCAAAGGAGATGCTAAGTTGATGGTTTGTAAGGTGAGAAACCTATGCCAAACCAAGAACAAAAGATCATGCCATTAATGCAATCTGGTATGGGACTGTATTGAAATTTTTGATGCTTTCAATATATCTACAGTGCCTAGAGAGCTTCATAGTCATGTAGATTCATCGGTTGTCTCTGTAACCCTCATGGTTCCTCACAAAGACTTCGAAGAGTATAAGTACACTATCAAGCTAGTCTTTCGACCAAGTGTGCCTAATAAAGCTAACCATTGGTAGGTGTTTGATGCTGACAATCAAATCATGTGTTGGATTAAACTAGAAGAGAAACAAGCTATGGGAGTGGACCATACTGCTGCGTGCCAAAGTCAAGAAAAGAAACTCTTCACAATTTATGGTTTTGAGATTAGAAACCACATCTTGCCATGGGGCAAGAAGAGAGAACTAAAAGTAGTGCACAAAAAATGTGATTCTTGGTGGAGAGTTCCATTCGCCCATCATTGATTCTAGGGAGAAAATGGTTTCTTGTTGGTTTATCAAGATGGAATGCCATTTTCTCTACCTCATAGTGGGTAGCATCTGAAGCACTTCAATTCTTGAGGTATCAGATGAGTTCTGATTATACATATGTATAATTTTTGTATAGTCTTTAGCTAGTTTTATGTTGTTCATTTTCTTTTATTTTTGCACCTTTATTTTTTGGTAGCATGACTCCATATCCCAATGGCATACTTAAAGGCACTAGGGATTCTAGATTCTACTCCCTTCAAAAAAATTTACAATCGATGGAAGTTCCTCAACTGAAGCCAACTATTATTCCCAAAATCTGTCACTCATTTTTGGGGACAACATATCAACTATTTTGGTCTTGTAGGAAAAATTTCTCTCTTCCCTTCTCAAAAAATGTTGAGTGCTCAAGTTCTTCAATTATTCAAGCATTTTCAACTAAGGAACTCGCAAGTTCAACTGGCAGGCTTTCACAAAGAAACAAGTTCCAAACACTTAGGCATTTCAAGGTTGGATCAACATTGAAGTTCAATCAAAAGATCCATTAGTAAGCTTTAAACAAATCAAATGAACCATTGAACCATTGAACCCTGCTTCAGCAAGGTTTAAAGGTTAAATGAGTTCAAAGGTTTGAAAAGAGTTAAGTACTCAACGAGTTCAAAGAGTTCAACAAGTTTGAAGACTTTAGCAAGTTCAAAAGTTCAAAGACTTCAGCAAACTTAAAGAAAAGTAGACTTTGAAGAATAAAGATTGAACTGTTAAACCTTGAACCAAAATATTTCAAAGTTGAAAGGTTCAATGAGTTCAATAAAAAAGAAAATAATTCATTGAGGTAAAGAAAGAGAATGAACCGTTGAACTTTGAACCAAAATGGTTCAAGGTTCAAAGGTTCAATAAAGTTTAAAAGACTTAGAAGAATAAAGGATTCGAAGAGCTAAGAAAAAAAGGTTGAACCATTGAACCTTGAACCTCATAAAGTTCAAATGTTTAAGGTTCAAAGTGGTTCAAGTGACCAGCGACCAGTGACGTCCTTGTGAACCTTAAATTTAGGGTAATAAAATATCTATTATTTTTCAAATATGGCACTGACCTAAAAACAAACTTAGCAACCAGCCAAAGAAGAAGCCAAAGGAGTCAGTAGAAAGTGAGAAGAGAGCCCGAGAGCTTAGATCACTAAGAAAAAGACAAAATACAATAAGACGTGGTGTGGAAAGAGGAAACGATGTAGAAAGACTAGAAATAACTACATAAAAGTTATTCCAGTAGGTGAAACAATCCACTAAGTGGACATCAGAGAGTGCGAGCACTCAAAGACATGGCCTATTTTTCTCCATCAAGTAAAGGTGAAGTGGATAGCTGTGCACATATCAAGAAATGGACTAGGTGGCCCATACTTCAAAAGGAGACATTTGGGATGAATTGACATGCCACAGTTAAGGCCGATGCCCTATTCCAGCATGGCCCCTTGACAGAACTAAAAATACATTCAAGGCATTAAATGCATAGTATGGGCCATTCCATGAAACAAAGTGCCAAGTCTTTCTTGGCTGCTATATATTGTAATCTCTCTTATTGTCTTAGAGAGATCTCTCTGTTATAGAAGCAAAACTCTAGCCAAATTGAAAGGCATTTTCTTGAGACTTTGAGCTTAGATTTTTAATCATATTTTGTTATATGAATGAGAAAGTAGGTTACTTTCAGACTTTGTGCTATAATAACTTGTGTTATTTATGGGATTGTTCTTATGTCTATCTCCTAGATGCAGTCTTGTCCATTTAATTTAACAAGTAGAACTAGTGGAAGTAATTAGGAAGGTGTCCTGAATCTGACTATAGAGAGACTTTGTGCTACCATAATTGTCTTTAGTGTGTTTATTTTCTATTTTTATGTAAAGGATCTTGGGATGGAATTATGTCTCCATTGTCCTTCATATATTTCACTCTTTGGTAGTTGAGGTGGAGACTTTTTGATACACCTCATTTTATTGGTTATTACACCCTGTTACTTTTACTACCAAGAAGGAATATGGCTGTTGGCTGAACATTACTTTTGAAAGAAGAGAAGTACCTTCAGTAATCACCCAAGATTTCTCCTTTGATTTGTGAACATCATCTCTAAAAAAAGAGAGATGGATGGTGTTGTCCTACCCCTGAGTGTTATTTTCTACTTATATTTATAGTATATAGCTCCTCATAGTTATAGGGAACCTCCCCTTGATGAGAGGAGAGATTTGTCCCCTTTTGATGTGGTAAATTTGCACATTTGGTTGACCAATCTCCCTATGTTGTGGTTGAAACAACCTATTTTTCCCATCAGTTAGCTGCTGACAAAATATTCACCCAACACATTTTAAAACCCTATATCATTTCTATTTTTAGTAAAGTTTATCTATTAATAAAAATGAGTGAAAAAATATTAAAACATTCTGGCATGCCCAGTGGGAACCTTAGGTCTCATTATTCTTGTTATATTTCATTGTGAAATCATTTATTAGTTTCACTTTCTTCATTGTGTGTTTGCATTCAAAAAAGAGAAAATATGAAATTCTTGCTTTCCTTTTTAAGGTTAAAAAAAATGCATTCATCCCTCTGCTTGTTTATATAATAAACATAGATTAATTTAAGTAGATTAATACATCATGATAGTCACACTCTCTCACACATGACCAAATCATAGTAATCTTAAAAATAAGCATCAAATAATTTCCTACCTACGGTGGACCTACTTAGATTTCATCACCAAGGGGAAAATTGACTTGATGTAATAATCGAGTATAATTTTTTTTTTAAATAAGTATAAAGGCTAAGCACCAGACACCCTTACCAAGCCATACTAAGACATGTAAAGTGAGGGGTTAGGCCCCAACACCAATCCATGTACTTCCTTCTAACATAGAATTAGGACTCAATGTATCTTTACATAAATAGAGGTTCTTAGCCTTAAACAAAAACTAAAACTAGCTTTAGATTACAATTTTGTAGTACCCTCATTAACCCTTCTCCCTAACGCATTCTAAATTTCGTAAAAATATTTTAAGTAAGTTTAGTAGTGTGTGTGTGTGTGTGTGTTTTTTCACTAAAATGATATAATCAAAAGAATATTATGTATCTTTGAATTTCATTTTTCATTTCATTTTTAGTGCTACATGGTTATAACATGACAACAATCACTGAAACAAATAAAAACTCCTACCTCATACTCATCCATGGAGAACACACTAATTCCTCCTACCTCTCCTAAATCCATGGGGGAAGGCATGCCCTAATTTTATACATAGGGAGACCCTGAATTTGTTAGTATATTGAATAGTAATCTAGTTTCCTTTAATTATTATCTTAGTTCTTCAGCCATACATATTTCAGTTCCCCCTTGAACCCAATCTTATAGGTTTGTGTATGGCATGCCCCTAAAGGGACCTTAAATGATTTCTACATCCATGGTTTCCTCTTCCAACAATCCACCTCCAATGGGTTTTGATACCAACATATTGCAAGCCATGGATAATCCACCCCTATTAGTATCTAGTAACCCTTCTTCAACTGTTACCTAAGACTAAAATGTTACTACACCTCAATTTACACTTACTCCACCACCCACTATATTACCAAAAAATTTATTAATTTGAATCAATGTGAATCTCCCACCTATCCAAATAAGCATAGCATCAAATCCTCAAGCCCAACCTTTATAACAGGTTCATCTATGTTAGCATCTTTAGTAGTATGTCCCCTTGACTACTCAATACTTAGCTCCTTCACAATATTTTACCACTTACCTTCACTCATCTCTACATCAAAACATACCCTTGCAAGTCGCATACTATGAGGCTACATCCCAACCTATCATGACCACTTTTTTTGGTTATCCCCTTTCACAACTATTTTTTACTCCATTCCCCACTTATCAACATCAAAACATCTTAAGGGGTATTTCTCAATACAATACCCATCATGACCTTATGAACATCCTTATGAATAGGATGGTAAATCTAGAATCTTCTACCTCTATGAAGAAAAATATACTCACCTATGAGCAAATTTTCAATGAACTTATTAATCATATCATCCCAATTAGGCCATATCCATCACAATTTGAACTTCCAAAATTTATGAAATTTCAAAACAAGATCCCTAAAAACACATTAAGGAATTTAGACATGTTTTTAACCTTATATCTCATGATGTCACTCTCTTTTTAAGGATGTTTCCCATGTCATTACTTGGACCAGCCTTAGATTGGTACATCTCTATCCCTCAACACTCATTTGTTTTTGGCCAATTGGCCCAAATCTTCTCAGAACACTTCTCCATTCATATTGCAAGGAAAGTAACCATAACCAACCTATACACCATTAGATAATTTGATGATGATTCTAATTCTAAATTTATAGGTGGGTGGTGAAGCCTTATAAATCAACTTACTTTCTCCCTTCCTTAGCCATAATTAATCAAGTTATTTGTGAGATCATGCACTAAACATATATCATCAACATTACAAGTGCAATCATTTAAGATTTTTGATGAAGCCTTTACGTTTACTCTTAAACTATAAATCTAAGCCTTAGAGGAAGGAAAGGTTGAGTTATGTAATAATAAATTCAAACCCAACCCCTACAAATTGACTAATAATTCCAAAGCTAAAGGCACAACAAATGTTGTCCTAAAATCAATACCTCCACAAATAAAGAACCAATCCAAATATTCTACCTCCCAAACACAACCATAAAAACCATTAACACAATTTCATCCTTGACAATACACACCCTTAAGAGAGTTATATGATTCCATTTTAAATAATCGCCTAAAAGCTTCCATTATCAAGCTTCCTCTGATCAGACCCCTTGATTATTCTCTCCCCAACTAGCTGATCAAACCCCTTGATGATTCTCTCCCCAAGCCTAGTTGGTATAGAGAATATGAATTCTACTCTTATCATCATGTACTTGGTCATGATGTCAATAGGTGTTAGTGCTTCAAAGGTTTGGTTTAAAACCTTATTGACCAAGGGGAGTTGGAACTAGATAATCCTAATGCTCATCCTAATCAATCCATTGATATCTTTAGACAACCATTCCCCAAACATGCTTCTACATCTAATTCTATAAAAGCAAACTCAAGAAGTGCTTCGTATCATAAGACCCATGTATTAAGCATAATCCATGATCAAATTATTTGTAAATAAGTTGGACTAATTTTGAATCACCTTCATAAACAACAAGGATGTAATATCCCCTTCAAACAGGAAATATAGCAACACAAAAAACTTTGAACAAGATATAACTTCGGTTGAATAAATTCAGAATGATCACAATAATATAGTCTCTGAATAGCAAATTACAAATCTTATCACTTGTCCTTTTAAACTATTACAATTGCAGTCCTTTCTCATGCATACAAATATGAAATACAGTCTTAAAAACCCTGGCTTATCAAAACTGGAAGTGAAAATTGAATTCTAGAAGGTCTCGGCCCTTCTGTGTCGACACACAGTCGCCGTCGTCGGTCGATATCTCGCCGACGTTGGTCTCTATCGGTCGGCTTTCTGCCGACGTCGGTCTTCAGTCGACCGATGTCGGTCACTGAAAACCCTCTGTCTACCGAGGTCGGTTCCTGAGCTGATCAGTACGGACCTGTACAGACTTTGTACGGCTGCGAATTAAGCATAACTTCCCTATTTTCAACCCCTGATCTGAAATATATGTCTCTAGCACATTAGATCTCTAGCTGTATAATTTATTGAATCAAAACATAAAGCAATAAATACCTGGAATATCTGTGATAACTTCTGTGTGAAGTTATCTCTCAACCCTGAAATTCTGTGATAACTTCTGGATGAAGCTATCTCACACTTTGGCAATAGATCAGCTAATATTCCATAGCCTCTTAATTGCACACACTGAAGAGGGAACGTTCTCCAATGCAGATGGAATCCTTGAACCCTAGGCTCAGTCTTCACAGAAGAAATTCTCAAAATCAATATCAATAATCAATAGCATAATCAAAAATGGCCTCCATGAGAAACCCTTATACCCTCAAAAAGATATGCTTGCCCTAATTAGGGTTTTCTTAAATTAGAATTAGGGTTTCTAATTAAAAATAGGCTAAATAATTAATATTTGATTAAATCAATCAAATATTAATATCTCCCTCAATACATGTCAGATCGACGAATCAATCGAAGCTAGTGAATCAGGGAGTGATTACGCACATAACCATACCATAATAAAGGCGCTCCGTTGCATATCAAATATCCCTAAAAAGTAGGAGCCCTGGCCAAATATGTCTGAAATAACCTGAATGAGAATCAAATGTAGAAATCCTATGAATCAAAGTCAAGCCAAGCTCCATTATGACCCTCTATCCATCCTATTAGCCTACGAAGGTCGCATAATAGGCTAACCATGAACTCAGAATATGTCAATTAAAAAGGGGACATGACAATCCGCCCCTCCTGAAATTGCTTGCCCTCAAGCAATCACTGAATGACAAATCAATCAATCCACCTGGATCCCAAATATAGTTTTGATCTCCACCACTGTCAATTAACATGACCCCCATGCCATGTCCATCCCAACTCTCATGTAATGGTGTCACATCATCCCTAGTACTAAGATAAGCACTCCAACATCCAATCCATAAATGAAAATCAGCAAGCAAACTCCTTACCTGAATAATATCTGAAACTGGATAGTGAAGACTAGAAATAGTCATATCATCATCAACCTGTGACCCGACTGTAACAGAAAGTTGAGTCCTCACCACATGTGACAACTCCTAAACTAAACTCACCTCAAGACCAAGCTCATCCTCATACCTCTCCTGTGTTGGTGCCAATGTGCTCTCGTCATCACCCTCTATCATGTTATGTGGTATAGGTACCTCCATCCGATGAAAAAACATATATCTGAAGCTGTTGCCCCATATTGCCTTAAGAATATGTGTCATCCCATCAACATTAAAGAGAACCTCCATGTCCTTGAGATGAAGAGTAACTTCCTCAAATGAATGAAGCCACTTCATACCCAAGACTAAGTCTATATCCCCCATATTTACCACATAATAATCAGCCTTGAACTCATAATTGTTCAAGTGCAATGGGAGGTCTCTAATCATATGCTCACACTTAAGAGTGTGACCATCGACTACCTTAACACAGATGCCCTCAAAGTCTACGGTAGTGAGCCCACGCTTCTCCACAAATCTAGCATCTATGAAATTATGTGTGGCTCCTGTATCAAGAAGGGTGATAACCTTCTGCCCTGCCAAAACTCCACGAAGTCTGAATGACTCATCTGACTGAATACTGGATATGCGTGCCTCCTGAATGTGAAGCTCTAACTCTACTTCTGCATTAGGCCCTAAAGCCTCTGCCTCTGCCCCCTCAGAACTGTTCTGCTGCTCGAAATCCTCAGAATCTGAATCCTCATAGTATACCCACATCATACGATTCGCCTTGCCCTTAGGCCTCAAAGGACAATCGTGATGGATATCATATGGTCCTTTGCAGTAGAAGCAAAGCTTCTTCCTGTGTAAATCATTAAGTGCCTTACAATCCAAAGGTGGTGCTGCCGGATTGGCCTTTGAATCATTTTTTACCCTGGATTTATCTATGTTAAAATCCGGTCTCTCTGTATCCCCGTGGGAGTGCTTATGGTCTCTAGAAGAAGTACCTTTGGTGTTAAATTTATTGGATGGGGCTGCCATCTCCATATCCCGTGCCTTCTTCATAGCTACCTGTAATGAAGGAGGATCAAGGGCTTTGATCCAACCCCTCAATGGCTCTGTCAATCCCTCTATGAAGAGAACTACCAATCTACGCTCTGAAATATTGGGTACCATGACTGCCAATCTCTGAAACTCACCAATGAAGGACTCCAAGTTACTTGTTTGTCTCAACTAAGCCAGATCTCAAAAGTAAACCACAGGATCTTTCCTGTCAAACCGCTTAACCAATCTATCCACAAAGTCCTGGTACTCTGTTACCTGATTATGCTGAAGTGTTACCATACCATGGTACCACCAATCATGTGCTACTACATCCAAGTGCAAAGTGGCATATTTGATGGCATCTATCTATGGACATTGGTCTCAATGCCAAAAAGGTGTCAAGCTTATGAACCCAAGCTTGAGCTGTCATCTTACCGCTGCCGTCAAAAGTAGTCAAAGAAAGCTTACCAGTAGCCTTCTGCAGCTCACTGAATTGAACTCTAGGCTTCCTGTCCTATCTAACCAATCTGTAGTGCTCTCTCCTAAGATTGACAAAATGATCAAAGGTCATCCTCTCTTGGACATGAAGAGGTAATAAGTCCCACTCATCATTTGTAGCCATGTAAACATCTGCAAATGGGTTATTCCCTACTTCCTCTGCTGGTGCCTCTGGTTCTTCTTGAACAAAAGTAGGACGTGTAGGTCTATCAGCTATTCTGGAGTGAGTCTGTTGTGGCCTCTGATTAACCGTAGCACTCCTGTCATCTCTTTGGTCCCTATTCTATCCATCAGGTGTGTTCATTCTCTCTATCATAGTCATAAGTTCCTGTAGTGTCTGAGCCATTTGCTGTTGGCTTGTCATCATAGCACGCTGAAATTCTCTGGTGCCCTGATCAGCATCATACCTGTGGCCCCTGGGTGGACTGCCCTCACGTCTGTCACTCATGATGGTCGGTGGCTGATCTAACACCTGAGTACCTTCAAGCAAGGCTCGGTTGCGTGTGTTATACTTGTGTGGTCCCAACTCTTGTGGCTGCATAAGATCTATATACGCTCAGGCTGGCAGGATTTAGCTCTGATACCACTGTAATATCCCCTTCAAATAGGAAATATAGCAACACAAAAAACTTTGAACAAGATATAACTTTGGTTGAATAAATTTAGAATGATCACAATAATATAGTCTCTGAATAGCAAATTACAAATCTTATCACTTGTCCTTTTAAACTATTACAATTGCAATCCTTTCTCATGCATATAAATATGAAATACAGTCTTAAAAACCCTAGCTTATCAAAACTGGAAGTGAAAATTGAATTCTGGAAGGTCTCGGCCCTTCTGTGTCGACACACAGTCACCGTCGTCGATCAATATCTCACCGACGTCGGTCTCTGTTGGTCGGCTTTCTGTCGACGTCGGTCTTCAGTCAATCGATGTTGGTCACTGAAAACCCTCTGTCTACCGAGGTCGGTTCCTGAGTTGATCAGTACGGACCTGTACGGACTTTGTACGGCCGCGAATTAAGCACAACTTCCCTGTTTTTAACCCCTGATCTGAAATATATGTCTCTAGCACAGTAGATCTCTAGTTGTATAATTTATTGAATCAAAACATAAAGCAATAAATACCTGGAATATCTGTGATAACTTTTGTGTGAAGTTATCTCTCAACCCTGAAATTCTGTGATAACTTCTGGATGAAGCTATCTCACACTTTGGCAATAGATCAGCTGATATTCCACAGCCTCTTAATTGCACACACTGAAGAGGGAACGTTCTCCAATGCAGATGGAATCCTTGAACCCTAGGCTCAGTCTTCATAGAAGAAATTCTCAAAATCAATATCAATAATCAATAGCATAATCAACAATGGCCTCCATGAGAAACCCTTATACCCTCAAAAAGATATGCTTGCCCTAATTAGGGTTTTCTTAAATTAGAATTAGGGTTTCTAATTAAAAATAGGCTAAATAATTAATATTTGATTAAATCAATCAAATATTAATATCTCCCTCAATACATGTTGGATCGATGAACCGATCGAAGCTAGTGAATCAGGGAGTGATTCCGCACATAACCATACCATAATAAAGGCACTCCACTGCATATCAAATATCCCTAAAAAGTAGGAGCCCTGGCCAAATATGTCTGAAATAACCTGAATGAGAATCAAATGTAGAAATCATGTGAATCAAAGTCAAGCCAAGCTCCATTATGACCCTCTATCCATCCTATTAGCCTACGAAGGTCGCATAATAGGCTAACCATGAACTCAGAATATGTCAATTAAAAAGGGGACATGACAAAGGATCCTATATCTCCTTATAGGATATGTTTTCAAACCATATGAACTAGCTAGGCATGTTCCTAATATTCACTCAAATTTTCCCAATCTCATTTTTTGGGAACTTCCTAAGGAATTTCTATCTAATCTTGTTTAAGGAAACCAAACAAGAGTGAGGTATGAATAAACTATCAAGGAGGATATTTATTAATATATTCATGAAGATATACATACTACTCTTTTAGTCACTACAATACCTTTATGTAGCATGATCACCCCCTCTAGCTCACTCACTCCTAAGATGTATGCTACATTACATCAACCAACTCTAAAACTAGATTCTCTTATAGCTCAGGCCAAACCAAATTGTAAACAAAAGGAAACTAGGGGAATGTTTCAAGATGTGGAAACAAATGATTTGAGGCATCATGAGGTAAATCCTTATAACATTCACAGATAATAATTGAGCTCCCTCAAGAGGATATCCTTAGTACTTCTAACCAAACTTGAAAAGGAAAAAGGGTTTATGTCACCAATTTGAACTAAAGCATCCATATTGGGACCTTATCCTTTTATAATGCCAAATTCCACCATTATGGAATCATCCTCTAAGAAACATACACCAGTATAAAAATATCTTCCCATAATAATAATTCTAATACACAATTTCTTAAGTCCTTATTAAACCCTCAAAATTTTGATGTAAAGTCTTATTCCAACCATAAATTACCCTTTATAGGAAACATTCAAATAATCAATGCAAGGAATTAAGACACAAAAGTGAATGTATCCCGCATTCTAATGCCTTATAAGGTGTAAATACCTATCCAAAATCCATTATGGGGGTCTTATAGCAAAATTCTTAATCCACTCCTTCGAACCTCCCTTATCATGCTACCACTTATAAAGCCTATTAACCCCCATACTAAAAAATAGGCATGGTATTAGGAAAACAAGATATGCACTTACCCTCAAATATCAGGGCATGATACTAAATTTATAATGTGCTCAAAGATATAGTTAGATATTTATTAGTAGAGGATGATATTTTATGGGAATAGTTTCATCATGATTATCCTCATAATCAAACCACTATAGTCATGACAATCCATGGAAATAGTAAATTATTGAGAGGGTTGTACTGAGCTTAAGATCAAGATATAACCTTTGATGAAACCCATTATCAACCCCTGTTAGACCATCTAGACTTAGATGATTCCAAAAACACAAGAAACCCACCATTGTTTCAAATAGATGTAATACACATAGCCACTCGATCCTAGACACAGGGTCACAAAAACAAGGTGTCTATTGTAAAATCCCCTACTCCTTATATAGACAATCCTATAACACTTATCATAAAACCCAAGGTTTCTATTACAAGGAAAGCACAAATTAACAATCCTTCATATTTGATATAGATATTGGTTCTAAAATAGCTCCACCAACTCCCCATCAAAATATATTTATATAAACTTATCCAAACTTCTCTACAACATCTCATAGATATGATATAGGTCTTGAAATCCACCAAGGTATAATCAGACTAACCTCAGAATCAATTAGCCTCCATTGGGTCCTTACAAAAGTCATCATCTATCACATTTCATGATTATAAAATATCCCCCTTACAAACTAATGACCATGACCCACCATTGTTTATCACTACCCAAGTTAATACAATGTGAATAAAAATTATTATTATTGACAATCGATCTAGTATAAATATTATCTCCTCACACACTTTTAGACAACTATAGTTACCAAAAACTATTATGGCTCAATATCTAACTGTGTTATGAGCATTTAATGATAATATTACCCCCATGTTAGGTACAATCATCCTCCCCATCTATGTAGGTATTCATACCATCCTAGAGTTATTTTACATGATAGAGTAAGAATTTAAATATAACATCCTACTAAGACATCCTTAGATACTTATTATGCATTATGTCCCCTACACTTTTCTTTGATACCTTAAATTTGAACTTGAAGGTAAGATCCATGATATCCCATCAGACCCACATCCGTTTAAAATGTACAACTTGACTTATCATCCTAATGATGTATTGATCCACCTAAATAACTCAAATCCATTATTTTTATTTGGAATGCCAGCTAATTATTCAATACACTCATCCCGTATCCCTAATGAAAACTCTTTTGATTTGGCATTCCAAGAGCTCTTTGTAGGGGAGTATTACTTGTTAACCGTTAACACCTTATCAACCCCTAAATAATATAGACATCCTAACCAATATTTTGATTACCAATCCATATTAAGAGATTTTATCCCCTTCAAACCTCCTCACCTCCAAACACACTTAATCTATGGAGGAATCAACAAATATCCTTTATATGAGAAAAGTCTAACACGTACCAAACTATTCATGTCAAACTTTTCCTTTCTTGACAAACCACAATTTGCACAAACTTATCTATAATGATGTGCTTGGAAAGGCTTTGACCTAGGATGTTATGAACAAGGACCTCATGAGGTTACCATAAATGACCTTAGAAAACCACATGAAAAACATGTCCTTAGTTTCAAGAAAACTCCTCAAGTTGACAACGATAGTGCTTTGATGTCCCATATCCTTATGAATGTGGATGATGAATCACCATCATCTCTTTTCAATTGTACCATAGTAACTGATGATACCATTTCCATCCCACCTAAGGTTTTTTTTTATTAACACAATTCACTTAAAACCACTAAATTATTAAAATAATGAAAAAAAATATCCCTTCCCCTTGATTTTACTGACCTAATAGATGAAGATTATTCCTCTATTCATGTAATATAGTGTCAGGATGATGAATATATTTTAATGTTTTTAGGGGTAAGATATTTATATTTGAAGAATATTATACCATTTGAGTCTACTATTCTTTTAAATGAGGTCACAATTGATATTAACATACGAACACTCGACATCTTGTGAAACATCAATGTTAGCCAATCCTTAGATTCTCAAGAACACCAATATTTCATAGCATTATTTTCTAATCATATCCAATCCTTTACTTCATATTATAGAGATATGCCAAGATTTGATCCTACTATATTTTTCCATAACATCATTACCATTCTTGAAGCTAAACCAATACAACAAAAATTTCATAAAATACATCCTCACATAGCACTTCTTGTCAAGGAAGAATTATAGAAGTTGTTATCTACTAACTTTATCCAACCTATCAATTAATATACTCAATGGGCATCTAACATATTACCTATCACAAATCCCATAGGGAGACTATGCCCTTGGACTAACTTTCATGATCTTAATCATGCCTATCAAAAATATGATTTTCTCCTTCCTAATATTAACCAACTCCTGGATCTCACTATAGGACAATAAAATTTCTCTCATGGATGGATTTTATAGCTATAACTAGATCCTTATCACCCTATAAGATTGAATAAAACCTCTTTTATTACTCCATGGGGGAATTTTTATTATAGGGTCATGCATTTTGGTTTAAAGAATGCAGGAGTAACTTTCCAACATGCCATGACCTATATTTTCCATGATTTAATTCAAAAAATCATTGAAGATTATGTGGATGATCTCCTTGGTAAATTAAGGTATCATAAATATCACCTATCTATCCTTTATAAAATCTTCACTTGTTTAATCAAATATCATGTTTCTTTTAACCCAAAAAAGTGTGTCTTCTAGGTCTTATTAGGAAAACTTTTGGGTTTTATTGTTTTTATTTGGATAATTAAGTTTTATCCTACCAAAAATAAATCCATTATCAATATTTCACCTCCCTCAAACCTTAATTAGCTTCATAATTTACAAGGGAAGATGTATTCCATTTTATGCTTTATTTCATAGTTATTTGACTGATGTCAACCATTCCATCACATTATTAAGAAAGACACCCATTTTTATGGGATTCAAATTGTCAAGTAGCCTTTGATAATATTAATAAATACCTCTTATCTCCCCCTATATTTATTCCACCAAGAGAGGATAAACCTTTATACTTGTATATATCATCTATGGATCATGCTTTAGGTGCCATGTTTACCCATTGAGATGAACAACATAGAGAGCAAGAATTTTATTATATAAGTTGCACTTTGATTGAGTATGAGACTAATTAATTTCATATTGAAAAAATATTTTTGGCCTTAGTATTCCTATCTTCTAAACTTTTCCATTATTTTTTTAATCACAAAACCTATGTGATTACCAATACTGATCATCTTAAGTTCATTCATTTGAAACCCTATCAAAATCAATGAATAAAAAGATGGATTATTATTCTCATTGAGTTTGATCTAAAATTCCTTAACTAGAAGTTGATTAATGGGAATATCATTACTAATCAATTATTTAAGGAACCCCTTTCTAGTCATCTACCTCTAGTTATGAATTTCTTGATGAATCTATATCCTCCACATCCCAAGGAGATCTCAAATATCAGATGACATTATTCTTTGATGGATATAAATGTGAATTTGGAGGGGAAGTAGGGATTAATATAATATGACCTAAAGGTGTTCCCATATCCATATCTTTCAAACTTTATTTTTATTTTAATAATATTATGTCAAAATATGAAGCCCTAATTATAAGTCTCTAAATATATTTGGCTCTAGGTGTTAAGTTGATTTAATTTTTGGGCACTCCCATATAGTAGTCAATCAAATAATTGGAATACATTAGTGTAATAATAACATCCTAAAAAGGTATAATATGTTAGCAGAACATTTATTAGCCACTCTCAACCACTATGTCGTCCAAACCACTCATAGGTTAGCCAACAAGTTTGCTGATACCATGGCTTCCTTGGCCTCCTTTATCCCATCTTAATCTCAATAATCTAAATTGTTTATCCTTATCCATAAGGTTGATTAAAATTCTTATACAAAGATTGATCTTCCTTCTATCCATATTTTTTTAAAAATCATTTGGATCTATGGTACACACAGATATTTGGTTATTTGTCTAAAGGTATCATTCCTTTAGATTTATCTAAAGATGTTAAGAATGCTTTTCAATAATGGAATACCTAGTATGTAATACTCAAGGGTGTGCTTTATAAGCGGGGATTTGATGGTATTTTCCTCTACTATTTATATAGTTCTAAATTAAATCTTGAAATCAAATAAATACTCGATGGAATATGTGGTGGTCATTTTAGTGGTTTAACTATCACCAAGAAGATTGTATAAATAGGTTATTATTGGAATAATATGAATATGGACTATTGTGATTATGTCAAGAAATGCATGAAGTGAAAATAACATGCCAACCTATCCCATGTCCCTAGCCATGTGTTATAGCTATCCAAAGACTTTTGGCCTTTCTCCCAATGGGATTTAGAACTTAGAGCGTAGATTAATCCTAAATCTTCCTAGTGACATAGCTTTATCATTAGTACTACCAAATAGTTTGCTAAATGGGTGGAGGTTATTCCCCTTATTTTGACCAAGGCATATAAGATCAATGATTTCATAATCATCATATCATATGTTGTTTTGGTATCCATCACAAAATTATTACAGATAAAATAGGTGTTGACCAATTTTGCCCACATGCAAAATTTTGGTCACCTTCTTCCCCTACTATTTTAATGACAACCTTTTCAGTTTCAACAAGTTCAAGAATTCAGTTCAATGGCCTTTTGGTTCATTGGCCTTGGGTTCAATGGCCTGGTTCAATGCTCTAATTCAAAGTGGCTTAGTTCAATCGATTCAAAGGCTCGTCGGTGTTCAATGGTTGAACCATTAAATCGTTGAACCATTTTGGTTTAAAGGCAAAGGTTCAATGGTTAAATTCATCAATTTCATTTCAAAGGTTCATCGGTGTGCTTGTTTGAACCAATTGAACCATTAAACCATTTTGGTTCAATGGCTTGATTCAATGAGCCTGGTTCAACGCTTCATGAAAGGGTATGCCCTTGGGCTGAGGGGAAGTTCAAAGGTCCAATACCCTTCCAGAGGGTCAGTACTTCAAAGGAAAAGGACCCAGGCAAAATTTCTAGTTCAATTTTAAGTTTTGATCCAAATTGGCTAAGTCCCAATTCCTTTGGACTTTTGTCCGAAGGAATTCCTTTAGACAAAAAGTCTGAAGGAATTTGGGCCACATACATTTGAGCTCAAAGAAAAGTCCATAGAAATACAAGTAAAGCAAAGGTAGACCTAAGGAAATTTACCTAGGGAAATTGTCCATGGATATAAGGCCCGTGGGAACCTAGGGAACACTCACACAAATATAAAGGGACCCGATAGTGTTGCGATGTGGACAGTGATGTCCCAGAGGGCATCAAGTTTAAAAGAGTAGATTAGCCATTCATCTTCAAACCAATGATGGCCATATAAATGTCAGAGTTAACAAAGTAAAATAGCCATTCATTTTCAAACAAGAGAGTGCTAACCAAGGGCCTAGAATATAGTGACCTGCGAAATGTTCACCACAAGGGCCGAAGAAGCAGGAAGAAGACAAAAGTCATAAAAGGACAAAATCCCAGGTGACAAAGAAGGAGAGTGATAAGGTGTAGAAAGGGACGAAGCAGTCCAAGTGGCAAAGTGAAGGTGATTTATTACCTGATAACCCCCAAATGGCACAAATAGTGAATGGCATGGCTCATGTATTTAAAAGGGGACAAATCTCAATCTATTTATAGAAGAGGAGAGGTGCAGTCTATGCTTCACATTAATGCTTGAATGCCAAAGTCAAATTTAGTGATTATACAACATGGTTCCATTAGGCCTCTTCTAGAAAGATGACATTAACAATAGTGTTTTCCTCTTCCCAATGAAGGGATGCATGAGCCACTTGTAAAAAAGGAGTGCCAAATGGCCTCCTTGTTTCTCCTATATATGAAAGACTTGTCATTTGTAAAAAAGGATCTTCCATATTTTTCTAAGGCATAACCCTAGCAAAATTTCCACTTGAATAAATAAACATAGTTTTTACCTCCATTTTGGATAGATATATCCAATTATGTCTTGAGTGCTTGTTTTGTGTTCAGTCATTATTTCTTGATGCTCGCACAAGCTCAACACTAGCATACATGTTCTCTACAAGGCACCATCTCTATAATAGACAGGAGAAGAGAAATATTTGAGAAGTGCAAAATAGATGAAGTTACTACATAAGTGTGTGTCTCATAGCACCTTTGGTGATCTCTATTTTTGTATTTTCCATTTAGGCCTCCCTGTCAGTTCCTATCAGCCTAGTCCTTCTACCAAGTGTGAAGTGTATGCATGCATTTGTCTAATTTCAAGAGTGGATGTGTGAAATTTAACTTATTTTGGTGTATCACCTCTTTAGATTAGTTTGTTTTCTTGTATCTTTCTCTCTTTTCATCCCCCCTTTATATATCTATGTGTGTGTGTGTGTGTTTAACATTTATTAGAACAAACATGATGCATCAAATGGAGCTAGCCCTTATCTAGAGACTCTCCCCTCTAGCTTCACTAGTCCCATAGGTGAGATGGGAGTTTCCATGTTGCGAGGAGAAGGTAGGAGCTTTGAGCTCCTTGCCTCGAGTGAAATTTCCTGCATCAATAGTTTTGGCACGCCTGATGGGACCAACTGGGAAAGGTTTTGTCCAAAGAGTTAAAGAATTTTTGGTGTGTTCTTCAACCAACTAGCCTTCGGAGGCTTTTACATCAAAAACCAATGGTGACTCCAAGTTAAATCAACTGGTTAAGTAGTTCTAGTACCATACCATCAAGAAATAGCATTTTGGTATGTATAATCCCATCGTTCAAATCCATGGACCCCATTTTCCTTGGCCAACATGGCTATGATCCTTACCAACCTTATGTTGATCCTTATCAGGTTCAATATGGCCAGTCCCAACCCATTCATGAGCTATATCAACCTTATGCCCAGTCTTCTCAATATGTCACTGCTCCCACTCAACCTAGTCTCTTTGCCATTCAACTTGTTTCTGCCTTCAAGCGAACACTACTGGGATACAAAAAAATATGTAATAGATCTTGACACCAAAAGGGGATGTGGCCAAGAAGTTCCTAATCATGTCATCCATCAAGTGAGAAATGCACTGAATCAAGTTAAGAAGGAATGGACTCCCATTGAAAGAGTCAATTGGCATAGGCTTACAAGTGAGATGCTAGATGTGGGTGGTTTGATTGTATCTTTGAGGAAAAGCTGAGTATTTATGAGAGGTAACCTTACCAATTCTATCAACCTACATACTCACTACCCCAAGCATCATATTATTCATATACATCCCCTACTTATAAGCTAGATCAACCCTATCAAAGTCCTTTCCCTAATTATGTTGAGGAGGGCTTCAAAACAACAAACCTTGTGTTTAAGGCTAATCTTGATAGACAGATCGAATTAGCAAATATTCAAATGCAGCAGTCCATCTTGGTAGCAAGGGAAGTGGAATTTAAATCTGCGCTACCCTCTCATGTTGTGGCCCCATCACCCCCAAAGGAGATGCCCAGTCCAAATTTCTTGAGCTGGAATCAAGTGGTTGAGTCACGAAATAGAAAGGGGGTGAAAGACATTGTCTAAGAGTGTGAGGTACAAGATGAGGTTAGTCCTTTTCAAGTTCCCCCCACCCTTCCTCAAGTATCTCCTTGCACTTCATGGCAACCTTCATGCACTCCCCATCTCTATGGTGTTTCCCATGAGCTCCAAGAAGTACAAGGTGAGGATTATTTGGCTAAGTAGATTGAGGAATTAAAGGCTAAGATGAGACTGTTGGGGGAGAGAGAGATGGAGTTTTCAAACCTTGTAGAGGAGTCGATGCCAAAAGACACCCCTTCCACCAATCCATAAGCTAATTTCAATATTGATAAAATGTTGGTAAAATGGAGGGATGAAAATCAAGAAGTTTTAGCCCAAGGTCTGCCCCCTCCTATCCTAGAGAAAACCCCCTCTTGTATGCCAAATCCTTTTTATCAGATGGCACTTGCTCATTTTGGCTCATCCGATGCATCAATCAATCCTACCCTCAATCCCATTCACCTAGATTTTTAGCATGCCTCTTTTCAGATAGCTCTTCCTGTACATGAGCAAACCCTACCAAATCCTCCCCAACCTCCTCAAGTCTTTAAACATGATCTCCAAATTCTAAGCTGGAAGAAGGAACATCATGAACTAGCTCAGGACCTTGAAGAGGATAAAGTTACTGCTTGTTCACAGAAGCAAGATTCCAATCCCAAGATCATGAGTTGGAAGCAAACAGTGGAATCTTGGGGCAAAAAGGAAGAAGAAGAGCAAGGTTTTGCATAAAAACTTGAAGAAGATGAGGCTGCTCCTACTCCTGATGATGATTGTGACTTCCAAGAAAGGCTTTTTTAGGAAGATATGGATAGGCAAATTACGGAATTGGAGTCCAGAGCAGGTCTCCTCAGTGAATGTGTGATGGACATTTCATACCAAATAATAGATTCCATGTCTGAATATACTTCATCCACACACCTCTAAGAAAGCTATTAGGCTTTGCCTGATATAGATTATGCTTAGTTTAGGACTAATCAGGGAGACTCCATGAGTGCGAATGAGGAGGAGATCACCTTAGGTGATGTGGAGGAGCATGGACAATCTCTTGTTCATATTTTGAATGATCTATATGAAGACATTGAGGTAGGCTGCACTGTTCTTCAAGGAGGATATGAGCTAGATAAGAGCAGAGAAGGCAACATTGGGGTTCAAACAAGAATGCAAAGAGGCTGTAGTCTTTCAAATTTATCCCTATGAGAGGTTGGTGAATCTGAAGATACTTTCTTTGAAATCATCAATGAGGATGGTCATACCATGGAACCCGAGCATGAGGCAGAAGAGAACAAGCCAGTCAATGATGCATATCAGGAGGATTTTGGTGATGAGTCAGTAGTAATTGATTTCTTGATGAGACACACCAGCTTGATGAACCAACAAGAGGCAAGCTTCCAAGAATAAATAGAGTACATATACGTTGGAAGCATGTTTGAATCTCCACTCAAGTACAAGCCAAATCAGCTGATAGGCAAGAGGAGCAGGTCACCAGCTTTCCTTTTCATTAAGCTACTTGCCTGGCACCATAAGTCTTCTTGCCAGGAAGGGGATGTTAGAAGTTTTCCCTTTGATCTAGGAGGGAGGCAGTTATTCCTGGTTAGCTGTATATAGTAGTTTGTTTTTAGTTTCTTTCCCTATTTTCCCTAAGTACAGCTACATAAGTAGTGTTTTTTAGCCTTGTGTGTTTCCCTTTGCATGTGGGGTAAAGGCTTCATGTTTGATTCTCAGATATTTTGGGTCCTTTAATTATAGCTATAATCTGACTCTCCACCCAATGGATTTTTAAGGCAACTGGGTTTTAAGCATAGAAGGCATGCTTCCCCTGTGAATCACCAATCTGTTAACCAATTTTGCCCATAGGCAAAATTTTGGTCACCTTCTTCCCCTACTATTTTAATGATAGACTTTTTAGTTTTAGTAAGTTTAGGAATTTAGTTCAATGGCCTTTTGGTTCATCGGTCTTGGGTTCAATGGCCTGGTTTAACGCTCTAGTTTAAAGTGGCTTGCTTTAATCAGTTTAAAGGCTCGTCGACATTCAATGGTTGAACCATTGAACTATTAAACCATTTTGGTTCAATAGTTTTGGTTTAAAGGCAAAGGTTCAACACTTCAGTTCATCAATTTCATTTCAAAGGTTCATTGGCGTGCTTGGTTAAACCAATTAAACCATTTTGGTTCAATGGCTTGGTTCAATGGGCCTGGTTCAACACTTGGTGCAAGGGTATGCCCTTAGGCTGAGGGGAATTTCAAAGGTTCAATACCCTTCTAGAGGGCTGGCACTTTAAAGGAAAAGGACCTGGGCAAAAGTTCTAGTTCAAGTTCAAGTTTTGATCCAAATTGGCTAAGTCCCAATTCCTTCGGACAAAAAGTCCAAAGGAATTTGGGCCACATACATCTTAGCTCAAAGCAAAGTCCATAGAAATATAAGCAAAGCAAAGGTGGACCCAAGGAAATCTAGGGAAATTGTCCATAGATATAAGGCCTATGGGAACCTGGGAAATATTCACACAAATACAAAGGGACCTGATAGTGTTACGACAGGGATGGTGACATCCTAGAGGGTGTCAAGTTTAAAAGAGCATATTAGCAGTTGGTCTTTAAACTAATGAAGGCCATACAAATGTCAAAGTTAATAAAGTAAAATAGCCATTAATTTTCAAATAAGAGAGTGCTAACCATGGGCCTAGAATGCAGTGACCCACTAAATTTTCACCCTAAGGGCCGAAGAAGTAGGAAGAAGACAAAAGGCAAAAAAGGACAAAATCTCAGGTGATAAAGCAGGAGAGTGACAAGGTGCGGAAAGGGACGAAGCAGTCTAAGTGGAAAAGTGAAGGTGATTTATTACTTGATAATCCCCAAATGGCACAAATAGTGAATGACATGGCTCATGTATTTAAAAGGGGACAAATCTCAATTTTTGTGCAGAAGAGGAGAGGCACAGTCTATGCTTCACATTAATGCTTGAACGCCAAAGTCAAATTTAGTGATTATATAGCATGGTTCCAATAGGCCTCTTCTAGAAAGATGACATCAACAATAGTGTTTTCCTCTTCCCAATGAAGGGACGCATGAGCCACTTGTAAAAAAGGAGCGCCAAATGGCCTCCTTGTTTCTCCTATATATGAAAGACTTGTCATTTGTAAAAAAGGATCTTCCACATTTTGCTAAGGCATAGCCCTGACAAAATTTCCACCTAAATCAATAAATGTAGTTTTTACCCCCATTTTGGATAGATATATTTGAGTATGTCTTGAGCTCTTGTTTTGTGTTCAGTCATTATTTCTTGATGCTCTCATAGGTTCAACACCAGCATACCTGTTATCTACAAGGTGCCATCTCTATAACTAATAGGAGAAGAGCAATATTTGAGAAGTGCAAAATAGATGAAGTTACTACATAAGTGTGTGTCTCATAGCACCTTTGGTGATCTCTATTTCTATATTTTCCATTTAGGCCTCCCTGCCAGTTCTTAGCAGCCTGGTCCTTTTGCCAAGTGTGAAGTGTATGCATGCATTTGTCTGATTTCAAGAGTGGATGTGTGAAGGTCAACTTATTTTGGTGTATAACCTCTTTATAATAGTTTATTTTCATGTATCTTTCTCCCTTTTCATCCCCCCCTTTATATATCTATATATCTATATGTGTTTAGCATTTCTTGGAACAAACATGATGCATCAAAGGGAGCTAGCCCTTATCTAGAGACTCTCCCCTCCAGCTTCGCCAGTCCCACAGGCAAGAGGGGAGTTTTCATGTTGTGAGGAGAAGGTAGGAGCTTTGACCTCCTTGCCCTGAGTGTAATTTCTTGCATCAATAATAGGTAAGGACAAATATTATGTGATTATTTTAGCATTAAGCTAAGTTTCTTGTCGCTTTATTATCTATAAGCTAAAGCATCAAACAAAAACCTTGTCAAGATGTTAACCAAAATGGCCAATGAAGATGGAAAGAATTGACATCTTCACATACTATTATAATTTTTTGGCTTATCAAATTAGTATTCAAACCCCTATAGGTGTTACCCTTTTTATTTGGTCTATGGAACCGAAACATTCCTCCCCCTAGAAATCCAAATTCCTTCTCTTTGTATCTCTCTTAAGGATATTATTTATGAAGAGGATTACCGTCAAAAATGATTAACACAACTGGAACTTCTAGATGAGCATTGAGTCATAGCTCTTGATCACCTTCACGTATATCAAGAATAGATAAAACATGAATATAATCAACATTAGAAAGAATAAGAATTTAATATCGGTGACCTTATCTTTAAAGAAAATCAACATGTCATGAATATGGAAACAAGTAAACTAGGAAATTTTGTTCCAAATTACTTTGGACCTTATATTATCACTCATAAATATAGATATAGGGCATATCATTTAGCCTCCCTTGACTAGAAACCATAAAGTGAGCCTCTTAATGCTTGCATTTGCATCTTTTCTATTGTTAATAATCCTATTACAAACTCCATTCAGTAAAATTTCTCTTAAAAGCTTATCCCCTATCTCTAAATGTACCCACTGATGATAGAGAATCATGTAAATTTTTGGTAGTATACCTACTTTACCCTTAAATATGGACACCCAGGTTCTATTCATAGCATGTTCTCACGGATAATCTCCACTAAAAATAGAATGGAGCTCCAAATCATTATTTCCTAAATTCATTCACCTTAAAAGCTTGTTCAAAAGGAATAATGTATTTTCTTGTTTTATGGATTATGAAAACACCCTAGGTTGCGTTAAATATAATCCATGATAAAAAGTTAATTTGGGATACCAAATCAAGAAATGATCAAAGTGGTAGACTGATCCCTTGAAGGATAGATGTTATCAAAATAAAAAAAAAGAACAAAGTTTCAGATTGATCCCTCAAAGGATAACTTATAAAATACATATATTTAAACATATAGACTACTCCCTTGAAGGATGGCTATGTGAGTAATTTTTAGGAAATTTCCTGCATTAATCAGTTTCCTATTAAAATCAAATCATTTAAAAATATATCACATCAAAATTATATCCCATGAAAGATTCTCAGATTGATTAGCTTTCATAAATTCGTAGACTTCCCACATTGATCAATCTACACACACACACACACACACACACACACACACACACACACACACACACACACACACACACACACACACACACACACACACACACACACACACACACACACACACACACACACACACACACACACACACACATATTGATTAGCTTAAGGTTAACCTAAAAATCTAAGAAACATAAAACAAGATGTGTATTCCTAGATAATTAAGTTTTTTTTAATTCTTTGTAAACATAAAAATCCCCTTTTCAAACCAAAGGTTTATGAATTTATTTGAAATGAGATCGTTAAGGTTTGAATCCATTTTATCATAAATTAAAAATATTTAAGTTTAATAAAATCATAGCATAATTTAAAATCCGTAATCAACCATGATATACAATACAATCCATGATATCCCACATAATCTAATTAGTATAATAAAAAAATAAAATCCAAGTAAATGCCATCCATGTAATATAAAATCCATAGCCATAAACATCATAAATTAGTGCATGATTTTAAATCCATAATCCATTGTAGATACATTAAAACACATACATATAAATCCATAATCAATATAACAATTTAAATCTACATTGCATAATCTAAAAATCATAATCTATGTAAACACAATATAATAGATATAAACTATGATATATCACATAAATACCATGTAAACATAATCTAAATAATTTGGATCCATAATCAAATAACATGATATCATGTAAAAAATGTGTGGTACATCAAAATCATGAATGTATATATAAAAGATCAAATATACAACATAAAAATGTTATGATAGACAATATATGTACAAAGCTAATCGATATAATCAACCATAGATATGGATACTTAGTGAACTAGAGATGGATCAGTTGGATGCTCACTTTGCCTCCTCCATCACCTCTATCCTCACCCCAATATCCTCCTCCATCCCCCTTCTCTCCCCCATGCTATGGTCCCCATGTTAGTTGTAGTAGTTTGTGTCCATCATGGAGTATAAACCTACATGGCTATGTGAGTGACATATCTAGGAAGCTTTAGGAATTATTTATAGTACTTGGAGGCCCCATCCTCCTACCCTATGCCCCTCACCATATGGAGCATCCTAATAATACTCCCCCTACATACCCTAATAGTACTCATAGTCTCTCATTCTACTCATGATAAATATCTTGATCCCAACATGCTTCATCATAGCTATGTTATAATGTGTCATAGTCCCCCTTTAACTCTATCAAGTTGGCTTGTAGGTAGTCTCACTCAAATAGAACTCCATATAGCTTCACCTATTCCACATCTTTTCCACTATCATTTTCTATAAATTCATCTCTCCCTCCTTGTCTCCTCCTATCACCTCCACATCTACCATACTTATATCTTCCATCTCCCATTTTGGCTGCACCACTCTCTTTTATCCTCCTCCAAACTATTCCCTCCACCATAAAAACTATGCCTTAGTATCCACAACATCATATACCTCCACTCCCTCTATCTTCTCCTATTTTAAAAGCTCTAGCTCTATCACATATGGCTATGGTAGTTTCTCCTTAGAGTCATCTCTCCTATATACCTATGGTGCCTTAGGTATATCTCAAAGTATCCCAAATTGTCACCACACACCCCCAAACTAGAATAGATCCACATGCTCTATGCATCACCCTTAATACCACCTTTCCTACTTCCCTACCATTAGCTCCATATCCATCCCCAACCATGCTATAAATCTCACATATGGCCTCCATACCACCTCCTTCTCTTCTAGATTTTAAAAAATCTATCTATAATAATCCAAGATGTATACTCTCCCATCTCCATGTGGACAATAAAAGTCATCTCTACATCATAGAAATCCCACGTTGAATGCAAATTGATGTCATCCCATTCCTGACAGCCTTGGTGGATACACTACACATATGTTCTCATAAGTTGAGCACTATAAAATAAAGGTAACATCTAGCCCAAAGTGTCGTGGTGTCCTCCATTCCCATATCTCTCTATATATAAGTGATATAAGTGTGGGAGACTATACAAACACTATGTGATGCTCTCACATATTTGCTAGAACACTTGTCAAGATCTATGTAAATCTCCTTCTACCAGAGTCAAGCAACACATAACAAGATATATCCAACGTCATCATAATGATCACTCATCTCCCATCATGGTCTTGATTGTATAACACCTTAATGTTAAAACTTCTCACTATGAAAATAATATCTATAACATCATATCCATATAACTATGTTTATCCCCTCTCATCCACCATAATAATCTTCACTCCCTACACTGGTAGTCATAGTATCTGATAGATATCCTCTAGTGTTAAGGTCATCTCTCAAGTTGGAAGCTACAATGTCTATGTAGTTGGATCCCATTGATCTAGTAATTTCACCAGTAGAATCTGATCTCTATGAAACTGATAATAGTGGCATAAACCCCCTAATCCTACCACCTCTAGATGCTCCCAATCTACATCTCCCATCACCTCTCATAACCACTCTAGAAATGGTGGTGCTTGATCCTACATGGTCAATAATATATATATATACTTGAAAATCCCATAAATCCCTTAGGTTTGTTTAGTTTCCTTACCACTAACCCTATCCTCTAATTTCTCTACCCCTAGGAATCAACACTGATCCATCCAAGATCACCACTGATTGGTAACTGATCATCTTTGATTTTTTTGATTAGTATTAATCCATACCCAATCGATAATCAATCATCATAGAATTGGTATCGATCCATTATATATTGATTATGACCCTTTAAATCTCTAGGAAATTAAAAAAATAATTAAAACTAGATAAAGAGCAAAAAAAAAAACTTTAACAAAAAATATAATTTTCCTCATTGTGTGATCATCGTCACCATCAACCACTCCCACTAGAATATAAGTTTCAATTTTTTGGCCCTAGCTCACATGTTCTCAATTAAAAAATGATCACCTAAACCATTTGGAATCCTATTTATATCCCTCTTAGATTGATGTCAATTATTTTGTGAATAACATTGATTCTCTAAGAATCAATCTCAATTTTTCAAATTGATGTTGATTCTATTAATTTTTGTCTTAATTCCTTACATTACTTGAATTTGTTTTTCATCCTTATAGACATGTCCCAATGATACTTAAGCTATATTTTGTTACAACTATCCCATTCCTTCTTACCCAACATTACTGGTTTGTGGATATAGACCCACTGATGGTCCCACAACCTTTGAGAGGTCTACATTCATTTTAGAGTCTATCCCTTGTTGATCTTGAAAAATGTATCTCATCTTAATAATAAATGTCTCTAGGTAGTTACCATGTACCAATCATAACAAATGCTTTGGTCAACCCAACCTATCCTTTACCTTCTTGTTTACCTTTTCTCGAGCTTGCATGTTTATAGTTTTGGCAATCCATTACTTTTTTGCCTTTGGGCATTCCTATTCGAATATCCTATATCTTGTTAGTTTAAAATTGAAATTCATGCTTATCCATAAATCTTGGACAATCATTTACTATCTACCTTATCTATTACCACATTATTTTCAAACTTGTATCTACCTCGACATCTTTCTTTAGATCCTAATTTGATGGGGGATAGCTCCTCACATAAACCTTGGGCATTGGATCCATCCTAGTTTTTGTCTCATGATAGGTTATCACAAACTACTTAACAAAAAGGGGAAAATGTAGACATTATGAATTTATACTATTATAATATGAATACATGTGTCTTACCCCTTCTCCATCCCTTTTTATCTTAATTAATATAGTTTTGCCATTTACCACCTGTATGCACTAAAATCCATTCACCCCACTAATTACACTAATTATGCTATTTTAACTCAAAAAACTATATTCCCTAGATAATTCACTAATATCCCATTCCCTATTCCATACATCTTAAAAATCTTATTCCACCCCATAACCAATTAATCCCCTCTATTAACCTACTAACTAAACCCATTTACCTACTAATTTACTCCCTAATCCACTTTCCAATTTAAAAATATAATCTATTCTACCTACCCATATACTACCCTATTCCTAGATATTCCTAAACCCCTAAACCTTAGTAGAGATTTATAAAAGGAGGATTCTATAAATTTCCTCCATTTTATCCCCTTCCCCTCTATAATTTTCCATTCTAGATATTTCCAAGGAATTATGCATTAATCTCAATAGCTCAAAATCAAATTTGAGCCATGGATCCTTCCTCCACTTCCTATATAACTAACCCACCTTCCTCCATGGAAACCAACTTGAAAACTTGCAATAAAATTATAATATTACCATCTTATTATCATAACACCCTTTTTTCATCCATTTTATCCATTATCAAATCCATCTTCAAAACACAAAATCGCTTTGGAAGCCATTATCAAGTATTATTTAAGCAATCCAACATCCAAGTTATTTTGCATCCAAAATCAGTTTTGGAATCTTGGAGAGGAGTTATAAAGAAGTAAAATGATGGTAAGACATGTTATATAAATATAATTGTCTCTATTATCCCCTCATTATGTGTTTATATTTTAGGTTTTTAGTTATAAAAATAGTAATATAAGGAAAATATAAAATTTAGACTATATTTCGGCAACCACGGTGGGATGGGACTCCTCTTGAGCTGACATTTTTGTACTTTAATTATGTTTTAGGTTGAAGGTCAAATTTAAAGCAAGATTGGTGACTCAACATTATCAACATCTCCATCCACAAAAATCACTAGGGTTTGGTTCATGTACTTGTGTATTTATTAGCATATGTTAATGTGTTTTTATTTCTTATTCTACCATTAAATTAGTTACATGTTTCCTTGTTTTAGTCAATAACTTGTCAGTGTCTTGTATTCTTAAACTTTCAAGATAGTTTAGAGTTATATATATATATATATATATATATATATATATATATATATATATATATATATATATAACAATACATATGTTTTGTGCTTGTCTATATATTTTATAAGGGATTTGTTATCAAATGAATAAAATATATAGACAAGTACAAAACATATGTATTATTATTATTATTATTATTATTATTATATATATATATATATATATAACAATACATATGTTTTGTACTTGTCTATATATTTTATTCATTTGATAACAAATCCTTTTTGGATATATTCCAATCATCTGAACCCAAAAGATCACATTCTTTTGTGATGTTTTGTTAAATAGACAGTGTCATCTCTATCTATTTTCACATTTGACATTCACCTTTACCAGGGCATGTTTGAAAAAAATATGCTTTCATTGTACTCATAATGGATGTCTATACCCTATTTGGAAATTTTCACAATGAGTAAACTCTTTAAAAGAGTTCCATCCAAATTTATACCTACCATACTATGTGTATCCTATAACCATCATAGTCCATAAAAACCCTTTCTTCGTAGCATATTTCTAGGAGGTATTTTTTCAAGTATATCATGTACATTTTCTATGTTTTATTTTTCCCACATTTGGCATATTCATCTAACTACAAGGATCTAAAATCTGTTTATAATTTTTAAGTGGCTCAATCCATTTTGTGCATGTTCTACAATCATAAAGTTTTAATTTATTTGATGCATTTTGACAAATAGGTCATTTCACATTTCACATACACCTACCAAAAGCATCTGACAAAAAATCCATTTTTATTATGCATTACACCTGTCTCCATAGCCTTTCCAATAAATCCCATTTTACATATATGCTAAATCCATAATATAATATAAAACCATGCTTCTCTAAGCCATTATGTTTGACAAAAATCCACTTGTAATTATGTTTTGATAAATTTATATATCCTAAAAACATCATTTGAGCTAACTAATCAAATTAATTTTATTATTTGCATTTGGGTCAAAAAGCATTAACAACCTATAATCCTTTGCTTTGAGGTAATGTTTGTAGGTCTTGGGTATAATTCCAAATTTAACATGTATATATATATATTAGTTCATTTAATATCTGGCATCAAAATTGTTTTTAGAAGGCAAAGTGACTAGAGTCAAGGTTCTACACACTTTGTAGCTACCAAAATAACTATTGATAATAATAACATTGACCACTAAAAACATCAGTAAACTAACATGGGGCTCTATTTTACAACTAGGATGGACACTACTCAGTTAGAGGTTATACCATCCACATGTCATGTATCATCATTGAGGACCTTTTTTTTAGTGTTGACCAATGTGTTGGATAGGTAATGGTTTTGTGGAAAATTTTGTCAACTACTCATTCCATCGAATAGCATTTTAAATTGGTATATGTCATGCATAGTATTTTATACATGTACACATCATATATTAATTAGTTATTTAGATTTTCAAATTATTTAATTATTATTTGGTATTGTGGTCTATGGTTTAGATGTTTATTTAGATCAATACGTATTTATGTTTAAGTGTTTTCAAGGTTTGAGGAATTTTACATCAATAATATGTGGTGTGAACTCTCATTTTATCTTAATGATACTTCACATTCATTGTTATTTATATATATGGTCAATCTACCACTGAAAATGAATTTTTGACTATGATCTATGCAATCAATAAATTTAGACATTACATTACAGGGTACAAAAAATTTGTACATACAGATCACTCAATAATTAAATATTTAATGAACAAACCAATGGTTAGAGGTATAATAATTAGATGGTTATTACTTATACAAGAATTTGATATTATGATTGTGGACAATTTAGGCAAATCTAATGTGGTAGCTCAATACTTGTCAAGACTGACCACTACAAGTGAGTAGGATCCGGTCAAGGACAACTTTCTAGATGAATAATTATTTGTTATTTTATCTGATACATAATGGTTTGCTGACATAGAAAATTATCTTACAATAGGGAAGTTTCTTCCTTTCTCTAAAAAACAAATAAAAAAGTTAATCAGAACTAGTGCATAGCTCAAATGGTTAAATAGAATATTATTTAAATGTGGTACTGATTTGGTTTTACACAGGTGTGTAAGAGAAGATGAAATCTTTGACATCCTCTGGGCATGTCATGATGAACCAAGTGGAGGACACTATTTAGTGAAAAGAACAACTCACAAGATACTTGTCACTGGTTATTATTGGCCATCTCTGTACAAGGATGTGAAGAGATATATCAAGCAGTGTGATCCTTGTCAAAGGATGGGATAGCTAATCTTTACCAATGAAATGCCTATGCAACCACAAGTAGTGATTGAAATGTTTGAGAGATGGGAATTGAATTTTGTTGGACCCTTTAATCCTCCTTCATAGCAAAAAGAGCACATTCTTGTGTGCACTGATTATGTAACAAAATGGTATAAGTGTAGGCTTTAACAAATGCCACTGAAGAAGTAGTTGCTGATTTCCTTTGGCACAAAATTATGGTAAAGTTTGGAGCACGAAGAAGCTTAGTTTCAGACTAAGGACCACAATTTATGTCCAATATGATCTAGGCTTTCAAAATTTATTATCAGATCAATCATAGGAAGCCATCTCCCTATCACCCATAAGCAAATGGACAAGTTGAAGTAACAAATAGAGAATTAGAAAACATCCTCACTAAAATAGTTATAGCAGAAAGAAGAGATTGGGTAAAAAGACTACCTGAAGCTGTTTGGGCTTATAATACAAATTGGAAAACCATAATGGGGTTTTCACCATATGAGTTATTCTATGAGAAAAATCCCTTGTTGCCTATTGAGTTTGAACTACAGACATTGAAGACAATAGCTAAGGTGGGAATTGAATTGGATGTAGCTCAAAAGGATCAAATCCTTCAACTCAATGAATTGGATAACTTAAGAATGGAAGCACTTCACCAAATAGAGATAATCCAAGATCAAAGGAAGCAATGGCATGATTCACATATCAAGGAAAGACAATTCAAAGTAGGAGACTGGGCATTTCTATTTGATTCTAAGTACCAACAATTCAAAGGCAAATTAAGAACCAGATGGCTGGGACCTTATCAAATCGAGCAAATATTTGACAATGGTTCTATCCAGTTACTTCTCATTGATGGCAGCAGAAGAATACTCTTGGTCAATGGACATAGGTTAAAACTTTATAGGAAGCCTCCTACTAAGGATGAATTCTTGAAGCAGATTTAAGCAAACAAATAATTTGATCATATGGAAGAACCCATTTCTTCCAAAATGATCAAATAATTAAATGAAAAGATCTAGAATAAATGGAAGAGGATGAAAACCAATAAATGTCATTCTCTTCTTTGAAAAAAGAAACAATCTCTCAAAGATCAATTGAAAACTAGTGATGGTAATTAATCTTCTCAAATAAATAGCTAATTCAAAATAAAACTTTTTTTTGGAATTCTAACTATTTTCTAACCATTTTTAGGAATGATGAGTCATCATGATGGAAGGATTACATCATTAAGGATTGTAATTGTGTTTTTAACTTGTTAAATGTTAGATTGAAAGTTTGCATGTGTGATTAGACTTGATTTTAAAATATTAGTATGATATTTATCTATTATACATCATGATTAAATGTGTGAAGTCATGAGAAAGATATTGATGATAGAATAAGTTGGCAGATAGTTATTAAGAATCATTATTATGATTGAATCGATAAAGTAAAATCTAGCTACAATAAAACTTCAAAAGAGATATAGTGAATTAAATACGTCAATTTTGCAACTGAGTACAGTAGTTTTGCTGTCAAATTTGCTAGTTCCATAGTTGAGTATAGTAATTACACAACTGAGTTCACCATTTCAGCAATCGAATTCATGAGTTTTTCAACCAAAGTCATCAGTTCTATCGATAAGAGAAGTAATCTTCAGCTAACCTATGTAAGATTAAAGAGGAATGAATCATGGGGATTAAAAAAAGTCAAAACCAAAGGATGATACCTAGCTCCTTGCAGATGAAGAAGTAGCAACTATATTTCAATAGGTAAGATGGCTAGAGTTTCTGAGGAAATTTCCCAAACATAATGATGAATTGGTAAGAGAATTTCTTATCAATTTAGAGCAAACAAGGATAAAGATTAAGAATATTTTCATTTATTTTTTTGTGAATATAATAAGTGAGATATCTAGAATACCAATAGTGCATGTCTCAAACCCTGTCAAAGGGACATTAAAAGACCTAGTTGAAACCCTACTGAAAGAAGGGGAAGCTGAACCCCATTATATTTACAACACAAAGAAAATCATCAAAGGAGTCAAAAGGGCCAGCTTGCCCAAACCCTTTGATAGAGTAGAATTTTGGATAGTTAAGTATTTAACCTGTGATGGGCAATTTGGGTTAGTAGGAAAAGAAGTCTTGAAAATCCTCATGCACCTTAGATATGGAGCCAAAAAACTAGAATATATAGTAAACCTTCTAGAATTTCTTTTTTACTCCATCCATAGCATGGCCTAGAGGTATTCTTGGGGTGTAAGAACAATTAGACATCATGTGTTAGTGCATTTAGTATGCTAGCACCATTTCCTTTCAAAGAAAAATGGGGAAGAAATGTGGAAAAAAAATTGGCAAATTTAGACAGAACCCTAGTATTTCTAGAAGAATAATAGCAACTCCTCTTGCCCCTTCAATTCATTTGGAAACTGATACTATACTGAGGAAAAGAAAGAACTAAGGGAAGAGGAGATACCAAAAAGAAGAAGATCAGAAATAGCAAACCCTATTGTGCCTTCTCAAGAAATTCTTTCTTCTATAGAGGTTATAGAAGAACTAATACCTCGCTTAGATAGTGATGGTTCACCTAGGCCTGAGCAAGAGGTGAACATTAGAAGAATATCTAAGAGGAGACCCATGTCTACACATTTTGATGCTCCTCAAGGAAGGAGATGTCATAAAAGGAAAGAAATTCTAGAGGAGATGAAAGAACAAGAAAGGCTGGAAACTGAAGTTGCTGATATTTTGGGCAGCATGGCCATGACTCCCAGACCAAGCCAATTAGAAAAAGAAAAATAAGATGAATATTTGAGGAGAAAGTTTTCCAAGAAATGGGTGAGACAATAGCACCATCATATGCAAAAGATGAATAGACATCTTGGAAAAGGAAAGGGAAATCCCCTCTGGTGGAAGAAGAATGCTTAACTCCCCAAGAAATTTTAGAAAAAGAACAAAATTAGTAGGTTAAAAGGCTCTATTTTTGTCTAGAGTAGAGCTCATTATCAAGGAAAAAGATGAGGAATTGAACTTCTTCAAACTCAAATTAGAATAGAAAGAAATGCTCCTTGAAGAATTAACAAACTAGTTCACAGCCAATAATGAGGAATTAGCAGAGATTAAAAGGCAACTGATGGAGAATGAGGAAAAATGTACAATTTATAAGAGACAGACCACTATGTCAATAGTATTTTTACATATTGAATTTACTTATCTACCACTCAAGTAGTTATGGGATGATACATGTAGAGAACTCAGTGTAATCAAGGCATCTAATAAAGACTTGAAAAGCAAGATGGAGGAAGAAAAGAAAGCAAGGAAGGAATGGGAAGAGAAATTTTACAAGGAGGAAAATGATAAATATAAATATCTTGTGAAAATACAAATGGTTTGCATGATGAGTGAAAAATTTCTTGCATGCAAAAGACCTTCTTCTGCATATAGCATGTTTTTAGAAGAACAATTCATTCACTAGCAGTTGGCAAGGATAGAATGTGGCCTTCTACATGAAATAAAATATGAAGCTAATTTCTCGATAGCCTACTCCTTAGCCAATGCAGAGTAGAAAAATATTATTTGTGAATTTTACCTCTACAATTTCATGCTAGAAACAAATTCAAGTTTTATGATCAATTTATATGTAGGGGAAAGCTAGCTTAACGCATTCCTCTTTGTTCTTCAAAATTAGATTGCATGGAAGGAGAGGGAGTTAGAGCATATGTTAAAGGCTAGTTCATCTGGTCTCTATATGAAAATTCATTATGGTAACCCATTCTCCTTTGCTACATATTTCCAATCCCATGCATTTAATGACAAGTTTAAGGGACCTTATCTTTCCAATTTACACAAAAGCATTAATACCTTCACCTCTTATGAAAGGGCAAATTTTGATAATATCTATGATGCATGTTTCAAAATATGGGAATTTATCCCAGTGGCATTGAAAAGAAGGGAAGTAATATCCCCTTCAAATTTGATCTAGAGTCTAGAAAGTGGAAAAATGTTATACACAATAATTCCTCAGATCAATAAAACTCCCCTGTATATATGGATAGGAATGCATACAAGGCCACCTCTACTTCTCACCCCCATATCTCCTTGTAAAAATAGATAACCTCAAGATCCCACTCAATTTGAGGAATAAAAATGAAAATTAGAAGTAGGAGCAGGGTATAGTACCTCTAAATCAAAGCATTGGGATATTCAGTTCTAGCCATTTTATCTATGCAATCAAATGGAATGCAAGATATACAATCTTGAATTTGAAGAGTGAAGTTTGTAAAGGGACTTACAAAAAATTAAGTATGGGGAAATGATGAGGCTAGGATATGCCTGTTACATGTATAATAAATGATCTCATCTTACTCTCTCTTTCTATTAAGTTTGATTGCATTTTATAACTTTTATTTTGATCTGAGATGAGTTAGGATGTAATTATCCATCTTTTGTTGATTTTTATTCTAACATTTAAAAATATCTATAATTCCTAACAAGTATGTTGGAAAATTTAAGTTTTGTAATAAAACAAGTCATCATTAGGCTGAAGAACCAATATGAAGTGGATTGCATGATTTTGGAAGCATTGGAATCAATTTAGCTTAGTTTCAGAACTCCACCATGCTATTTCAAGTTATCGTATTTTCAAACTTAGCTCTAGAACTCTATATTTAGCTCTAAAATTATTTGAATTAGCTCTGGTACTCCTGCAGATAATCTTTAGAACTTTCACAGCTAGATATGGAACTGATAAAGATCTATTCCAAATGGCCAGTGATCTGTCAAGTCAATGATCCCATTAAATCAGGAGTAGATTCCCAATTTCCATACTTGTAGATCCAAGACATTTATCACACAACTGGACATCTAGCCACATCTTGATTCATCATCTATTCTGGGCATGATTCAGTTCCATTGTATCTATGAAACAATTACAGCCATCAAAGCATCACAAAAGGAAGAATATATATATATATATATATATATATATATATATATATATATATAGACCTGGGAATTTAGGAATATATATATATAATTGAAGAATAGAGAGATAAGGATATATTAGTATAATTTTTTGTAATATAGAACATTTTATCAATGAAATAGCCATTTTTGTTTTGAGAGAGAATTAAACTGTTTAATCATGTTTCTAGGCAGAGCAAGGGCCCAATCCTCCAAAGAACCAAGATCTTCATTTTTGGTTGGTTTTTATATTTTATTCACAAAAGCAAATAGGTAGCTCTATTAAATTTATAAATGCTTCCAACTCCTTAAATTTAAAATTTGTTGTAGATTGTTCTTGCAGGTGTTTTAAATTAAATTCTCATTTCTTTACAATCATTTTCCATCAATGTATTTCATTCTAAAAAAGTGTGTTTATTTCCATCAATTTATTTCATTCTATAAAAGTGTGTTTATTTTTAGCAATCTATTTCATTCTTCAAAAGTTTGTTTATTTACAAAAATCTATTTCATTTTTCAAAAGTGTGTTTATTTCTAGTAATCTATTTCATTTTTACAACATGTGTTTACTTCCAATAGATTTTCATAGTTTGATTCCAATAAGGTTTTAACCAAGAAGTCCTTAAGAGATTAAAAATCCCCCAAAACAAAAGAAAAATACAAATACCTATAATTAATTACAAATTTGCTAATATTCTTCTTGTTGCATATAGCTTTAGACACAGCCCTGGTTAAATATGACATCAACAAAAAATTGATTAAATGAAGGGAATAACAACACCCATCAGGTTCTACTCCAATTGGTGGTAAAACTTATGGAAGACATAACTTTTGCACCATAGCTCTATTTGAATCCCCTTTTAAACCATAAAAAATCTAAGAATAAGGATAACGCAATGATATTTCATGGAGATATGATCGATGGTTTTTTACCTTCAAAGTTTCAACGGAATTATCCTAAATTTTAATTTTAATATCGTAGTCTAAAAATAGTAATTTCTAAAATTCTATAATGTTGTAAATTGTGAAAGTTGAACCACTTCATCTCCCTCAAGATTGGTGACCTTCCACATTCTCCTTTAACCTTAAAATTATGTATAGAAATAGATGTAGCCCAAAAATTCAATCAAATATCTCTTCTTAGGGATAGGTATATGTTTGGATCTACAAATTTGATCAATAAAACATCTTTCCTTAGATATAACATTATTAAATTATGTTATTGTTATTTCTTGAATTAGATTTCAATCAAAGCTCTTGAGTTTTGAATTAGTGGTATCAGAACAGTTTGTCTTTAGATTATATGATCTCAAAGATGAGGTCAGATTATAAGAAGCTTGGGTAGAAAATAATAGAACCAATAGACTATCCACTTGTTCACTCTAAATGACCTCAAATGATAGATAACATCGAGACATCTGATCCTTTCAAAGAAATGGTAAATTAATCCCTCTATAAATAATAAATATGGATGGTACAATAATTCACCCAAATTCTTCAGCAAATCTTGATGGAAAATTTTGGCTCCTCATCTACAAACCCACATCTTTCAGTGCCCCAAAACCTTTCAAGGTTTAAGTGAATTTGATATCCCTATATTTGAAGGCAAAATCAATGCTGATGAAGTAAAAAAATAGTTGGATCAATTATCATCTTATTTTTCTATAAATAAATTGATCAATAAAAAGAAGATCACTTTTGGTTTTTTTAAAGCATCATTGCCTATCAAAAATTGGTGGGAAGCGTACAAGAAGAGATTTAGTATGGATGATATTGGCCTTGAGGTGGAACCTACCTAGAATGATTTCATAGAAGCTATAAAGGAATAATACTATCCCATTGGAGTAGATGATGATTTGTATATAGAGTTGTAAAAACTTTGCCAAGGTAAGGAAAAATCTGATCAAGATTACACTAATATTTTTCATTTTCTATCTATGAGATTGGGCATCTAGAAAAGTGAGAAACATAATGTTCTCAAATATCATAGTGGACTACAATGGTATATATGGGGAGAAATGGAACTCTTCAATTTAGAAACCCTCGATGAAGTGTACAAGTTCATGGTAAAGATTTTATAGAAGCATGGAAGAATGAATATCAATAATCAACCTTCAAAATAGAAAAGTGACAATGAAGGTCAAAAATGAGGTCAAAAATAGAAGTAAAAGGAAGGGAAGATGGGGAAATAGTGTGATTAGCACAAATCTAGAACTCACTCCAAAGAAAAATGTTGAGCCATCAAGTCCTTAGTTTCTAAGTCAAAATATTCAACATCTACTACTCTACCTCATACACATCTATAGTCCAAGAGGATGAAGAAGACATTGTATATCTTGAGCTTGATGCCATCATTGCTTCATCACAAAACCATGAGGAGAGGCCAAATGACAATAAAAGGTTGTTTTGTTGGAATAATGAATATTTAAGCTTACCTAGGGATAATAGGGTAAGTTATTTATTACCTAGGGTTAATTTTATTTACCTAGGATAATTTGTTTTATTGATGAGAATCTCTCAACAATATTTTTGTTTGTAGTATTTCAAAACAAATAGTTTGTTTTCTCTATTTTGTAATCACAACAAATAGTCTGTTGTCGTAAAACATACTATTTGTATTCTATATAATTGATAATATAATAGATTGTAATGAGAGAATAATGAGAGAATACAGAGAATTTATAGGATTATCACCTATTTTTTAGGTGTGAGAGAAACATATTTTATTCTTTGGTATTATTTTGCAGGTTATTTGTTGTGGGTTCTTTTTCCTGGATTGATCTTGTGGATCTTGTGTATCTCCTGCTCATTCTTTCATGGTATCAGAGCATGGAGTTTTAATTGAAGATCCTCTTACATAAAATTTTTTCATTATTTTAATCTATTAACATATTCAAAAACTTATTTTATTGATGTATTACAAATATTAGTTATTCTCTCAAATTCTGGTTCTTGTTTACAAGTTTTTTTTTGGAAATTTATGTACCTTATGATCATTTATGACTGTAAAAATTTAGAAAACCAGAATTCTTTTGCATAGGGGCATAGAAAATTCAATAAAGAATCCATTTTAACTTTATTTTTTTCATTCTTTTCTGGTTGTACAGGTCTTTTAGACAAAAACTAGCTAAGTTTTTCTGGCAGACTACAACACCTATACGATTTTCTGATGTAGCAGATCATACAAATGTATTTTTTGAAATTTGACACCTATTAATGAAATTTTATTGTGACAGCCTTCATTATAGATTAATTAGTATGGATTTGGATCAGGTTGTATAGTGTTTTGGGTGATTACAATAGGGAATTCAAAATCTATTTTGTTCTGCTACATAGCCATACAATTTTCTTCAATTTAAACACCTTATACTGCATAAAATCAAAATCTGAAAGTTGTATATGTTAGCAGACTCTCTAGGCTTTCATTTTTAGATGAGAAGTATGGATTTGGATCAAGCTGTACAGTCTTTTGAGCAGATCCTATGGAGCTAATTCTGAATTTGCTTGGAGGTTTTTTCCTTGGCAAATATTTACAAAATTCTCATCAAAATTTTCCCTGATCACCACTCCTTGCTTGAACAAGAAATTATTTATAATAAAACCAAAGATTATTTAGCATTAATCTCACACGTGTGAGTTATTTTGGCTTATTTTTTATTAATTTCTAAATTTTTAGTTGTTTAAAAGCAAGTCTCTAGCTTTAAATGACCAAAGTTGACTTTGCTAAAGTGGCTAGAATTATTTTGTTAAAAATTGGTAGGGAGGAAGTCTTGGGGTCAAATCCCCCTACATATTTTTTTTTCATAAAGCCATTTTTTTTTTTTAATTTTGTATAAGCTAAGGCTAAAAAAAATTCGTCGAGAGACGTTGAATTGTAACAGGAAGGGTGTTTTTGAGGAAAAACTAATGTCTAGGTTATTCTTGTCAATGTCATCATCTTCTTCGAGAATGGAATATTGATTGTTTGAACCCCTAAACTCCAAAAATTACCATGTTTAGAAGAAAAAAATGCAACAACTCCTTCAATCAAAGGGCTTATGGATAATTTTTTCTAAAACAACACCTGCGACATTCACCACTAAAAAAGACAAATATGCATATGATTGTAATCAGGATGAGGCTCTTCAATTGATTTGCCTCAACATCTCAAATAATCTTCAATTTCACATTGTAGATGCTAAAATGTCAAAAGAGGTATGGGAAAAATTTAAAAACCTATTTGGTAAAGTTAATGAATTTAAACTTTTGCAATTAGATACAGAATTGAGTACTCTCTCTCCATTAGATTTTCCTTCAATAGATGAATTCTTGGCAAAATTCAAATTTATTAGGTCACATTTGAAAGCTGGTGACAAGGATAAAAGTGATTAGGAGTACATTTTCATGATTTTTTCAAAGTTGAAAGGACCTTATAGTGTTTTTTCCTCTACTTTTTGTACTATGATGGATACATTAGGTGATGAATTCAAATGGCCTTCCTTTGAAGTTTTTTGTGAACGATTGACTAGGGAGCAAACACAATTAATGGCCCTAGATGCTCTACCTATTCCTAATCATGCTCTAGTTGCTAATTCTTCTAAAGGAAAGCCTTCACCTAAGTCTAAACAAAAGCAAACACCTTCAAATAACCCTCCAGAGTCCACCAGCTACACACCTCATCATTTTAAATCTATTAAGAACAAAAAGTCCTTTAAGCAAAAGAAGAAAACATTTGGTCCATGTAATTTTTGTGGTACTCCTAATCATGATGAAAATAGATGTTTTAAGAAGATATAAGCATTAGATGCAGCAATCAGACAACCAAAAATTTCCATTCCATCTCCATCTCCTTCTAATTCTCCTACAGGAAAAGGGAAAGCACTTTTAGCCAGGGCTATATCTTCATGTCATGATTAGTGGATTTTTGACTTGGGTGCTTCTCATCATCTCACACATTCTAAGGATATATTGTCTTCTCTTATATATTTTAGTACATCACATATTATTATGGGTAACTCCTCATAGATTGAAGTTTTGGGATTAGGTACTGTTGACAAACAGGATGGATGTTTTAACAATGTATTGCTTGTAATCCAAATCTCTTCTAATCTTCTCTCTGTATATCAAATATGTAATTATGGTACTGGTAAAATTATGGAATTTACTTTATATGATGTTGTAATAAGAGAATGTAATGATCCTAGTGAGATAGTTGTTACAGGTACAATAGACCATACTGCAAGACTCTATACTTTTGAGAAGTTTGAGTCTTTTATGTCTTCTGGTTCTTCACTTATAACACATGGTAATAATCTCAACAAATTATGGCATGAGAGATTAGGTCATTTGAGTTATGGATATATGCAACAAATGAGTACAAAACATCTTGTAAAAGGCCTTCCTAAGGTCTCATGTATTGATGGGGTATGTCCTGGTTGTCTAGTTGGTAAATAGCACTAGGATCCATTTCTAGTTAGTAAGGCCACTCATGAAAATGCACACTTAGGGTTGGTTCATAGTGATTTGATGAATTTTCCAACTCATTCTTTTTTAGGGGCCAAATATGCACTCACATGCATTGATAATTTCACTCTTAAAACTTGGGTATATTTTCTCAAGTTGAAAAGTGAAGTTTTTGAGACTTTTAAGGCTTTCAAAACCTTTGTTGAAAAATAATCATCTCTTCCTCTTAAGAAGATATACATTGACAATGGGGGGGAATATGATAGTAATGCTTTCCATGAATTTTGTATTGAGCATGGGATACAACACCAGTTCTCCGTACCACACACTCTTCAACAAAATGGTGTAGCAAAGAGGAAAAATGAAACATTGAAAGAGATGGCTAATTGTATGATTCACTCTAAAAATTTGGGTCCACAATATTGGGCTAAATCTATAAATTATGCAAACTACATTCAAAACCATATGCCTCACAAAGCTATGCAAAATATGACACGTGAAGAAGCTTGGTCTAGGATCAAGCTTGATATTTCAAACTTTCACATCTTTGGGAGTCAAGCATGGGCATTTGTTCCTGATGACAAATGCAAAGCATTGGAGAAGAAAAGCCAACCACTCATTTTTTTTGGCTACTTTGAAGATGTAAAAGGCTACCATCTTTTTGATCCTATCACACATGATGTGTTGTTTCAACAGAATGTTCAGGTTGATGAGCTACCCACTCCATAGGAGTGTACATCTAGTTCTTCTTTCCCTCTTTTTATCGAGGATAGTGAGGATTTGCTTTCTATTATTGATGATGATGATGTTGCACTTGTTCAGCCACCACAACCATCTTCTTCACCACCTTTGCCCAAGTGGGTAAAGATCACTCTACAAGTAGCTTATTCTTTCATTGGTGATCCATCTGATTCTCATCACACTCGCTCATAGACATCTGGTGTTGCTCTTTTAGGATAAACTTTTATAGATGTCCAATGTTGTTTTCTGAGGCCATTGGTATACCCGAGTGGGATGTTGCAATGTATGATTAGTATTCTTCATTGATGAAGAATGATACTTGGGATCTTGTCCCTCTTCCTAAGGGAAGAAAACTTGTAAAATGTAAATGGGTCTATAGGACCAAATATGCTATAGATGGATCAGTGGATAAGTACAAAGCTAGATTAGTAGCTAAGGGTTTTTCATAGGTTAAAGGGGTTGATTACTCTGAGACTTTTGCCCCTATAGCTAAGATGGATTCTATTCATCTTGTACTATCTCTTGCTACTTCACATTCTTGGTCAGTTTTTTAGATGAATGTGAAGAGTGCCTTCTTACATGGTGATCTCCATGAGGAGATCTATATGGAGCAGCCTCCAGGATTTGTGTAGGACACTACATTGGTTTGTAGACTCCATCGTTCTCTTTATGGTCTCAAACAAGCTCCTAGAGCTTGGTACGAGAAGATGGATAGTTTTCTTTTGAGTTCTAGTTTTATTTGTTGTGAGTAAGATCACAATGTATACATCCTGAATCAAGGTGAGGAGCTTGTCATATTGGTTTTGTATGTTGATGATCTCATCCTCACTGGCATTTCTAATTCATTGATACATGACATTAAGGACAAGTTGACAAATAGGTTTGATATGATAGATATGGGACTTCTACATTATTTTCTTAGTCTTCAAGTTTTTTAGTCTTTTAAGGGCATCTCTATTGGATAGTAGAAGTATGCGATAGATCTTCTTCATCAATTTGGCATGGTTGATTGTAAGCCTATCCCCACTCCATATTAGTCAGGTATTATGTTTTCTACCACTTGTACGACTCCTCTTGTTGATCCTACTTTGTATAGGCAACTTGTAGGTAGTCTTTTATACCTGACTCATACCCATCTCAACATCACATTTGCTGTGAACCTTGTCTCTTGGTTCTCACATGAGCCTCACGAGAGTCATTGGCAAGCATCCAAGTATATTTTGTGCTACATTTGGGCCACCACTCACTTTGTTATACATTACACACCACAAAGTTCTACATAGCTTGTTGGATACACTGACTCTGATTGGGCTGGTGATGTTGACACTCACAAGTCTACTTGCAAATTTGCTTTCACACTTGGTTCAAGTCTAGTTGCTTGGGCATACAAAAATTAGACTAATATTTCATTGTCCTCTACTAAGGCTAAGTATCAAGGTGTTGTCAAAGTTAGTCAGGAGACACATTGGCTTCAACAGTTGCTTGGAGAGTTTGGCTTCACACAGTAGGGTCCTACTACTCTTTGGTGTGACAACTAATGTGCGATTGCTATTTTAGACAATCCTATTGAGCATCAGTGAACAAAACACATTGAGATTCACATGCTCTTCATTCAACATCTTATTCAAGATGGAGTTCTTTCTTTAGAGTTTATGCCTATAACTGAGTAGATTGCAGATATCTTCACTAAACCTTTGGCTTCTCCTCATTATCTTTAGTTGCGAGAAATGCTTGGGGTGAAGGAAGTTGTCCTTGGTGGGGTTTTCCCATGAAGTCCTTTCTTCCTTTATTTTATATATATTTTGATTGGTTTGTACATGGGTACTTTATCAGGCCTAGTAGCTGGGACCCATATTTGTTTGTCATTCTCCCTATGTTTTGCTTAAGGGAGGGTGTTGGAATAATGAATATTTAAGCTTACCTATGGATAATAGGGTAAGTTATTTATTACCTAGGGTTAATTTTATTTACCTAAGATAATTTGTTTTATTTTTGAGAGTCTCTCAACAATATTTTTGTTCATAGTATTTGAAAATAGATAGTTTGTTTTCTCTATTTTCTAATCATAACAAATAGTTTGTTGTCATAAAATAAACTATTTATATTATATATACTTTGCAATCTAATATATTGTAATGAGAGAATAATGAGAGAATATAGAGAACTTATAGGATTATCACCTATTTTTTAGGTGTGAGAGAAACATATTTTACTCTATGGTATTATTTTGTAGGTTCTTTGTTGTGGGTTCTTTCTCCTGGATTGATCCTGTGGATCATGTGTATCTCCTACTCATTCTTTCATGTTTCACTCTAAGTTATGGGTGAAAGATAAGCCTCTGCATTTCATTCTTTATAGTGGGAGTCAAAATAAATTAATATTTGTTAATATTGTGAAAAACATAAAATCAATCCATGAAGCCTCACCCAAAGCCATACAGTATTGGATGGTTCTGTTCAGGGAGAAACCTCTGTGTCACCCACCAATATCTTCTCTTATATGTAATAAAACCTTTCTAAGATGAGGTCTTATGATGTTGTCAATCTAGATGTTTATGATGTACTCTTTAATTGATCATTCATGTATGATGGGAATGGCATATATGAATCAATAATTCAAAGGTTCACCATCACTCTTGGAACATGGTGCTACAAGATACCAATGTACCACCTTCTACATCTGTCTCCCTGATTAGTGCCAAAAAATTTGTTCTCACGGTGGTCAAGCCACATAAATCCAAAAGGTCCAATGTTGCAACCCTAACTACATAAATTATATAATAGCAAAAGTAAATAGATACCAATCTGAGGAAGTTCATGGCCTTCCATCCATAGACTGATGGTTAGACAAAAATGGTGAATAATTAGGCCCTGTATAGTTCAACAAGGCATAGTTCTATAAATCACAATCCATTCCAAGTATACATCAAGAATCAAATCAAAACACAACTACCACATTTGATGAAAAATATTTATGCAATGGGGACCATTTCTATTCAAGGAGGGAGGAATGATCTGAGCAGCATTTCAGATGACAATTTAGTTGCCAGTTCTACCCCAATTAGTGGCAGAACTTTTGAGAACCATAACTTTTGCACCATATCTTCATTTGACTACTCGTTTGAACCATTGGAAACATAAGAATGAGGAGAACATGATGATATGGCATGGAGCTATGATTAATAAATTTTAACCCTTTAAATCTCAATAAAATGTATCCTAAATTTCACTTTTAATAGTGCAATCTAAAAATAGTAAGTTTCTAAAAATAGTAATTTCTCAAATTTTGTAACATCATAAATCATGAAAGGTGAACCATTTTATCTCCCTCAAGATTGATGACCTTCCACATCTTATTCTAGCCTTCAAATAATGTATAAAAATAGATGTAGCCTAAAAAGGCAATCAAATATATCTTCTTAAAAATAGGCATATGTTTGGATCTATGAATTTGATAAATAAAACATCTCTTCTTAGAGATAAAATTATTACAATTGTGTTATTCTTGTTTCTTAAATTATCTTTCAACTAAAACACCTAAGTTTTGGATCATTAGTATCAAAGTGGTACATCTTTAGAGTGTATGATCTTGAAGATGAGGTTAGGTTATATAAATCTTGGGTGGAAAATAATAGAACCAATAGACTATCTACCTGTTCACTTCAAATGACCTCAAATGGAAGATAACACTGAGACATCTGATCTTTTTTAAGGAAATGGTGAATGAAGACATGCATTAGAAGCAAGTACATATGCTACAATAATTCATCCAAATTTTCCAACAAAATTCGATGGAAAATTCTATCTCCTCATCTATAACCCCACATATTTTTAGTGCCCCAACACCCTTTAAGGTTCAGGCGAATTTTGATCCCTACATTTGAAGGCAAAATCAATACTAATGTAGTAGAAAATTGGTTAGATTAATTGTCATCCTATTTTTTTGTAAATAAATTCACCAATAAAGAGAAGATCACCTTTGCTATTTTGAAAGTATTATTGCCCATCAAAAATTGGTGGGAAGTGTATAAGAAAAGATTTAGTACAGATGATATTGGCCTTGAGGTAGAACTTTCTTGGGATGTTTTCATAGAAATTATAAAGGAATAATACTACCCCATTGGAATATATGATGATCTATATCTAGAGTGATAAAAAAATTTACAAAGGAATAGTCTATTCAAGATTACACTGATATTTTTGATTCTCTATCTGCAAGATTAGGCTTCTAGAAAAGTGAGAAATATAAGGTTCTTAAATATCATGGTAAACTAATGATATATACATAGGGAAATGAAACTCTTTAATTTAGAAACCCTCAATGAAGTGTATAATTTCATGATGAAGATTAAGCAAAAGCATGGAAGAATGAATACAAAGAGTCAACCTTTAAAATGAAAAAGTGACAAAGAAGGTCAAACATGAGGTCAAAATTGGAAGCAACAAGAAGAGAAGACTAGGAAATGGTGTGATTACCACAAATATAGAACTCACTCCAGAAAATAATGTCAAGCCATTAAGTTCTTAATTTCTAAGTCACAATCCTCAAAATCTACTACTCTACCTCATAGACACACTATAGTCGAAGAGGATGAAGAATATATTTTAGATGTTGAGCCTAATGTCATCATTACTTCATCACAGACCCATGAAGATAGGCCAAATAACAAGGAAATTTTGTTTCACTTTAAGTTATGGGTGAAAAGTAAACCTTTACATTTCATTATTTATAGTAGAATTAAAAATAATTTAATCTCTATTAATTTTGATAAAGGGTACTAGAGATACTACCTTCTACATTTGTCTCCCTTATTAGTACCAAAAAATTTGTTTTTATGGTGGTCAACCCGTAAAAATCCAAAAGAGTTGATGTTGTAGCCTTGACTACATAAAAAATAGAATAAAAAAGCAAATAAATACCATGTTGAAGAATTTCATGGCCTTCCTTCTTATCTGCAACCCCACATCTTTTCAGTGCCCCAACACCCTTCAAGGTTTAGGTGAATTTTGATATCCCTAAATTTGAAGGAAAAATCAATTATAATACATTAGAAAATGGTTGGATCAATTATCATCCTATTTTTTTGTAAATAAATTCATTGATATAGAGAAGATCACTTTTTCTCTTTTGAAAGCATCATTACCTATCAAAATTTGGTGAGAAATGTACAAAAAATGATTCAGTATGGATGATATTTGATTTGAGGTGGAACCTACCTGAGATGATTTTATATAAGTTGTAAAAGAAGAATACTACCCCAGTAGAGCATACGATGATCTGCATATAGAGTGGTAACAACTTTGCCAAGGTAATGAATAGTTTGTTCAAGATTACATTAACATTTTTTATTCTCTATCTATGAGATTAGGCATCTATAAAAGTGAAAAACATAAGGTTCTGAAATATCATGGTAGACTACAATGGTATATATAGAGAGAAATGGAACTCTTCAATTTATAAACCCTCAACGAGGTGTATAATTTCATGGTGAAGATTGAGTAGAAGCATGGAAGAATTAATATGAAGAGTTAGCCTTCAAAATGGAAAAGTGACAAAGAAGGTCAAAAATGAGGCTAAAATTAGAAGGAAAAAGTAGGGAAGACTGGAAAATAGTGTGATTACCAGAAATTTAGAACTCACTCCAAAAAATAATGTCAAGCCATCAAGTCCCTAATTTTTAAGTGACAATCCTCAACATCTACTTCTCTACCTCATACATACCCTATAGTCAAAGAGGATGAAGAAGAGATTATAGATGTTGAGCCTGATGTCATCATTGCTTCATCATATACCCATGAGGAGAGGCTAGATGACAAGGAATGGTTGTTTCACTCTAAGTTATGGGTGAAAGGTAATCCTCTACATTTCATTCTTAATAGTAGAAGTCAAAATAATTTAATCTCTATTAATATTGTAAAAATCCTAAATCTGTCCATGAAGCCTTACCCAAAGCCATATAGTATTGGATGGTTGAGTCTAGGAAGAAACCTCTGTGTCACCCACCAATGTCTTCTCTCATATGAAATAAAACCTTTCCAAGATGATGTCTTATGTGATGCGATCAATCTGGATGTTTGCAATGTACTACTTAGTCAACCATTCATGCATGATCAACATGAAATCTATGAATTAAGAACTCAAATGATCACCCTCATTCTTGGAACATGGTGTTATAGGGTATTAGAGGTACCACCTTATACATTTATATCCCTGATTAGTGCCAAGAAATTTGTTGTCATGATGGTCAAGTCATAGAAATTTAAAAAGGCCGATGTTATAGCCCTAACTACACAAATAACACAATAATAGAAGCAAATAGATACCAAGCTAAGGAAGTTCATGGCCTTCCATCCATAGATAATGGTTAGACAAAAATGGTGAACAATTGGGCCCTACACCACTCAACAAAGTATAGCTCCATAAAGTATAGTCCATCCCATGTATGCATAAAGAATCAAATTAAAACACAATTATCATACTTGATGAAAAATCTTGATGGAAATGGGACCATTGCTTCTCAAGGAGGGAGGAATGGTCTGAGTAGCATTTCAAATGATAATTTAGATGATGGTTTTACCCTAATTGGTGGTTAAACTTTTAAGAGCCATAACATTTGTAATATAGCTCTGTTTGACTCCCCATTTCAACCACTGGAAAGATAAGAATAAAGAGAATGTAATGATATGGCATGAGCAATGCTCAATGGTTTTTGATAGTTGAAATCCCAATAGAAGTGTCCTAAATTTTAATTTTAATAATTTAGTCTAAAAATAGTAATTTCTTGAATTTTATAATGTTGTAAATCATGAAAGTCAAACCACTTCATCTCCCTCAAGATTGGTGACCTTCAACATCTTCTTCTAGCCTTCAAAGTATGTATAAAAATAGATGTAACCCAAAAAGGCAAACATACATCTCTTCTTAGAGATAGGTATATGTTTCGATCTATAAATTTGATCAATAAAACATCTCTTCTCAAAGATAACATTATTACAATTGTGTTATTCTTGTTTCTTGAATTATCTTTCAACCAAAGCTACTGGGTTTTAAATCAGGGGTATTAGAGTAGTTTTTATTTAAAATGAATGATCTTGAAGATGAGATCATATTATAGGAAGCTTGGGTAAAAAATAATAGAACTAGCCAATTATCCACCTGTTCACTCTAAACAACCTCAAATGATGAACAACACTAAGACATCTAATCTTTTCAAGGAAATGGTGATTGAAGCCCTCTAGGAGTAGCAAGCACAGATGCTACAAAAAATCACTCAAATTCTTTAACAAATTTTGATTGAAAATTTTGGCTCCTCATCTACAACCCCACATCTTTTTAGTTTCCCAACACCCTTCAAAATTTATGTGAATTTTGATATACCTACATTTGAAGGCAAAATAAATGCTATTGTAGTAGAAAATTAGTTAGATCAATTGTTATCCTATTTTTTTGTAAATAAATTCATCGATAAAGAGAACATCAATTTTTATCTTTTGAAAGCATCATTGCCTATCAAAAATTGGTGGGAAGTGTAGAAGAAGAGATTAAGTATGCATGATATTGACCTTGAGGTAAACCCTATCTGTGATGATTTTATAAAAGTTGTAAAGGAAGAATACTACCCCATTGGAGCATATGATGATTTGTATAATAATGTTGATCCATCAAGTCCTAGATTTATAAGTCATAATCCTCAATATCTACTGCTCTACCTCATACACACCATGTAGTCAAAGAGGATGAAGAAGAGATTGTAGATGTTGAGCTCGATGCTATTGTTGCTTCATCACAAACCCATGAGGAGAGGCTAGATGATAAGGAAAAGTTGTTTTATTCTAAATTATAGGTGAAAGGTAAGCCTCTACATTTTATTCTTGATAGTTAGAGTCAAAAGAATTTAATCTCTACTAATATTGTGAAAATCCTAAATCTATCCATGAAGCCTCACCCAAAGCCATACAATATTGGATGGTTGATTTTAAGGAAAAACCTATATGTCACCCACCAATGTCTTCTCTCGTATACAATAAAACCTTTCCAAGATGAGATCTTGTGTGATATGGTCAATTTAGATGTTTGTGATATACTCATTGGTCAACCATTTATGTATAGTCAACATGGCATCTATGAATCAAGAAATTGAAGGATCACCCTCACTCTTGGAACACGATTCTATAGTGTACTAGAGGTACCACCTTCTACATCTATCTTCTTGATTATTACCAAAAAAATTATTCTCATGGTGGTTAAGAAACATAAATCTAAAAGGGTTGATGTTGTAGCCCTAACTACAAAAACAACACAATAATAGAAGAAAATAGATACGAAGATGAGGAAGTTTATGGCCTTCCATCCAAAGACTGATGGTCAAATAGAAATGGTAAACAATTAGGGCTTGCATAACTCCACAAAGAATAGTCCATTCCAAGTATGCATCGAGAATAAAATCAAAACACAACTACCATACTTGATGACAAATCTTGATGTAATGGGGACAATTCAGGTGATGGTTCTACCTCAATTGGTGGTAGAATATTTGAGAGCCATAACTTTTACACCATAGCTCTATTTGACTCCCCATTTGAACCATTAGAAAGCTAAGAATGAGGAGAATTTTATGAGATAGTATGAGCAATGCTCAATGGATTTTGACCATTTAAATTTCAATATAAGTGTTCTGAATTTCAATTTTAATAGTATAGTCTAAAAATAGTATGTTTTTAAAAACAATAATTTCTCAAATTTTGTAATATTGTAAATCATAGAAGTCAAACCACTTCATCTCCCTCAAGATTGGTGACCTTCCAATCCTCCTACAGCCTTTAAAATATTTGTAAAAATATATGTATCCTAAAAAGATAATCAGACATCTCTTCTCAGAGATAGGCATATGTTTGGATCTATAAATTTGATCAATAAAACATCTCTTCTCAAAGATAAAATTATTACAATTTTGCTATTCTTATTTATTGAATTATATTTCAACCAAAGATCCTAAGTTTTGGATTAGTTGTGTCAAATTAGTTCATCTTTAGAGTGTATGATCCTGAGGATGAGGTTAGATTATAGGAATCTTGGGTGAAAATATTAGAACCAATAAACTATCTATCTGTTCACTTCAAATTACCTCAAATGGTAGACAACACCGAGACATCTTATACTTTCAAATAAATGGTGAATGAAGCCCTCTAATAGTAGTAATCATAGATGCTATAAAAATTCACCTAAATTATCCAACAAATCTTGATAGGAAATTCTTACTCCTTATCTACAACCCCACATATTTTCTATGATCCAACATTCTTCAAGGTTTAAGTGAATTTTGATATCTCTACGTTTGAAGGAAAAATCAATGCTGATGTAGTAAAAAATTGGTTAGATCAATTATAATCCTATTTTTTAAAAATAAATTCACTGATAAAGAGAATATCACTTTTACTCTTATGAAAACATCATTTCATGTCAAAAAATGGTGAGAAGTATACAAGAAATGATTCAATATGGATGATATTAGCCTTGAGGTATAACCTAATTTGGATGATTTCGTAGAAGCTATAAAGGAAGAATATTGCCATATTAGAGCATATGATGATCTGTATATATAATGGCAACAACTTTGCCAAGGTAAGGAATAGTCTACTCAAAATTACACTAATTTTTTTTATTCTCTATCTGCGAGATTGGGCATCTAGAAAAGTGAAAAACATAAGGTTATATAATATTTTTGTGGAATACAATGGTAAATATGGGAGGAAATGAAACTCTTCATTTTAGAAACCCTCGATGAGGTAAACATGTTTATGGTGAAGATTGAGTAGAAGCATGGAAGAATGAATAAAAAGAGTTAGCCTTCAAAATGAAAAAGTGACAAAGAAGGATAAACATGAGGCCCAAATTGGAATAACAAATAAAAAAAGATTGGTAAATGATGTAATTATCACAAATCTAGAACTCACTCCAAAGAAAAATCTTGAGCCATCAAGTCCCTAATTTCTGAGTCACAATCCTCAACATCTACTACTCTACCTCATACACACCCTGTAATCAAAGAGGATCAAGAAGAGATTGTAGATGTTGATTCTGATGCCATCGTTGCTTCATCACAGACCCATGAGGAGAGGCTAAATGACAAGGAAAGGTTGTTTCACTCTATGTTATGGGTGAAAGGTAAGCCTCTGCATTTCATTCTTGATAGTGGGAGTCAAAAGAATTTAATCTTTGTTAATGTTGTGAAAATCCTAAATCTATCCATGAAGCCTTACCCAAAGCCATATAGTATTATATGGTTGAGTCTAGGGAGAAACCTCCGTGTCATCCACCAATGTCTTCTCTCATATGTAATAAAACCTTTCCAAGATGAGTTCTTATGTAATGTGGCCAATCTAGATGTCTACAATGTCCTCCTTGGTCATCCATTTATGTATGATTGACATGGAATCTATGAATAAATAACTTGAATAATCACCCTCACGCTTGGAACATAGTGTTATAGGGTACCAGAGGTACCACCTTCTACATCAATCTACCTGATTAGTGCCAAGAAATTTGTTCTCATGGTGACAAGCCATATAAATCCAAAAGGAAAAATGTTGTAGCCCAATATACACAAATAACACAAAAATAAAATAAAATAGATACCAAGATAAATAATTTCATGACCTTCCATCCATATACAGATGGTCAGATATAAATAGTGAACAATCAGGGCCTACACAACTCAAGAAAGCACAACTCCATAAAGCAGAGTCCATTCCAAATATGCATTGAGAATCAAATAAAAACATAACTATCACACTTGATGATAAATATTGATTAAATGGGGGAAATTTATTATCAAAGAGTGAGAAATGATCCAATCAACATTTTAGGTGAATTTAGGTGAAGGTTCAACCTCAATTGGTGGCAAAACTTCTAGGAGCCATAATTTTTGCACCATACCTCCGTTTGACTCCTTGTTTGAACCATTAAAAAGATAAGAATGATGAGAATGAGATGAGATGGTATGAGATATTATTTATGGTTTTAACCCCTCAAATCTTAATGGAATTGTCTTGAATTTCAATTTTAATAGTGTAGTTTAAAAATAGTAGGTTTTTAAAAATTATAATTTCTTGAATTCTGTAATATTATATATCATGAAAGTTGAACCACTTAATCTCTCTCAATATTGGTGACCTTACACATCCTATTTTAGCCATCAAATTATGTATAAAAATATATATAACTTGAAATAGCAATCAAACATCTTTTCTTAGAGATAGGTATATATTTGGATCTGTAAATTTTATCAATAAAACATCTCTTCTCAAAGATAGCATTATTATAATTATGTTATTCTTATTTATTAAATTATATTTTAATAAAAGCTCTTAAGTTTTGGATTAGTGGTATCAGAGTAGTTTATCTTTAGAGTGTATGATCCTAAGGATGAGATTAGGTTACAAGAAGCTTAGGTGAAAAAAATGAAACTAGCAGACTATCCACCTATTCACTCCAAATGACCTCAAATGGTGGACAAAATTGAGACATCTGATCTTTTCAAGGAAATGGTGAATGAATCCTTCCAAAAATAGTAAGCATAGATTCTATAAAAATTCATCCAAATTCTCTAAAAGAAATTTATGATAAATTATGGCTTCTCATTTACAACCCCACATCTTTTTAGTGCCCCAACACCCTTCAAGGTTTAGGTGAATTTTGATATCCCTACATTTGAAGACAAAATAAATGTTGATGCAGTAAAAAATTGGTTGGATCAATTTTCATCCTATTTTTATATAAATAATTTCATCGATAAAGATAAGATCACTTTTGCTCTTTTGAAAACATTATTGCATATCAAAAATTGGTGGGAAGTGTACAAGAAGATATTTAGTAAAGATGTTATTAGACTTGAGGAAAAACCTACCTATAATGATTTCATAGAAGCTATAAAGGAAGAATATAACCCCATTAAAGAATATGGTGATCTATATATAGAGTGGCAATAACTTCATCAAGGTAAGTAAAAGTCTATTCAAGATTACACTAACATTTTTCATTCTCTATCTACGAGATTGGGCATCCAAAAAAGTGAGAAACACAAGGTTATCAAATATCATGGTAGACTGCAATGGTATATATGGGGGAAATAAAACTCTTCAATTTATAAACCTTTAGTGAGGCTTACAAGTTTGTGATAAAGATTAGGCAGAAGCATGGAAGAATGAATATGAAGAGTCAACTTCCAAAATAGAAAACTGACAAAGAAGGTCAAACATGAGGCTAAAATTAGAATCAAAAGGAAGGGAAGACTAAAAAATAGTGTGAGTAATATAAATATAGAACTCATTCCAAAGAATAATATCTAGCCATCAAATCCCTAATTTTTAAGTCACCATCTTCAACATCTAATGCTCTGCCTCATACACACCCTATAATCAAAGAAGATGAAGAGGAGATTGTAGATGTTGACCCTAATGCCTTCATTGCTTCATCATAGACCTACGAGGAGAGGCCAAATGATAAGGAAGGGTTATTTCACTCTAAGTTATGGGTGAAAGGTAAGCCTCTATATTTCATTTTTAATAGTGGAAATCAAAAGAATTTAATCTCTGCTAATGTTGTGAAATGCCTAAATCTATCCATGAGGTCACACCCAAAATCATATAGTATTGGATGGTTGATTCTAAGGAGAAACCTCTATGTCACCCACCAATTTCTTCTCTCATATGCAATAAAATATTTCCAAGATGAGGTATTATGTGATGTAGTCAATTTAGATGTTTTTGATGTACTTTTTAGTCAATAATTCAATTATGATCAACATAGAATATATGAATCAAGAACTCAAAAGATTCTATAGGGTTCTAGAGGTACCACCTTCTACATCTATATCCGTGATTAGTGTAAATAAATTTGTTCTCATGGTGGTCAAGTCTTAAAAATCCAAAAGGGTTGATGTTGCAGCCTTGACTACAAAAACAATACAATAACAAAACCAAATATATGCCAAGTTAATAAATTTTATGGCATTCCATCCATAGACTAATGGTCAGAAAGAAATGGTGAAAAATTAGGCCCTAGAAAGCTCAAAAAAGTATAATCCATTTCAATTATGCATCGAGAATCAAATCAAAATAAAACTGCCACACTTGATGACAAATTTTAATGTAATGGGGACCATTGCTTCTCAAGGAGGGAGGAATCATTTGAGCAACATTTCAAGTGATAATTCAGGTGACGTTTCTACCCTAATTGGTGGCAAAAAATTTAGGAGCCATAATTTTTACACCATAGCTCCATTTGACTCCCCATTTGAAACATTAGAAATCCAAGAATGAGGAGAACATGATGAGATGGTATGATCTATGTTTGATGGTTTTAGTTTTTGAAATCTCAATGGAAGTGTCTTAAATTTCAATTAACATAATGTAGTCTAAAAATAGTAATTTCTCAAATTTTGTAATGTTGGAAATCATGGAAGTCAAACCATTTCATCTTCCTCAATATTGGTGATCTTCCACATCCTCCATCCTTCAAAGTATGTATAAAATAGATGTAGCCTGAAAAGACAATCAGACATCTCTTCTCAGAGATAGGCATATGTTTAGATCTATAAATTTGATCAATAAAACATCTCTTCTCATAGATAACATTATTATAATTATGTTATTATTATTTTTTCTTCAATTATCTTTCAACCAAAGATCCTAAGTTTTGGATCAGTGGTATCAGATTGGTTTGTCTTTAGAGTGTATGATCCCAAGGATGAGGTTAGATTACAAGAAGCTTGGGTGGAAATAATAGAACTGGTAGACTATCCACCTATTCACTCTAAACAACTTCAAATGGTAGACAACACTAAGACATCTAATACTTTCAAAGAAATGGTAAATGAATCCCTCTAATATTAGTAAGCAAAGATGCTACAATAATTCACTCAAATTCTCCAATAAATCTTAATGGAAAATTTTGGCTCATCATATTTAACCCCACATCTTTTTAGTGCTCCAACACCCTTCAAGGTTTAGGTGAATTTTGATATCCCTATATTTGAAGGCAAAATCAATGCTAATTCATTAAAAATTTGGTTATATCTATCTTCATCCTATTTTTCTGTAAATAAATTCGTCGATAAAGAGAAGATCACTTTTGTTATTTTGAAAGCATCATTGTTCATAAAAAATTGGTGAAAAGTGTACAAAAAGAGATTTTATACGAATGATATTGGCCTTGAGGTAGAACCTACCTAGGAATATTTCATAGAAGCTATAAAGGAAGAATACTACCCCATTGAAGCATATGATGGTCTATATATAGAGTGGAAAAAACTTTGTCAAGGTAAGGAATAGTCTGTTCAAGATTACACTAAGATTTTTTATTCTCTATCTACAATATTGGAAATTTAAGAAAGTGAAAAACATAAGGTTCTCAAATATCATGGTGGACTACAATGGTATATACGAGGGGAAATGGAACTGTTTAATTTATAAACCCTCGGTGAGGCATACAAGTTCATGGTGAAGATTGAGCAGAAGCATGGAAGAATGAATACAAAGAGTCAGCCTTTAAAATGAAAAATTTATAAAGAAGGTCAAATATGAGGCCAAAATTGGAAGTAAAAAGAAGAGAAGACTAAGAAATGGTGTGATTACCACAAATCTAGAACTCACTCCAAAGAATAATGGATATCCAACAAGTCCCTGATTTTTGAGTCATAATCCTCAACATTTACTACTCTACCTCATACACACCCTACAGTCGAAGAGGATGAAGAAGATATTATAGATGTTGAGCATGATGCCATCATTTCTTTATCATAGATCATAAGGAGAGGCTAGATGACAAGGAATGTCATTTCACTCTAAGTTATGGGTGAAAGGTATGCATTTGCATTTTATTCTTGATAGTCAGAGTCAAAAGAATTTAATCTTTACTAATATTGTGAAAAGCATAAATCTATCTATGAAGCCTCACCAAAATCCATACAATATTAGATGGTTAAGTCTAAGGATAAACCTTCATGTCACCCACTAATGTCTTCTCTCATATACAATAAAACTTTTCCAAGATGAGGTCTTGTGTGATGTGGTCAATCTAGATATTTGTGATTTACTCATTGGTCAACCATTTATGTATGATTGACATGACATCTATGAATCAAAAACTCAAAGGATCACCCTCACTTTTTGAACATATAAATATATTGTACAAAAGGTACCAGCTTCTACATTTGTCTCCCTGATTAGTGCCAAAAAAATTGCTCTCATGGTGGTGAAGCCACATAAATCCAAAAAGGTCGATGTTGTAACCCTAACTACATAAACAAAATAATAATAGAATAAAATAGATACCAAGATGAGGAAGTTCATGGACTTATATCCATAGACTAATGGTTAGACAAAAATGATGAATAATTAGGTCCTGCATATCTCAATAAAGCATGACTCCATAAAGCATAGTCCATTCCAAGTATGCATCAAGAATCAAATGAAAACACAACTACCACACTTGATGACAAATCTTAATGTAATGGGGACCATTACTTCTCAAGGAGGGAGGAATTATTTGAGCATTATTTTAGATGATAATTTGGGTGATGGTTCTACCACAATTAGTGATAGAACTTTTGGAAGCTATAATTTTTGCATCATAGCTCTGTTTGACTCCCCGATTGAACCATTGGAAAGTTAAGAATGAGGATAATGCAATGAGATTTTATAAGCTATGATTAATAGTTTTTTACCCTCAAAATATTAATATAAGTGTCCTAAATTTAAATTTTAATAATGTAATCTAAAAATAGTCAATTCATAAAAATAGTAATTTCTTGAATTTTGTAATGTTATAATGTATGATCCCAAGGATCAGGTCAGATTATAAGAAGCTTGGGTGGAAAATAATAGAACCAAAAGACTATCCATATATTCATTCAAAATTACTTTAAATGGTAGACAACACTGAGACATCTGATCCTTTCAAATAAATAGTGAATGAAGCCCTCTCGTAACAACAAACATAGATGCTACAATAATTCACTCAAATTCTCCAAGAAATCTTGATGAGAAATTCTAGCTCCTCATTTGTAATGCCATATATTTGTAGTACCCAAACACCCTTAAAAGTTTAGGTGACTTTTGATATCCGTAAATTTGAAGGTAAAATCAATGTTGATGTAGTAGAAAATTGATTGAATCAATTGTCATCTTATTTTGTTTAAAATAAATTCACTAATAAGGAGAAGATCACTTTTGCTCTTTTGAAAGCATCATTGCCCGTCAAAAATTGGTGGGAAGTTTACAATAAGAGATTTAATACGAATGATATTGACCTTGATGTGAAACCTAACCGAGATGATTTCATAGAACCTGTAAAGGAAGAATACTACCCCATTAGAGTATATGATGGTTTATATATAAAGTTGCAACAATTTTTCCAAGGTAAGAAATAGTATGTTCAAAATTACACTGACATTTTTCATTCTCTATCTGTGAGATTGGGCATCCAAGAAAGTGAGAAACATAAGGTTCTTAAATATTATTATGGACTACATTGGTATATATGGGGGGAAATTAAACTCTTTAATTTATAAACCCTTGATGAGGTGTACAAGTTCATGGTGAAGATTGGGAAAAAATATGGAAGAATGAATATGAAGAGTTAGTCTTCAAAATGAAAAAGTGATAAAGAAGGTCAAATACAAGGCCAAAATTGGAAGTAAAAAGAATAAAAGACTGGGAAATGTTTGATTACCATAAATATAGAACTCATTCCAAAAAATAATGTCAAGTCATCAAGTCCTTAATTTTTTAGTCACAATCCTTAACATCTATTGGTATGTCTCATACACACCCTATAGTTGAAGAGGATGAAGAAGAGATTATAGATGTTAAGCTTGATGCCATCATTGCTTCATCACAGACCCATGAGGAGAGGCTAGATAACAAGAAAATGTCATTTCACTCTAAGTTATGGGTGAAAATTAATCCTCTACATTTCATTCTTAATAGTGGGAGTCAAAAAAATTTAATCTTTTCTAATGTTGTGAAAAGCCTAAATCTATCCATGAATCCTCCTTAAAATCTATACAATATTGGATGGATGAGCCTAGGAAGAAACCTTTATGTCACCCACCAATGTCTTCTCTCATATGCAATATAACCTTTCTAAGATGAGGTCTTGTGTGAAGTAATCAATCTAGATGTTTGTGATGTACTCCTTGGTCAACTACTCATGTATGATCAACATGGCTTCTATGAATCAAGAACTTAAAGGATCACCTTCACTCTAGGAACATAGTGCTACAGGGTATCAGAGGTATCACCTTTTACATATGTATCCCTGATTAGTGCCAATAAATTTTTTCTCATGGTAGTCAAGCCATAGAAATCTAAAAGGGTAGATGTTGTAACTATGACTACACAAACAACACAATAATAAAAGAAAATAGATACCAAGCTAAAGAATTTCATGGCCTTCCATCTATAAGCTGATGATTATATATAAATGATGAATAATCAGGGCCTACATAGCTCAACAAAGCACAATCCATGATAAGTAGCCATCGGGAATAAAATTAAAACATAACTACCACACTTGATGATAAATCTTGATGAAATGGGGAACATTTATTAACAAGGAGCAATTCAAGTGATGGTTATACCCTAATTGGTGGCAGAACTTTTAGGAGCCATAAATTTTACACCATAGCTCTGTTTGACTCCCCATTTGAACCGTTAGAAAGCTAATAGTGAGGAAAACATGATGAAATAACATGAGCTATGATCAATTCTTTTTTATTTTAAAAACTTAAATGGAAGTGTCCCAAATTTCAATTTTAATAGTATAGTCTAAAAATAATAAGTTTCTAAGAATAGTAATTTCTTAACTTCTATAATGTTGTAAATATTGGAAGTCAAACTACTTCATCTCCCTCAAGATTGGTGACCTTTCACATCCTCATCTACATTTAAAAATATGTATAAAAAAGGATGTAGTTTGAAAAATAATTCAGACATCTCTTCTCACAGATAGGCATATGTTTGGATCTAAAAATTTGATCAATAAAACATCTCTTCTCAAAGATAGAATTTTTATAATTATGTTGTTCTTGTTTCTTGAATTATATTTCAACTAAATCTCATGAGTTTTAAGTCAATGGTATTAGATTATTTTGTCTTTAGATTTTATGATTTTGAGGATGAGGTTAGATTATAAGAGGCTTGGGTGAAAAATAATAGAACCAATAGACTATCCACATGTTTACTGTAAATGACTTCAAATGGTAGACAACACTGAGACATCAAATATTTTCAAAGAAATGGTGAATGAAACCCTCTAGTAGTAACAAGCACAGATGTTACAACAATTTACCCAAATTCTCTAACAAATATTGATGGAAAATTTTTGCTCCTCATCTACAACCCCACATCTTTTCAATACACCAACACCCTTCAAGGTTTAGGGGAATTTTGATATCCATACATTTGAAAGGTAAAATCAATGTTGATGTAGTAGAAAATTGTTTGAATCAATTGTCATCCTATATTTCTATAAATGAATTTATCGATAAAGAAAAGATCACTTTTTCTCTTTTGAAATCATCATTGGCTGTCAAAAATTGGTGAGAAGTGTACAAGAAGAGATTCAGTACATTTGATATTGGCCTTAAGGTAGAACCTACTTAGGTTGATTTCATATAAGTGGTAAAGAAAGAATACTACCCCATTGGATTATATGATGATCTGTATATAGAGTGGTAACAAATTCACTAAGGTAAAGAATAGTCTGTTCAAGATTACACTGACATTTTTTACTCTCTATCTGTGTGATTAGGCATCCATGAAAGTGAGAAACACAATGTTCTCAAATATCATGGTGGACTATAATGGTATATACATGTGGAAATGAAACTCTTCAATTTAGAAACCTTTAATGAGGCATACAAGTTCATGGCAAAGATTGAGTAGAAGTATGGAAGAATGAATATGAAGAGTTAACCTTCAAAATGGAAAAGTGATAAAGAAGGTCAAACATGAGGCAAAAATTAGAAGAAAAATCAAAGGGAAGACTAGGAAATGGTGTGATTACCACAAATCTAAAACTCACTCCAAAGAAGAGTGTGGATCCATCAAATCCTTAATTTTTGAGTCACAATCCTTAGGATTTATTACTCTACCTCATACACACCTTGTAGTTGAAGAGGATGAAGAAGAGATTATAGATGCTAAGCCCAATACCATGAATGCTTTATCATATACCCATGAGGAGAGGCTAGATGACAAGAAAAGGTCATTTCACTCTAAATTATGGGTGAAAGATAAGCTTTTATATTTCATTTTTGATAGTGGGAGTCAAAAGAATTTAATCTCTGATAATATTGTGAAAAGCCTAAATATGTCTATGAAGCCTCACCCAAGGCCATATATTATTGGATGGTTGAGTATAGGGAGAAACCTCTATGTCACCTACCAGTGTCTTCTCTCATATGAAATAAAACCTTTCTAAGATGAGGTGTTTTGTGGTGTGGTCAATCTAAATGTTTATGATGTACTCCTTTGTCAACTAGTCATGTATGATTGATATGGAATCTATGAATTAAGAACTTGAAGGATCACTCTCACTCTTGGAACATGTTGCTATAGGGTATTAGAGATCCCAAATTCTACATCTATCCCCTAATTAGTGTCAAATTTTTTTTCATGGTGGTCAAGCCACAAAAATCCAAAATGGCTGATGTTGTAGCCCTGCAGTCCTAACTACATAATCAACATAACAACAAAAGTAAATAGATACCAAGCTAATAAATTTCATCCTCTTCCATCCATAGACTGATGGTCAAAAATAAATGGTGAATAATTGGGCCCTACACAACTCAACAAATCACATCTCCACAAAGCACAGTCCATTCCAAGTATGCATCAAGAATCAAATCAAAACACAATTACCACACTTGATGACAAATCTTGATGCAATGGGGACCATTACTTCTCAAGGATGGAGGAATGATCTAAATAGTATTTCAAGTGATAATTTGGGTTATAGTTCTACCCCAATTTGTGGCATAACTTTTGGGAGCCATAACTTTTACACCATAGCTCCGTTTGACTCCCAATAGAAGTGTCCTAAATTTCAATTTTAATAGTGCAGTTTAAAATTAGTAAATTTCTAAAAATAGTAATTTATTGAATTATGTAATGTTGTAAATCATGGAAATCAAACCACTTCATCTCCCTCAAGATCAGTGACCTTCCACATCCTCCTCTAGCCTTCAAATTATGTATAAAATATATATGTAGACTAACAAGGAAATCAAACATCTCTTCTCAGAGATAGGCATATGTTTGCATCTATAAATTTGATCGACAAAACATCTCTTCTTAGAGATAACATTATTATAATTGTGTTATTCTTGTTTCTTGAATTATTTTTCAACCAAAGCTCCTAAGTTTTGAATTAGTGGTATCAGAGTGGTTTGTCTTTAGAGTGTATGATCTCACGGATGAAGTTAGATTACATGAAGCTTGGGTGGAAAATAATTGAACTAGTAGACTATCCACTTTTTTGCACTAAATGACCTCAAATGGTAGATAACACTAAGACATCTGATCCTTTCAAAGAAATGGTGAATGCAGCCCTCCAATAGAAACAACAAGCATAGATGCTATAATAATTCATTCAAATTTTCCAACATATTTTTATGGGAAATTTTGACTCCTCATTTGTAACCCCACATCTTTTTAGTACCCCAACACCCTTCAAGGTTCAAGTGAATTTTTATATCCCTACATTTGAAGGCAAAATCAATGCTGATGTAGTAAAAAATTAGTTGGATCAATTGTCATCTTATATTTTTGTAAATAAATTCATCGATAAGAGAAGATTATTTTTACTCTTTCAAAAGCATCATTACCTATCAAAAATTTGTGGGAAGTGTATAAGAAGAGATTCAATATAGATGGTATTGGCCTTGAGGTGGAACCTACCTAGGATGATTTCATAAAAGCTATAAAGGAAGAATACTACCCCATTGGAGCAAATGATGATTTGTATATAGAGTGGCAACAACTTCGTCACGGTAAAGAACAATCTGTTCAAGATTATAATGACATTTTTTTTTCTCTATCTGTGAGATTGGGCATCCAAGAAAGTGAGAAACATAAGGTTATCAAATATCATGATGGAGTATAATGGTATATATGGGGGGAAATAGAACTTTTCAATTTAAAAACGCTTGATGAGGCATACAAGTTGGCAGTGAAAATTGAACAGAAGCATGGAAGAATGAATAGAAAGAGTCAGCGTTCAAAATGGAAAAGTGACAAAGAAGGTCAAAAATGATGCCAAAATTAGAAGCAAAAGGAAGAGAATACTAGGAAATAGTGTGGTTACCACAAATCTAGAACTCACTCCAAATAAAAATGTCAATCCATCAAGTCCCTAATTTCTAAGTCACAATCCTCAACATTTACTGCTCTGCTTCATACACACCCTATAGTTGAATAAGATGAAGAAGAGATTGTATATGATGAGCCTGATGCCATCATTGCTTCATCATAGACCTAAGAGGAGAGTGTAGATGACAAGAAAAGGTTATTTCACTCTAAGTTATGGGTGAAAGATAAGCTCTACATTTCATTCTTGATAGTGGGAGTCAAAAGAATTTAATCTCTACTAATATTGTGAAAAGCCTAAATTTATCCATGAAGCCTCACCCAAAACCATATAGTATTGGATGGTTGAGTATAGGTAGAAACCTCTATGTCACCCACCAATGTATTCTCTCATATGCAATAAATTCTTTTTAAGATGAGGTCTTATGTGATGTAGTCAATTTAGATGTTTGAGATGTAATCCTTGGTCAACCATTCATGTATGATTGACATGGAATATATGAATCAAGAACTTGAAGGATAACTCTCACTCTTAGAACATGAAGCTATAGGGTACCACCTTCTACATCTATCTTCCTGATTAGTGCTAAGAAATTTGATCTCATGATGGTTAAGCCAAAGAAATCCAAAAGCGTTGATGTTACAACCTTGACTACACTAACAACACAAAAATAGAAGCAAATAAATACCAAGATGAAGAAGTTCACATCCTTCCATCCATATACTGATGTTCAAATAGAAATGGTGAACAATCAAGCCCTGTACAACTCAATAAAGCATAGCTCCATAAAGTACAGTCCATTCTAAGTATGCATCAGGAATCAAATCAAAACACAACTACCACACTTGATGACAAATATTGATGTAATGGGGACCATTACTTCTCAAGGAGGGAGGAATTATTCAAGCATCATTTTAGGTGATAATTCAGGTGATGGTTCTACCCCAATTGGTGGTAGAACTTTTGGGAGCCATAACTTTTACACCGTAGCTCCGTTTGACTCCCCATTTGAACCAATGGAAATCTAAGAATGAGGATAATGAGATGAGATGGCATGAGATATACTCAATATTTTTCAACCTTTGAAATCCTAATAGAATTGTCTTAAATTTCAATTTTAATAGTGTAGTCTAAAAATAGTAAGTTTCTAAAAATAGTAATTTCTTGAATTCTATAAAGTTGTAAATCGTGGAAGTAAAACCACTTCATCTCCCTCAAGATTGGTGACCTTCCACATCCTCCTCTGGTCTTCAAAGTATGTATAAAAATAGATATAGCTTAAAAATACAATTATACATCTCTTCTCAGAAATAGACATATGTTTGGATCTCCAAATTTGATCAATAAAACATCTCTTCTTAGAGATAACATTATTATAATTGTGTTATTCATATTTCTTGAATTATCTTTGAATCAAAGCTCCTAAGTTTTAGATCAAATGGTGAAGTGGAATATAACTAAGTTTTAGATCACATGGTGAAGTGGAATATAAAGGAGTAGGGGTAGTTAACTTATAAGAGAACTCACTATCAAACTATGTTTAACTCACTATAGAACTCAAAAAAAACTCAAAATGGTACTCAATTGAACTCTAAGAGGGACTCATTATATAACTCACCTTCTCACCCTCTTAACCTCTTATCACACATAAGTAAGCTAAAGATAAAAGTGTAAGAATTATCTATTTAATAATTAAATAAAATAATTAATATCCTACACCAACACCCCCCCCCCTTAAGCATAGGTTAGGTGGATGGAAAAGAAAAGATGGGTCCTGAAAACAAGGCTTGATGAGGTACCCACATATAATGTAACTCTCAATAAGTGGATTAAAAGAAGAAAACCCAGTGGAAAAAAAAACTGCCCCCCCAAAATAGAGATAAACAAAATAAGTTCGGACTATAAATCCTACTCCAACACCACCCTTAAGCATAGCTTAGGTGGTATATAAAATTGTGTCATGGAAATGATGCCTGATGAGGTACCTAAGTACATAGTGATGATCACCGTATCCTAAAAAATATGAAAGATGTGTACCTCCAAAAAGAAGAGAGATAATGTATGCATAAAATGTTGCATGGTGAGCTATGTAGTAGGTTCCTCTAGAATAAATATTATCACTTCCTTTTAGAAGAAAGAAACCAAAAGCTATCAAAATGTTGAATTCCCACTCAAGTGGAGTGTAGACATGAATCATGATGTAGATCTCTATAAAATGCTAAAATGTCTTTTTGATAATGCTTGAATGTGTCAAAGTCTGATCAAGTATCATAGGACTAATTGAAGAAGATGGAAATGAAGAAGCATACAATAAAGGAATGTCTATGTGAAGAGTAGAGCTTGACTCACCAAATGAAGAAAGAATGTCCATAGGAATATATGAGTTTTTGATGCTCACAATAGGTGTACTCATATTGAAATTAGTAAAGTCCTTAGAAATGCAAGTCTATGAAGGCTATAAAAAAGAAACAATATGCACAGAAATGGAAGTAGAATTTGTAATAAGACAACTAAGGTCTAACAAAATCTCATCTTGTAGTGGGGGCTTGACACAAGGAAAATAACTATCCACCATAGATGTATCATCATAAGAAATAAAAGAATGAGGAGAGAGTACAATAGTCTCAGAGGAGAGAATAGGAAGCGAAGGAGGAGGTGTGACATAAATCTTTACAAGATCACCAAAAAAACTTTGTAGTATGCTCCAAATAGTGCATGGACAATCTGTATGTTTCACATGGTAATGAAGATCCATGGAAACATGAAGTAATATAATGGAAAAAACCTTGTCACAAGTATTAGCCCACTTATCAAATTAAACAGGATCAGTGGGTGCAAAAATCTATCTATATAGGAATGGAATATAATTCTTGTGTGTAAGTGTTCCATATAAGCATGCCAAAAAGCATAATTATATTTTCAAAGAAGGATCATTAGAGATGAAACAAATATCCTCATCTTGATTATCTCAAATGGGGTTGACATGATCAAGTAAAGATACCAAAAAAGTGAAAAAATGCACAAAATACTCTACAATGAACCCCCTAAAGCACACTCATGAAAGGGACATCGAGCACAGTCAAGAATGCATCCAAATGATCAATAAGTTATATATTAATAAAAAAAATGTTGCATGATCTAGATATGAACTTCAGACTAGGCTAAAAATGAGTCTATATAGATGAGAGCAATCAGTGCATGAAGTATGTTGTAGAAAGTAGTATGGCCCATAACCCCCTTAATAATGCACTTTATAACTTGAGTGAATTTTTAAAAAATAAGTATACTAATGGAAAGAGGATTAAAAAACATGTAATTTTGAAAAAAGTGGCACTCAAATCTGAGTTACCAGTAAAAATTTATAACAAAATACTTTTGTCATCATTAATAGTCTATTTGATTAAATTGCAATTAAAGTTTAAAAATTCTATCCAAAAAAAGGGTAATGTAACCTTCCAACTACTCATTTAAACTCATATAGAATGATGGATGGTGTCGTTGTGTATGCATAATTAGATCAATATATAATGATGGACAAAATTGTTGTGTATGCACAATCAAATCTGCATATATAAGTCTACGTTATTTTTAAGTTGATTTCTCCAAGATGTCAACAAATGAATTTTGCTATACATTCATGGATTGGAGACAAAAATAATGACATAGACTCTAGATCAGAGGATGTGAGTGAAAATATTATGGGGATCAAATTCTAAAAAATTATAAATATTCTATCTTCATGCAAAGGTGGTAGTTGAAGAGTCAAATCACTGGCAAGTGATGGTTTGATCTACATGGTATATAGAAGACATAATAAATAGATAACTATAGGCTTTTTTGTAATATGACATGTGGGGTAGTCTAAATTTTCAGCTCCACATGTATAATAAAGGTCACATAGATTCTATGAGGTGATGTTGGGGTAGCGACCATAGATCTACAATGTTCACAATGCACTTTCCTTACATTATTGGACCCCAAGATTAGCAGTGTTTTATCACCATGTGTTTCTTCCTCTAGTGCTTCCACCACTTTTTTGTATGTGAAAGATTAAAAGATCCTTAGGAAACTAGGTCACTTTTAAGATACTCTCATGGTTTGAAACTGAGTCACAAAGACTTGTTTGTCAAAATGACAAGGACACAAGGAGTTGATGGCTATGGAATATCTAGTGAATATCTAGTTGCATTTCTAAAAATGCAGACCCTAAATCTCTAAATCCTTAACTATTACTATGTTAGAAACCATGTTTCCTCCTTAATGGAAAATCAACATAGAGTTGATGTGAAGGCTTGGAGGATGGTGAGGCCAAGGTTGGATGGGTTGCACTTTCAAACCTCAGCTTTGTTGGTGATATTGAGTAGTTCAACATGCATGATGAATGGTTGTGTGGAGGAGTCCATGGGATAAACATCATATGATTTACCAGGTCATGAATCAAGTTTTAAATGGTGGTGGTATAACCAAATGGAGAATATCAAATATTGGTAGCTAACAGCCATGATCCATTCAAACCAACTATCAAGATTTGGAATTGATGTCCACAACTCAAAATATATGTAATAAACCCTTCAAACTACCAATGTAAAATTAGAAAAATACCAATCTAAGCAATATGCAAATTCTTCTGAATAAATTCAAGATAATACAAAAACAAAAATTGATGCTCATTACCAGAACCTAAAGCTCTGATACCATGTTAGAATATGCAAGTAGGTGATCTTTTGGTAGGGTGAGTACACAAGTATTCTACAAATCAATGACCTTGCTTGTATTCATAAATAAACAAGAAGATTTGCAATAATTACATAATGTATTTAATTGCCTTCTAGTTTGCACTAATCAACTCAATTATAATAACATGGTGAGGAGGAATATAAAAGAGTAGGGGGAGTTAATTGATAGGAGAACTCACTGTGGAACTAATTTTAACTCATTTTAGAACTCAAAAGTGAACTCACAATGGTACTCAATTGAACTCTAAGAGGAACTCACTGTGGAACTCACCTTCTCACCCTCTTAACCTCTTATCACACCTAAGTAAGCTAAATATACAAGTGTAGGAATTATCCATTTAATAATTAAATGAAATAATTAATATCCTACACCAACATTCTCCCTTGAGAACTTGAAATTTTATTTTGATGTTTGACATGATAGGCATGAGCAGTTTTAGTAGCTACATATTATATATCACATGGATCATATGATGAGGTCTGAGGAAGTGTATCCACCATCTCTTTCTTTCTTTCTTGATATACTTAGACTCCACCATATTATTTTTGTGTATAAAACTTTTCCATAATAATAAAATACTAGCATGCAAACCAATTTATTAATAGACTGGAGCATGTCTTTGCACGAGATAAATAGGAATACAATAGTGTAGTTTAATTGTATTTATCATAATTATTTCATCATGAAATGAAGATAAATTTAATATGCTTTATTATATAATATTGGGTAACTAAATGCATATAAATTTCTCAATTGTCCCACTCCAGATTAAAAAATACAAAGAATTAATAACTAGTAAATAACAACACCTTAATGAATCAGGAGGATTTATACCTAGTCAAATTGATCAATTCAAAAGATAAATTTTACCTTACATAGTATAGTGTGTAAACTAGAAAACAAGGAAATCAAATACAAACAACTCCAATTTCTCAAGACTCTCACACTTTAATACTATCTTAGAATTCTATAGCTTCAAATAAAAATTAATGATTCAAAGACAATAGTGTGACAATCCACATATAAGATCCGAATCATGAGAAATATGCTATTAAATTGATAAAAGTCTTTTTTATTCATAAAATACTTAAAAATTTGATATATAAGCCTAAAAATACCTTCTTCACTCCTACTCTAATCTCTCTTTTACTCTATCCCCTTAGTTTTCCCTCATTTCTATCCATGTAAGTATAAATAGTTATTATAGGCTCATTTTGATAGGTACAAGTCTTATCTTTTCTCAATTGAAACATAAACATAGCTTTCTTGATAAATCTTAGGATTTCTCAACATAGAATATGTTATTTTGTCTTTTCAATGTAGAAGTCTCCTTTTTCTATAGGATAGGATAGTTGTTATACTTACATGAAGATAAAACATGTTATTTGCCTTCTAATTTATCCTCTATAAATTTTGAATTCAACATGTTTAACTCAACATTCCTCTACATAATATATATCTAAAATAACTTTACATTGATATATACAACTAAACTTGTAAATACTAAAGACCCATACAATTCTCAAAGACCATCCAAGACTATTTACACCCAACATCAAGCCAATATTTACAAATATAGCTTCCCTAGATGATGTTCCTACATTTTATGTGATCTCATTATTCCATAGGGTAAACTCATTGTTCCTCAAAGCAACTCCACCAATATTGTAAACAACCTCATCGATGCGTAGGTCAATTCTATCATTTAAGTTAGAAGATAACAAATGAAATTTAGATGGAAAATGAGAAAAAAATCATCAAAGGATGATTTGAATGCACCTTTAGAATTTTTGTGGGATGCATGGTCCCATCAAACATGCAATTATGTGAATAAGGAATCCAAGAGGGGAGATTAGTATTGTGTTAGTCAAGGAAATCAAATCCACATAAACATACTAAAGACTAACACCTCTAGCCTAGACACTAGGGAGAGCAAATATAATAAGCATAGAATCAAAATGCAACTAGAAAACATAAGAAATCTTATTTTTACTTTCCTTATAGCTACAAAAAAAAATTGATAAATTTTTCTTGCTTGGTTTGTGGATAATGGAGTCTTCGTCAATGGTGATCTTGCATCATCTTTCCTTCATTCACCTTGGCTTGGCTTCATTTGATTTGTCATGTTATCATGTTAACACTACAATGAATCTTTTTAGAAGGTATTTTGGCATAATAACATTACACTAAAAGATATTATCATGTATTTGTGCCTAATAAATTTACACCTAGAGGTCTTAAAGATCAATGGGTGAGGCCTTATATTCATATCCTCTAGAACTAATTCTAACCCAAGTATAATTAGGTTAGAGTTAACTTCAGTTGAGTTCAAACTAATCCTAAGTTAAGTTAGGCTAGCAATGAGGGCCATGTGAGAGACATAGGTCTAAATGATTTTGTCTTCCACCTAATATAAATATTTAACAAGTGGATTGACAACCCAAAAAAGCAATGATGAATAAGCTAGATATTTTCCAATTTTAAATTTTCATTTTTAGATATTCATTAATTATAAATAAATTATTTAGTTAAGTATTAGACATAGAATAGAGATTGATAAAACCATGAAGAATATAAGATAAACAAATGTGTGAAGTGTTTGATTTTGTATTTTGTGTATCTTTATACTTATTCACCCTTAAAATTCTAATCAAATAATTGGAAAATACGAAGAGGCTTTCATTTTTTTCTCAAAAGGTTGGAAGGTGAGGAGACATCAAGACTGTAAAAGACTATAAATAGTAATTCAATGTAATAGAATCTAATTTGATGTGTTGATAGAGATTAATATAAATTATCTTCTTATGGTTTTCCCTTATTTTATTTTATGTATGGTGTATGCATAGTCAGTTACTATATTTTGATGTATTCTATAATCTGATGCAATATTAATTATGGTCATATTCCTTTATATAGATGTTGTAACCTAATTTAAAATATAATTCAAAACATTATAAGTGGTATGTATTACTTGTCTTTCTATCACATATTGTGCTCCACTAATCAAAGTATCCCTATAATTAGCATGTTCTAGTGCAACTCTAATAACTTATACTAAAAATGGTGTGGTGAGTGTAGAACCAAAGTGGATGAACTATGCCAAGATGGTTGTTAGGGATGAGAGACATAGAATAATGGCTAGTTAAAGGAATTTTAAAAAATTTAGAGGAAGAAGCACAAAGAGTCAAAAAGAATGCATAGGAGATCGTCCAAGAACACATTTATGGTGAAATTTATGATGTTTTTTGGTGTGAATTTTTAATATTATTAGCTACATGGCTAGCTAGACTAGAATACTATTGATTTAGTCTAAGGAGAACAAAATTTATAAATTCAACTGAGGATAAGCTAGAGAGATTGCATAATATAGATATCAATTGGTCTTGATCAATAGATTACTAGATAAAGGATATGATCAGTGGATATATCATATAGTTCACAAGACAAGGATACATAGCTTTTGATATTGAACATGATCAATTTGTTCAAGGAATCAAAGGAATTTTTTTTTACTGACTACCCTTATTGATCAAGATTTTGGTTGTGGAAAAGGCCATGGTGCTTACTCTATCCAATATTGAGTAGTGGTTTTAAGAACCATGGGGGGGTGGTGCATAAGAGAAATTGGATGATGAGGAGATGAGTAAGAGGAACTTGAACCTGATCCTAGAAAATGGAAGGTAAAAAGACTAAGAAAAAATAAAATATTGGGACTCGAGAGAGAACTATGATAGAAAATAAGATGGAATAAGATAATCAACCCTAAAGTAACTATGAGTAGTACTAAAAGTAAGGTATAATTCACTAGAGCTGAAGAAGTGCAAGGAAAAGATGCTAGAGAAGAAAGGTTTTTGAAATAAGGTATTGAAGACGATGAAAGAGAAGGGTATGTTAAATGTGAGTAAATTATAGATGAGAAAGAGGATGATGGAAGCAGAGATGTTGAGGTAGAGAAATTAGGAAATAGAGGTAGGTCATAGTTAACTAAGGGAATTTTTATTAGAACCAGGAAGAAAATTTCATAGGAAGATGTTAAATTTGAAGTTAGTACTATACAGGTTCATGTTTGAAGCAATAAAGATATGAAAATCAACATCATTCATTTTAAGAGTACGCATCTCCCAAACCCACTTTATTTATAGAATATATAAAAAGTATAAAAAGAGAATTTATCTTAGGTTGGTTTAATTAATTTACTAATAAATTTGGAAGGCTCAATATAGAAATGAAATAGGCATTATAAATAAAAAAGTTATAGGAAGCAAATTCGTGGTTACCCCTAAAGAGAATAGTGTGAAGCTTCCTATAGGCACAGTAACCACTATGCAGTCACTCAATTGCACAACTACTAGCGAATAAACACCACCAATTATAGTTACCACTATTTAAATACTTACAACAAAAATTGACAATCCATTGAATATGACAGATCATGTAACTATGTTTGTACCTTTAATGTCGTAACATGGATCTTCAAATCTAGAATAATACTTAATCACATGTGAGATGAAATGGGTTGTAAAATGGGTTACATCAGATGATGTGAAAAAATGTGAGCTCATAGGATCTTTAGGAGGAAACACTTTGGATTTCATTTGAAAAATAAATGTCAGTACCTTGGATTTAAAACAAGTCAAAGATTTGCTAATAGTAAAATTCAAAGCAAAAAATGTGTCAATCAAGTGATCCAAGATCTAAAGAAGATTCAGTAAAAATTAGGAGAAATAGTTGAAGAATATGATCATAGGTTCTCTAACATAATGAATAAAATTGATTTCATTATTGAATATAAAGATAAGATTCTTGGTTAGTATAAGGTTTAAGATCTAGAATAAGGTTTTCTATCATGCAAACCCAGTTATTCACCAAAGCCAATGCTCGATCTATTGCACTCTTTAGAGAGGATTACAAAGCAAGTTAGTCAAGTATTAGTCCATAAATAATGAAACATGCATAAAGAACTAACCAACCAATCCTATCTATTCCTATGGGAATTACAAAGGATAGCAAGAAATAAATGAAAGAAAGTAACACCATATTACCTTCCCAAATGGATTCACCATACCCATGTGGCTCAAAAACATGCTCTCCCTTGATCAAGCATCCTTATCTTTGTAAAAAATGGTGGTAAGCTCCTCCAATGCCTCAAGAACACTCCATAAAACCTAGGCTCATAATTCTAAATTATTAAACTAGCCTATCAATGAAGTTTGCAAACAAAATCAATGACCAAATGCAAAGCCTTGTGGAAACAATTTAGCATTATAAATATGAAATATTTAAGATTTGAATATATTTGAGAATAATAACCTTACACTAAAATTGCTTATAAATGATGTTCATGGCCTCTTTTTCTAGATTTTTGAGATTGGTCAGGATCAACCATGACCATCCATCTCAAGATTGAGATGTGTGGCCATGGATAATCCTAATATTTGGAATTAAATCCATAATTATCTTCATAATGACCTTGGAAGAAGGGGCATTGAAGAGGCATGGGAGGCATTAACTAGGCATGGGTGACCCATAATCTTGCTATTTGTGGGATTTATGGCCTAGGGATGTCTTCCCAAGAAATGATGTCACCTAATGATGCAAATAATAAGAATCAATTTTCAAAAATAAATATTCAACAAATCTCATGGAAAATCCACTTAAGCTCTTGATTTGGATTAATTAGCCTTAAACAAGGTTAATCAACATTTGTGCAATTATTTGAAAATTGGCCCTCAATTAATCAAAATGGTCAAAAAGTCATATTATTTAGTTGTAATTTGACCTGGGAAGAATTAGAAGGTGATGTTAGATGTGATAGAATTGTATTTCCATTTAGGATTTTTCTAAAACAAAATAACAAAGGTACATGGCATGTATTGATGATTTTTATAAGAAAAGAGTGATCCAGAGCACAAAAGACAAAATTTTCATTTTGATTCAAAATGAATTGATTAAAGTTAGGTAGCTCATATATTGAATTACCCTATTTAGGGATACTTTGACCTAAATTGGCACTTGTAAATGATAAGTTCAAACCATTTAGCATGTTTATGGATTTTGACCTGAAATGTACATTTGAGTGCTATTCGAGTAATATTGACAATTTCAACACAAATGGTGTTAGGAATTGGATGTCTACATTATGCCTCTATTTAAGAAGGCATAGTGAGACATTCAGATGAAGCAACATCTTTTCAAAGAAAAGAGTTTTCAAGAAGAAATTGGAATAGACCCATGATACCCCCTCAAGAGGACATATTAGGATGAAAGAGAAGGATGGACTCTCGAAAAGAGAGAAAAAGTGAGAGATTAAACCATGGAATAGATCACATCTAGATAAGCTAATGCTTGCACATGTGATTACCATCAATGATCAAAATATAATTAGGAGTCTAATAGGCCCTAGAGATGGGGGAATGGGAAAGATAAAATCCATAAATATAAGGGACACATTGTAAACTTAACCAATTTGAGAGTACAAGCTACACGTTTACGGTATTGATTAATCTTGAGACAAGTTGCACACTAAAATATTACTATCATGGGCTTTAATGTGGAGAGATGGGAATTAGAAGAAAAGGGAGAACATTTTGCTTTAGGAAAGGAAACACCACTAGAATGGGGTCTCCAAAGAGAAGATAATAAGAAGTACCCTAGTAGATAAAATGCGATCATGATAAAATAGTTGTGCCCTAGTAGGGCGAATCTTGATCATTGATAAAGAATAAAGAATGATTCTTCCCCTATAAATATAATTTTATTCAAGCATGGTTTAGATGTTGGGCCCCAACATGGGTAATTTGGCAAGCAAAATAGCTCAAGGATATAACCAAAAAGATAGGTTAAAGCAAGCAAGTGCAAATGTACATGTGATGGTGTAATGGCTTAGAAAGCCAAATAAAACCAAGCATATGGGAATGCACAAAGAAATGAGAGAGATGAAAAGAAGAATGGAGATAGCTGAGCCAACCTCAATATAAATTGAGTGCTACCTACAGAGTTCTATAGACTCATGTTCCAACATGAACTTTAGGCCAATGTAGTTCACCCAAGTTTGGGAGAGAATGGAATGAGGAATGATGAAAAATGACAAAGAATTGATTATACTTAAAATGTATGTAAAGATATACACATCTAAGCATAGACAAAGAAGCCTGAATTGCATGTAACCTAGAAGCCTAATTCCATATCATGAGCCTAAGTTTTACAAAGTGTTCTTGAGAATCATTCATTGGACCTTATGTTGACATTATGACTTTGATACTTGAGCACAAAGTGCTTGTTATAGAAAAAGAAATTAGGCATCATAAGTATGAATAACTTAGAATGACATAAGATTCCAATTGCATTGAGCCAGTTTAGATGTGAATATCTATAACTATGGATAATGGTAAAACAATGACCAAAATCAGAGTTACAATGACTTACATTTAAATAAAAAAGCAAAAGCAAAAAAAAAGATAAACATAAATGAACCTAACTTGAAATCAATATATGATCTATCAAGACTTAAGTAGGAACAAAAAATGTTTAAAAACAAAAGGCAAGAACATCTTAATGACATGAGAACAAGATATGAATAATCAAGATCTATGTGGACCATTGAGGTATTCTTGAACACAGAAGAGAAAATCAAAATCAAATAGAAAAATAATCAAGGAAAGACAAGACCAAGAATGGAGATAAGAAGTAATAAAAAGAGAAAAGGATAAGAAATTAAAAGAGAAGTGTGAAATCACAACAAAACACTAAGAAAACTCAAATAAACACACACAAACAAAAACTAAGTTAGTGTTGTTTAAAGATAAATGTTCATGTATGTGTGTTAGAGGTGTTACTTTCTACCACATCATAATAAAGAACAATGACAATTGTTCCCTAATTAAAAAGGAACAATTATAGAAGAAATGGGGGAAGAGAAGAAAAGGAAGGGGTTGGCTGAGCTAACTCCAGATGTATAAGACAAGTGGACGATGCCTACATAGCTCTATAGATGCATGTTCCAACATGAACATCAGGCCAAATGTATCTCTCCCAAGAAATGAGATAGAAGAAAAATTATGATCAGACTAGCATGATTTATAGAAGAAATAGAAGATACGACAAACAAATGAGAATGGTCTAGAAAACAAGAAGTTGAGACGAGAAAGAATTATCTTACAAAATGGCAAGTGCATGGGATAAGATAAAATGAATTGGTGTTTCTATGATTTAAAAATGGAAAGAGCATTCAAACTTAATAGGTGCTCACAAAATGGTGAGAGCATTTAAACTTAACAATTTCTCACAAAATAGTGAGAGCATGGGATGGTGGAATGAGAATGTACAAACATACAAAAGCATGAGATAATGTTTTTATTCTTTTGTGGATCATGTTATGATTTTTTTGGTATTTTAAAATTATTTCTAATGTTTTTGTTTTTTTGGGATAAAATGTGCACAAGGTGGGGCCATCTATTCAAGGAGATGTGTGTCCTGAGAGTAGAGGTTCCAATAAGATAGTTAAGCCAGCTACAATTGCCCATGCTCACAAATCAGTGAGAGAGAGGAAAGGGTGACTGAGGTGACCTCAACATAAATTTAACATGACCCACATAGTCCTAAAATGGCCTCAATTCATAGTAATTCCATCCACACAAAATCTAAAGAAAATCCAACTAGGTCCCAACAAGTTCTCAAATCTGGCAAATGGCCAGTCAAATAAAAATAGTAATGGCAAGGTGATGTGGTAATGCATGATAAACAAGTGTTTCCCCTAGTTTTCCCATAGGTAGTTATAACTAAGTTACAATGGCACATGTTAATGAAATTAATTTTCCCATAGGTGGTTATAATCAAGCTCACATAACCAAACATGGATATAGGATGAAAGATATCTTGCCAGATCAACTGTCATAGTACTTTCATCGATTGTCATTATAAACATGGATTTGATTTATTGATGAAAATTCATTAGAATCTCCCCACCAAAGGTGTGGGAAGAATGAAAAGAACCAAAATAAAATTAGGATTGGGTAGGATGACTAAAAATAGGCTTTGGTCTAGATAGGAATGGAAATGGTATAACAAAATGATCAAAAGAAAATTGGATATAGTAGCGACAAAGTTTCCCCTAAGTAATGACTGGATCAGATTGCTCATAAAATGGTGAGAGCATGAGAAAGGGGTTACCGAGCTAACCTCAATAAAAATTGAGCAATGCCTACATATTCCTGAAGGACCTCAAGTCAATGTAGTTTGAAAGGCATGTTTCATAGATCTCAATGGTATAATAATGCCTAAAAAGGGTCTATAGGGTTATCCCCAAGAGATGAGGCATGGTAATGGCAAATGGGTGAATGTTAGATGAAAAATGGTTTTGTTTCTCTTTTTGATAGGGAGATTCACATCTTAGTCAATGTGTGAGACAATAAAAATGATCATCTATATAAGTTATTATCCAACTCCCTTTCAGAACAACTACTCTATTAAAAACTTATTGATCTAGATCTCAATAATATGTTCATGATCTTCATAGGCTATTGATTTTTCTTTCTTCAAACATCGAGACAAGATATCCTTATAACTTGATAAGGGAAAGTGCTACCAGTGATGGTAAATAATGGTAGCATAAATGAGATAAGTGGGTAATAAATAGGTGGGTGATAATGGAATGTATAATGGAGGAAACAAATGGAGATCAGGAATTTTAGTCACATGTAATGTTGTTGATGCCATATTTAACATAATTTTGGTTGTCGCAGGGCTAAAGACCTCTGAATATGCTCTCAATAGGACCATTAGATTATTTTTTACTTGATCTTGAGAGTAGCTACCCTCTGATTATGATGTAGATTAAAAGCTATTTTGATTTGATTTTTTATATTATCTTTAGAAAACAATGAATAACTTTTGTGCTCAGCTATTGGTGCCTTGAAGAGGTTTTCACTAATGAAGTTATCTTTATTGTCCTGTAGTTCCTCTAAGAAGGCTTCACTAAGGAATGTTGACTTTTAATTATGATTGTCCTCTAGCATTTCCAAAAACATTTCACTAAAAGATGTTGAGATTGATCTTTGCTTATCCCCTAGCACCTCTAAAAAGGTTTCACTAGGAGATTATTCTTCTTTTGAATGAATTTGGTCCTGGCCTCCTTGTTCTTCTTTAACTGTTATATCTCCATGGATGTAGTTCAACAAAGTGTGACTCTGTGATTCTTGATCAACACTTATGGGAGGTGGAATGTCAATAATGTGGCTATGTTGGGTAATAATAATGGGATGGTGAAAGGTATCACAATCCTAAAAGAATATAGTATGAGAACTTGTGTCGATGCTAAAGTAATCATCCTCAAAAATTATAGAAGGATCACAAATATATTCAAATTGATTTGAAAGGCAATTATAACCAATGTTGTAACAACCAATATGATAATCTATTTTTGAATCTAATTCTGAAGAAATGGACTCTAAATCCAATGTCACAACTGATGTTGATTCTATTTATGATGTTAAACCCCATGTTGGTTCAAAAATGGAACCTGACTCTAATATTGATTCTTCATCTGATATAGTTGTTTTGATAATGTTTTGTTGAATGTTGAATTTTTGACAAGTAATGGCCTGTGATGGCATAATGGGCTCAATAAAAACTGATTCATTTTGGAAGGGTTAAACATAGACTGACTCATCTAAGTGAATCCCCTTGAAAAGAAGGAACCACTCAAGGGATGTCTCAAAAATATCATGTATGTCAAAGTGAGACTCCTCAACGAGTGGGAAAAGATCAAGAGACAATTCTATTGAGATTGGCTTGTCAAGGAGATGAGGCTCTTTAAAAATAGGTAACATATGAATAGGTGACTTATCATAATTTACCATGTCACAAATGGGTGTTTCAATAATAACATGTTGGTTTGGTTCATAATTGGTTGCAAAAGATCAACTTTGAACACTTTTTTATCTTCATAAGATAGTTTTTGAAGAGGTAATGGTTCTTGTTTAGGCTCAAAGATTGGCACAAAATCTCTAAAGTAGGGAACATTTTGTTTAGCGAGAATAATGGTTTGTGGTTCAATAATGGACTCTCCAAAGATTAGACTATTGAAGAAGGGATAAAAAACAATTAGTTCATCAAATGGATGTTTTTCGGCATAGGTTCATCAAAAATTGGTGTTGGGCCAAGAATGGTAACAATTGGACACTTCTTAGTTTGATTGCTCATGAAAACCAAAGGTCCTAAAATAGTAATGACTAGATAATTCTTAGTTTGGTTGCTCATGCAAACCAAAGGATAATGTCCTAAAATGGTAATCTTGGTATGTTGTGGAATTTGATTACTTACACAAGCCAAAGCATCCAAGTCTTCTTGATAGACCCAATCATTTTGATCATGATTTGGATCATAAGTTGGATCTTGACTATGTTCCCATGACTAATTTTTGTGAGGTGGATATAAATCTATCTTGGAAACCATATTGTCACCATAGGGGTCTTGACTAAAGTCATAAAAGTCATTTTGTGCAGCCATTCTATCATAAGTTGGATTATCCATGACTGCACCCTAAGTGTAGCTAGACATATCTTCATTTAATGAAGAAATCTCTAAAAATAGAAAGATTTAAAGTTCTATAAACCCTAAAAAAATGAACCAAAGGATAAATGGTTTAAACTTGGATCAACTTGGTCGAAGGGGTGGAGCTGCATCTCAAAAGTAATTTGTGCTAAGATTGGGCTTAAAAAACCCTAACGTCAAATGTCTAACTTCAAAGGTTTTTGAAGAAAGGTTGTTTTTTCCCATAAATAGTCACAAAAAATGATGAGGATAGGCACTTGAACAAATAAACAATCAATAGTATTCAAAATTTGTTAATCATTTAACTAAAGCTATGCAATGCAAAAGAAAAATATCTATGTACCAACCTCACGAATTGAGGCCTAAATATAAATCAATCAATATTTAGATCCAAACTTGACAAGGTTAATATAAAATGCAATGTTGAAGACTAAGATTGGACTAAACAAGTTCGATAAGATAGGACATCATGATGGCACAAGATAAAGGTCTAAATGGTATACAAAAAATGGTTTGAAATAGGTGGTTTTTGATACAAGGTGAAATAAGTTTTGAAAAAAATTGGGCAGCTTAATGGCATAAGCATGCTCAAATGATGTGGTCAATTGTTATGTTTCAAAGACTCAAAGGTAAAAAAGATTTGACATGATTTGGGTAGCATAACACTATCCCTGTTAACTTAAATACATGATTTTGACATGGCTTATGAATAAACAAACAAGTTTTAACCTCAAAGCATACCAAGCAAATAATGACCAAAATATACTAAGTATAATCATCCAAATCCTAATAAGGGCATGTCAATGTGGGGTTGACTAAACTATCAAGCTTCGATCATTCTAGGGGAATCAATTGCAAAATGACTTTCATGTTAAATGATACAAAAGACATGCATGAAAATTGGGTGACCGTGGCAATGGATAATTGTAAAAAGGTCTAGTATTTTTTGCAACCACTACATCTTGCTATTCTCTCAGTGTATTGCAATGTCTAAATGTAGATACGTCCCATGTACAACTCAAAAAGAGTCAAATGAAGTCAATGTCATGAGGTGAAACCCTGGGTCAAATCTTCCCTAAAGAACATGTAGAGGTAATGATGTCCCCCTCACAAGCCAAGTTTGCATGAAAATAAAGAAAGCATAAAATAGAAAGACTTTAGGGTCATTTTCAAGATCACCCAAACTTTGGCAAGTTTTTAGGGAGTACTTTAGGAAACAATATTTCTAAGCCTTGGACTAGGCTATTTTTCAATAGGAATGGGGCTTTTGATTCCAAGGGTTCCCTAAAGGGGAAAAATGGAAGAACATACATGCAACATTCCTTTTTTTTCCAAACAAAATCTAAGTAAACAACTATTGCAAAATAAAATTAACAAGTGTTTTTCAATTATTAAACCCAAATGAAATGTTTGGTGGTGATCATTTGACCCCTTGGTCTTAATTACAAACTTTGAAAACATTCACCAAAAAATTTAAATTCTTTGTTAAACAACAAAATAAAGTTCCTAATTAATTTTTTAATAATGTAAGAGGTGATTTAAACATGCTTTTATCAAAGCAAAAGCTTGTTCCTGCAGCAAAAATGTTAGCATGTCTTTTAGCTTTGAATCTCTTTTTACCTTGAAACAATGAACTTTGAAAAAGTAGCTCTCAAGTCTGTGTTTTTTGAAAACCATAGTGACCAACATCAATTAATACCACTAACATTGATTATGCATAACTGAGATCTAACTAACGTCAGTTAAGTCAAGTAACTGATGTTGATATTTATGTCAATGTTGGTACTATGTAAAAACCATGGCAACCAAAAATGGCAAAATAAAGTTATAAAATCAATTTGTAAGAGTTTTAAAGGCTTAAATAAATATTTTAAAGTTGTAAAAGGATCTCCTTCAGGTGTGAGATGTGTCTTATCCCACCGGACATGCCAAGATGTAGAGAGGATTACAAAGCAAGTTAGTCAAGCATTAGTCCATAAACAACGAAACATGCATAAAGAACTAACTAACCAAGCCTATCTATTCCTATGGGACTTACAAAGGATAACAAGAAATAAATGAAAGAAAGCAATACCATATTACCTTCCCAAATGGATTCACCATACCCATGTGGCTCAAAAACATGTTCTCCCTTGATCAAGCATCCTTGTCTTTGTCAACAATGGTGGTAAGTTCCTCCAATGCCTCAAGAACACTCCATAAAACCTATGCTCATGATTCCAAATCACTAAACTAGCCTATTAATGAAGCTTGCAAACAAAATCAAAGACCAAATGCAAAGCCTTGTGGAAATAATTTAGCATTATAACTTTGAAATATTCAAGCTTTGAAGATATTTGAGCATAAAAATTTTGCACCAAAATATCTTAGAAATGATGTTCACAACCTCTCTATTTATAGATTTTTGAGATTGGTCAGGATAAACCATGAGCATCCATCTCAAGATTGAGATGTGTGGCCATGGATAATCCTAATATTTGGAATTAAGTCCATAATTATCTTCATCATGACCTTGGAAGAAGAAAAATTAAAGAGGGATGAGAGGCATTAACTAGGCATGGTTAACCCATAATCCTAATATTTGTGGCATTTATTACCTATGGATGTCTTCCTAAGAAATGATGTCACCTAATGATGTAGATAATAAGAATCAATTTTTGAAAATAAATATTCAATAACTCTCATGGAAAATCCACTTAAGTTCTTGATTTGGATTAATTAGCCTTAAACAAGGTTAATCAACATTTGTGCAATTATTTGAAAATTGGCCCTCAATTAATCAAAATGGTCAAAAAGTCATATTACTGAGTTGTAATTTGGCTTGATAAGAATTAGAAGGTGACGTTAGATGCATTGGAATTGTATTTCTATTTAGGATGTTTTCAACACAAAATAACAAAGGTTCGTGGCATGTACCAATGATTTTTAGAAGAAAAGAGTGATCTAGAGCATAAAAGGTGAAATCATCATTTTGACTTGAAATGAATTGATCAAATTTAGTTGGCTCATAAATTAAATTGCCCTATTTAGGGATAATTTGACCTAAATTGGCACTTGTAAATGACAAGTTTGAACTATTTAGCGCATTTTATGGATTTTGACCTAAAATGTGCATTTGAGTGCAATTTGAGTAAGATTGACAATTTCAACATAAATGGTGTTAGGAATTGGATGTCTACACACTCAAAATTGAGGAGATAAAAGGCTATGTAGATCTTCCCTTGGTAATGTCAAAACTAGAACTAAGTTAGATGATTTTATGAGGAGGATGAATGAAATGCATGAAAATTAAAATACTAAATTAGGTTTATGGTGCATAGAATGTGGTCATGAGGGATATCATAGGAATGATTATCTGACAATAAAAATAGAATTTTGTGAACTTTAAAGGGTAGTGGGACATCCTATATCCAAATTCCATCTCCTTCAGCAATATATTTAGAAATCACATAACATGTATTGTATTTTTTTCAAATCTACAATCATGATGAGACTAGCCATTGTGTATTACAAGATTTAAATCAAGATATAACAAATAACATCTTCCCAGTTGTGGCCCAATAGATACCCACTACAAATCAATAAATTCGAGGGCTATATGTGGAGATGAGTAATGTGAATCAAGGTAATATAGGATGGGTGCCTTCATCACCATAATATTAGATGCCATCATCACCATAGTACCATCTATAAGGCCTAGCTATCTATAAAAATACATCATTTCCATCGTATGAATAGTGTATTTACTATGTGAAACCATGGAACAACATGAATATTTAACAACAAGAAACTTGGACCCTAAATTCTCCTTAGCATCAGTATGGAGGATATGATGCTTAGATAAATCAACATGGAGGTTATAATGGACAATAATCCCAAGTTTGGGGATATCAACAAAATAGATGAGGCTACAAAGGAGGATATTGGGGAGGATATAATGGTAGATATCAAGGAGGTCACAATAATTATAAAAAAAAAATAAACCACCTATGTAATGTTATCTATGTGGCACATATAATCATTATGTGAAGAACTGTCTCACAAATCCCTAAAGACATGTTTATTGTCTATATTAAAGGATTGAAGGCCAACATCAAATAGAAGGCTATCCCAATCTGTAAAAATAAAAAAATGATAATATAGTGTGAAATGTAAACATGATTAATGTGCATCCAAAGGAAAATGAATTTGTGTAAGTTGTCACAAAGACACAAAGGGATGAACAAGGTTTACTTCCATTAGAGATGCCTTAGGATCTAAGTATTAAAAACATTCAATGGGATAAATATCTTGACCCTACAACTAAAAATAATATATTGCATTGAGATGCATATGTATCATAAAAAATACAATAAAAACTAGATTTTGATGAGAATAACATTACTAGTGATGCTTAAATGTATGGGAAATTTATTCAGATCTTGTGACACTAGGGCATTGTGACCACTTTGAAAAATCTAATGAAACTACTCAGCATGTTGCACAATGAGGATATGTCACAAAATATAATGAGCCTCCTTCAAAATATTTTGGAATATGCACAATGAGGATAGACAAGGGCCAACAAAGTAGTCTGGTATGTCAAGATAAAGCAACCTTGGTATGTGGATTCATGACTAGAGATTGGGTTAGTTTGATATGAAATCCCAAATGTAGTATTTGACTTTGGTGGTACCATTAATATGATTCCTCACTCCATATGGGAAGCCATTGGTGGACCAACTCTAAGTTACAATCTAATAACATTAAGCATAGAGGATTACAATAGAGTTGAACCTATTGGCCAACTAGAAGATATTGAAATTAAAGTAGTTGTACTTAGCTTGTGAGGAGACTTAGAGTTCATTGACATGAAGATAGAAGAGACACATTACGCTTCCTTAATTGGTAAGAAATGGTCTTATGATGGCCAAATTACTATTAAAACTATGTGAAATCAGTTAGAAGCACATCAAAATGATAAAATAGCAGTCATACCTCTCAAAAAATTTAAAGAAAAACCATATATGATTCCTAAGGAACTAGAATATAATTATGCTTATGGGGACAATAGTTGGGTTAAAGAAAGGTGATATTAAATTCAAACTAGGGTGCACATTATTAAATTTTAGAAGTGGAAGGCCAGTATTGCACAACATGAACAGTTGTTGGTATTTAAACTAGTTATCACAAATTCACTAGTTAGACTAGTTCAAATTGAAGAAGGTGTTTATCCTTCAATATGTTCACCAATAATATATGAGGTAGAATTATTGTATAATAACACTTTAACTACAATGGATTACATTGAAATTACCCATAAAGGAATCCTACCCTAGTATTCAATCTCATCCATAAGTAGTGACTCAGATGCACACATCCTAAATTGGTCTCATAAAGACCAAGAGTTGAGCCTTGTGTGCATGATGGTCACTACATAATGACAAATGCCTTAATATTTTATGATTGAGGATCTTAATCCATTCATCTTGAGGTTTGAACACCATGTACCAGAGGTAGAATAGTGAGTTAGCACACTCAACTATGCATTGAAAGGAACTACTGCAACATGATAGGCTATACACTAAAATATAGATATGTATTGGGAGGATGCCTATGAAATCTTACATGAAATGTTTTAGCTACTAACAAGTATTAAATAATAATGAACCTTATTTTAAGTGGGTCAATTTACCAAACTACACATACATTAGTGCATGGACATATGGACTACATAGGAAGTGGATCCTTGATATTGGGTGCACATATTTAGTAATACTCTTTTAGTTCTTCTAATATCCTGGTACATGCATCAATAACATATAATAGAAACCAAACATTGGCCATAAATTTAGTAGGATTTTATCCAAACTTTTGTAGTTTAAGATGATAATTCTTTAGTATAGAATGCCCTATAAAAGATCAACTTTTTTCACAGATGTGTAGAAGATTTAAAAAATGTTACTAAATCATCTTCTAATCAAGAAGTTACATAGGATCTAGATATTGTATTGCCTTATTACAAAGCTAATAAAAAATAATAGCTCCAGATTCAACCTTGTAATAGAATACATAATGATCTATCAGAGTCCAATGATAATGATAGTGATGGGGATCTAGATTTAGAAGGGTCATTTGAACCACAAAATGGAGAGGAACCTATATTAGTACAAAGATTAAAGCAAGTAGAATAAGATAAGTTGTGTAGTATTAACACCCACAATGGGAAGGCAAATGCATTTTATAAGATACTATGCCTAGTGGATCAGTAAAAATATATTAGGAACCATTGCAGAAGATGTAAGGAAATATTGGGATAGAAGTGGCCCCTAAGCTTACATCATTGAGAGATTATTAGGGACAAGAGTAGATATTTGAAGCCCTGTAGCTATTAAGAGACTAACAGGATATGTTTCTAAGTAAATTTTTGGGGGTCGAAGGCATAGATCCATCCTTGGGAGAGATGCACATTGAGCTAAAGGAATGCACGTGACTAATTAAAAAGTGACCCTAAAAATCAAACCTAACATAAAATAAAAATTAAAGGCTAAAATTAATCGAATGTAATAAGATTTAATTATTCATCCAATTGAGAAGGCAGAATGAATGAGCCCCATAGTGGTACAACCTATGAAGATGGGAGAAATACAGGTGTGTGGGGATTACCATGCAGTTAATAATGCCCACATTAATGATCCATTTCCTATCTCAAAATTAAAATTTCCAAAGAAGATTAGGCCAAAATATCTTTGCTCCTGAATGGGGGTCATTTGTTTATAATTTAATGCCATTTGGTTTAAAGAATGCACATATTGTCTTTTCTAGAGCTATGGGAAATTCCTTTAAAGACTTAATTAATGATTTCCTAGAGGTGTATATAGATGATTGGTCAGTCTTTTCTATATTTTAAGAGTAATTGTCAAATCTTAGATTGATTCTAGAGTGATGTAGGGCTTTGCACATTCCCTTAAATTTAAATAAATATCTATTATTTACATCTTTTGGTGTCTTGCTAGGTCATGTAGTGTGAAATGATAGAATTCTTGTTGATCCAATTAAAATTATTGTTATAGTAAGAATTCAACTTCCTATAAACTCAATTTAAGTGTACACATTTTTGGGTCATACTAGATATTATAGGATATTCATAAAAGGATTTGTAACTATATTAGCAACTATGGAAAAGCTACTGTCAAAAGACACCAAATCGAAATGGAAACTTGAGTGATAAACAAAATTTATTGAGATTAATCAAAGGTTGGTAACAACATCCATATTGGTATTTCTTGATTGTAAAAATCCATTCCATGTACATGTCAATGCTTTAGGCACTGTAGTAGGAGCCATCTTAAGACAACCAAGTGAAGGTGGGTTGGACCATTCAATACATTTTGCAAGTAGGAAACTCTCAGTTGTAGAGAATAATTACATAAAAATGGAGAGAGAAGCACTAGACATAGTGTTTGCATTAAAAAAATTTAGGCATTACTTTTTGGCTACACCTTTTGAATTCTTCATGGACCACTAGGCATTACAATACCTAGTCAATAAACCAATGCCTAAGGAACAGATCTCTAGGTGGTTAATGTTATTCTATAAATTAAAATTTAGAATCAATGTGAGACTAGGATGGGAGAATGTAGGGGTTGAATCATCTCACTAGACTGTACAATGGGGAAGAACTAGTAGAACTCAAAGATGAATCTCCTGATGTGCATCTATTTAGAACTATTTTAGTTTTTTATAACATGGAAGACATTGCAAACTTCTTTAAACAAGGAAATTTTCATACACATTATATAGAGAGGGACAAGAAATATATGGTTACTAGAGCTATACCATTTATCCTCATTAATGGTTTCTTTTACAAGATGGGTAAAGATGATGTATTGAACATGTTAGCTTTAGAACATGAGTGATGCCAATTGCTTCAAGAAGCTCACCAAGGCATTGCAGGAGCACACATCATAGGACATGTTACTACCAAGAAAATACTTTAGAGTTTTTTTATGGTGGTATATGCTTTTTTAAGATGTGCACAAAGTTGTTAAACATTGTGGCATTTATAAAAATGGGTAAGCCTAATTAGTGAGATGAAATGACTTTGGTTCCTATGCTTGTAGAACAACTTTTAAATAATGGGGAATTGATTTTGTTAGACCTATAGCTCCACCAAGTAAATGAAGTCATGTCAAATACATTATCATGGTAACTGACTATTGGTGTTCTATATTATCAATAACATGCTCTCCAATGGGCAACATATTTTCACAAAGATCTACAATCTCTTGCAGAGATTCAAGATTTAGCTACCAATAATTCTTTTGCTCTTCACTTTGATAAATTTGAATATGATTAGTTTGTAAGGTATCTTGATCTTCCTCAATTGGAAATGTCTCAATATTATTTATGACTTCAGCCTATATCATTTTCTCATGGATTTCTTCCATATCAAGATCAACATTTTCCTATATACCTGAGATAACTTCTTCAATATCATCTAAAATCTTACTTTCAGCTTGTACCTCAAGTGAAGTATTAATGATAAACTCTTTGTCATACACATTTTAATCATCCTCTTCACATTCCCAAACATCTTGACTTGTAGATGCAACCTCTTCCTCTATTTCCCTTAAAATAGGCTCCTTTTGAAGAAGGGAAATGGTGAGAGGGTAATGAAATTCATTTTCGTGAGACAGAGTATGAAGCATGGGAGGTTGATCAGGATCAAAATTTGGGATCTTGAGGGAAATGGAATCATTTAGGGAATATTAAAGAGGAGGGAAAGAGAAACTTTTTATAACTTCTTCATTTTATTCTTTCCACTTGTCCATTACTTCATCATGGTCTAAAACCTTTTTGTCCTCATGGACAACTTGAGCTTGAGGGGTATGTGGTGAAGAAAGGGGACTATAAGAAGGTTTATCCTCCTCAATATGATCTTGAATTATCATATTAATAGCTTCTTGAATCCAACTAGGAAGCTTCATTGACACATGATAGGCTTGGTCAAGAACTTTATGAGAATAAGGAACATAAGGAGACTAGTAAAGAATATAAGAGGGTTCTTGAGAAAACTGATCCAACTCAATTTTTTGCCTCTCCCAAGCCTCCATCTTCTCTAATACAAAAATAAACAACTCATTCCTCTCCTCTAGATCATTGGATACATTTAAAAATTACCCATTCACTTCTTCATACTAAGAATTTGAATAAACTTTTCTTGCATATGCTAGTAATTTGAGTTCTATTTCATCCATTCTCTCTTGGAAATAAGGTTGCTCATGTGCAACATAATATCCAAATGGGAAAGGTTAAATATGGTCTTGATACTTATATGGTTCATAAGGAAGGTAGATGTCATGTTCTTGATAATAAGGATCATGGTAAACTTGATAAGGCTCATCATGTCCTTGATAAAATTCTTGGTAAGGTTGATTGGGCTCATAACAAGGCCCATATGGATCATGACAAAGATGGATGATCCATTAGAGGGATTATAAGGAGGTATTGAATAGGGATTTCCTTCATACATAGCCATGAAAATAACATAAGGATAGTGCAATGAAATTAGACTTACTTAGAAACTACTTGGACTGTTAGAAGCAATTGCTTGAGCTTGGAATCACCAAAATATTCATGAAAAACATTACTACAACTACAATTCCACCAAGACCAGGTCCAAAAAATTCCATTGGGTGTGACAAAATTTTTGCTGTTCTATATTTTCACCCTAACTAAGCAGAAGACTGTTTAAGTCTTTTACTCAAATCTAGTCTAACATGGGACTGATCCTAGGCTATGGGTATCCTAATAATGGATCAAACCTCTGGAAAGTTGGCTTCCTTATGTATCTATCATCTAACTAAATTATGACTAGGAAAATGGAGAGAGAAATGGGTAATAACACTTAAAAACATGTAAAAGAGGTGATGCAGTAGTAATGTGATTATTCATCCACTCTATCTAAACTTCTAAAAAAGACTAATGAGATCATATCTATGACTCCAAATGGTTGTTTATGCATTAGTATTTCATGCAGATGTTCACCAAATGATCAAAACCTAAGGGAAGTGATGGAGAGGCATTATTCAAGGCACTAACCAGTTAATGTATCCACTTGCTAGATTTATTCAAATAACATGACCTACAAAATAATATAATCTAGTAGTTAGGTGATATCATGATTTGACAAGGGAGAGATTTATACCACATATGCAGATCAATCTGACATTAACATACTATGCTATAATAATCAAATATGAAGAGTCCTTTATTTATCTCAAGAGGTTACAAAGATCAAATCTTAGGTAGAGTTTGATGCCCAAAAGAGGGATTACCAAAAAATTGTCTTCAAGGCCTAGAAGCTTGTATTTATAGAAAAAAGGGATGAGAGAGAGAAGAAATTAAGTAAATAGAAAACATTGAATGAGATCCAACTGCTCTTGATGGATTAGCATTCTCAAGGATGTTGAGTTATGATCTTATCAATAAGGAGCAAACTTTAAAGCTTTACCAAATAATGTAATGTTCCATGATCCATATTCAATTGCTACGTCTTCATCTCAAGATTCCATGCCATTTCCACCTAATCTGTTGATGAGGACCAATTTTTCATGCCTGATAGAGTCTCTCTTGGTTTATTTTGAATGGTTGAATGTACTTATTTATTGAGGCTAAAAATGTATTACAAAATGAGAAGCCTCTTTTATTAATCACATAGATGCCCTTATTTAGTAAATTGGACTTGGATCAATTATAGGTTGAAAACTAATCCATTTATTAGTTTTCCTATGGCAACATATAGATGCACAACCTACTCGAACTTAGTCCCCCTTTTTGACAATAGTTACGAATCATTGGTCTATACTAGGCCTTTCAAAGGACCTATTTTACCATCAAAGAGTTCCACTAGTAATGGTTGGTCCTACTTGTTCAACCTAGTTCAATCTTGGACCATCTTTGAATTCATATTTGCTTACCTAGGTCAAAAATAGCTTAGTCAACCTTCATCAAAATATTCCTATGCTTGCCTCTTGTTTATTGGTTGTTGATCTATGACTTGGCCTATTGAATATTTGACCCTATTCACTCCATTGATCTACCTATGTATGAATGCCTACGAGCCACCAATATTCTACTAGGACCCACATGCTTTTGACACTTATCCTCAACTCAATAGCTCCTTGAATTTGATAAATTCTTAACCATCTATGTACTATTTTATCTTTATGATTGATTAAACATGAGCCCTTAGATCTACTTGGGATCCACTGCTTAAAACCTAATGGCTACTTTAGGAGATCAAAATTGGAATTCATGTGAACATTATTTAACATCTGCACATATGTATTTGATGTCCCATAGACTGTCAAATTTAAACACATATGTATTTTTACATGAATTTAACTTTGACATCCACACGACGGATCATCATTGAGTCTTACAAATTGTCAATTTTAAACTCGTATGATTATTTCCTAAGATTTATTTTGACGTTCATGCGGACATCAATGATGTCCTATAGAACATATTTTACTTCTCATAGACCATCAAATTTAAGAACTAATGAATTTTTTCTTGAGTTTAAACTTGACTTTCATGCAAACATCTTCATATGTTGGGTTAACTTTGAAAGGTTGGATCTCGAAGCAAAAAAATCATGGAGGCAGGAAATTTGTATGGGATGATCCAAGTACTAAGATAAACATGTCCACATAACCCAAGGGATTGTGAGGCTTTTAAGAATGCTTTTCAAATGTGCAAACAAGTTGACCAATTTATTTCTGAGTGATGTCCTAATGATGATTTGGATCCTAGACTTATTCTTTTGAGCTTTTTTTTGACCTTTGGAAGCTCGAATGAAATTTTGAAGCAAAGTAAACTTTCCCATGACTTGAACTATAATATTACATGTGCAAACTTATATGTATCCTCCATTTACTTTATAAACCTATTTATTTAAGATCAATAGAATTACACTTTAATCTTGCTTAAAGTGTTTTAAAAGTGTTACAAGTAATATGATTTTCCTCTTTTATCATTGGATCCTTCTCTTAATCAGGAACATTTATTAGTCCTTCAAAGCTCTGTATGTAGGCCAAAAATGGCCAACACTAACTATTTCACAAATTGGGTAGAAGTTGTTGCTACTCTAAGTTGTCATGTAAAGGATGCCACCAAGTTCTTATATGAAAACATTAACACATGATATAGATGTCCAATTAATCTTGTAAGTGATATAGTAACACACTTTCTCAATAATAATATTAAGACTTTCATATAAGAATTCATGATATCAAACCTAAAAATTATATCTTACCATCCATAGCTAATGGATAGCTAAAAACATCAAATAAAATTTTGGGTAAGATGTTGATAAAAAATAACAATGTCTAGAGAGATGATTGGGAGGATTGCATTCCAAAAATTCTATAGACCTGTCACACAAATTACAAGTAAGGCACCAAATTCACTCCCTTCTAATTAGTATATGACATTAAGGCAATAATGACTATGGAGAACATTATACCCAATCTATGCATTGCAATGATCATAAGGTTAGAGGATCAAGATCATTAAGGGCATGATTTATAGATTTCACTAATATGGAAGAAGATAGGTCGAGAGCATAGTGGACCCAAAAAATCAATAAACAAAGTAAAAAAACATGGCATGATCGTAATCTACCTAGATCAAACTGTATTGCTTTATAAGAGAAGATTTAAAGCATTCCTAGGAAAATTGCACATATGATGTAAATGACCCTGTATCATTCACAAAGTATCACCATAGGGTACCATAGTGATAAAATATTTGTAGGGAACTATTTTACCATGGTGAATCAATGGTTATAGGCTGAAGCCATATCATCATTAATAGTTATCATGCTACTAAAAATTGTTTGGGTGCTAAATAATACCATGTAGTTAGGATTTTATTTAATTTTGTTTGTTTTCTAGTTTGTTTCAAAGGTTAGAATATTTTTTAGTATTCTCATTATTTCAAAACACATCACAACCACCACAACCAATTATCATCATAGGGTGAAACCACCTTCCTAAGACAGCTCACCTAGGACAACTAGACACCACTACACCAAGCTTGGTAATTAAGTATAGGAAGGTAGTGAAAAGATAGGTGCTAGATGGAAGGCCAACGATCAAGTTAAACCATTAATAACATGGTATCTCAAAATATTGTAGCAGTTTCAAATAAAATTTAGAAATAAAATGACAAGTGGATACATAAAATGAATTGATTAATTGAAGGGACACCTCACCAAAAATAACTGGCAAAGCTAAATCACATAACATAGACACCAAACATCCTTGTCAAGATGATTTCTAGCATCTAATATTAATTTCAAAGAGAACATTCATGTGTATTCAATAAATGCATTCAAAGGAGGTGGTAACATGAATTTGGGTGACAAACAACTATAAAAGAAAGGGATATGGATAATGAGTAGATATTACATTCCCCAACTAACATGAGATTTCTACAATTGACCTTTCAACTGTATATTTGTGAATAGATTACACACCAGAGTGCAATTCCTTAGATTAATCATCAAATTTTCTCATTCATCCATCTATGGATAGAGTTTATTATTGATCCCACTATCCAATGCTCAAAAAGAGGAAATAGGAATAGGGTTAGGGCTTCTAAAAATGAAATACTATGATCTAGAATCCTTTGATTTCATTGATGGGGTAGAAGCTACTTTTTTTTCTCTAGAAGCACAAGGAGTAGCACAACCAAGAACTTTAACACTACAACATCCACTCAGTGGTTTTGACATTGAAAGGTTGTTCAAGTTGCCTACATTTGATCAGTTGGATGAAGTCATGATGACATTATTGAATCATTATAATAAAGGTTCTATTCATATAGCTCATGATATTACCATCTAGATCAATGTGCACTTAGTGTCAAGAGAAACTGACCTACCCAATCATGGTAAATATTTAATGCAATACAAGTCTACAATAGCACCACTTAACCCAGATATTAGAGAATAATACACCACTAGGGTAGGAAGAGGAACTCTGATTGATTCAATTGTGGATACTTTACTATGCACCATGGTCTAGTGAATTACTAAGTGATTTTGGAAAACCACAAACCATGTAAAGAAAACAATAAGAGGCATCATTGACATTACCTACCGAATGACAAAGTTACATAAAGATTTCAATTGGCATGAATTCTTGGTCATAAATCTTACCATGAATATCAAAAAGGTACTTGCAAGAACTAAACAAACCTTTCAATATCAATTATTGGTACTATTATTATGTTTCACTTAGTGGAAGTCTCCCTAGGGCCATTAAATGTCACTACCAAATTTTGGCTAGGTAATGCCTTCACAAGCATTACATGGACCAAAACTAGTTAGTATTATAAATAATTGGGATATTTTAATGCATGGTGGCTAAAAACCCTCGTACTAGTTTGATCACATCCTAGGATTACATAAAATGTCATATAGTATTTAGGTCAACATGCATCCATTACCAAGCTAAAAAATAACATATAAATAAAGGTACATGAGTTGGATAACCCAACTATCACTTCTGTTGGTTGAATATTTTGTCTATCAACGTACTGGTAAACAAAATAGGTTTGATCAACCAAAGTAGGAAGATTAGTTGTCCTAATGTGTAAGTTTATCACATCAAAAGGAGACTGCTCTCTCCTCTCATCAAGGGGAGGTTCCCTGTGGATATGCTATGTATATGTATAAACAGAAAATAATACTCAAGGGTAGGACAAGTCATCCATCTCTCTTTCTTCAGAGATGATGTATATAAAACAAAGGAAAAACTCAAGGGAATGATAGACAACACTCCTCTTCTTTTAGAAGAACTATTCAGCCAGTCACAAGAATAATCCTAGAAATAAAAGGAGAATGTAAATGAGAGTATGGTAGCCAAAAAATCAAGACAGAGCACAAAGTCTCTACTTGAAATGCTTAAGAGTAATATACGAAGGACAATGAAAGCTCAAAGTCTTTTCAAAGTCCTTTACACAACAATAAAAAGAAAACACACTGAAGGTAGCTATGAGGGCACAAATTCTCTCCACAGTTGATTCTTCATTACACCTTCTTGACTAATTTTACTAATCCTGCTTGTTAAATCAATGGAACAGAAAATAAATCAAGGAAACAGACATAACAATAGTTTCCTCAACAACAAAAGATATCACAGCACAAAGTCTGAAAAAGTCTCTTGCTTTCTTATTCCAATAACAAAATATGATAAACAGACTGAGCACAAAGTCTCAGTGATGCCTCTCAATTTGGGTAGAGTTTCATTCTAATTGTCAAAAAAGAGATATTTTTACAATGAAAGAAAGTCCCTTATATAGCCATTTCAAGAAGGACTCAGGAATAATAATACATCATGATGCATTGGGAACTGTTAGGAAGATGGGCTAGAAATTTGGGGCAGTTTACCCATTTGATCTTCTCAATGTAGATAAACAAGCCACACAATTGAAAGATTGCAAATTTTAATGTTTAGTTGGTGGTCTGATATTGTCTTCATCATTCCTCCTTTCCTGGTTAATTGAATTGGGCCATGATTTCATTCATTATTTTGTCTTTCCTCACTTTTTGTTGGTTTGGTCTTGAATTCTAGGAATGTATTTGAGTCTGTGAATTCAAAGGATCAATGACTATTTCATTGTCTTCAATTTGACATTTGTGCACCTATCACTATGTTTCCAATGGCTAGTTAGCTGTGTTGAATTGGACGTCTTCGGGCGTGTCACCCCTTGGTACTCTTTTAGCTTTTAGCTTTCTGCTTGGTACTTTTTTGGATTGGACTTGCCCTTTCAGGCTTTAAGAAATGATATGTGTCAAGTCAAAATAGTCCTTCACTTTGGCCACTAAGAGTCCCCCACAAGGGCACCTACCCTTTGGGGTCCTTTGGCAGCCCTTTGCTTTGGTAGTTCCCATGAATGAATATTTCCTTGGGATTTCTATTTGAGGCTTCCTTTAGGCAAATGTTTCCCATGAACAAAAAGTCTAGGGAAAATTCCCATAGACAAAAAGTCTGCAGAAATGTTGACTGTTCTTTGAGAATTCCTTCGGGGTTCGTGGCAACTTAGAATTCTTTCAGGCTTTTTGTCTGAAGGAATTCCTTCAGACAAAAATATGAAAGAATTAAGTCTTAGTCAATTTTTAAATGACTTAAACAAATTGAAGGAATTACCTTCCAGGCTTCTTTGAAAAATGACCCTTCTAAAGGGTGCTTTTATTGATTAAGCGTCCTCCGCAAGGGCACTTGTCCTTTGAGAAGTCTCTTTCTGCATTAAACTGGCCTTTTAAACTTTGACGTTGAACCAATCAGTTGAACCAAAAATGGTTCAAGCCAATGGTTTAATGAATGAAACAAGTCGATGAACTAATCATTGAATCAAACAGTTAAACTTGCCCTTGAACCAACAGTTGAACCTATTCATTGAACCAAGACATTGAACCAAGTTTTGGTTCAACAGTTCAAATAAAGCTTTGAAAAATGTCTTCAAACCTGTTGTTAAACCTATAGACATTGAACCAAAGGATGAACTAAAAGAATGAACCAACTGAGTGAAATAAAGAGTTGAACCACTTGGTTGAACGGAGCCATTGAACCTTGAACCTATTGAACCTTTGAACCAAAATGGTTCAATGGCCCAATGGTTCAAGCCGCCATGATTTGGCCAAGTGTCCTTGAAACTGATGAACCAATTGAAGCGATTAAACTTTGAAACTTTGATGAATCGCTTAACTCTTGCCAAAGACATTGAACTTGTTGAACCTTGAACCCATTGAACCTTTGAACCAAAATGGTTCAATGGTTCAATGATTCAAGTCTCTTTTTGCACTCAGATGTTTGCTGATGAAGATTTTCAACTGAACCAAAGCTCTGAACCAATTTTGGAAAATGACTAAGTGTTGAAAACCATCTTTTGACTAAAACCACCTGCAGAAGCCTTTGAATCTCTATAAATAAACCTGCCTGTAGAATCTAAAACTACAAAGTCGATAGAAATCAACATGTAAAATCCATTAAACTTGACTTGCAAAGTTTGTAGATTTTTTAAGAAGCTTTGAAAATGAGGAATCTGAATGTCTAAGACAATTTTTTTTTAAATGAAAGAAAAAAATTTGGTCTGTAGGATCAAAATAGTTCAAATGTTGTCCCAAAAATGACTGCTACTTTTGGGAGACAACAGCTGGCTCCAGTTGGGAAACTTTTGTCAATTGCAAATCAAATTGAAAGGAGTAGAATCTAGAATCTCCAGTGTCTTCATGTGTACCATTGGGCTTCAGAGTCATGCTACCCAGTAATGAAAGGCATCAAAAATAAAACAAATAAAACAAAATAGAAATAAAACTATACAAATATACATATATACATAGGTAATGGTCTGATACTTCAAGAGTTGAAGTGTTTTAGATGCTGCCCATTATGGGGCAGAGAAAAAAGTGTGCCATCTTGGTATTTCAATAGAAATCTATTTTCACCCATGTGTTGATGAATTATGAATGGGCCTCTCCAAAGGAAGTCAAACTTTCCATCCATTCCCTTTGGTTCTCTTCTTTTGTCCCACAGTAGGACTTGATCTCCAATCTGGAAATCACAATTTCTAGCCTTCTGATCAAAGAGTTTCTTTACTAGACTTTGATGAGCAGTAATTATGTCCACCACCATGGTTCTCTATTCTTCCAGCTGAGTCAGGTACACAATTCTTTTGTCAAGAGAACTCTCATATGTCTTATCTTCAATGGCCTTCACCAATTTCAAGGCTGGTAACTCTAAAGTGATTGGTATCTCAACATTAATATCGTAAAGAAGTTGAAAAGGGGACATACCAATTGCAACCTTTGGCATGATCCTGTCAGCTCACAGAGCATTAACCAATGCTTTATGCCATGTCCTTTGATTATCATCTACTAACTTTTTGATAATAATTACCAAATTCTTATTGCTGGACTCAGCTTGTCCATTCCCTTGTGGGAAATAATCAGAAGAATGAGAGAGCATAATTCCATAATAAAAATAGAATTGCATAATTTCTTGAGAGGTGAAACAAGCTACATTATCAGTAATAATTTTGAGTGGAACTCCAAACTTGGAAATGATATTCTCTTTGAGGAAGTTACATACAACTTTTGAAGTAGCATGCTTAGTTGGGATTGCTTCTACCCACTTGGTGAAATAATCAGTTGATGTAAGGACATAATCATGTCTAACACTTGAAGATGGGTTTATTGTCCCAATAAAATCAAGTCCCCATTGCTGAAAAAGTTCCTCTATGATTATTGGCTTGAGAGTCAGGGTAGCTAACTTGGGTCTTCCAACAAATTGCTAGCAAAGTTCACATTTCCTCACCCACTTATGTGCATCTTGGAAAAGAGTCGGCTAGTAATACCTAACTCACAGAATTTTATGAGCGGTCACATGGGCAGAAAAATGTCCTCCACAAGCTAGATTGTAGAAAGATTTCAAAAGTTGGGTTTGTTGTTCTTTATCTACACAACAAAGGAAAACTCAATCTATGTTTCTCTTGTATAGGACGTTATCCCAAAGGACAAAATTAGCAGCTTTCAACCTGATAGTCCTCCTTTCTTTGTAAGACAAATGAGCAGGACATTCACCATAAGTTAGAAAATAGGCAATATCTAAGTACCATTCATTGGTAATGGAGACAAAAAGGACTATTGGTGCATCTTCCACTTCAGCTTCTTCATGTTGTGTATCTTTTGGCTTATTGTCAGCCATTAATTAGCAAAGGCCTTTACCCTTGACCAGCTTTGTCAGCTTGATATCCAGATCAAATTCTTAGATTTTTGCAATCCAATTACCTCTCCTTGTGCCAAACTCCTACTGAGTTAATATAGACTTGACTGTAGTGTCAGGAACTAAGGCTGTAGTATGTGAATTCAGAATATAGAAGTGAAAATGTTTGACTACTTTTACCAACACATAGGCGTGCTTCTCTATATTTGAATACTTCATTTCATGGGTTTTGAGAGGGCAACTCATGAAAGAGATGGGGGATTCCATATCTTCCTTGTCTTGTTGAACAAGAATTGCTGAAAGAGAATGCTCAGATGCATAGCTGCATATAATGAAATTTCTATGGTAATCTAGACAAACTAAGGTAGGGGCATGAGCAATAGCGACCTTGATATCTTGAAACACTATTTTACCTTTTTTATTCCAGCTAAAGGTAGTTTTCCCTTTCATCATATTCACAGTGTGTCTTGTCTTCTCAGCAAATTTATGAATAAATCTCTATAAGAAATTCACTTTTCTGAAGAAAGAGTGAACAACATTTTTACTTGTAGGCAAATTCAGATCTTGAATAGACTTGACTCTATCTGAGTCAATCTTTATGCCTTCTTTGGACATAATGTGTCCAAGGAGTTTCCCTTCTATCACTCCAAAAATAGACTTCTTAAGATTGAAAGAAATACCATTCAAGCAGCAGCATTCCAGCACTTGTTGTAAGTCACGTACATGATTAGATCAATGCTTTGAAAAGATAGTTAAGTCATCAAGATATACCACTATGAATTTGTCAATCTCATCTTTGCAGGCCATGTCCATAGCTCTCTAAAAGGTAGCACCAACATTTATTAAGCCAAAAGGCATTCTTTTATATTCAAATATACCCCAAGGTGTGATGAGTGTAGTCTTGTGTTGGTCAGCTTCAACAACTTCAACTTGATTATAACCTGAGAAGCCATCCAGCATTGATAGCATTTATGATCCTATTACTGTTTGAAGTACTTGGTCCATGATTGGCAAAGGGTAATTGTCTTTTAGAGATGACTGATTCAAATTCCAAAAATCTACACAAATGCAGATTTTACCATTTTTTTCCTTACAGGCACCATGTTCACAATCCATGCAGAATGATGGATTGGGAAAATAATTTTAGCATTTAACATTTTTTGTATTTCAGACATAATAGTACCTAAAAATTTTGGATTGTATTGTCTGGATTTCTACTTGTAAGGCGTTGAATCAGCCTTGAGAGGAATATGATGGCAGATTTCATCAGGTCTGAGAGACTTTAGGTCTTCATATGAATACGCTAAGACATCAATGTATTGACAAAGCAAAGAAGTGAATTTGAATCTTTCTTTAGGGGTGCAAAACTTACCAATGTTGACCATCTTAGGCTTTTCTTTGTTGGTCAGATTTACTTGGTCAAATCCCTGAGAGAAATTTGAATTTGTTTGTTGTTGTTTGATGAATCTATCATGCTTGTCAAATAGCTTTTCAAGAGAAACCAAGCCTTTAGGAATTTTATTTCCTTTCAGCTGTAGGAACTCTTGATTTACATCTAAACTGTATTCATAAAAAGATTTAGATTTTTGAGATTTGCTGCCTTCAAAATAAAATTGTTCAAAATTGTCTTTTCATTCCAAGAAAGCAATGATCTGATGATCATCATTGAATATTTTCCAATGATCAACATTGTCAGGAACACTTGGTCTATAGACTAGCTCAATGGTATACTTGTCTTCTTTCAAATCTAAATGAGGAACTCAGAGAGTTCCTAAAACAACAAGTGCATCAATTCTATCATTGGACTCTTTGGGTATGGCAAAAATATTGAAAGCATCAAAGCTTTCAATTTGATCCCAAACTAGGTTATGGTAGTGGCGTAACCTCTCATTCTTGGTCTGATATAAATTTCTCACTTGACAGACCACTAATTCGGTGTCCCTTTTGGCAAGAAGAAACTTGACGCCTCTTTTTTTAGCAGCCTTCATGCCTAGCAATAGTGATTCATATTCAGTTGTATTGTTAGTATTGTTGAATTGTAATTTATGAGATAAAGGAAACATATCTCCTTGACGAGATATCAAGACAATTCTAGCTCTAAAACTAGTAAAGGAACAACTACCATCAAATTCTAGAGTCTAAATTTCATTAGACACTGACTTTACTTCAGACTTTCCTTCATTAGAGATAGAGGGGCCTTCTTCATCTATATATAAAAAGTAGTTACCCATACTTGCAGATTCAAAAAGGATTTGAGCTTCAGGAGCTAACGTCTTGGTAACTACATACTTTGCTTCCTTTTCAGGAAGTAATCTTTTCATCACACCTTAGACAGGGATCCTTGCCTCAAATAGATCCATGTTCAGTTCTCCTCCCATGTCCTTTCAAAAAATTTGTCCAAGCAAAATGCCATAAGATGCTGGGACGTCAGCCACCAGGACAGTCATCTTAATCCTCTTGTCTAGAAAGGTTGCAAATGCAAATTGGGCATCTTTGATTTGCCCCAGCAATGGTACTTGCTTGTTTTCCATAGAGAAACATCTCTCAAATGTTTTGGTCAGTGTGAGACCAAGAGACTCATTGACTTTAGCAGGCATGACATTATCTAATGTTCCTGAGTTTATTATATAGTTACTCAGCTTATGGCCATTGATTAATAGGGAAACATAGAAGGGTTCTATTTTTTTAGGAGAAGCTGGGGGAGTAATGATCAGATTATTTGGAATAGGCGTGTTCTTTAGAGAATCAAGAATTAATTTTTTATCCTTTTGTCCTATAGGGACGGTTTGAGTTTTAACATATTGAACCAGCTTATTTAATTGATCTAGATTAGACTGCAAGTATTCAAATTCATACATCTATAATTTTGTCTTTTTGACATGATCAATTATGTCAAATGGTTAAATCGAGCTAGGTACAGAGAAATGTACTTCAACTTTCTAAATATTAGAAGGGATGGGAGGTGGGCTGGTTTGTGAATTAGAATTAGAAGGGGAAGGCACAATAGATGTATTTACTTTTTGAGTAATGACTAGATCTTTTGATTGAAAAGGCAAAGCTGTCCCACATTTAGCAATTGTGATTGCTAGCTATGGTTGTTCTTCTATCTTTTCTTTATCATTTTGTTACTCTAATTGGTTCTTAGACTTGGTAAACACTGCATATGATCCATCTGAAGCTTTTCCTTTGCTTCTAGGTTCATCTTGGTAATTTAGGAAACTAATATGGGAGTCGGTAGCTGATTCTTCTTTATTGTCTTCAATGATATCAGCATCATTTTCTTGATTTAATTCAGGCTGATAAGATAATTCTAATTCTACTTCGAGATATCCCATTGCTGAATTGGTTGGAGGAGCTTCTAGGGTAAGTTTCCCTTGTGTGGGAGGAAGGCGATTTTGTTGTCCTTGGTTTCTGGCAATATTGCCCTGATATGACTAATTTGGGAATGTCCTTCTATATGTAAGATCAAAAGACATTCCTTGAGCCATTTGCTTTTTGAGAGCAAGCAACTCATTTGCTAATTTTTGCACCATTGGATCTATGGTGTTTGTAGATACAAATTCAGAAGATGATGAAGCTCTATTTCTATTTGGATCTCTTCTTATTTTCCCTACTACGATGAGATCATCTTATAATTCAGTGGCTAAAAGTTGAGCTGCAGCGAGATCTATTTGACCAGTACATCTCAAGAGGAAATTGACTTCATGTAGCTAAGAATTAATGAAAGAGCATTTGAGATTCTCAGTTGTAGGTCTAGCAATGACAAAGACTCTATTTCTCAATTTGTCAAATTTAGCTATGAAGTCTCCCATAGGCTCATGAGGCTCTTTCTTCATCTATGTAAGTTGAGCCAGAAGTGTATGTGCATCTTCTACAGATTTGAATCTGGCTTCAAACTTAGCTTTAAGAGTATTCCAATCAGTCACAGACTGAGCTTGTAAATGGTAAAACCAATGTGCAGCAGCACCTTGTAGTGTTTCAACAAAAAGCCTGACTGCTACATCTTCAAACTCTACTCTGATTACTCCACAAGCTATACTGAATGCTGCAATGTGTTCATCAAGATGAACTTTTCCATCACTATAGATTTTAGGGAAATTCTTTCTAGAATTACGTGAAAGTTCATGTAGAGGAGGATTAAGATTGAGAGGACCAAAAGCATTACCCTAGGGGCCTTGAACTACCATTATAGGATTCTAAAAAGGAGGGATAAAAAATCTCAAAGGGGTAATTATAGGCACAACTTTATCAATAATAAAAGTTTATACTTCGTCTGGTAATGGAGATCTGGCTTTAGTAGGAGGGAAGCTCTTGGTTCATTGGAGACAAAATGGTGAAGGAAACATATCAAAATCACTTTGTTGTACCAGCTTGAACATAGCATCAATGATACCTTTAGCACTTTGGCTTCATATATACCTTGAATCTGCCAGATTGTAAAACAAAGTGGAAAAGAAGTGACCTTGATTTAGTTAAATCTTTGGGCTTTAAACTGTGCATTCTTTCCCAGTTGGTGTGGAGGTGAATGGAATGGATAGACTATAAATGAATAATGGGTATTTCCCTAGTGGAGTTGCCAAAAACTGTTGGTTGAATATTTTGTATATCAACATACTGGTAAACAAAATAGGTTTGATCAGTGAAAGTAGGAAGATTAGTCATCCTAATGTGTAAGTTTATCACATCAAAAGGATATTGCTCTCTCCTCTCATCAAGGGCAGGTTCCCTATGCATATGCTATGTATATGTATAAATAGAAAATAATAATCAAGGGTAGGACAAGTCATCCATCTCTCTTTCTTCAGAGATAATGTATACAAAACAAAGGAAAAACTCAAGGGAATGACAAACATCACTCCTCTTCTTTTAGAAGAACTATTCAGCTAGTCACAAGAATAATCTTGGAAATAAAAGTAGAATGTAGCTGAGAGTATGGTAACCAACAAATCAAGATAGAGCACAAATTCTCTACTTTAAATGCTTAAGAGTAATATATGAAGGACAATGAAAGCTCAACATCTTTTCAAAGTCCTTTACAGAACAATAAAAATAAAACACACTGAAGGTAGCTATGGGGGCACAAAGTCTCTCCATAGTTGATTCTTTAGGACACCTTTCTAACTAATTTTACTAATCCTGCTTGTTAAATCAATGGAATAGAAAATAAATCAAGGAAACAGACATAAGAATAGTTTCCTCAGCAACAAAAGATATCACAGCACAAAGTCTGAAAAAGTCTCTTGCTTTCTTATTCCAGTAATAAAATATGATAAACAGACCGAGCACAAAGTCTCAATGATGCCTCTCAATCTAGGCAGAGTTTCATTCTAATTGTTAAAAAAGAGATATTTTTACAATGAAAGAAAGTCCCTTATATAGCCATTTCAAGAAGGACTCGGGAACAGTAATACATCATGATGCATTGGGAACTATTAGGAAGATTGGGATATAACTTTGGGCCACTTAGAATTCTTTCAGGCTTTTTATCTGAAGGAATTCCTTCAGACAAAAATATAAAAGAATTAAGTCTTAGTCAATTTTTAAATGACTTAAACAAATTAAAGGAATTACCTTTTAGGCTTCTTTGAAAAATGACCCTTCTGAAGGGTGCTTTTATTGATTAAGTTTCCTCCATAAGGGCACTCGTCCTTTGAGAAGTCTCTTTCTGCATTGAATCGGCCCTTTGAACTTTGACATTGAACCAATCGGTTGAACCAAAAATGGTTCAAGCTGATGGTTCAAGCCAATGGTTCAATGAATGAAACAATTCGATGAACTAAGCATTGAACCAAACAATTGAACTTGCCTTTAAACCAACAGTTGAACCTGTTCATTGAACCAAGACGTTGAACCAATTTTTGGTTCAATGGTTCAAATAAAGCTTTGAAAAATGTCTTCAAACCTGCTGTTGAACTTATAGACGTTGAACCAAAGGATGAACTGAAAGAATGAACCAACTGAGTGAAATAAAGAGTTGAACCACTTGGTTGAACTGAGCCATTGAACCTTGAACCTTTGAACCAAAATGGTTCAATGGTTCAAGCTGTCTTGATTTGGCCAAGTGTCCTTGAAACTGATGAACCAATTGAAGCAATTGAACTTTGAAACTTTTTTGAAGTGCTTAACTCTTGCCAAAGACATTGAACTTGTTGAACCTTGAACCTATTGAACCTTTGAACCAAAATGGTTCAATGGTTCAACGGTTCAAGTCTCTTTTTGCACTTAGACATTTGCCGATGAAGATTTTCAACTGAACCAAAGCTCTGAACCAATTCTGGAAAATGACTAAGTGTTGAAAACCATCTTTTGACTAAAACTCCCTGTAGAAGCCTTTGAATCTCTATAAATGAACCTGCCTGTAGAATCTAAAAATACAAAGTCTGTAGAAATCAACATGTAAAATCTATTGAACTTGACTTGTAAAGTCTGTAGATTTTTTGAGAAGCTTTGAAAATGAGGAATCTGAATGTCTAAGACAAATTTTTGAAAATGGAAGATACAATTTTGGTTTGTAGGACCAAAATAGTTCAAATGTTGTCCCAAAAATGACTGCTACTTTTGGGAGACAACAACTTCGATGCCATTATTAATTTTAATGGTTGAAGCAAAATCTAAAGCCTATCAACATAAAGCCTTAGCTGTTAGGTATATACCTCCATTATAAACCATCCCTCCATAAGTCCAACAACAATAGGTAGAAAAAGTATCAATATAACAAACCACACAACCAACACAACCATAAGCTTCAACACATCTAGGAAAAGGAAAGAGGAAAGTACTTATGCATAGAGCCTCACCACCTCTACCAAAAAAGTGAACATTGCAAGTGAATTCATGGCTCAAACACCCCATGGTTCTATGAATAGCCACTGAGTATGACCTACCTGAGATGGGGCTAGATTAAAAATAAGTGCTTCAATCAATGCTAGAAGATATCGGCACTAAGGTCTATGATGCAGAGGAGGAAAGGAGTTATTTTTTGGAAAGTAGTATACACTTTTCATTTTCCAAATTAGCTAAATAGATATCTTTTGTTTGATATCACTCAACCACCTACTTATATTATTGATGAAATTATAGGATAGGAAGTATCTCGACAAAAATTGGAAGCAAAAATATTTTCAACAAAACTAATTGTGGGATAATTTGCTACACATGTCATAGACTTACCTATTTAATATATCCCAACATAAAGCTTATTCGGGTGACCACACACACATACAATTGTGACGCCCTCATAAATAGTGCATAAAAGGATAGTTTCTTTTAATGCATCTACAAAACAAAGTACTGTGCAACCAAATCCATAACCTCAACCTTAGGTAGCAAGGAAACAAAAGAAAACACTCAATCCTCAAGCCAAATCTAGAATAAAGAAGCTGATACAAAAATAAAATTTGAATGTAGTAATATCATCTGAATAGACAAAATTAGATGAGAGCACCAAAGAAGAAGAGAAACTCATGAAAACAACCATGCCTAGTGAAGAGGAGGAATAAAAACATGAGTAGGGTGCACTTGAGCCTAAGGTGGAACAATAAAAAAAAAGTACCGAGAAATCATAAGAATAATCAGTCTTGATGCCATCTGCACAACAAGTTATGTAGAGTCTAAATCCAAAGCAATAAGATGCAACCATGGAGCAAAAAAACAATGTTGAAGAAGCAGTGAACGAAAGAAAGTTGAATAAGTTGAAGCCAAAAAGAAGAAAGTCAAGGAAGCTGAAGTTACGTGCAAGAAGGTTAAAGAAGCAGAGGCAAAGAATAAATAGTAGGAAGAAGAATAAGGGAAATAATAATAGGCCCAAGCTGCATAGAATAAATATCAAGAGTAATCAATTAATGTTAAATCTGAAGTTGAATCTAAATCTCAAGTTGAAGCTAAATTCGAAGCCAAGGCTAAGGTTGAAATAGAAGCTAAAGCCAAGGCTGACACATAGGCTAAACCCAAAGTCTAATTTAAAGCTTAAACAAAGGCTAAAGAGTAAGCTAGGTTAGAGAATAAATCCAAGGTAGAGGCAAAAAGCAAGGCTAAGGAACTCAAGGGTGCATAAGTCCAAGATGAGGTAGTATCCACTAGTCAAACTAAGGGCAATGAAGAAGCAGTACAACTCCCTAGTCAATGGCTATAGGATGTCCCTACTACATCCATCTAGTGAACTACCTTCTTGTTTCCACTTGATTAGTTTGCATTGGTTCCTTCAACATCTGCCACTACATCTATGGCACTTACTACCTCTATGATGGAAACATCATTAGATGTAATCCAATTGTCACCCTCTAAATAGATCAAGTGTGTATGAAATTTCAATCTCAAGTAAATATTATCAAAATGACAATAAAACTTAAAACTTGATAGCACAAATAGGAAAGGAGAGAGAAGATAAATCGTAGTCAATAGAGAATTCTTGTCATCCTTTTTACATTCTCATGCCTCCATTCTAGGATTTGAATTTGTATGATTAAACTTAAAAATTTTGATTGTTGGATTGCTTGTGATATTCTTGACAATGGATTCCAAAAGGATATGGGATGTCGATAATAGATTTTATGGATGTTTGAAGGCTAGTATGGATGCTTGACAAGAGAGCTTAATGGCTTGTTAGTGGATTTTTCATTAGTCTTGAGGGTAGAAGAGAGGTTTAGTTTTATAGGCATATGGGAGGAAGATCTATGGTCCAAATTTAAATTTGAGCCATCAAAATCTATGGTTGAAGAATTTCCATGGAATTTTTAATTCCATGGAAATCTCTAAAATAGTAAAATTTTATAGGGGACTAAATTAGAGAGATTTCTAGAATCCTCCAATTCTATAAATCTCCTCATAGGGTTTAGGGGTTTAGGAAATGCTAGTGTAGGGTGGTGGGTGGGTAGTTGGAATATTTTTTAATTTAAAATTGGCTAATGGGTTTAGGGGGTAGATTAATAGGTAATAGGATATTTTAGGGGTTTAATGAAGGGATTAATTAGTTTTAGGATGGGTTAAAGGTTATATGGGATGTAGGAATGGAGTATGAGTATTAGGCCAAAGGTAAATATAGCTAAGAAATATAGGAATTAGGATAAATTAGTGGTAATTATTAAAATTAGTGGGGCAAACATATTTTAATGCATACACAAAAGACCAAACATTTTCTAAGTATCCATTTCTTAGAGAGCTTCATATTTAAAGCAAAAAAATCTGAGGTTGCAAGACAAAAAGGATGAAGTAGAGGAGAGGCCGACAAATGCAAGGCAGATAATCAATAACATCTATCCCACCTTAGTTATGTAAGTATTGAGTGATAAGGTTATGTTAGAAGATAAATAATTTATGGGACCACTGACATAACTTACAAAGAGTTGTGGAGCTACATAGAAACTTTTGGCATTATGCACATAAGGACAAGCCCTCAAATCATAAATAATGACAATGTGCCAACTTCTTGAAGAATACGAACAGATCTTAGACATTATTGCAACACAAGCCAAAAAGCTAGCCTAATATATGCTCAATTGGAAATAACATTTGAATCAATATCTGACCACTAAGCAACTTGAATTTTTGACTACTGATAAATCTAAAGCCATGCTAGAAGATCAAATGGTAACTGTAGAGAAGATAAGTAGTGCACTTAAACAACTACTAGATTTGTGAGATGTTGTTATATATAAATTGTAAGTATGGCATAATCAAATAATTAATAACACTTTCACAATTATTCAAGCCCAGAGGATAGCAGACATATTGGACAAGCTCATCTTAAACATGTAGTAGAAATAATCTAATGCCAAGACATTGCTTACAATCGTAGAAGATGAAGACTTGTAGAACATGATGATGATTGAAGTACCACTATGCATTCTAATTATAATGGTATGTGAAATATTTATTGACTAAAAAATGTTAAATCAATATCTCACTCAAGTCGATCTAGTAATTACATAGATAGTAGATGATCTCTAGTTCATTCCTCCACATCAACTTTTACAAATCATACAGGAAAGGGAGATCAAGGTACAATGACAATATTTGCAGATACCCTTGGTAGTGGATACATCAAGATCCACTTGACTAAAAACTACTTAGCAACAACAAACTCTATAGACCTCTAATAGACCATCCACCCAACCATAGTAGTAAGGTTTGTTATCTATAATTTTTTTACTTCTAGCAGACTCACATTTTTGTTAGATAGTCCAAACATTAGGAGCGAGGCCAAATAGGTTGAAAACCCATAAAGGGCAACCACTTAGTTATGCTATTCTATTTAAAATATGAAAGGGTGTTACCTTAGCATGTTACTTAGTTGAAAACTCGAAAGGGAAGCTAAGTAGTGCACAAAAGGTAAAAATTGGCACTTATTGTGACTTTTATTTAAGACTTATCTTTCTAGTTTAGTTCAGCTCAACTTGCACCTTTGTCTTGAGACGAGACAAATAATTAAGTCTGGGAATGTGTTGGACGTAGAGTGGAGCTTCCTAAAAATGCAAAGTATATAAGATAAACACATGTATGAAGTGTTTGATTTTGTCTTTTGTGTAGTTTTGTACTTATTTGGCCTTGAATGTCTAATCAGAAAATTGGAGAATGTGAAGAGACTTTCATTATGCTCTCAAAAGGTTGGAAGGTGAAGAGACATCATGATTGTAAAAGACTACAAATAGTACTTTGATGTAATAGAATCTAGTTTGATGTGTTGATAGACATTAATAGAAATTTTTCTATTATAGTTTTCCCTTATTTTCTTTTATATATGGTGTATGCGTAGTTGAGTACTCCTTTTTACTTTATTCTGTAATCTGATGCAATATGAATTATGGTCATGTTCCTTTATATAGACGTTGCAATCTACTTTACGATCTAATTCAATATGTTTTAACTGGTCTGTACAATTTTCATCTCTCTATCACCTATTATGCTCTCCATTGCGCAAGTTATCCTTATAATTAACATGTTGTGGTGAAACTCTAGGAACTTGTGCTAACACTAAGCATTTAACCTCATTTAATTAGTTGATTCATTTTGATTAGCATTTTAGTTCTTTTAGGAATTGTTCAAATTCCCCTTTTAATGGGTCCAAATGTTAAATTATTAGTTGTTAGGTCGCAAGGTGACTGGGGATGAATCCGTGAGAGGTTATTGTTGTGTATAATATAATACCCCAAATATGAATGTCTCAACATAATTCTGAGCATTAATTAATGATATGTGGATGAAATTGGGATGTTGAGTGATTTTTAAGCTTAATTTTTACTGTTTAGTAGAAATCAATTTGAAGTTTGGTCGAAACCCAGTTGTGCATAGAATGGGGTGTCTACAATCATCATGACAAAGAATGATGTCGAGAAGAGTCTCACACTTGACTAAAAAAAATACACAATGTAATGTAGAAACGATCATATGACATTGAAAAAATATGTTATTATTTTTCGATTGATAAAAGTCAAGACCGATTAATTAATAAAGCATTGTCTTGATTTTAATGATAAATTATAAGCATTATCTTGTAATTTTTTTGTTAATTATTTTTCTATCATCACATATTTTCTAAGTGAACAATTTATAATTTTCATTTTCATTTTAATTTATTGAAAATGTGTTGAAATTTATAATCTCATTGACCTATTTAATTATCATTTTTAAATATCAATATTCTTTCTTTATTTTTCTATAAAAAAATGGTGATGAATCTCTCTTAAAAAAGAGGAAAGTGAACAATAAAAGAAGAGGAATCTCAAATTGACTTTAGGAATTTAGTAGTGATTGTTTTGCCGCGTACTAACGTCAAACTGGAACAGCCCGTTACGTTTCTTGCAACAGAGGTGTTAACCCTATCTTCAGGGAGGCAGACTTGTCCAATAATTCTCTTAAATATCTCCACCGTTTTCCATTCTTCACCCTCTCTCACATTCACCATATATCCCTCGACTACTTCAGTATCTTCAAATCTCAGAATGTATGGATGACTTTCACACGAGTCTATTTTTTTTGGGTCAGTAACTACAATAGTAACAATCCCTTCTCCTTTAAAGCCTTGAAGACAGTAAGTAAACCAAGGACTTAAAATAATGCCATCTCCAGTGCAGCGAAATCGAACACACAAGATGATTGCGCTCATTGGCCCTGACATCTTTGGCATCTCCAATTGTGTGTTCACACAACCAATGCCATGAATCTCAATGACCGAGTCGGCATCGATTACATGACAAAACATGTTTGCATTCAAACTTGACTCCTCTGTGCCTAAACATATCATACCGGTGAACTCTGAGGGCAGTCTCTGAAATATTAAAAAAATAGTGTGTTTCCTCATTAGCAACTCAGATAGATGTTAGAAAGGTAAATATATACTTTTATAAAAGAAAAATAGTAATGTTTTTTCTTCTAGCAAAATTCATCAGACTTCAAGATGTGCAATGAATAAAATTGTTTTCTACTCATAACAAATTGTCTGGTGGAAGAGAGAATTTATTACCTTGAGAGCATAAATGTTATTCCATATTCCTGAATGTCTATTGAATCCGCAAAGATGCAATTCTTCCAATCCTTCCAACTCTTCGATGCCTGCGATACTCTGCAGCTTATCACAAGCCATGATCTCAATGGTCCGGAGACATCTTGGTAACACTGATATTGTTTTCAGATTATGACAATCCCACACACTCAGATATTTCAGTGTTTTTACCTGCTTTAATTCTACTTCAACTAGATTACCCATGCTTGAAAGGAGGAGAGAGTGAAGGCTGGGACAAATCTCTCCATGGATTAACAACTTTGATAAATTTCCATCTTCAATTTTAATCTTTCTAAGGCTATTCATGCAGGGGCTTATAGAATCTGTAATATTAGCGTGCTTTCTGAGGGATTGTGACGGACGAGTAGACTCTGTAATATGGCTTAGAGCCAGTTCCCCAGTTATTGAGACTCGCTCCAAAATGAAACTTCTAAGATTGCCAAGCTCTCTAAGGGATCGTGACAAAGGAGTAGAATCTGTAATATGGCTTAGAGCCAGTTCCCCGGTTATTGAGACTCGCTCCAAAATGAAACTTCTAAGATTGCCAAGCTTCCTAAGGGATTGTGACCAGGACGTTCCTTCAGTTACCACGTCTCTCCCTTTCCAATGTCTTGACAGGTGTAAACATTCCAAATGATATAGCATTCCTATTAGTTTTGGAAGATTTGGCAATGAGTCATACTCACGAAGCTCCAGCTCTTTCAACTCGAAATTGGCCTAAAATGGACAATCAATTTAAACAGAACAGAATTAACTCTCAATGCTAAAAACAATTCTCCATACTACTAGTCTAAAAGATATACGTACCGTTAAAAGAGACTTTGATTTTCAATAAAGGAAACGAAACTACCTGGCATCCTTTCATCTGCCAATTTGGGTCCCACACTTCTTGGAGAGGGCCATTAACACGTAGACCCTGCAATTTTTGCAGAGGAATCCACGAAGGAATTCTTTTTAATTTATCTTCGAAACGAAGCTCAAGCCACAGTAGCACAGTTGATGATGTGTCGGCACAATCATTTGCATTTCCTATGAAACATGTGATGCGACAACCAAGGGACGAGTCCTCAAACTCATGGAAACACCTCCCGTTTGTTTCAACTAGGATTTTCTCGAATCCTTTTGACTCCTGCAAGTAACGATCAAGTTTAAATTTTTGTTTATATGGAAAAAATAAAAAATAGATTGAAATAAATGCCCTTAAAGTTTTTTAAATCTTTAATTTTAGAACTGTGGAGGAGGAGCACACCATGGATTTAAGATCGTGGGGTTTCCACAGCCGAGGAGGAGAGCTCAATTTTTCTGCCATTAGTATACCCAGATCGCGGAGGTGATCGTGCATTCTAAATACACAATATTTCGGAATGGGACCCGCTTGCACATCAACCCCACGCGTTTGCACTTCAACCAGACTTTTATCTCTCAGGGTTTGAAGTGCATGCTCAGCACTCCATCCCGAATCCTTCCAGATTCTTATGGCCGTATCTCTCTGTTTACCTATAAAGAAACAGGCTACATCCATAAAAATCTGTTTTTCATCAGCGTCCAGACTGTCAAAGCTGATTTTAAGCCTTTGGATTATATCATCAGGCAGGGTCTTTTCAACTTTGTCCAATTCTAACTGCCAGTAATTCCTGTCATTGCTACCACGAACATGGGCGCCTAAAACTACGAGAGAGAGGGGTAAACCTCCACAGAACTTCACAAAGCGTGCAACCAAATCCTCATACCCAATATCTGGATAGGGTTGCAGGAAAGCGTGCCAACAGAAGAGTTCTCTGGCACGAGGCATAGCCATCACTTTCATGTTATAATGAGCACTGATTTTGGCACGGGTTATCACCCTCTCATCACGGGTGGTAACAATTACCAAATTGCCACGACTCTGCATATGTGTGAATGAGAAAGCATTTAACTGGTTCTGGTGTTCTATATCATCTAGCACTATAATGAACCGCAAGTGCCTGTCGTGCCTCAGACGATCCCTGAGATAGGTTGTTCCTTCATTTACACTGTCAAATTCACGTTTTTCACCGAAAAGATCTTTAAGGAGCTTAGTTTGCATAGAGCATAACTCACCTTTGACAGATTTCTCTCTTACATCATAAAGAAAACATGATGCATTGTAGTTTGATCGCTTCCGGTTGAACAATTCTTTGGCTAGTGTAGTCTTTCCTGACCCTCCCAATCCAAAAATGCCAACACTTTTAATGATCTCCTGCACTTTATCTCTGCAATGTGTTTCAAAATCTAGCACGTATTCATCCAGTCCTACTGGATATTCTGCAACATTTAAAGGTCTCCTTGCTTCAATCCAGTTCATCACAGCAGACACAATTTTGTCACACAAGCCCCTGAAAATAAGAAACAAGAATTTAATTAGAAAGGCACTACGTTGAGTTATAATCACTTTGTTGTACTGAGAGGAAAAAAATACCCAAAAATTTGATCAAACCAAAATCAATTAAACCCTAAACTCTAAAACCCTAAACCCTAAACCCAAAACCCAAAACATCAAAACCCTAAAACCCTAAACTTACCGTCCATATTTGCTGAGTTCGTAACCAGAGATGTCTGAAGCACGTTGGAGAGCCCTTCTCCAGTCATCGAGCTTGTTGAGGTTCCTTTTTTTCCTTTGATATTCAGAAAATGCCGCAGCATACACTCCTTTCTCGATATAGCGAAGTTCCCAAGGCCCCACTTCATAGAAGACGGGCATAAACAGAGCCTCCGTTTGTTTTAACATAAGGAGGAGCTCATCAAGGCACCATTTAGACTCTGCATATCTTCTTGAGAATATGGCGATTTGAACCGAGGAGGAGGAGATGGCATTGTGAATAGTAGAAGAAATTGAGTCTCCGCCTTTTATCTCGTCTTTGTCAAGAAACGCTCTGCATCGTCTCTTTTGAAGAGAACGATAAAGTTGGGAAGCCAGAGTATCTTTGACGTCGGGTCCCCGGTGGCTGATGAACACATCATACAATTGCGGAGATGCAAGTGGCCTTTCTCTTTCGGGCAGGGCTTCAATATCGCCAAAAGCTTGTTCCGCTTTTTGTTTACGAGATGAGGAGGACGAGGCAGCCATGAATGGAATAATGAAAGTCAAAAATAGATTTGGTATATGTGGTAGATGAGGTAGCACTGCAAAAGCACTTTCACTCTTACAAGGGCGGGCGGGGTGTTTTGGATTTTGGTTTCTTGGTACTCTTTCCTGTGTTCAATTATCAGACAGAGAAAAAAGAAAAAGAAAAAGTAACGACTAGACACACTTTTGTAGATTCCTTTCGAGGCAGTTCAAACACCGTGGGCTCCGCCTCTCAAACGGAAAGTTGATTCCCTCTCGATCATAAACTGGATATCTCTAGTTTAACGCTCTTTTTGAATTCATAGATTTTTAAATGTTTTAAATATTTTATGAAAATTTAAATTGTAACACTTTTTTTTTTTTCCCAATAGTTTAATCTATAAGTATTTTTTTTTTTTGGAAGGGAAAAAGGTCGCCATCTAATTCACAAAATTAAAATCAATGATGGGTGAAAATGATTATTTTGTTGGAGAATATAATTTATTATTGTAGATCAATCATAATTATGTTAAATAGTTAGAATATAGTAGGGTGTTGTAATTATATTTACAGACAGGAAATTGAAAAGAAGTAATTTGAATTGATGAGATGAAATCAATATGAACAAGATTAAATTATGCAAAAGAGAGATGTACTTATCTTTTTATGCATTTTTTGCTAATTTATTAACTAGAAAACCATAGAAACAATGTATGAGATAGAAACCTAGAATGCTCTAGGAATTTGATTTTGAGACTCTACACGAACATGGCTACCCAAGTGGGACATGAGTATTGGGTGCTAATGTCCAAATCTAGTGCTAGTGTCTATTTGCAGTTGAAAAATAGGGCACAATGTAATGTCCCCTTCTCAAGCATGATCTTTCTAGTGGTCGTTGGCCTACTCTTGAGACCCGTAGGCTACTTGGAAGGTAAAATTAGGGTTTCTTGTTTTGAAGGATGCTCTTGCTTGAGGTCGGTTGATTCAATGGCGGATTCTTTCTGGGTTTTCAGAGAGCTTCACAGTGATTTGTTCTTTTTGGCATTCTGAGCATCTTCAGGAATTTACTATTTTTAGTAAATTCTATATCTGGCAGTGGTCCGGTTGGTTTCGGCACAGTTGGCTTTCCATGTCAGTTTGATCTGTTGGCTTACTCAATTTTGGGCTTTGGGGGCACAAATGGAGAGATAAGTCGAATTATTTTAATTAAGTCATGTTTTAATGTTATATTTTAACATTGACTTTCCCCTTGGCCTAGCTACTTCACTTTAAGTTGTTTTAAAAAGATGTTCTTTATGGGGTGGGCACCTCATTGAAAGAATTAATTATAATTCTTATTGAATATTTAATCCAAGCTTAAATTGGACACCACCTATTGGACGATAGGGTTTCTATAAGGGTCAAATGGAAATTATGAAAGGAAGCCATTGGTCCTCGCTTGGATCATCTTGAACTACAGGAATGTTATGTTGCCGGATTGGCTTGGGATTACTTCGAGGAATGAAAACCTCCTAGCTTGGCATTGCTTCTCGCTTGAAAGATAGTGACTAGTGGTGAGATAGTGTAGTTTGATTGTTTTGTATGTAGGATTTGTGCATTGTATTCAGTGTGTGTTTTATAGATCAATTTAGGAGAAATTCAAGACTATCATATTCATTACAGTAGGCTATGTTTTATTCATTAAAAAAAAGACAAAAAATTTCATTGTGGGTATTGGCTATATCTCTATGTTGGTAATGGGCACCCCTCTTTTGTAAATTATAGATTTTTTAATGACTGCTGTGATTTTTAAAGGCAAATCGCCCCTCTTGTTAGACTATACATCTTGTGTGTGCATTGGGATGCATGTAATAATTATATAGAAACTTTTAGGTCTGTTTGGTGTTCCAATCTTGGGCGCCTTCATCATTAGGGCCTTTTGCTTTTCGTTTCATGTCAATAGGATGAATTGGGTGAGAGATTTGTCCATTTTAGTGTGATCTCAGGTTGCTAGTTTTACATTTAAAGGTGCAGATCAGAACAGACCAGAATCGTGAATCTATGTTTTTTGAGGAAAGAAAGAAGTCTCAGTGTGTTCCATTAAGCAAGGAGGATTCTCTATTCAAATGATTGTTGAGTGGTTCTAATTCTATGTTCTTGGCAGGTGAATTCTTGATCATATTGTAAGCTGGTAGTAATACTAACAACAGTTCTTAATCTTGCTTAATCATGATTTGTAATGCTGATCTTATATTCTGAAACTGCATTGTAATACTTTACATCTCCATCATATGGTAGCTTCCACTCCCTTTCAGGTTGGAAAGCACATTCTTGACGTTGAGTATTTCAACATTCTTGTTTATTTCAGTACTTTGTAGTGCTCTGCCATATGGTCGCCTCACTCCATACTAGATTGGGTAGCACATACTTGGTGTTGAGTTTCTTGTAAGCATTGTAATTCTTAGTACTCCACCACATGGTCGCCTCACTCCATATTGGACTAGGTAGCACATACTTGGTGTTTGTTGAGTTTATTTCAGTACTTGTAGTAGTAAAAGATCTTCTGACCATATGCTCGCCATCATCGGTGCCATTCTTGGTTAGAGTTCCTTCCAGCTCTGTTTCTGCATTCAGATCCTCTAACCAATGCTCACACCTTGGCCTCCTCAGAATCTTGGTGTATATTCTGGTTAGAGTTGCTTCAGTTATCATTTTGGTTTAAGGCTAATCCTAATGACTGTGTATTGCTTTGTTGATTGTAATTGAAAGTTTGAAAAAAATTGGCTCTAAATATTTCAGTGGTATCAGAGCTAAGTATCCTGACATCCTGTGAACAAATCGTCTATGAGTGACAGAGAAAAGAGATACATAGCAAGGGAAGATAAGAAAGTTGAAAAATAATTCCAGTGGTATCAGGCTTCAGAAGGTCAGCTAGCTTCAGAGGTCTTGAGGGCTCATTGGGAGTCTTTTCAAGAAATAGATATGGTAGAAGGTGAAAGGTCAGTCAGGGGTAACGAGAGGTTTACCAACAATAGAGATGATAGTGGGAAGGGAAGAGAGAGATTGATAAGCCCCAGAATGATATTTGAAAGGAAGATGGACGCCTTGATGGATATGGTATCTCTCATGTTGGGGAAAGTGGGCTAGAACATAACTCCACAGAATAACCTAGGATATAGAGGGGAGCATAGTGCCTCTAATCAGCTTGATGGAAGTGTTACTCAGCCTATTTCAAACAACACATACATTTCATCAAGGCCCTTCAAACCCACCTTCTTAGCACCAATAAACACCCAACCTGATCTTGAAGAGAATGCTTCATTCGTGGAACAATTGAGATGTGGTCATGCGGAGTATGATTCTCTCCCTGATGACATCAAGATGGACATGTCCTATAGTGAATTTATGGATCGTAAGAGAAAGAATAAGGGACAAGGGAGACATTATGAGCAAAGAAGAACAATAGTTCAAGGGGATTTATATCAAATTGTCAACAAGGTTATACTTCCACACAATGACAGGAGTGATAACAGTTTAGCTCGAGCTTGGATACAGAAGCTAGACAACTATCTAGCTCTTAGACCCATGGCAGAAGAGGAGGTGATTAAGTTCGCTATTCTACACCTTGATGGGGTGGCGCACGAGTGGTGTACCATGGCTTAGTCACCTTAGGTCATCGGTCTATCAATACCTATGATGAGTTCACCAATAGGCTCATCGAGCGATTTGAGAAAAAAGATCCTAAAATACATTTCAAAGAATTGGCACAGTTGAAGCAATATGAAATAGTTTATGCGTACATAGCTGAGTTCCAGAGACTTTCAATGATGGTCACTGGCATCATGGAGAGGTGGTTGGTGATCCTTTTTAGTGAAGGATTGATGAAACCACTCAAGGGTTGGATTAAAGCCTTTGATCCACCATTCCTATAGGAGGCAATGAAGAAAGCAAGAAACATGGAGTGGGCTGCTCCTAAGGCAAAGTTTCAATCCAAGCTGCCCTTTCACAAATGGGATAAAGGAAAAATACCTTATCATAGAACTCCTTTAAGACCTCAGCATAAGGAGTTCAATCAGCATAATCCTCATGTCACAAGATTGGATCTTGAGACATTGAACGAACTCAAAAGAAAGGGGCTATGTTTTCGGTGTAGAGAAAAATGGTCTCAAGAGCATGTTTGCCCAAAGGGAGTCAAATTTCACCATATTGAGTACTATTTAGCTGGTGAAAGTAATTTTGATTTTTCAGACCAGCAGTCTGATTTTGAAGATAGTGAAGTGGAAAGAGCTCCGAAAGAGTTTGAAGATGAAAAGGAAAGTGGAGGCATTTTGGCTCAACTTTCAAGCTTCCAAAGGAATGAATCCTTCAAAGTTTGAGGGATGATTAAGGGGTAGTGAATAGTTGCTTTGATCGACACTGCAGCAACACATAACTTCATTGATGAAGTTGTGGTGGCAAAGAAGGCGCTGCAAACAAAAGAGATTGAAGGCTTCAAGGTCATGGTTGCTGATGGGTTCCACATCTCATGCACCAAGAAGATCTCAAACATGACTATGTAATTGGGAAACTATGAAGTCAAGGATGACTTCTATGTAGTCAACATTGAAGATACGAATGCCATTCTAGGCATTCAATGGCTATGTTCACTTGGAGAGATCTCCTTAAATCTGTAAACTATGGAGCACAAGTTTCAATCTAATGGGAAGAGGATAGTACTAAGAGGAATGTCCAATGGGGGACCTCGGGTTATGTCATTCAAGAGAATGGCAAGGCTGATCCGTCATGATCAAGCTGAGTGGGTTGCAGAATGTATGATTCTTCCTGCTAGTCCAGTTGAAACTAAGAGAGACTATCCTCCTGATGTTCAGTCTCTACTCACAAAGAAGAGCAAGGTATTTTTTGATTTGCCTCCTGGACCACCACCTGAACGGGGTTTGGAACATATCATAGAGCTCAAGGAAGGATCTAAACCGGTTATTACAACTCCATATTAGTACCCCAAGAAGTAGAAGGATGAGATTGAGAAAAACATTTAGGAACTCTTGGAGATGGGCTTCATTCACCCAAGCAAGAGCCCCTTCACTTCAGCAATGGTTCTTGTGAAGAAGGATGGTATCATGTGCATATGTGTGGACTATCGGGTTTTGAATCAAAGCACCATCAAAAACCAATACCCCATTCCAAGGATAGATGAGCTCATTGATGAGCTACATGGAGCCAAGTTCTTTTCAAAGATCGATTTGAGATCGAGCTACCACCAGATTAGGATGAGGGGGTCAGATGTTGAGAAGTCAACTTTTAGATGTCCTTATGGCCACTTTGAGTTTCTAGTCGTGCCATTTGGGTTGACTAATGCTCCTGCTACTTTCCAGTCTTGCATGAACAGAGTTTTTCAGAAACAGTTGAGGAAGTTTGTGTTGATATTTTTTGATGATATCTTGATTTTTAGCAAGACATGGGATGAACATCTCAAGCACTTGGAGGAAGTGCTTAGTATCCTAGAATCTAAGAGCTTGATCACCAAAGCATCCAAATGTGAATTTGGAATGGAGGAGTTACTGTACCTTGGTCATATAATCAGTGCTGAGGGAGTGAAGGTTGATCCAAAAAAGATCAAGGCCATTGTTGATTGCCCACCTTCTGAGAACTTGACTCAATTGAAAGGGTTCTTGGGTCTTTGTGGATTTTATAGAAGATTTGTGAAAGGGTACTCATAGAATGTTGCTCCTCTTATGGATCTCACAAAAAAAGGGGCCTTTTGTTGGTCAAATAAGGCTCAATCTACCTTTGATAAGTTTAAGAGGATCATTAGCTCTTGTCCGGTTCTGGCTATTCTAGATTTCTCCAAGCCTTTCGAGCTATAGTGTGATGCATATGGTGAAGGAATTGGGGCTGTTTTGATGCAAAACAAACATCCCATAGTGTTTGAGAGTAGAAAGCTAAGAGGTGTTGAAAGAACCTACTCCATTTATGACAAGGAAATGCTTGCCATTGTGCATGCATTAGCTAAGTTCAAACAATATTTGGTGGGAAACAAGTTTGTGGTCAAGACTGATCATAATAGTCTCAAGCACTTTATGCATCAGAAGGATCTGAATGAAAGGCAACAAAAGTGGGTGAGTAAGCTCCAAGCTTACGATTTTAACATCGAGTATGTCAAGGGGAAAAACAACATTGTGGTTGATGCTCTATCTAGGAGACCCCATTTAAGATCACTGTGTAAGCTTACTACTAATTGGAAGGACATGTTGCTTGCTAATTATGCTAAAAATCAGTTTGCAACCAACATTATTGAGGGTACTTTTCATGATGAAAGATACAAGGTGATTGAAGGGCTGATTCACTACAAGGGTAGGATCTTTTTGGTGGCTGATTCTAAGCTCAAAAAGAAGATTTTGTTGACATTTCATGACATTTCGCTTGCTGGTCATCAAGGCTTCTTTAAGACATATAGGCAGATTCGGGAAAGATTCTCTTGGAAAGGGTTGAAAGGGGAAGTTCAATGCTAGATTCAAGAGTGTCCCACTTGTCAAATGAACAAAAATGAGCATACTCTACCAGCTGGTTTACTGCAACCTCTCCCTATTCCCAATCAAAAATGGGAAAAGGTCCAAGGGAAGGATTGTATCTATGTTGTAGTGGATAGATTAACTAAATTTGCTCACTTCTTCACCATTACCAGCTCTTTTTCAGTAGCCCAAGTTGTAGATTTATTTTTTCATGAGGTGTTTAGGTTACATGGGCTGCCAAAAAACATTGTGAGTGATAGGGACAACAAGTTCCTCAGCACTTTTTGGTGAGAGGTCTTCAAAATGAGTAGTACTATGCTTACTCCAAGCACTAGTTATCACCCCCAAATAGATGGACAAACGGAAATAGTGAACAAGTGGTTGGAAGGCTATTTGAGAAACTATGTTTCTGAGCAGTAAAGAGCATGGGTGAAGTGGCTTCACATAGGTGAGTACTGATATAATTCTTCTTTCCACATGTCAATAAAGATGTCACCTTTCTTGGCTCTTTATGGTTATGAAGCTCCTAGCTTTGCTGATTTGGTGTTTGGTGACAACAAAGCTCCTCAAGCCAAGGACTTATTGCAGCAGAGTCAAGATATCATGAAATCATTAAAGAACAATCTTTAGATGGCACAAAATCAGAAGAAGATGTATGCTGATCAATGGCATGTTGAGCGCTCTTTCGAGGTTGGGGATATGGTTTATCTTTGATTACAGCCTTACAAATAGTCTACTCTCAAGAAGAGTGGAGTTGAGAAGCTCAAACCTCATTTCTATGGGCCATTCAAGGTTATCAAAAGGGTTGGAGCAGTAGCTTATGAGTTGGAGCTACCTTCTGATAGAAACGTACATAATGTCTTCAACGTGTCTCACCTCAAGAAGGCACTTGGACACAATGATTTTGCTTCATCACAGTTGCCACCTTTGGATGAATAAGGACAATTGGTTTTAATTCCAGAGGAGATACTTGATTATAAAGAACATTCTTTGAGGAAAAGAACCATCAAAGAATACTTGGTGAAGTGGAAAATTTTTCCTATGGAGGATGCAACTTGGGAGAATGATGAGATTTTGTAGCATCTAGGGTTACGATTGCTTGAGGACAAGCAATCTTGGGGAGGGCTGACTGTAATGTCCCCTTCTTGAGCATGATCTTTCCAGTGATCGTTGGCCTATTCTTGAGACCCATAGGCTACTCAAAATGTAAAATTAGGGTTTCTTGTTTTGAAGGATGCTCTTGCTTGAGGTTGGTTGATTCAATGGCAGATTATTTTTGGGTTTTTAGAGAGCTTCATAGTGATATGTTCTTTTTGTCATTCTGATCATCTTCAAGAATTTACTATATTTAGTAAATTCTATTTCTGGCAGTGGTCTAGTTGGTTTTGGTATGGTTGGCTTTCCATGTCAGTTTGATCTGTTGGCTTACTCAATTTTGGGCTTTGGGGGCACAAATGGAGAGATAATTTGAATTATTTTAATTAAGTCGTGTTTTATTGTTATATTTTAACATTGACTTTCCCCTTGGCCTAGCTACTTCACTTTAAGTTGTTTTAAAAGGATGTTCTTTATGGGGTGGGTGCCTCATTGAAAGAATTAATTATAATTCTTATTGAATATTTAATCCAAGATTAAATTGGATGCCACCTATTGGAGGATAGGGTTTTTATAAGGGTCAAACAAAAATTATAAAAGGAAGCCATTAGTCCTCACTTGGATCATCTTAAACTATAGGAATGTTATGCTGCCGGATTGGCTTGGGATTGCTTCAAGGAATGAAAGCCTCCTAGCTTGGCATTTCTTCTCGCTTGAAAGATAGCGACTAGTGGTGAGATAGTGTAGTTTGATTGTTTTGTATGTAGGATTTGTGCATTGTATTTAGTGTGTGTTTTATAGATCAGTTTAGGAGAAATTCAGGACTGTCATATTCATTATAGTAGGCTATGTTTTGTTCATAAGAAAAGGACACAAATTTTCATTGTGGGTATTGGCTATATCTCTCTGTTGGTAATGGGCACCCCTCTTTTGTAAATTGTAGATTTTTTAATGACTGCTGTGATTTTTAAAGGCAAATTGCCCCTCTTGCTAGACTATACTTCCTGTGTGTGCATTGGGATGCATGCAATAATTACATAGAAACTTTTGGGTCTGTTTAGTGTTCCAATCTTGGGCGCCTTCATCATTAGGGCCTTTTGCTTTTTTTTTTCATGTCAATAGGATGAATTGGGTGAGAGATTTGTCCATTTTAGTGTGATCTCAGGTTGTTGGTTTTACATTTAAAGGTGTACATCAGAACATACTAGAATCATGAATCTGTGTTTTTTGAGGAAAGAAAGAAGTCTCAGTGTGTTCCATTAAGCAAGGAGGATTTTCTATTTAAATGCTTGTGGAATGGTTCTAATTCTATGTTCTTGGTAGGTGAATTCTTGATCATATTGTAAGCTGGCAATAGTACTGACAGTAGTTCTTAATCTTGCTTAATCATGATTTGTAATGTTGATCTTATATTCTAAAATTGCATTGTAATTCTTTACATCTACATCATATGGTAGCTTCCACTCCCTTTCAGGTTGGAAATCACATTCTTGACATCAAGTATTTCAACATTCTTGTTTATTTCAGTACTTCATAGCACTCCACCATATGGTCGCCTCACTCCATACTGGATTGGGTAGCACATACTTGGTGTTGAGTTTCTTGTAAGCATTGTAATTTTTAGTACTCCACCATATGGTCGCCTCACTCCATACTAGACTGGGTAGCACATACTTGGTGTTGAGTTTATTTCAGTGCTTGTAGTAGTAAAATATCCTCTGACCATATGCTCGCCATCATCAGCACCATTCTTGGTTAGATTTCCTTCTATCTCTATTTCTACATTCAGATCCTCTGACCAATGCTCACACCTTGGCCTTCTCAGAATCTTGGTGTACATTCTGGTTAGAGTTGTTTCAGTTATCGTTTTGGTTTAAGGCCAATCCTAACGACTGTGTATTGCTCTACTGATTGTAATTGAAAGTTTGAAAAAAATTGGCTCAGAATATTTCACACAACCATGTGCGACTTTGTATCTTATGCTTGTTTGTGATGATTTTATTCTCTGTGATGCACACAATACTATCGGATAACTCTTTGAAGATAAAAATCTTAGCTTGTGTGCCAAAATGGAAACAAGTGATATCAAGGAGTAAATAGGGGTTAACAAGTGGAGTTTTGCTAGACCTCAATACTCCATTGTATTGAGCGTTGCCTACATACCAATACTTTGAAGAGGAATCAAACCTTCATGTAGCTCTCCCACTTAAGTGCTTTGTGAAGGTGTGCTCCTTTGACTATGTGAATATCTCTAGAATAGACTTAAATAATTGATCATGTTGACTTAGGGTTACATAAAACTAAACTAAGACGTGGCTGATACTTCTTAAGGTTATTGAACCCTGATTTTGGAGAAAATAAGGAACTTTTGCTTAATGGGCACTTATGTATAAGCCTCTGAATAGAATTTTGTCAAGTTATATAATAAGTAAATTAACTGTGTATTTATAGTAATTCCAAAGGGAAGACCACACACTTGGAAGCTTAAGGGAATGAATATCGACATAAGGATGATTTTCACTTCAAAAAGTAACCATTTATAACTCATGGACACAAATGTAGAAGGACATGAGTGTTTGACACTCACACCTAGGTACTAGATGTTGGTGTCCCACTAGGGTGAGTGTTAAAAATTGCATCCAAACTAAGGCATGCATACACAGAGGTATTTTTAATGATTTGGATATTTCTATATGTGATGAATGCCAATTATTCGGTAAAATAGGTCTCCACTTCTACTTAAGATAGAGTGTGGTATAAATATATGTATCTCTTAATTACATAAGTTAATTAAGGATAAAATGAACTAAATCAAACATGTTCAAATATTGATGGCTAGAATTTAGTTACTACATTTTCCCCTCATTTAGTCTAGAAATGAAATTACTAGATTAAAAGAATGTATATACCTTAGTGTGTAAAACACACTTTGTATTTGAGTTGTTACTTTAGTCATGCAAGGCACTATATGCTTTGGAAAAGCCTACACATATATGAAGTATCTACTTCATTCTTTTTAAAAACTGAAATATAAAAATGCTTTATTTTTAAAATTGTTTGAATTTTGAATCATTTGAAAATTTACTTGAATTTTAACAATTTGAATATTTTTTGAACTTTGAAAATTTTAAAGCTTGAGATAAGAGTATGGAAGGAATACGCCTGTATATGGGAAACTATATTATTGTTGTTTTATGAATTTGCTTTGTTGATGATACTTCCTTGAAGCATTGAAGAATTTTGTGCATATCATGAAGCACATGGGTAAGATATTAATGACACCCATTGAGGAATGCTTGAACCTCAATTTAATTTAGGTGGTTTTTGTAAACCCAAGACATGAAATGGGTTGGAATACACAATAGATTCACTCACATAGTGATAGAGTCTCAGTCATCTCAAAGTTATGCACCATGTTCTATGAATAGAACCGATCATTACAGATGACTTATGATTCAATTATAAATTCAGTGTAGAGGAAACAGAAAATGGATATTTTACATACCCATACCATGTCTATAGATAATGTATAATATGTATAGACATGAATCAATATCATGCCCCATTTGAACTATATAGTTGTAACTATGTATCGTGAATGTGATAATATAGTGAATGTGAATCTGTATTATGCCCGCTCATTATAACTATAGTATTTATAAATTGAAAATGGAGTGTAATGCATGTCGTATTCCCCCATAATATGTGCCATTGACTTATTTTTTCAACTATTTTATAACTTATGAAATTGTATGTTTCAAAATGATTTTTGAGACCCTTTGTAGAAATAATTCATGCATGAAAAGCCCATTGAAATTTCCCCTTTTGAAGTGAGGGAATGCATCCTAAAAAATTCACTCATCTCAAAATAAAAGTTAACTTGTAACCTATGTAGTAAGATGTATCATTGAAATTTTTAGTATTTATGAAGATATTTGTTTGCACAGTGGATAAGTGCATGGAGATGAGGGGACAAAAAGCAAAAAATTTGTGTTTGGGGTGTTGAAAATAGTTTTGCATATGCAGTTTTGAAAAGTGCATATGAAGTTCTATGACGTTGGTTTGGTAATCACCGAACCTAAACTACATACATAATTTAATGAATTAAAATCATGTATATGGTTTAATAAATTAAATTACATATGGGGTTACATAGAAAAAAAAATATGCACATAATTTTGTTGCTTTATAACCAAAGACAAATCATCGATGCCATTCATTTATCATTGATGCAAACTATGACTAGGAGAAAGGAAGAAGAAATATGCGATTGATAGTGAGACTAGGGCAAGAAAAAAATACTCTAGCAACCTAAATTGATAATGACATGCCTAAACAGAGGTATACAAACATGGTTTAGCACATTTAGAAGAAAATTTAGTTAATTTTGTTGCATTTTCATTAAATTTTGTTTTGAGCACATGCAAAGGCTAATGTTTCAAGTAGAAATGAACAATAATCTAACCCTCCTATCCCTCCTATAGTTCCTCAAGCCCCTCAAGGTAGTCAAGAGGATTTAATATCCCATATAATTGAAAGTAAGATCAAACTTATGTTGGTAGAAGAATTCAGATTGTAAAGTTGTGTCATATATTTATCTAATATTCATGCATTATATACTCATTTTATTGTTGTATAGTCTCTTTTATCCTATCTACATGACTCATAATAGGCTAGAATATGGATAGACTCCACTTTTGGCACCAAGTATGAGAAGAAGATGAACAATCACAGACTAGAAACATCTATATATACCTATGTTTATAAGAAGAAAAGGGTTCCACTTTTGAAGAGATTAATAGAGGTTTATTTGCTTATGGTTACCTATGTGATTTCTTATTATGTTATTTGTGTGCATTCTCATGTATAATGTTTGGTTTATTTCTATCTAAGTAATATTAATGCTTTATTCTATTTATGAAACACTGGTTGTTCTTAATTCTTAAATAATGTAGGATAATTAATGCTTATGTTATCCAAACTCATGTATGAATCTAATACGTTACTCAACATGCATGAAGTATATCACATATATCATCATCCTTAGCATGTTTCGATACTTTAGGAACCTTTACTAATAATGGTGTGGTGAGTGTGAAACTCCTTTTGTAGAGAATTATGCTAAGATGGTTACAAGGGAAAAGAGATATTAAGATATGGCTAGACCAAAAGATATATAATTTTACAGAAGAAGAATCAAAATGGACTGGTCTTACCATATAGGAAATCATTCAAGAGCATATTTATGGAGAGATATATGAAATTTTGTGGTGTGATTTGAATGAATTGCTAGTTAACTGGTTAGCCCAATTGGAATATTATTTCTTTAACGCAAGAATGAAATAAAATATAATCTAGACTGAAGAAAAGATAGATCGATTACATAAATTAGAAACTGGATGGATAAGAGTAATAGATTATTGGGTTTCTACTATAGTAGATAGATATATAACTAAGTTTGTAGTACAAGGATACATATCTTTTGAATCTGTGAAGGACTTGTTCATCAGAGAAATTTGAGGTAAATTTTTGTAATGAATACCTATCCTTATGAAGATGTTGGTTATGGACAAGGTCATGGTGCCTACTATTGTCACCAAATCTTGTACCATATAGGATGTTGTTCAAGCCTCCTCTAGATTTAGGCAATATGGGAATATTGATAGGTATGTGGGTTTACCTATAGTAGAAGTAGACCTCTAGGTTTAAGGGCTAGCTCCCTGAATATGCCTTGAAGTGCTTATCACCTACTTGACTAATTACTTATAGGAAAAGAGATAGAATTTTGCATGAAATCAAACTAATCTAAGGGGGTGATACACTAGAATGATTTATAGTAGACCATCATACTTATTTCACTAAGAAACAAGACCTACAAACCAACTTCAAAGTCCTAAAAGGTTTTAACATAAGTGCTTTAATATAGAGGTGATATGTATGAGGCAACACAAGGTAAGTGAACTAGAAGGAAAATTACACACTCTAAGGATAATTATACACTTAAAAAATCCTAACACATTAACTACACTCTATATGACATTTTAGAATAAGAACTCTTTCATAAACATGAGAGAATAAAGAGAAGCAAGGATAGAACATTATCACTTAACATCACCATACATCACTTTGCACACTTAGACAAATGTTCATGAACTCAAAAATAGACTTTAATTTATTATTAAAAGGTAAATTACAATGTCAAAACCAATAGGGATTCACCATACATGGTGTGGTATTAATCTACAAGAGCCAAAATGGCTACTACTTATAGAATTAGAGAGAGAAGAAGAGAGTGAAGTCCAAGAGTCACTAGAATATGTGTCAAGCTAATAAAAGGAGTTAAATCTATAGGATAATGAATATATAATATACCATGAAAGTTATCATAGGATAAATGTCCTTCAAAGGCATAAAACTCCTGAGATGTGGTATAGGACTCTTTATTTGCATGCCTGAAAACTACCTTCATCTTTTGGCCTCCTTAAAACATTCCACATTATAATAAGGATAAATGAGATTATTGAACTAATATTTAGGGGTTATAAAAAAGTTAAAACATGCATTGGAGGTGTCCCTAATAATCAAAATTATTTTGGCCATTAGTTATCACTATCTACAGTCTTAATCACTATTCTTCCACTCACCCTTCACACTTAACACTAGGATGGTATTCAATTTTTCAATATGATCTATAAAAATAGGTTGTGACACATATCGTGACATATCATCCCCTTAGGTTCCTTAGGTAGACCTTTAAATGCCTCTTAGTTAGAGTTTTCACCTTCTCATTTTCTTGTTCACTATGCCAATTTGGTATGGCTGAGATAAATACACTTGTAGAGGCACTTTTGAGATTTTATGATGTATTAAATTCACATGAGGGGTTATATTAGGTCTTAACCTATCTCCCAAAGTGAATTTCCTCTTTTATAACCCCTCCATACCTTCAAAACACATAAAAATATCAATAAAATCCATTTTCCACCTTGTCCATACAAGTAGGGTACAACTCAAATGGATGAGAAGTATCTCGGATGAGTCATATTCAAGATAATATCACCTTCATGTTCACTCTAGCCCATTTTGATGCATTTCCTTCTTCATTTTCCCAATTGGGTTGCTAGCAAAGGGTTTAGAGGGTTTATAGTGATTTTTCCCTCCAAGGATTGTTCATATGAATCTGACATCCAATTTCTGAAAAAATTCCATAAAATCCTTGTTCAATACCTCCTTTAACATCCCATAATTAATTATTCTCCCATTTTAATCCTCCATGCAAGTGTGAACATCTTAATTTAGCCTCTCGAGCTTTGCTCCCCATTTTACATACCCTATGATGGTCTCAAGATAAAAAATGTCTTACCTATGATTTTATTTAAATTCAAATATCTCATAAAAATTTATAAATCCCCATTTATGTATTTAAATCTTTTTAATGTTTATGTATTTATATGAATGAAATTGACCCCCTTTTAGGCATTAGGCCTAGATTATGCCTAGTGGACTTTGACTGCATCCATATGGGTTTGTACCATACTCTAGGTTTATAACCCCTATTCATTTTTTTACCATTATTCCATGTCTATCACATCCTTACACATCTCCTTACATGGTTTAATTATCTTTTATTTTGTCTTATCATCATCTTTCCTCTAAACTTTCAGATTTGCACCCTTAGGGAGTGCCCTATGTCTGAGACAAAACAAATGGAACTTCCCCTGATGCTTTAGTCAATGTGTATATATGATAATATTATCCAAGTTTTAGGGACCATCTATGAAAATTTTTAGGGTTTTATCTCATCTTTATCACCTCCAACTATCTCAAAACTTAGGACAGACTCATGGAGAATCTCACTGTGTACATTGTCCTGAATATGGGTTGTGTATTGCATTGTTGAGAATCTTTCCTTCCCTTATTTCCATGGTATGAGAGTCTCATGTAATGGTAATTTTTAATATATAGGTATCATAATCATGTTTATAATCATCTAATTTTTTTTGGAACCTTTCATTGTATACTCTCTCTTGACAGATATAAAGTGCAAGTCATATGGCTGTGACTATGTTTCTCCTGCCTGTAGGTGGTACCTGCATGTTGAAAGACTTTATCATTATCAAAAGACATTATTTAAGTCCATAAGGTAATTTTAAAATTAATATAGACTATTTTCATCATTTTCATGCTATGCCAATCTCCAAATCACTATGTTTCCACTCATTGTCATGTTATAGTTGACTGCAACTGCCTAATTTGGAGCAAGCAGGGTCCTTATAGGTGGATATTAACCTTGAAATATTTTATATATGCCTTATGGTCTTTTTTATATCTTTTTAAATAATTCCCAATGGAAAAATTTTATTTGCATTCCTATTAGTTATCTAAGGTGTATATCATGGCTTATGAGTATCTACATCCAAGCTATAGGCAGTTAGTTTGAAGGCAAGACACAGTTGTAGGTGGTGGTGTGCGTCCATGCCTTGAAATTTAACCCATTTTGATGACCTTTGAGACAAAAATGTATTTATAATTTAAATATAAACACCTAACATTAATATATGTTCTCATCTTATATCGTTGGACAATGAGGACACTTGGAACTCATGGTACTGTAGTAAACATTGAAGAAAAGCAGTGAATAAATGTATGACCTTAAAACCTTATAAAATATTCCTTGTCTGACCTATATATTATTATAAAAGGTATCTCTCCTATATATATATATATATATATATATATATATATATATATATATATATATATATATATAATTTTATTCATCAAGTCTCACTTCAACACTATTATATGGCATCACCAAAAGTGCTTAAGCCTTTGTTTTGGGGTTTTAGGGAAACTTGTCAATGAACTCAAATTCTTTCACTTGGGGAGACCTCTCAAGTATGCATTCCTACCTATGAATTCAAACATTGTTATCAAGGTATCTCCAAGTTAAATAAACTTCATTATGGTTTCAAATCATGTCAAATATATCCATATAACACCTTCAAGATTCTGTGAGAGCGACTTGTAGGTGTGAATTTCAGTGTGTAGGCAATGAGTGTGGATATGTGCTCTATGCATGGAGTGTGACCTTATGTTTCATATTGAACTTTATAATATTATATAAATTAATAATTTAAACCATACGATACTTAGAGCCAATAAATTTCATTGTTTCAACCTGATTGACTCTCTCCATGGCACCTGTAGGTGCTCACTCATGGTGTATGATTGTGTAGATATTTTGCATTGACTATCATATTTTTTAATATGATATTTAGAGATCTTGGTATAATTTATAATGATATAGTATTATGTACAAAGCTTATTACACCTCCATAATATTTCCATGAAAATTACTCAAAACACCTCATGTAGTTGACTATGTATGACAATCATGCAAGAAGTTGACTATGTGACGCATTTTGATTGCAACCTTCATTATGATAGATTTTGAGACTATTATTGAAGGGATATGGGGTCAATAATACATTGGATACATGAAAAAAAACACCTCACACTCATCTAAAACCACTTCAGAGAAAGAAACCTTATACATGTATTGAAATCTGACTTCTAGTCCACTAGTGACATCAACCTATAACTTGAACTATTTGGCTCATGATAAAAACTCCAAACATGAAAAATAAGATGGATAAAATTAAATGAAGGATTAATCTTCCTGTAGAATCAATTCTAATAATTGGATTGAATGGACCTATTCATACAAGAGGAAAACCTGTAGGGTATGGTGATTAGCTAGCAAAACAAGACAATTAACTTCTAAAGGATGGTTCATAAAGAATAAGGATCCAATCCTTAAAATAATACCATGAATTTGAATAATACCAAGTTTAATATCCACCACCAAGATCATTTGACCTATAATTCCTCCTATTGGCTATACCACCCAATGACTTGTTGATTAGTTTTAATTATCTAGTGGAGTGATGGAGAAGAGAAATATTTTTAGCCCATTTTTGGCACTTCCAAAGAAAATTAAAAATTAAAATGGAATCAAGGAAGATAAAGGGTCATTTAAAAAATTTATCCCATGTTCCACACTTCCCTATAGGCCATACAACCTTTAAAACTCCCTCTTTTTCACTTGGTTTCTTGATTTTTATAGGAACTAACATGAGGGACATTGGAAGGGATTTTATAACACTTTTTTTTCCTATAAAACTACACCACCTTCACAAATGACCTATATATGACCCCTAAATGACATAAAATGACACAAGGACTAAATGTGACCATGACCAAGGCTAATGGCACATTAAATCACATAAAAAAGACTATGAAACACCTTATGACATGATAATACACTCATATATAAGTTTTGGACTATAGAGGGTTGACCTATTTCGGCTTGTGGTTAAAATGTCAACATTATTGGTGATTTCTATAGGTGGTATGCTTGTTATGCCTAAGACCAGTTTGTTAATCCTATCCATTGGGCCATGGAGTCACCTATATACCATTTGGACACATATTTTAATTTGACACTAAACTAAACACAAAAAAAATGATAAGACACAAATAATACACCACACACTTGTGCCTCATGAGCACTTATGAAAAACACACACAAAGCAAACTAACTCAAACACTAACTATCCTAAAATAAATACTTCCTCTTAGTTCAAAGGGGAAGTTTTAAACCTTTTCTACTTCATGGGATGAATGATTTAATGATGCATGTTTCTTTTTGACCCTTGGTATTGATGCCTCCATCTTCTTCATGATGCTTACCAACCTCATTGGTATGATGTTTAATAAAGTCAAAATAGCTACAACTAGGTCAACTATGAATATAAACTCTTATTAAATCCAAATAGCCTCGACTTTCTCACATGACTCCTCAAATATAACCTCTAATGATGTTTCAACAAGGCATACCTTCTTATTTTCTATGGTTCTCTCAATAAGGTTGGGTTTCTTTTCAATTGTAAGCTCTTCAACCTCATCAAGGAGCTCTGCATAGTCCACCCAATCATGGTCATTATCTTCCATGGAAAATTCTTTATCCACCTTCTCATGTACTTGGCCCTCAACTATGAAAAGCTCTTAAATATCTTGAAAGAGTTCCATTTGTTGCTACCACTCATCCTTATTATCTAGAACCACAACCTCTTCAACTTTCTCTTCTTGATGTATAAAATCATCAAGTTGGTATTTTTTATGTTCCAATGCATCTAAGGGTAGTTCAACATCAATCTAAGGTATGGAGTAATCTTAAAGGACTACATCTTCTACCTTAGTTTCATGAGAATATTCTAGGAAAAAAACCTTTTGAGGAATGACTTGAAGTTCACCTTCATTCTTGATAGCACACTCAACCTCATGCTTGAGATGATCATCAACAACCTCATGATCAGGTGTATACTCGTTATGATATGAAATTGAAACATCAATTTGTTCAAACTCTTGATTTATGGCATGAAATTTCTGCCATAGTGTAACCTTCTCATGACTATCATGTTCAGGAGTTTCTTCATCATGGACATCAGGTATGGGGTCTTTACTATGAACCTCTTCCTTCATGTTTTCATCAAATTATGTATGGATATCTACAATAGGATATTTAATGTCTTTTTACTCATTCAATAAGATAGAGTTATATTTATGTTCACCAATTTGAGTCCCTATGGCGATTTCTTCTTCATAGCTACTCATGAAATATTCTTGATCAACTTTAGCTTGGGTTTGATCCTCTCCACTTGCTTCCCTCAAAATGGGATCCTTTTCAAGAAGGGGTGGGGTGGAAGGTTGATAGACAGGTTTATGAATTGGATATTTAGGAAAGAGGACTTCACTAGTAATCTCATGGTAAAGTTATAATTTGGGTTGGTTAGAAGGAAAAACACCTACTTCAATAGAATTTTCACCTTGCCAATACCCTCCTTGAGGCTCTTCAACAACAACATTTTCATTCTCAATTTATTTTTATTCCCACATATTTAGCCTTTCTTTTGAGCATTGGATACACTTCTTTTCCAAGTGCATCTACTCTTTGATCTCCCATTGTATTCCTTCTAACTCCTCAACCATATCCAACACCTTCAAAGAAACCTTGGGCAACAACTTTTAACATTTCCATTAGATGGTTAGGGAGCACATCAAATTCATCATCCCATGTTCTCATATTATCTTCATTAACTAGCAATTCTAGTATGAGTGCCATCAAAGATTTGATATAAGATGGGGTTAATGGAGGAAAAAGAAATTGATATTTAGGATTATGAAGTGCTTCCATTTTTAGTAATGTTAGTTCATATTTTGTCTTGTAATATCTTTGTGAAAAAATCAATGGGATCATATGATTATTATTTATAATACTGATAGGAGTCCTCTTGAGCATGATAGGGATCATGGTATGGTTGGTAGGGGGAAAATTGGGATTGATAATGTGGCACTTATTGATAGGTATATTTATAGCCTTCCTCATAGGTATGTCTAAAAATATGATGTCTATGTGGAGAAGGAAATGGATGACCATGGGGCTATCATGGCTCATAGGATTAGTAGAAATTTTGATAGGACTGTTGACGGGTAGAATATGGTTCATTACAAGCCGGATAGAGAGGTTCATAGTAGGGATATTCACCATAGCTATTCATATCAACCTCATAAGTCAAATGAGATACAATAAATGCTCAAAACCTTCAATAAAAGATACCTAGGGTGATTATAAACAAAATATTTCATTCAGATATGCCATTGGTGCCATCTTGTTTGCTTCTAAAACTTGGTTAGAGAAAAGACACGCCAACAATCTTTCCACTCTCTTGGACCTTGTTCCCACTAGGCGTACCAAAATTATTGTTACCAAATATTACACCCTAGAGGAGGTTGTTAAAGCCTCCTCTCGATTTGGGAAACATGGGAATACTTCTAGGTATGTGGTTTTACCTATAGTAGAAGTAGACCTCTAGGTTTAATGGCTAGCTCCCCAAATATGCCTTGAAGTTATTATCACCTACTTAACTAATTGTCTATGGGAAAAGATATAGAAGCTTACATTAAATGAAACTAATATAAGGGGGTGATACACTAAGATGATTTACACAAGACCATCATACTTATTTCACTAAGAAATATGACCTAAAAACTAGCTTCAAAGTCTTAAAATATTCTAACATAAGTGCTTCAATAAAGAGGTGATATACATGAGGCAACACAAGATAAGTGAACCAGAAGGAAGATTACACACTCTAACGATAATTGTACACTTTAAAGGATCCTAAAACATTAAATAAACTCTATCTTACCTATTATAAGAGGAAGTATTGCATAAACATGAGAGGTTAAGGAGAAGCAAGGATAGAAGATTGTCACTTAACATCACCATACATCACTTTGCACACTTAAAAAAATGTTCATGAAATTAAAACTAGACTTACATTTATTATTCAAAGGAAAATTAAAATTTCAAAAATAGTAGGGCTTTGCCATACATATTGTGGTATTAGTCTACTTCTTATAGAATTGGAGAGAGAGAATAAGAGAATGAAGTCCAGGAGTCACTAAAACATGTGTCAAGATGAGAAAAGGATTTAAATCTAAAAGATAATTAATATGGAATATAACATGAAAGGTATCATAAGATAAATAACCTCAAATTCATTAAAATCCTAATTTGTTGCATAGGACTATTCATTTTCATGCCTAAAGACTGCCTTCATCATTTGGCCTCCTTGGATTGTTCCACAATAGATTAGGGACAGCTAAGATGATTGCAGTGAGAGGGAGGATTTATAAATAAGTTTAGACATTGATTTGAGGTGTCCTTAATCATTAGGATAGTTCTAGCCATGAAGTATCACTACCTACAATTTTATTCACTCTTCTTCCACTCACCCTTCACACTTCAAATTAGAATGGTCTTCAGTTTTTCAATCTGATCCATACAAGTAGGGTATGACACCTGTCAGGACCTCTCATGCCCTTAGGTTCCTCCGGTAGACCTTAAAATGCCTCCTACTTAATGTTTTCAACTTTTCAATTTTTTTTCACAATTCCAGTTGATTTTATGATAAATTAAATGGGCATGATGGGTTAGCTTGGGTCCTAATCTATCTCCCAAAGTGACTTGCATTTTTTAAAACCCCTTTATACCTTCACAACACATAAATATTTTAAGAAAATCCATTTTACACCCTATACTTAAAATTAGGGTACAACTCAAATGGATGGGAATTAGACCTATTAAGTACTCTATAATTTTAGATCACTTTCATGTCCACTCTAGCCCATTTGGATGCCTTTCCTTCTTCATTTTCCCAATAGGATCACTAATAAGGGTTTTAGAGGGTTTAATGTGGTTTTTCCCTCTAAGGATTACTCATATAGGTCTAACATCCAATTTGTGAAAAAATTCCACAAAATCCTTTTTAAATACTTCCTTCAACATCCCCAACTCCTCAAACTCCTATGCTAAGCCTCCATGTAGGTGTGAGCATCTTAAGTTAGCCTCTCAGGCTTTATTCCCCATTCTTCATACCTTGTGATGGTCTCAATCCAATAAATGGATTACCTATGATTTTACTTGAATTATAGAATCTCAAAAACACCTTTTAACTCCCCATGTAGGTATTCTAATGTGTTGGAATGAAATTAACTCCTTTTAGGCATTTGGCCCAGATTAAGCCTAGTGGGCTTTGACTGCATCCATATGGGTTTGAACCATCCTATAGGTTTCTAACCCATATGAATTATTTAATCCTATAATTCCATGTTTATAAAATCCTTCCATATCTCTTTGAATGGTTTCATTATCTTCTAGTTTGTCTTATCATCATCTTTTCTCTAAACCTACAGATTTGTACCCTTCAAGAGTGCCCTCTGTCTGAGATAAAATAGAGGGTACTTACCCTATTACCTCAATCAAGGTGGTTATATGATAATATTATCCAAGTGTTAGGTACCATATATGAGATTATTTATGGCTTGGTCTCATATTTAACACATCTAACTATCTCAAAACTTAAGATAGACCCATGGAGAATCTCAATATGTGTAGGGTCCTAAATATGGGATGTGTATTCCATTGTATGAGAATATTTCATTCCCATATTTCTATGATATGAGATAATAATGTAATGGTAATTTTAATTATATATGTATCCAAAGCATGGTAATCATCATTAAAGTTTTAACTAAACCTTTCATTATATACTCTCTCTTGACATATCTAGACTGCAAGTCAGATGGCTGTGAATGTGTTTTTGCTCCCTATAGGTGGTACCTACATGTTTAGAGCTTATCTAATTATCACAAGACCTTATTTAAGTCTCCAAGGTCATATTAAAATTCATCGATACTTTTTAAATCATTTTCATGCTATGCCAATCTCCAAATCACTATATTTACACTCACTATCATGCTACAATTGACTATAGTTGCCTAATTTGGAGCAAACAAGGGTCTTATAGGTGGATATTAACCTTGAAATATTTTAAATATGTATTAGGGTCATTTTTATATATTTGTAAATAATTAAAAATGTCAAATTTGTGTTTTTAGGCCTAATATCTCTCCAAGGTGTACATTATGGCTTATGAGTATCTACAGTCAAGTTGTAGGCAGTCAGTCTGAAGGTAAGGGGCACCTGTAGGTGGTGGTATGAGTCCATTACTTGTAATTCAACACATTTTGATGAAATTTAAACCATAAATTTATTTATAATTTTAATATAAATACCAAACATGAAGATATGTTCTCACCTTATATCTTTGGATAATGAAGACACTTGGAACTCAGTGTACTGTAATTAACATTGAAGAAAAGTAGTGAACACATGTGTGACTTTGAAACCTTATAAAATATTCCTTACTTGTATAACCTACATATTATTATGAAAGATATCTCCCATAAATAATCCTTTTAAAACTATTATATGGCATCACCAAAAGTGCTTAGGCCTCTATTTTGGGGTTTTAGGGAAACTTGTCCTAGAACTGAAATTCTTTCACTTGGGGAGACCTCTCAAGTTTGCCTACCTACATATGAATTAAAAAATGGTTCTAAGGGTATCTAAAACTTCAAAAAACTTAATTATGGTTTTAAATCATGTCAAATCTCTCTATATAACACCTTTAGGATTCTGTGAGAGCCACCTATAGGCGTGCATTCTAATATGTAGGTAGTGAGTGTGGATATGGGATATATGCATGGAGTTTGACCTTATGGTTCATATTTAAATTTATAATATTATCCAAAAAAATATTTTTATCCATAAGTAACTTTAAACCAAACAATTTCTCTATTTTAACATGATTGACTCTCTCCATGGCACCTATAGGTGCTCATTCATGGTGTATGGTTGTGTAGATATTTTGCATTGATTGTCATAGTTTGTTGCATGAAATTTAGAGAGATTGGTTTGATTTATAACATTTTATTATTATGTCCAAAACATATTATGCCTCCATCACATCTCCATGAGCATTACTAAGATCTCAAAACACCTCATGTAGATGACTATGTATGATAGGCATGCAAGAAGCTGAGTTTGTGGCACATTTTGACTGCAACCTTCATTATGCTAGCTTGTGAGATAATTATTAAAATGATGCATGATAAATAAGACATTTTATACAAGAAACACAACACCTCACACTCATCTAAAATAATTATAGAGAAATAAAACTTCTACAAGTGTTGAAATCTAATGGCTAGTCCACTAGTGACATCAACATGTAACTTGAACTATTTGGATCATGAAAACAAATTAAAAAATGTAAAATAATATGGAAAAAATTAAATTATGGAATTAAAATCCTATATAATCAATTCCAAAAGTTTTATTGTATGAACCTATTCATATAAGAGGAAAACCTACAGGGTGTGGGGATTAACTAGCAAAATAAGATAGTTAACTTATAAATGATGGTTCATAAAGCATAGGGGGAAAATAATTGAAATAATAACATGAATGTGAATTATACCAAGTTTATTATTCACCATAAATATCATTTGACTTGAAAGTCCTTGAATTGGCCATATAATCCAAAAACCTGTTGACTAGTTTTACTTCCCTCGTGGAGTGATAGAGAAGAGAAATGGTTTTATCCCATTTTTAGAACTTTAAAAGTATAAAAAACATGAAAATGGAGTCAAGGAAGATAAATTGTCATTTCATGAGCTTCTCCCACATTCCACTCTCCCCCATAGGCCATACAACCTTTAAATCCCCTTCTTTTTTATTTTTTTCTTGATTTTCAGTTAACATCTACAATTTTTTGGTTAAAAACTAACATATATGATATGAAATGACATGAGGTACATTTTAAGGGATTTTATAACACTTTTTTTCCTAGATATGACCCCTAAATGATGTAAAATGACACAAGGACTAAATGTGACCATGACCAAGCATAATAACAAATTAAATCACACAAAAAGGACTATGACATAAAATATGACATGCTAATAGACCCGTATAAAAGTTTTTTAGTATATGGGGTTAATTTATTTTGGATTGTGGTAAAAAAATTCAATACCTACTATGACCAATATGGAGTAATCACTTCGGTTGTATGCAGGTGTGTGTGACATCATAATGAATGATGATTAGATGAGCATATAAGGATTGAACCTAAATTTAGAATGGAGATAAGAGATAATAAGATTCAAAACAAAATTTTATATTTTGAATGTGTCTATGATATAAAAATAGATGGAGTAAACATAAGAATACCTAGGTAGTTGCGAGTAGATTTAAGAGTAGCAATAAAATAGATAAAGAATGAGTAAGAAGATGTGATGAATGATAAAAAAGAGATGAAGAACTAAATATGAATAAATATGAGATTAAATAAGAAGATGAATGCTGATAAAAATAAAGAAGTGATGAATAATGAGAGGAAGAAGAGATGTTTGAAGAAGGCGATAATAGTTTAGAAGTATATCAGTTAGATGATAGATGTAGTGCGTAGCTACAAGAATGGGTATTATCAAAAGGACATGAAGTTTTAATTAAATTAGTAGAAAAAAATAACATAGTAATCATAGGTTCAAGCCTTAAAGAATAAGTCATAGGAAAGGATCATTCATTAGAAGAGCACACGTCCCTACAACCCAATTTCCTATATTCCAGTAGAAATTTTTAGCTAGATGATCAGGTAGGCAGTAGTTGGGAAGGTCTATTTTTAGAAAAAGTACATCATCTGGGTACTAAAATTGAAACAACATCAATTTTTAAGATTTTAAATTCCATGTAGACACTTAAAACTGGCCACCAATGACCTCTAACCAAGGTTTTGACCAATTTCTACCAAAATGTACAATTTGGTCTAAAAACACTAAAACACATTAAATGGTTCAAATTTTCAATATAAAAGTGCCAATTTTGGCCAATGTATCCTTAAATTAGGAAATTTATTTTATGAGATAACTAACTTTGATTAGATCATTTTGATTAAAAATGATGATTTCGCACCTAGGTGATTTGGATTACTCTTTTCTACCAATTTTATTACATGAGACACGTGCCTTTGTTATTTTATATCGATAAGATACTAAATGGGATAACATTTTCAATGCATCTAACATCGACTTCTAAATCCAATCTAGTCAAATTTTGAGCTAATAATATGACATTTTGACCAATTTTATTAAATTTGTGCACCAATTTCCAAGATTTGCACCAAAATTTATAAATCATGTTTAAGGCTAATTACTTTTAATCAAGAGCTAAGTTAATTTTCCATGGATCTTGTTGAATATTTATTTTTGTAAATTGATTATAAGTTTTTGCATCATCAAGTGACATCATTTTTTGGAAAGACATCCCTAAGCCATAAATGCAATAAATATTTGATTAAGCCCTCCCATTCCTCTTTAATGCCTCTATCCAAAATATTTATGAGGGCATTTATTCATTTTAGCCTCCAAAATTAAATTTATTCTTAGCCACACATCTTCATCTTGAGATGGATGGTTTAAGTTCATTTTGATCATTTGCAAAAATCTATATATATAAGGCTTCACACTCATAATTAAAATCTTGGAAAGTGTAAAGTTACCATGCACAAATGATTTCAAATCCTCATACAATTAGTGTTATTATTCCAAATTGTTGAACCAAGACAAATCCATCACAAGTCAAAAGTTCCAAGGAGAGGAGCTAAACAAATCCATTGATTAAGATTATTTGATGCACAACCTGAGCAAGCCACTCTATGAACCATTTAGAAGATCCAAGGAAGGTCAAGGAAGGTTTCTTTCATGTTTTAGTTGTTGCTTTCACATATATGTTTGTTACTAATATCCCCTTAGTGTCTAATCCTAGAGATGTTATGCTTGTTTTTTATTTTCATTTTGAACTAACACTTTATCTAACCCCCTCTCTTTAGTCAAATTCCTAGTTCACATAATGGCACGTTTGGTGGGCCCTAATGCATCCCACATACCAAGAAGATCAATGTGTAGGTCTTAAACTGATATTTGGAGGCTTAAAATGTTTTTAAATTTATTTTTTAACTTTGTTTGGCTGTATTTCATCTTCACAAGTTTACATAGAGACTGTTAGTGGTCTTCTCTAACCATAGATGATCATGAACTAACCTTTGATGGTCATATACAACCATCAGAGGTCATATAACTATCAATGGTCATTGTGTCATCCCAAAACCATTTATGGTCACTATGTAGGGTAATAAGCTAATAAGCCATCTTCCAGAGCTTGGATTGGGGTCATACAGACTCCATTTTTGATGATTTGTTTTTAAAAACCATGTGTTTTCTCCTAAACTTTTAGAATATGCTATCAGTTTACCTTCAAATTGCATGGTGTTTTAGCAAAATATTTAAATAGGAGTTTGACTATTTTTAAAGTTTCTAATTGTTCTTTTTTGGTTTTGATAAATTATGTTTTCTTTGTCTTATAACCAAGTCTAATCTAATGCATTTGATTTCTCGAGGTTTTACCTTTGGGTTAATAGGTCATCCAAACCCAAGAGCATACTTTTCAATTTTGCTTGTCTCATTTGAAAAATGAGCTTTTTAGGTAAACAATATGCTGACCATTTTATTGTAGGATCTATTTGAAAAGTGACCAAATCATGCTTAATTTAATTTTTTTTAAAACCTTTGTTGGGTGCTTAAAAAGAATTAGGAATATTTCATTTGGTTATTAAAGAAATTTCTAGGCTATTTACTTTAATATTTTTATTATTTTTCTTTCAAAGTTTTGCAATATAAAGCCAAGGGACCAAAGAACACCACCAAATATTTTATTTTAGTGCTCTAAAATTGAACTCATTTAAAAAAAAATAATATGTAAGTTAATCATTATTTGCTTAGTTATATTTATTTAAGAAAAAAGGAAGTTGTGCATGTATGCTCTCCCCCCATCCCTTATAGGGAACTTGTGGGATCAAAAGCGCTATGTTCATTACAAATTGCCTTAGTCCAAAGGCATAAAATAGATGTTGTGAAGGCTCTCCCTAAGACCTTCATGGCTTGGGTGATCTAGAAACAACTATAAATCTCTTTTACTTATTTTTTATTTCATACATCTTGGCTTGTGAGGGGGACTTCATTACCTCCCATAAGATCTATAGGGAAGCCTTAACCTAGGAATTCATCTCTTATCATTGTCTTCAACCCATCTTTATGGGGGGGGGGGGGGGGTTGGGGGTGGTGTGGGGTATATAAATTAGGATCACCCCATTGGGATGATGGTTTTAGTGGTTAAACTATCTCCATTAGTAGAGGCTAATCCTAAGACATTTGAGCATGTTGGACATCGCACTACAATGAGCAAGAGATGGATGTAGTGGTTGTAAAAAGGGAAAGAACTTTTTTATAACAAGTCATATGGTGTGGAACCAAATGGCATGTGTTTCTCTTTTTTACTAATGTGAAATTTGGTAGACATGAGATCCATCTAGATGATGAAAAACAAAACTAGTTTTAGTCAACCCCACTTTGCCACAACCTTGATAGGATTTAGGATGTTATGATTAGTTTCATTTGGTCACTTGTTATATGTCACTCTTTTATCTAAAGAGGCATTATGCTGGTCATTTTACACCATGCTTATGCCTTGTAATTTTCACTAAAGATGTTTGTGTGTGTGCTGTTCCTCATCATTGTTTGTGTTGTTTAGGAGAACACAACCTTTCTCCAGGTGCCTTTTGCCTTATGTCTTATGCCAATTGATCATGTTTATGTTTGATTCCATGTGTCGAGTTTATGTTAAAGTTGCTTCCAAACTTGTTAGATTAAATCAAATCACATCAATCCTTTGTCTCAAGCCTAGAATTTGATACCATTTTGCCAAAAGTCCTAGCATAACCTATTTGATCCTATCTTTTGACTCTACATTTGGTCAAAATACCTAGCGACTCTTTTACCTTTCTTAGTTTAGACCTTGCTTGGAACACTTTAGCCTAGACTTAGACATGTCAGTTTTTATTCATTACTTGACCTTTTGTGTGTATGACATTTGATGTTAGACTATTTTATGCCAAGTCTTAGCACAAACCATTTTGGAGATATGACTCCATGTTTAGATCATTATTTGGAGATACAGATCCACCCCTTTTGAATGAGCTAGATCACATTTAAACCTTTTGTCCTTTAGACAAATTTTTTTAGATTTTGTAAAACTCTAAGAATTTTTTAGATATTTCATCATTTATGTAGATATGTCTAGCTACACTTATGGTGACATCACATACAATCTAAGTTATGATAGAATGGATGCATAAATTGACTATAACCAAATGCCTACTTACAATCTAACTCAAGACCTTGATTGGTATGAAGAGGTCTATAAGGAAGGAATTTTTGAAGACCCAACTACAGACAGTGTTGTTAGGAATATGGATCCATACCCTCTTTACAATAATCAATACATGGAACACAATCAAGAACCAACTTATGATCCAACTCGAGATTGGGATGATATGGTTTATCAGGAGGAATTTGATGCTTTGGTTTGTGTGAGAAACTAAGCTCCATGATATCTTTTCATTATTTGATCATCATTTATCGCTAACCCTCCTTTAGACTATATGAGCTACCAAGCTCCACAATATCCAAGGAATACCATTACCATTCTAGGACCTCATCCATGTGTACCTTATAGATTAGTATGAATACATTTTTGATCCTTCTATAGTTTTTGAGGATGAGTACTTTAGCATCGACATAATTTCTTCTAGTATCTTCTACAAGGATTGTGCTACCAAATCCCCTTCCATTACCATTCCACATACCATTACCACCAACCAACATAGCCATATCATTGACATTCCACCTCCCATAAAATTTTATTGGGACCGATAAAATCACACCTTGTTGAAATATATCCATGGTGACATAGTAGTTGAAGAGCAAGGAGGCCAACATCACATTCAGACTGAATAAGAACAATCTTCTAGTGAAACCTTTTTAAAGGTTCTAGGGGACAATCAAAGTTTAAAATAAACATATTTTAGTGAAACATTTTTGAAAGTGCTACAAGAAAATCAAATGCAAAAGTCAATATTCCTTAGTGAAACCTTCTCAAATGCACTATGGTAGAATCAAGATAACTTCATCGGTAGAAACCTCTTTAAGGTGCCAGTAGCTAAGCACACAAGTTCTTTACTATTTGATGAAGACATTTTCAAATAAAAAATTAAAATATCTTGCTATCTACATCCTAATTAGATGGTAGCTACTCTCAAGATCAGATAATTGAAAAATATGGTGGTCCTATCAAGAGCATTTTTAGAAGTCTTTTTCCCTGCCACATCCAAAGTTATGTCAAATCTAGAATCAAAAACATTATGTGTACCTGAACATCCTAATGTTCATTTGTTGCCATACCATTATACACTCCATTATCCTTTGCCATTCCATTTCCCAATGAAACCTATCAACCAACATTTATCCCTAATTACCATCCATGGCTGCACTATCCTTTGTAGAGGCTACACCGTTACCTTGTCTTGATGTTTGAAGGAATCAAAATCAATAACCAAAGAATATCAACACAACATTATTGGCATCCAAATCTACAACAAGTTCTTGATAAAGCAACTATTCATATGAGGTGTGGGATAGAAATTAACATGATTGATTATTTTATTTGTATTATTTGTTGATCAGGACATGCATCTCCACTTCAATAAGAGTAATATAATCATATGCCATTTACCATACCCAAGCCAAACACATCCACAACTAACAACTATCATCAACCAAAAGCATGTACCATGCCATTATCACATATCCATTTTCCATTGTCACATATCCTTTTGTCATTGTTGTATACCTAGCCCATCACCTTACCGCTTGGGGGCAACCCTCTCAACATTATTCTTTATAATCCTATCATTATATCAGCCTATCACTATCTTATCATTTATCTATTCTACCATACCTTCCCCATCAACTGAGTTATTTTCTCCCTTTTTACTTAGCCCATTGACCTTAGTTCCATTTTATTGGTTTTATCATCATTTTTAGCAAGAGGGTTTAGATCTAGTTTCATCAGTTGTTTCACACATTTAAGAATGAGATCGTATTTTGAAACAGTAAGATAATAGTTTGGTAGTTGCATCCTTCATTTCTTGTTCCATTATCTATATCAAGTGTGCATGATTATAATCACCTATGGGAAAATTAGTGTCCTACTGGTCTTGTTACTTATTATAATTGTGTATGGCAAAATTATTATCATTGACCTCTGCCATTGTTTCCTATTTATAACCGCCTATGGGAAAACTAGGCACAACACTTGTTTACTATGCCTTGACATACTAACTAGCCATTTCCTATATCATAATGTGCCTTTATACCAAACGTGTTTGTTTTATTTGAATTGGTTACTACACTAGTTAGATTCCTCCACTATAAGGTGGAACTATAGTGACTTAAGGTCTCATCCTAGGACTTTGTAGGAAGTACTTGATACTTGTTGAGGTCAGCTCAATCACCCTTTGCCCATGCTCTTGTTGTTTTCAGAATAACCTAAGCCATGCTCTTTTCATTTTGTGAGAAACCTAAGCAATTCTCTTGTCATTTTGTGAGATTAAACCGTTTAGTGTCTCATCATTCTCGACTGAGTTGAGATACTTGAAAATGACAAAAATATTTTAAATATTTCAAAAATCCAAGAAACATTTGTCCAATCTAATCCTAGTTCATCATCCTCAAATTGCCCTACTAGGGTAAATCCATTGTTACGATGATTTTTATTACTTTTATTTTCATGTTTTCTATTTGTTTTTCTATTTTTCTATTTATTTATTTGTTTGCTTTCTTATTTATTTGTTTTCTTTCAACACTATTGCCTCGACTTAGTATATATGCATTTTTTGGGTGATTCCTTGAGCACATTATTATTAAGTCTATCCATATTAATATTTCAACATTGTCATCATGGTTTTTATCATTGATGCATTATTTTCAAGTGTTTATTAGATTAGGAGTCAATCCTTACACATATTTTAAGATAGTCTTCATGGTGTTCTATCATGATGCATAACATCATGTGTTACAGTAAAAATTAGCTTCAATAAAGTCTACAAGCAATGGAGCCACAAAAGTTTCTTCTTGGTACCTTGGTAAAATATTTCCATCTGATCTTGATCAAATCAACTCATTAACTATTTTATTTGTATCAATGATAATAAGGATGAAAATATCCTCATTGGTTGGTACAATTGAATCATTTATATTGATCAATCTCATTCTTATATCCATTTATTTCACCACATGATCCAAAACTCAAAGGCTTTGGTTGAAATATAATTCAAGAAATAAGAACAAAAAAATTCAAATAATGCTCTCTTAGAAGAGATGTTTTATTGATCAAATTTGCAGATCTAAACGTATGTTTATCTCTGAGAAGAGATGTCTAATTTCCTTTTCAAGTTACATCTTCATTTATACATGTTTTGAAGGTGTGGGGAGGATGTGGAAGGTCACCAATCTTGAGGGAGATGAATTGGTTTGACTTCCATGATTTACAATAATACAAAATTCAAGGAATTACTATTTTTAGAAACTTTCTATTTTTAGACTGCACTACTAAAATTAAAATTTGGGACACTTCCATTAGGTTTTATGGGGTCAAACTTCATTGATAAAATTTCAATACCATCTCATGATGTTCCCCTCATTATTATCTTTCCAACGGTTCAAACAGTGAGTCAATTGGAGCTATGGTGCAAAAGTTATGGCTCCCAGAAGTTCCGCCATGAATTGAGGTGGACCCATCACCCGAATTGTCATCTGAATTGTTGCCCGGATCACCACCTTGCATCCTCATATGCCTAGTTATTTGTGGATTCTTTATTTAGGAGACCATTACATCTACATTTGTGCCCACTCATCTATAATCATTATTCTATGTTATATCCTTGAGTTATGCTTGCTAATCAACCCTAATTGGGGTATAACCATATCAAACATCATCTTTATCCAATCCTAGTCATCTTAATGATTATAATCTCTTATGCGAGAATCACTATTTAAACTTTTATTCCTAATTATAACTACCTTTGGGCAAATAAGTATCCTTTTTAAATCAATGCAAACAATAATTCTCTCATTTAGATTAATCTCAACCATGGGTTAATTCTACCTTTCTTCTTGCTTCTTTTCAAGGGACCATCCATCCACATATGTGATGTCCACTCCCTCAAAGGGGCATCATCATAGGCTTACAAAACATTCTTTGGAGCTTTGTTCTTCAATAATCATCTTATTTTTGGCATACAATACCTTTTCAATCTTTGATAAGATGTTACTATGCTTATAGATTACAATGCCTTCCTAAACAGGGCAAACTGTAGACACCTAAAACTGGCCACCAATGATCTTTAACAGGATTTCGACCAATTTCTATCAAAATGCATAATTTGGCCTAAAAACACTAAAATTCATTATATGGTCTGAATTTGTCATATAAAAGTGTGAATTTTGTCCAATGTATCCCTAAATAGGGAAATGAATTTTATGAGACAACTAACTTTGATAAGATCATTTTGAGTCAAAATGATGATTTTACACTTGGGTGCTCTGGATTGCTTTTTTTACCAATTTTATTGCATGAGACATGTGCCTTTGTTATTTTATGTCAGAAACATCCTAAATGGGATAATGATGCCAATTCATCTAACATCGACTTCTAATTCTAATACAATCAAATTTTGAGCTAATAATATGGCATTTTGACTAGTTTAATTAATTTATGCACCAATTTCCAATATTTGCACCAAAATTGATAAATCATGTTTAAGGATAATTAATTTAAATCAAGATCTTAATTTAATTTTACATGGAACTTGTTGAATATTTATTTCTATAAATTTATTATGAGTTTTTGCATCATTAAGTGACATCATTTTTTGGGAAGACATCCCTAGGCCATAAATGCAATAAATATTTGATTAAGCCTTCCCATGCCTCTTTAATGCCTCTTTATCCCAAATATTTATGAGGGTATTTATTAATTTTAGCCTCTAAAATTGAATGGATTCCTAGCCACACATCTTCATCTTGAGAGGGATGGTTTGAGTTCATTTTGATCATTTGAAAAAATCTATAAATATAAGGCCTCACACTCATAATTTCAAGCTTGGATAGTGTAAATTTACCATGCATAAATGATTTTGAATACTCATACAATTAGTGTTATTATGCCAAGTTGTTGGACCAAGCCAAAGTCATCACAATCCAAAGGTGTCAAGGAGAGAAGGATCCAAAAAACTCCTTTGATGAACATTGTTTGATGCACAAGCTGAGCAAGCCTTTATAAGAACCATTTGGAAGCCCCAAGGAAGGTGAAGGAATGTTTCTTTCATGTTTTAGTTCTTCCTTTCATATGTATGTTTGTTACTAAGCTCCCCCTAGTGTCTAGGCCTAGAGATGTTATGCTTGTTATTGTGTTGTTATCATTTTGAACTAACACTTGATCTAACCCCCTCTCTTGAGTCAAATTCCTAGTTCACAAGCCATAGGGTTTGTTGAAGCCAAGTAGAGAAACGTAAGAAACAAATAAAAATAGAGTTTAAAGATTAAATTTTATAGCGCACAAGAAAATATTCATAGTGCACAAATAAGATCACACAAAATACAACCTCCCATGGTAATAGATGTATAATAGATCCCCTTGACACTAGTTTAGAAAATGGGTATTGTAGGAGCATTTATCAACTTGGAAACATATGATGGGTCTGTAGACCCTAAGCAACAGTCACTAATATATGAGATTGGATGTAAATCTAAGGGTATTACTAATGAGGATATAAAGAAGTACAAGTTAATAGGGGCACTTAATGGAAGCATATTTGAGTTTATATACCATATAAAAATTTCACATGCAAGTCTACCACAGGTTAAGGAATGACTTATCATATAATTTAAGACAATAAAATGTACATGTCAGACTATTTAAGACCTAAAGGAGATTAGGTAGAAGTTAGGAGAATCAATTTGTGATTATGATCATAGGTTCTCTGAAGTTATGAATAAGGTGGAATTTGCCTTGGTAGATAAAGATAAAGATGTGTGGTTTGTGGAATGATTGAATTCTAGAATAATATTTACTATAGCACAAAATCAATATGATATTGAAGTAGATGCTAGATCTACTGCTCTACAAGTGGAGTAAATTGAAGCTTATGGGGAAGCTCAGTTCTAAGATTGAAAATACATTGCAATATTTTATGAAGAGGATGTAAAAATACCATGAAATAGATAAACCTAAGATAAATCTATGGTGCATGGAGTGTGGGAAAGAAGGACATCATAGGAATGATTATCTTAAGACCAAGATAGAGTTTTGTGAAATCTGTAGAGTAGTAGGGCATGAAATAACATAGTTTCATCTCCTACAATAATATGTCAAAATCCCACAAAGTTTATATTATAATTTTTTTAAGTCACACAACCATGATGAAAAGAATTGTAGAGATTTGTAGGAGATCAAATAAGAAATTAAAAATAATATATTCATCATCATTATGTAGAAATTATTCTCAATAAAGCAGATAATTCTAGGCCTAGAGGTCTATAAAGGTTATGCAAACCAAGCAAGTCCATAATGGATTCCCAATTTGCCTTAGTACTAATCTCAAGGTCTAGCTGGATGGAATCCTCCTTGACCACGTTGGACACCACCATCATCATAATACCAGTACACAACACCTTGGAATTTGATAATGACACAATAGCAATAAATTAGTTATACCCCACCTATTGTGTAATAATGATTTGGAATTGGAAATGACACCCAACAACATCAGCACTAAAATACATTACAACAATAAGGAGGTTATATAAGAGGTTATCAGTCAAATAGAAGAGGATCTAAGGGTGGACATAGAGGAGGTTACCAAGGTGGCAGAGGAAATAACTATCAATGCCTTCTTTTGTAATGTTACTTATGTGGAGAGTATAATCATGAACAATGCAATTTCACTTTGAACCCTCAAAGATAGTCTTACCTTGCATATTATTAAGTATATGAGTAACAAGAGATATAATATTGTCCTATCTTAGAAAAGAAAATAAATGAAAAGGATCTCATGAATGTTAACATGGTGAATACATAGCCTAAAGATGATGCATTCATGAATGCCATTGCAAGACACCATCATGCAGAGAGAGGATTTCCTACTCATGAAATAACTCAAGACCAAGGAATCCAAAAATAAAAATAGGATAAATACCCAGACCCAACTATATAAAATGGGTTCATGTATGAAGTTGTGCCAATGTTGAAAAATATTCAACACAAAAACACTACTCAAGGAGATGATGCAACAATAGATGCCTAAATATATGGTCAGATTGTGTTCATTATGCATCAAGATGGAGTTGATACTACCCTAAGATATTTACTAAAGCTTTTAAGTATACTACATAATAAAGACATATCTTAAAACATCATAAACTTGATACATACTTTACTAGAGTGTACACATCAAGGATAATAGAAGACAAAAAAGCTTATTTGGTATGTAAAAACAAATAAGCAATGGGATGTAGATGCATGAATCAACATTGAAGTTGCAAGATATGAAATTATAAATTTTGTCTTTGATTCTGGTGCATAGTAAAAATGATCCCCAAGTCTACATGGGAGGTGATTGGATGGCCATTTCTAAGTAATAGTCTAGTGACTCTGAGCTTAGCAAATTATGGATGAGTTGAGCTCATTGATAGATTAGAAGATGTTGAAATCAAAGTCACAGATCTAAGCCTATGAGGTGACTTTGAAGTCAACAATATGGAGATAATAATGACTCATTACCCCATGCTAGTTAGCAATAAAAGGTCATATGATGGTTAGATGACCATCAATACTATGCAAAATCAACTAAAGGTGCATCAATGAGATAAAATTGTCATTATTAATATGAATAAGGTGCACAAACCCTAAAACATTCTGACTAAACTAGACTCTCCTTATGTTGCAAAAGAAACCAGTTAGATGAAGACAAACTCTAAAGAGAACCTAAAAGCTCTACACATAGATGAGTGTAACTTCTTGTATGAGCATACTAAACCTCATGTATAATCTTTAATCACTTGATATTTGAAAATATCTAAGCACTGAAAGACCAAATAAGTAGTTATTCAACATTAACACCTTATTTTTTTATAGATGATTGTGCACCTATGTCTACTAAATCCCCTAATCACTTAGAAGTTGATTTTCTCTATGAAGTATAATGATCATATATAGGATTCTATATATCCAACTAGAGAAGGAACTTTGACTTTGGAAATAGATTCATCTATCAATGGAGACTTAGATACACATGTACTAAATTGGGATTGTGGTGATCATGAACTTTGACCTATGAGAATGGTCTTCACCCATGAGATACAACTCCCTTTTTGTTATGTGATAGAGGATATAAATCAATTTATTTTGTGCGTATAAGTTCATGTACCTATGATTAATCATTAGGTTAATGCTTAAAATAATGATTTGAAGGGAGGTGCAATAACATGGTGGGTGATTCATAAAAATCTTTAACTCAATTGGGATGATGTATATGAACTTATGATTAGTAGATTTCAACTACCATAGGTCATCATAAGTAATTTTCCTTTATTTCAAGAATGTGAGTGCCCCAAAATCCATATCCACAAATGTGTTAAGGTCTACATTAAAAAACATATGGCACCAAATAATTGAGTTCACATATTTCATTACACACTTTCCCCCTTACCATCAACATGGTATATGCATCAAGAACGCAAGAGGAAGTCAAAGTATTGGGAGCAAGTGTAGAGTGACTTCATATAGAATTTTGTATTTGAATATGAGATTCCTTTGGTTCATAATGTGTTGTTGAAAATCAAACATTTTCTATGCCATGGGTGCATAAAAGATTTAAGCACCATGATAGAATCTACTATGTATAAGAACTCAACCTATGATCTAAATACAACATTATAAAGATATAAAGCTACCAAGTTGGAAGAATAATCTCTCATGAAAGCATTCCACCAAATATAGGATGAAGAAGATGAAATTGAAGATTTAGATACTAATGGTGATATTGATCTCACTAATTTGTTTGTAGCTGAATGGCAAGTAGAACTAGTAAAAAACCCAATCATAGAACCCACTAAAGAAGATAAGCTACATAACATAAAATTCTAGAACAGAAGGGAAATGAATTTTATAGGAATATGTTGTTGAGGAAAAACATCAAATTTATCAGCAACCTATTAATAAACACATGAAAAACATCAAAAGTGAGGAAATTCCTAAATTAGCATATATAAGTGACTATTAGACTGAATCTAAAGTTTTCGAAGCTATGAAACTACTACTGAGATTATCAAGATGCGTCTCCTACCACATTTTTAGTATTCAAAGGAGTAGACCCATCCATAAATAAAATTCATATCTAACTTAAGGAGTGTGCATGACCCATTAATAAATGGCCATATAAGTTGAATCCAAACATGAAGTTGAAAGTAAAAGTTGAACTAGATAAAATGTAATATACATGTATAATTTATCTAGTAGAACAAGTAGATTAGGTTAGTCCTATGGTAGTATAGCCTAAGAAAATAGGGGAGATTAGAGTATGTGGTGATCATCAAATTTTTAATGATGCCTATGTGAATAATCCATTTTTTATTCCCTTCATAGATGAAGTTTTAGAATCTATCATAGGTCATGAAGTCTACTCTTTCATAGATGGATTTTCTATCATCAAATAACCATCATAGAATAAGATAGAGCTAAAATGAATTTTGTAATGGAACGGGGATTTTTTACATATAAGGTAATTCCTTTTGGCCTCAAGAACATACCTAATATTTTTTTTCAAGTAGTGGTGACTGTGTTTAAGGATTTCATTCACAACTTCATAGAAATCTATCTTGATGATTGGGTAGTCTTTTCTTTTTTTATAGAACATTTTTCCAAGCTTCACCTAATGTTAGAATGCTACCAAGATCTACACATTAATTTGAATTTGAAAAAGTGCTTATTTTTTACACCTTTTGGTGTCCTTCTAGGTCATGTAGTGTGTAGTGCAAAGATTTTAGTGGACTAGGCTGAAATTGAAGTCATTCTTAGTATGCCTCCACCAATCAGATCCATAGAGGTGTGATATTTTCTTAGACATATAGGGTATTATCAAAAGTTTATCAAGGGATATGCATCCATTTCAGCTCTATTAGATTATTTACTTTGCAAAGGTACAAAGTTTGTCTAGAATTTTGAGTGTCTAGAAACCTTCAAGAACTAAAACAAATATTGGTCACTATACCTATTTTTATCTTTCTGTATTGGGGCAAGCCCTTTCATGTTCATGTTGATGCTTATGGTATCAATGTCAGTACTATGCTTGTGCATCCAAGAGATGGTGGGCTAGACCACCCCATACATTTTACAATACAAAAGTTGTATGACGTAGAAAATAATTACATGAGAGATAAAAGAGAAGCACTAGCTATAGTGTTCACACTACAAAAATTCTAACACTATCTTCTTACAACGCCATTTGAATTTTTCATGAATCATCAAGATTTTCACTACCTAGTTAATAAGTCTATGTTCAGAGGACACATTTTAAGATGGTTGATGCTCTTTTAAGAATTATAATTTTGCATCAATGTCAAACTAGGCAAAGAAAATGTTAGACCAGACCATCTCAGTCGCATCCCATATAGTCAAGAATTAGAAGAATTATAGGAATATTCTCTAGATGCCCATCTCTTTTACATTTTTGTGATCCCCAAAATTTTTGAGGCAATTGCTAATTTATTAGAATAAGGACTAATTCCTATGCACTAAAAAGAAAGAGACAAGAATCAGTTTGTCACTAAAGATTTACCATATACTATTATAAATGGGCTCTTATATAATTTTGGGAAGGATGAATTACTATGTAAGGTAGTTCTGGAACATGAACAAACATAACTCTTATAAGAGGTATAGCAATGAATAGTAGGAGGTCATTTTTATAGAGAATCTACTACAAAAAAATTATTACAAATTGGGTTATGGTGGCCAAATCTTTTTCAAGATGCACATAGAGTAACATAAAACTGCAATGCATGTCAATGCATGGGTAGGCCACCCCATAAGGATGAAATGTCATTGTATCCTTTATTATCCAAACAACCTTTTGAATAGTGGGGTATCAATTTTGTAGGACCTATTAATCCTTTAAGTAAATGTAGAAAATCAAGGTATATTATTGTTGTGACATATTACTTTACCAAATGAGTTGAAGCATTTGCAACACCTAGCTATGGCATGAAGGACACATCAAATTTTATTTATAAAAATATCATTACAAGGTTTGGATGCCCCATAAAGATTGTTAGTGATCAATGTAAACACTTACTAAATAATAAAATCAAATCGCTTACCAAATAATTTATGATTTCTCATCATAAAATTACTGAGTACCATCCACAAGCTAATGACTAAGCTAAGGCTTCTAATAAATTATTGGGCAAGATGTTAATAAAGATATATAATGTCAAGAGATTTTATTGGTAAAATCACATTCCTATGATTCTTTGGGAATATTTCACACACTATAAAAGGGCTATGAGTTTTACTCCATTCTATTTGGTCTATGGGCTTGAAGAAATCATACCGATGGAATACTTGGTACCTAGTTTGCTCATTGTTATGGTCTTGAGACTAGGGGATCATGAGTCTCTCACCACCAAGATTCTCAAACTAAATAGGATGGATTAGTATCGACATAGAGCATCTTGGATGTAGGAAGTTCACAAATAGAGCTAGAAAGCCTAGCATGATAAGAATCTATACCATAAGGAATTTCATAAAGATCAATTAGTTTTGATATATGATAGTCAGTTTAGAGCATTTTTGGGTAAATTATAGATTATATGGAAAGGAAATTATGTTATACATGAATTATCACAAGGAAACATTATTTTGAGAGATCTATAGGTAACTATTTTTCTAGGGCAAGTGAATGGCTATAGGCTTAAGCCCTACCACCAATAATTTTAATTGATATCTCTTTGATAAAGGAGTGGGTGCTAAGAAACATTGATTAGATTAATATTTCCTATTCTTGTATGTTTTCTTTTGTGTTTTTTTTAATGTGTGTGTGTTTATATATGATCTCTTTAGTATAATTTGGGAACATGGATAACAAGTATAACATGCACCATTCACACACAATAAAATTTAGGTGTGCCATTGATGATGTCAGTAGGATCAAAAGAAATAAATTAAGTTTGGGAAATATATGGTCAAGTCACATCAATCAATATCTTCACTATATAATGGTCATCCCCAAGTAGTTAATGCCAAATCCAAGGTTTGATTGATCTAATCTTCATCAAATCAGTGACCAGTAAACACCATCCATTCATACTCTAGTATGAAAAATAAAGAACATAACAATGTATCTTGACACATGAACTAATGACTAACTACCTTAAATACTAGATCAGATAAGATTTGCCACATCAAAATTCACATTAATTTTAAATAGATAACTCAATGTGGAATTTACGTAGAAACCAACATGCACAAATATAAAGGCATAAGGTAATAAACCAAGTATGCATTTCATTCTTGAAAATATTTTCATGAGCTATAGTTTCAAAGAGTCAAGATAATTTATACTATGCAAAAAGGAAAAAGCTTTTTAGTTACACTAATCAGAGAGCATGGATCCTTTGTAATTAATAAGGATTTTTATAGATGCCTAAAAGGAAGAAATTGGTGTTGACCTTATGCTCTAGTAATAAAATTCATTGATCTTGAGCCATTTGATTACCTTCGAGTGGTAGAGCAAAAACGTTTTTGACTAGATCTTGTAGATGTTGTGGAACCATTAGCTCTTGTACTCCCCCATCGATTCTAAAATATACATATTGACCACCTGATTCACATGTCCACTTTCAGTGACTTGGAGGAGATCATGCAAATATTTCTTGGTTGTTATAATGGTGGTAACAACTACATTGGCCCTGACACCATAATCATCATCAACATAGAATCAATGGCCCAAGCTTTGGGCATGCCTATGCATGGTGATTCTCTTTCCCCATATAATATGAGAATGCCTCCTATCCTTTAGGAAGTTAGATATTTATATGTTTATGGATCCATATGAATCCTAATTGAATAAATTCAAGATGAACCAATGTACATCCTAGTAGAATGCATCATATAGAGATTTTGGTAGACTACCAAGTCTGTAAAGCAAATTATAAAAGGGGTGGTGGAGATTACACATCACATGATCCACTGTAATGAGTAGTTCAATTGGCCCAAGTACTTTCTTTAGAATTTTCTCACAAATGTGGAAAAGTGTCACACAACTTCTAAGTAGACTTTCTAGTACCAGTTTTTCATCTTATTATTGTGTTTCACCTAATGAAAGTTGATTGATGGATAACTATACCTTGAAAATAATTATTTACCAATGTAATAATTATGCAACCTAATATGAACATCTAATCATGGCACCTTGACCCATGAGGGTAAATTTAAAGTATGGTGGGAGGAGTGTTTGAAGTTGATTGCCACACATCTTTAAGTACTGTTAAATGTCATGCAATACGTAGGATAATATTTTAATGTCACCTTAATATCAAAAGGTGTGTTCATTAACATTCATGAGATGATGAGGTCACATTTCAGACCTCTATCATTCTTAGTTACCATGTCCATAGCACATGCTAAATTCACCAAGCAAAAATCCTATGTAGTCAGGCATGTAACATCACTCTAAGCCATACCATTTGGCACATCACTCCCTATAGTAAAATAATAATTGGAAGCCTCTAATTTAAAATCTCTTCATTGAGTAATAATCATCATCTCCTTCACTAAAGTGCATGTCAAGGAGTATTGTAACCTAGATAGATGACCCTAAGGTACCCCAAATCACAAAATTGTGTGATCTAACTCAGATGGGAATACACGAGTAGGATTTTTACTAGGTGATGATCACCAATATGGTAGGAGAGTTTTAAAATAAAGATGAGGGGAAGGAATTATTCATCTAGAAGTTAGTGTACATAGTCTAAATGCACAAGAAGGTTCCTCCAAGTATATGGTTGGAACTACCACCATGACCTACCTCTATTATGGTCAATAATATGCATGAAGAAGCTAATTAGATGTAATGATAGGTTAACTTCTTCTAACAAAAACATTCTACCATATTTACTATCATCAACATCTTTACACCACTACCAAAAAGTCCATAAGAGTCTCTAATGTGTAGAATCAGAACTCAATAAGAGGTTAGGGTTTCACTAGCCTTTAAAAACATACCTTTAACAAGACAAACATGACACAAAAAGTGTATCTTTATCTATCTTAAACTTCACCACCACCCAAACGTAGGTTGGTTACCTTAGGGTGAAATAAATCCCATGTCTCCAGCTTCATGGTCCATCTAAGTGATTTGACACCTTAACAACATGCCCTAGAGGTCAAAGAGCTCACACCAGAATAAACTATAGTTAAATAACAATAGGATTTATTGGAGGAAGCATCTCACATAGTATAATGGTGAGTCAAAAGAGATGAAAAGAAATGTCAGAAGTAACAATAACAAGTTCAATAAGAAATTTGGTATGCTGAAGAATCCAAGTCCACACAAAAGTCCTAAGATGTAGAGGTTGACTGAAAAAAGGATTTAGAGGTGGATATGAAGGCACAAGAAGCTACTGATGTAGCCAAGTAGTCACAAGAGGCACATTATAAAAAGATGGACAAAGAGCATTAGAACAAAGATACTATACTCACTACTAGGACTAAGGAAAAATAAAATAAGTAATAATAGGATGTAATGGCATATGAAAAAAAAGGCTTTAAAAGACGCTACTCATGAATAGTAGTAAGCTCAAAAATATACAAAGAAGTAGAAAAAAGAAGATGATGAAGTCTTGTACAAATAGCAATCCCAAACATAGGAACAACAAGTATGAGTAACCAAGGTGTAGGCTGACCTAGTGGCACAAACATAAGTTAAGGCTAAACATGCCAAGGATAATATTCCTTAGGAATAGAAAAAGGAAAAAAGTGTGCATAGAATCTATAGGAAGAGGAACAAGAGAAAATAAAGCTGCACATGATAAGATCAATAGGAAGGTAATAAAAGAAACTAAGAGAAAGCAAGATGAAGATGATATATATCATGTGAAGTTTATAGAATAGGCTAAAATACAATAACAACAAGTGACTCATCAATAAAAAGTTGGGTTACATAACATAGAGTAACCATAAGACCAATCCATAGCTCTAACAGGTGCACAACAACTAGAATTACATTTAGGAGGTGTCTGGCTATGGGACATTCCAACTATGAGTGCTTGATACACCACTTTCTCTCTTCCACTTTTGACCATGCCATGACCTAACCCTTTAGGCACTATAGGAACATTGGTAATAGTTCCCCTTTATTAGGAATCCTCATTAAATGTCTTTAGACTACCACTAAATAAATAGTTAGAGGGCACTACAGTATTCTAGGAGTCTATTGTGTAGAAGGTCACCTCTATGGAATAAGAAATAGATCAATCCAAGGTTGAGAACATAAAGTTGAAGGATATCTTGCATGAAGATACCAAGCTTACCTAGGACACTTCTCTTGAGTTGGTCACTGGCATAATTGGGGACCAAGTCATGTCTGATCAATGCAGACTCAAGACACTTATCTCTAAGTTAACCAATGATTGATGAATAACATAGAAATTCCACACAATTAACACATTGAGATAGGATTTAAAGACTAAGGCCACCACACTCATAACACTACTAGAAGAGTATCAAATAATTCTTGATGTTGTTGCACTTCAACCATAATAGGTCACACATAGCTTGTTAGACTAGAAACACTAACTAGATGCCTCCTTATCTAGTTCTAGCATAGACTTTGAAAATCCTTCCACTACCAAATAAATCATGGATAGCCACACTACCACTAGGGAGGATAAGGATGGTTCATTCTATAATTCATTCAATGCTAGGGATAATGTGCACAATAACATACTCAACTGGTAGATTCAAATTTTACATAGTTCTTTTATTGGCCTCCAAGCTCAATGATACACATATAAGATGGAGCAACTAAGTGGCAAGATTTAGAAAAGGGTTGAAAACACAAAGGTAGACTTGAAAATAACTGATGATGTATATCTCAATAAAATAATTGGATACCATGGTCTATTATGTACCTTATTATGGTTGATCCAAGAAGTGATGTTGGACTGACATGCCTACATGATATATATAGCTCCTTTTTTCTAGTGCAGTTGCTTAGATTATCAATACACCTATGTATAATCCACCTTAAAAACTCTACCAAATCATCACTTGGAATAGGGACATACATTCCAAGTCCAAAGACTCTTCTACTCAATCATCATCTGCATCTATGCCACCACCATCAAGTTAAGTACTACATAGAGTATTAGTATTGAAAATTTTGTATAAAATTTTGTATTAGGGATGATTTAGTAGGATAAGTAGGGATATGATGGTTTAAAACCCATAAAGGGTAGCCACCTAATTATTCCATCCTATTGAAAAATCATAAAGGGTGGTAGGTTGGTATGCTACTTAGTTAAAAACCCAAAAGGGTGCCAAGTAGTGCACAAGAGGTGAAAATTGGAAATGGTGCCTTGAGTGATTAATTTGAATATTATTATTATAACCAATTCTTCATTCTTGGGTTGCTTATGCATTCTCAGATGATCCTGTAATGTTATCTCAAGATGAGACAACATTTTAAGTCTGGGAAAGTGTTGGTAGAAGAATTCAAATTGTAAAGCTACACAAGATATTTTTCTAGTATTTGTGCATTATGTACTCATTTTATCATTGTATAGTATATTTTATCCTATTTTCATGACTTCTAATAGGTTATAATATGAATAGACTCCACTTTTTGTGCTAATTACAAGAAGAAGATGAACAGTCATAGACTAGAAACGTCTATATATACCTATGTTTGTAAGAATAAAAAGGTTCCACTTTTGAAGAGATCAATAGAGATTTATCCAGTTATGGTTACCTATGTGGTTCATTATTATTATTTTCTCTATGTACATTATTGTGTATAATGTTTGGTTAATTTATATCTAATTAAGCTAAATTATTTATTCTTATTTCTCTTAATTTTTGTTCATTTCTTAATTTGGAAGTAAGTAATGAAACTAGTAATAGGGTGTGTAAAGGATACTAATAAAAGTGTGCATGTGATCTAGAAAATTATGGGAAATCCTTTTTGGATTGGAAAGGATAACTTGAAGATAAGAAAGACACTATAAAATATGTTGTTAGATGGATGGTTGAGTGGATTGCCTAGTGTGAGCTAGATCCAAAAAGTGTATGCTTGCTAAGAGGTTGTCAATCCACAATTTATAACAATTAAGTTGATATAAATGAAAATAAAGAATGATTGCATTCAATAACTAGAAAATAAATGCATGTAATATGAGATGAAATAAAATTTCTTGTTAAAACAAATGACTAAATATAACAAATGTAGGTCAATGCTCATGCTAAGATGGTTGGGGTCAGGTTTGTTGTACCTAAAAAATGTCAGTCATTTTTAAGACAACATATAAGCTATTTTGGTCTTGCAAGACCAAAATATCCATTCCCATTTCAGCAAATTATTCTAAGCTTTCAAAATTGGGAATTATTCAAGCTTTTTCAGTTAAAGGACTAATGGTTTAACAGGTTCAAAGGCTTCTACAGGTAGGTTCAATCAAAAGAACAAGTTTTTGACACTTAGTCATTTTTAGGACTAGTTCAACAGGTTCGAAAGGTTCAAACAGGTTCAAAAGGTTAAATGAGTTCAAGGTTCAACAGGTTCAATGGTAGGTGGTTCAAGAAGGCTTATTTCAAAGAAGCTTGGTTCAAGCGGTCAATAGAAACAGGGGAATGAACCATTGAACCGTTGAACCAAAGTTGGTTCAATCGGTTAGTTCAAGTGACAAGTTCAAAGAAGTGCCCCAAGAGTCAAAGACACAAGTGCCCTTGTGAAGGGAATTTCCATGGCAAAAGTGACTAAGGAAGGAAACAAATGGACTAAAACAAAAGCCTGATAGAACCTAGTGGATGCTGCCAAGTGTCATCTTCCAAGCCTCATTTCACTTTGTTTCTAAGAGCAGTAGAATCCACCACGTGTCCTTTGTAATTTAAGTGGAACATGCCAAGTGGCATCATCTTCATGAATCCAAATGAATCCCACATGGTTCTATAGTGTTTATAAAATAAAGTGGAAGCCACCATGTGTCATCTTCCATGAGACACTCAAAAGGTGTCCAAAGCTTTTACAAGTTCAACAGATGATGCCATGTGTTCTCACCTATTTCAAAGCAGATGCTGCCATGTGTCACATGTTGAGATTCACATAAAATTGACTAAGGCAAATTTTGAAGACAAATAACCCTTTTGAAGGGCACTCAAAAGCTAAAGTGGACCGTTGTAAAAACTCAAAAGGCTAATTTGGAGCTCAAACAACCCTTGTGGAGGGCAGGAAGGGAGCAAATGGACCAATTCAAAGGCCAAAAGAGCAAAGGGATTTCCTTCAAAAAATTTCTCATGGAAAAAGTGAAAAAGAGATAATTCCTTCGGACAAATTGTCTGAAAGAATTTCTTTCGACTTTTTCTCTGAAGGAAAAGTCTGAAGAAATAGAAAACCCATAAAGCTGACACGTGTCCATCAAAGTCACAATAGAAGCTGCCACTTGTCATCTATTGAGACACAATTTCAAAGCAACAAAACATGCCATGTGTCTCTCATCAAAGTAGTGGAACATGCCATGTGTCTCTCATCAAAGCATCAAAACATGCCACATGTCTCTCATCAAATGCAGTGGAAGTCACCACGTGTCATTTTTTATAGGAAACTAATATAAGTCCCGAAGACTTTTCAAAGGCAGGTAAATGCTTGATAGAAGTTGCCACATGTCAACATCCATAGTTTCTTCCTTTAAATATCTTTTGCTAAGTAAGGATTGTAGCGAGTCTTTATTAAGCTAATAATATAAGTGGAGCGCACCAAGTGTCATCCTCCGTAGGATTCTCAAAAGACAAGCAGAAGCTACCACCTTTTTTGTTATAACTCTGCAGAGAGTGACAAGTGTTTACACCAGTGATTTTGAGTTTCTAATAGGTTTCAAATCCTATTTCAATAAGCATCTCTTAGAGTCCCATAGAAGTTGCCATGTGTCCTCACCTATTTAGCAATAGAATGTGCCACACGTCAATTGCTAAAGACTAGCGAAAAGCGAATAAGGAACAGAGCATCAATTTGAACCAAAGACCTGATTCAAATAACCAAAAAAGGAGGAATGATGAAGAAGGACCAGAAAAATTTACATGTCATATATGTTTCTAGAAACAGATTACCAAGTGGACATTGTAGGATGCAAACATTCAATGGCGTGACCTATTTCTCTACATTAAGAAAAGCAAATGGGTAAATGCGCCTCAATTCCAGCATGTCTTCTTAACAAAATTCAATAAAACATGATGTGTTACTATTCCCAAGTCCTTCTTGAAGAGGCTATATAAAGGACTCTCTTTTATTTTTTTAGAGATCTCTCTCTCTGATTATCAGAAACTAAACTCTGCCCAAATTGAAAGGCATTACTGAGACTTTGAGCTTAAAATGTTGAACATATTTTGTTATTGGAATAAGAAAGCAAGTGACTTTTCAAACTTTGTGTTGTAATAACTTTGTTGTTGGGGAAATGGTTCTTATGTCTTTTTCCTTAATATATTTTTTGTTCCTTTAATTTAATAAGTAGAATTAGTGAAAGTAGTCAGGAAGGTGTCCTAAAGCCAACTGTGGAGAGACTTTGCGCCCCCACAATTGCCTTTAGTGTGTTTTATTTTTGTTTTTGTGTAAAGGACCTTGGGTTGAATTTGTGCCCTCATTGTCCTTTGTATCTCACTCTTGGGAAATTTAGGTGGACTTTCTGCTACATCTCAATTTGCTGATTACTACGTCCTTGGTTACATTTTGGAATTACTACCAGAAAGATTTTTGTGGTTTGTTGAGTGGTACTTCTAAAATAAGAGGAGTACTTTCTATCATTATCCCTAAGATTTCTCCTTTGATTTGCATGCATCATCTCTGAAAAAAGAGAGATGGATGGTTTATCCTACCCTTGAGTATTATTTATATATATATATATATATATATATATATATAGGGAACCTCCCCTTAATGAGAGGAGAGATTAGTCCCCTTTTGATGCGGTAAACCTACACATTTGGCTGACCAATCTTCCTACTTTGGATGATTAGACCTATTTTGTTTATCAGTAGCTAATCGACAAAATGTTTACCCAACAGTTTTTGGCGACTCCGCTGGGGACATAAGTTATGTGCATTCTAAAACCTCAAGTTTCAAATCGAAGCAGTCTCTACCATTATCTATTATAGACTCCATTCTATTTCTGTGTCTTACCCATTATCATTATAACCTTACCATTCACCTCCACACTAATTAGGAAAGAACACACAGTTTAAACCATCAAGCTTCAAACTGAAGCAAGGTCAATTCTTTTCCATTTTTGTTTTAACAATCTGGTAGATTCAAGGTATACACAAAGCCAAAGGGCTAAAGGTATTATTGACCCTGTATTCAAGTTAGTACGGCAAAGTAATTTTGATCTACTTCCTTCACCATCTTACCTCCAACGAACCAAGAGCTTTCCTCCTACTAAAGTCAGGTCTCCATTACCAAACGAAGTATCCACTTCTACTATTGATAAATCCTTGCCCATAATTACCCCTCTAAGGTTTGTTATTCCTCCTTTTCATAGTCATATAATGGCAGCTCAAGGCCCATGGGGTAATTATTTTGGTCCTCTCAATCTTACTCCACCTCTACATGAGCTTCCACATAGTTTGAGGAAGAATTTCTCCAAATTCTATGGTGATGGGAAAGTTCATCATGATGAACACATTACAGCCTTCAGCATAGCCTATGGTGTAATTGGAGTATAATTTGAAGATGTAGTATTCAGGCTATTTGTAGAAACATTACAAGGTGCTGCTACAAATTGGTTTTATCATCTATAGGCTCGGTCAGTAACTAATTGAAATGCCCTCAAAGATAAGCTTGAAGCCATATTCAAACCTGTAGAAGATGCACATGCCCTTCTGGCTCAACTCACATAGATGAAGAAAGCACCTCATGAACTAATGAGGGAATTTATATCCAAGTTTGATAAACTAAGGAACAAGTTCCCTGTAATTTCTCGACCTACAGCTGAGAATCTCAAATGCTTCTTCATTAATTCTCAGTTACCTAAAGTAAGTTTTCTTTTGAGATGTGTTGGTCAAATAGACCTTGTTGTAGCTCAACTTTTGGCCACTGAGGTAGAAGATGATCTCATCTTATCAAGGAAGATATGAAGAGATCCAAATAGAAATAGACCTTCATCATCTTCTAAATATTTATCTATAGGCACTGTTTCTATGCTATATCGCTTTCTACCTTCAAAGAAGGAATTAAGAAACTAAAAGAAATGGTCAAGGTTAGATGATACCTGGATATGGTTGTGCGCACCAAAATCAGATGTTGGAAGGTACTCCTCTTTGGCTATGGAGGAATGACACCTGCAAAGAAGAAAAGACTGAAACACGAAAAACAATAGACAAGGAGACGGTGGGTTGACAAGCAAAAGCTTGATCCCTGAAGTACGAAGACTTCCTTAAGGGATATCAACCCACTGATTAAAAATAGAATATTTGACTGAAGTAGAAATAATGAAAGACAGAATGAAAGCAAATAAAAGACAAAAAGTAGAATGCGTACCTGATATGCTGTAAAATGCTCTGCATAGTCACCAGTGTCGGTCTCTGTGCCAGTGTCGGTCAGGGAATGGTGCCGACGTCGGTTAAAATGCCAGCGTTGGTAGGGGTAATGACCGGTGTCGGTCGGGGCAACAGTTTTGGATAGCATCTGGTCAGGTCTGGACAGGGTCTTAGGATTTGCAGAAAGGTCAGATGTTTTTGTCTGAAGATTCGGGAAGCTGGTTTAGGAGTCAGAGGGATTTGTTTGAGGATTTTTATAGGGATCTGGGCAGAGTTACATACTGTATTTTATAGATAGGGTGGATAGAGGTGATACGGGTGGAAATAAGGTTAGGGTTATGGTCTAACTCTAAATTTGGATAATGATATCAAATAAAAAACAATAACCAGAGAGTAAAACAAGAACACAGAGCAAAGCTTACCTGTTATACACTAAAGATAAAAGTTGAAGACATGATTGATGTTGCCGCTGTGTTGAAGAAGTTTGATGTAGTAGACCGATGCAGAGTCTTTGTACCAGAGAGAGAGAACATGAGAGATGATTACAGATGACTGGATGCTAGAAATTGGTTGATCATTGCTGCGGGGTGTGGATCAAAGAAACATTTTGATGCAGAAGGTCCGATCACTGGTTGCCAAACTGATTGGCAACTGAATAACGGATAATGGATTGAGAAACAAATTAATGGACGCAGTTTAATGTTAACCAACACTGGTAGAACTACCTACGTCGACTGAGGGGTGACCGATGTCGGTGACATCAGTCTAGTAGTGACCGACGTCGACAGATTTAGAATGGGATAGAGGCTAATTCTAGCTTTCTATTCATTTTGACATGCTGCCAGGGGTAAGGCTCGTGGGAAAATGGTCGACAGGGGTTAAGTAGGCATGGGAGAATAAAATGAGGGTTAAGGGGAGGACGACAAGGGTTAGACACAATTCTAGTGTCTACATTTGCCCCTTTTTGTCTTGTTGGTTATTCTGGATGAACTGCAAGACAAAAATAGGAGGTGGTTGCCCCAGGTGGGGGATAAGGTTGATTCCATCTTGTTGGTTGTTTGAATGAATTGCAAGACAAAAATAGGAGGTGGATTGCCCTAGGTGTGGGATAAGGTTGATTTCGTCTTGTTGGTTGTTTGAATGAACTGCAAGACAAAAATAGGAGGTGGATTGCCCCGATTATGGATGAGGTATTCCCCCTTAAAGCAAGAGTCGAGGGAAGGGAACCGAGAATCGGGTGCTGATTTGACAAAGAGTGGATGAAAAAAGGGTGAGGGTGAATGATGCAAAAATTGTGATTGCATGCATACCACTTCACGAGATGGTCAGGTCAAAGTGTCGCAGGTTGAGGGTCAAGGAGTGCCACAATTGAAGTAATCGGGCCCCATCATTTAGTCGTCTACTGATTGGGTTATTCAATCAAAGTTGAAGCTCCAATGGGTCATCGTGTTCCAGGTATCTTCGGTTCAGGAAGTGCTCCTAGAAACATGAAAAACATCACAAGTAGTGCAGATCAACCGGCTTGCGATCCTATACTTGTGAGGGTCAAAAAATAGTCTACGTACAATTCTGCTAACCAGACACGAGGTAGCATATAGGTAAAAAAAACCAAGACAACATTGTCTTGGAAGTGGTCAAAGTCAGAGGAGATAGGCATAATCTCCAATGGTCATTGGTCGAGGTGGATGGATGAAAGGATGTGGCCGAGCTAACCTCAGAAGACGTTATGTGATCTGAGTCCTACCTACATAGCCCTTGTCGAAGGGCCTCAAGCCAATGTAGTTCTCCCTAGAAGGGAGGAAGGGTCAAAGGGATGGAATTGGTCTTGGTCGAGGGCAAGGTCATGGTCAAAAGGAGGAAAGAAGGTTTGTCCATCAGAGAGACAAACAAACGAGGGTGGTCGAGGTAACCCCAGATGATGTCGTATCATCTGAGTACTGCCTACATAGCCCCGGTCTTAGGGCCTCAGACCAATGTAGTTCAAACTAGGAGAGACAAAATGAGTGATGATTGGTGCGGTCAAAGTGGTTAATAGGTTAGTCTTGGTCATGATGGATGATGAGGGGAAGATGATGTGGCAGCCTTTTCCATATTATATGATGGTGTATTCTGCAACATTAGTCAAGAGGTCTTTCATCCCTAGCAATTTTCCATATTCGTGATGGATGTATGCTAAAAATGAATTGAGGTCTATTTATGCGTTAGCAAGTATTGGTTTATGCTTAACATAAATTGTGTCCGGTCGATAGTTTCCATGTGTATTGGTGTCCATAGAAACTAGTGTGAATAGGCTATGGGATTGGCCTGAAAAGAGAATTGAGTTGAGTTGATTAGGTTTGACAACTGATGAAGTTGAATGTGACCAAAGTGTAGACGAAGTAAAAGGCATATTGCTCTTTCATTGACAAGGACCAGAATGACAGCATAGATAGGGGTTATTAGAACCAAGAGCCCCATTCATGCATGATGTCGTTGACCATATGTTGTGTTAGAACGGTAATCAAATCACTTTGACATTAAAGTGAGCTCGAAGTCCCTTGAGCAGGTAATAGGATGAGGAAATAGGGTAACCCATTTTAAGAGCAGAGATAACTTTGCCCCTTTTTAGGGGAGACCCTGAGACAACTACAAGTCAAGTCCATGACTTTTTTTTTGGTGCAGACTGATCAATGCAGGAAGCCTGCATAGAGATGTCATGTGTTTGGTGGTCAGTTATGAAGCTAATCGATGCGGGAAGCTTCTAAGATAGTGCTGTTTATTGCCAGATTAGTCATAGCCATCCTTCGAGGGAGTGGTCTAGAATTTTGCTTAATATAAGGGCTTTTGAATAGCTGTCCTTCGAGGGAGCAGTCTATTAATTATAGCAATGATAGTATAACTATCCTTCGAGGGAGCAGTCTACCTTTTTAATTTGATATTGATATGATGACCATGGATATTTTGACATCTTGATTTGTTTGGACAGAAATGTGAGTCATGGACAAGATTATAGAAGGTTAAGGGATCCCTTTTATTAGGACAAAGCATCCATACATCATAAAAGGGTTATAGATGAATTGTTAAGAGGAATAGGGATGAAAGGAATTAGGACTAAGAGGATGGGGATTGCTCAAGGGACAAGCTCAAGTTAAGTGTCAAGTGGATGAGTACTCGACTAGCAGTAGAATGGTCGCAGATGCAATGCATTAAGAGGCTCAGGTTCTGGTCGTCCATCAAGAGAGGACAGACGATAAGTCCCTGATCCATACTTGTGCGTGATAATGAAAGGTCCAAGCCAATTAGGAGCAAACTTTCCTCTTTTACTTTGCTCCATATTGGTCACATGCTGATTCTCTTTGAGGACGAGGTCTCTGATGTTGAAATCTTGTTCTCGCAGATTTTTGTCATAGGCTCGCTTGATGCGATGTTGATAGACATGGAGATGATTGAGGGCAGCAAGATGACGTTCGTCGAGTCACTCAAGTTGAGCTAAGCGATCTTGATGAAAGTCATCATTAGAAAGGATGTCATGTAGAGAAATGTGGAGAGACGGGATGTGTACTTCGAAAGGTAAGACAGCCTCTGTTCTGTACACGAGAGAGAAAGGGGTATCACTCGTAGAGGTTCGGATGCTAGTGCGGTAGGCCCATAAAGCGAAGGGAATGTGAATGTGCCAGTCCCTTCCTATGTCGCTGACCACCTTCATGAGAATTTTAGTGAGAATTTTGTTGGAAGCCTCAGCCTGCCCATTTGCTTGTGGGTAGTAAGGCGAAGAGAAACTGAGCTTGATGCCAAATGAGTCGCATAGCTTTTGGATAGTTTTGTTTTTGAAGGACTTGCCATTATCAGTGATGATCTTATGAGGGACACTAAAACAATAGATGATGTGGGTGCTAATGAAGTCGACGATCTTGTCGGCTTTTGTGGAGACGAGAGGAATGGATTCCACCCACTTGGTGAAATATTCGATGGCAGTGGTGATGGATTGATGACGAAGAGACGAGTGGGGGTTAATCTCACCGATGAGATCTAAACCCCACTGAGAAAAAGGCCAAAAATCCTGAGCAATTTATAAGATGTGGCTGGGGAGATGAAGCAAGTTAGAGTGCTACTGACACTTGATGCAGTACTGAACATAGTCGCTACAGTCTTGATGAAGGGTAGGCCAATAATAACCCAGATGAAGGATGCGCTTGGCAACTGAATTCCCACTGAAATGTCTACCACAAATCCTGTCGTGGACTTGCTTAATGGCTTGAGATGCTTTAGTGGAGGTGAGACAGCGAAGAAGGAGGCTGTCAAAGCCTTGCTTATATAGAAGACCCCCTAGCATGGTATAGCGAGCGGTATGCTTGATAAAAGCTCATCTCGCATTGCTAGAGAGGTTGGGAGGAATGACAGAAAAAGATAAGAAGTCCACAAGTTGCTTATACCAAGCATCTCGTGGGTTAGGGTCTATAGTGTTGACATGATTAATGTGAGGAGAGATGTAGGAAGGCAACGACACACGATGCACCTTGACAAAAAGTCTGGATGCAGATGAGGAAGATGGGATATGCGAAGCGAGAGAAGCCATGGTGTCAGCAAACTTATTCGTGGATCGAGGAATAATCTACAGGAGGTAATGGTCAAAAGATGCAAGGAGAATGTCAGTATGGTTTTTGTACCTTTGCAAAATTTCATTTTTACAGAGGTATGAACCATTGACCTGATTGACGATGAGCTGTGAGTCACCAAAGATGTTGATAGACTTGATGCTGAGAGAGAGGGCGGTCTAAAGTCCCAAAATTAAGGCCTCATACTCGGCCATATTATTGGTACAATCAAAGTCAAGCTTAAAAGATAGAGGCATGGGCTCCCCTTTGAGTGGGATGAGAATGACCCCAGCACCCCCACCGAGTTGACATTTGGATCCATCAAAGAACATAGTCATTTGATAGATGCTGTCATCGGTGGAAAGCGTAGTGATAGATTCGTCAAGAAACTCACACTGTGAAGGTTGATTATCAGGAAGAGGGGCATCTGCTAGTTGATCAGCGATGGTTTGCCCCTTGATAGATTTTTGCTGGATGAATTTAAAGTTGAACTCAGCAAGCAGCATGAGCCACCGAGCCATACGTTGATTCTGATATGGCTTGGAGTGCATATACTTGAGAGGGTCGGTGTGGGTGATGACAAAGGTCTTGTGATTAAGAAGATAATGGTAGAGCTTGGTAGTAGCAAAAATTAATGCCAAACAGAGTTTCTCGGTATGGGTATACCGAGTTTCATAGTTGACCAGTGTTCGGCTGATATAATAGACCGCTTGCTCACGGTGATGCTCGTCTCGGTGCGTGATCATGGCACCTAATGAATGATTAGTGGCTGAGATATAAAGGTAGAAGGGTTGGTCATCTTTAGGTGGAATTAGGACTGGTGGAGAGACCAGATAGCGTTTAAGGGCTTCAAAAGCCTCTTGTTAGTGTTTATCCCATGTAAAGGAGACATCCTTCTTAAGGAGATGATGAAAAGGTTGGTAGCGGTCAGAAAGCTGCGAGATGAAACGGTGAATGGACTGAAGCTTCCCTTACAAACTGTGAAGCTGCTTGAGATTGGTCGGGGGCAGCATTTCGAGGATAGCACAAATCTTGGCGGGATCTATCTCGATGCCACAGAAAGAAACAATGAAGCCGAGAAGCTTGCCAGAGAGGACCCCAAAGACACATTTCTTGGGATTAAGATGAACATTGTATTGAAGAAGGCGAGAGAAGATGATTTTGAGAATGGTCAGATGGTCACGGTGAAGCTTGGACTTGCCGAACAGGTCATACACATAGTCCTCCATGATTTTGTGGAGGAGATCATGGAAAATGTAGGTCATGGCATGCTGATAAGTGGCACCTGCATTCTTCAAGCCGAAAGGCATGACTCGATAGCAAAAAGTTCCCCATGGGGTAATGAAAGTGGTTGTTTCTATGCAAAATTGCTTTCTACATTCAAAGAAGAAATAAGAAACTAAGAAATGGTCAAGGCTAGAAGATACCTGATAAAGTTGTGCGCACCGAAATCAGACGTTGGAAGATTCTCCTCTTGGCTGTGGAGGAATGACACCTGAGAAGAAAAGAGACTAAAACATGAAAAAATGTTAGTCAAAGATATGGTGGGCTGTCAGGCGAACGCCCGATCCTGGAAGTATGAAGACTTCCTAGAAGGATATCAACCCACCGATAAAAAAAAAATAGAATATTGGACTAAAGTAGATATAATGAAAGATAAAAATGACAGAAATAAAATGCGTACCTGATAATGAAGTAAACTATTCTGTGTAGTCACCGATATCGATCTCTGTGGTGCTGGCATCGGTTAGAGAAGTGCCGACGTCGGTTAAAGTGCCGGCGTCGGTCGGGGTAGTGACCGACGTCGGTCGGGGCAAGTTCTGGATAGAGTCTAGGCAAGTTGTAGAAGGTCTGGTAGAGTTATAGATTCGGATAGTGGGCAGAGATGTAAAGAAGGGACTCAGGGTTTAGGTCTATGGTCTGAAGATCCGGGGTGATAGAAATAGAAATAATAAACAAATAATAACCAGAAAGAAATAAAAGCAAATAGAGGAAATACTTACCTGTCAGAAGATATGATAAAAGCCATGATTGAAGTCATCAAAGCGTTGCCGTAAGTTGATTGAAGCAAATGCAGATTGGTCGAATGCTGGAGTTTTTTTGATCATCAGAGCTGATTGGTTGCAAGAGTCTATGAATGTCAGAGTTTGGGATTGATTCATCAATTTTTTGAATGGTTTTGCTGATGAAGGTGACGAACGGTTCAAGAGACGGTTCGAGAGATGGTTCGATAACCGATCGGGAAACCGATTGGGAACCGAATGATAACTGAAAACGGGTAACGGTAAGGTGACCGACGTCGACAGGATTGCCGACGTCGGTCGATAAGTGACCGACGTCGGTGACGTCGGCCGGGTAATGACCGTCGTCGATAGATGCACAATGGGGATAGAGTCTAGCTTTAGCTCTGTGCTCATTTTTACATGCTGCCAGGGTCAAGGCTAGTGGAAAAAGTGATCGACAAGGGTTAAATAGGCGAAGAAGAATAAGACGAGGGATGACTAGGGGAGTTGACACGATTTCGGTGTCTACATTTGTCCCTTTTTGTCTTGTTGGTTGTTCTGGACGAACTGCAAGACAAAAATAGGAGTGATTGCCCCAGGTGAGGGATAAGGTTGATTTTGTCTTGTTGGTTGTTCGAATGAACTGCAAGACAAAAATAGGAAGCAGATTGCCCCGATTATGGATGAGGTATTCCCCCTCAAAGTAGGAGTCGAGGGAAGAGAACCGGGAATCGGGTGCTAATTTGACAAAGAGTGGATGAAAAAAGGGGTGAGGGTGAACGCTGCAAAAGGTGTGATTGCGCGCATATCACTGCACGAGATGGTTAGGTCAAAAGTGTCATAGGTCAAGGGTCAAGGAGTGCCAAAATTGAAATAATTGGGCCCCGGCATGTAGTCGTCTGCTGATCGGGTTATTCAATCGAAGCTAAAGCTCCAATGGGTCATCGCGTTCTAGGTATCCCGGGCTCGGGAAGTGCTCCTAGAAACATGAAAAAGTCACAAGTAGTGCAGATCAACCGGCTTGCGATCCTATACTTGTGAGGGTCCAAAAAGGTCTACGCACAAATCTGCTAACCAGTCATGAGGTAGCATACATGCAAAAACAACCAAGGCAACAGTGGCTTGGAAGTGGTCGAGGTCGAAGGAGATAGGCATGATCTCCAATGGTTGGTGGTCAAGGGGGAGGAATGGATGAAAGGATGTGGCCGAGCTAACCCCAGAAAATAGTCGTGTCATCTGAGTGCTGCCTACATAGCCCTGGTGATAGGGCCTCAGGCCAATGTAGTTCTCCCTATAAGGGAGGGAGGGTCAAAGGGATAGCATTGGTCGTGGTCAAGGGCAAGGTTATGGTTAAAAGAAGGAAAGAAGGTTTGTCCATCAGAGAGACGAATAAACGAGGGTGGTCGAGCTAACCCCAGAAGATAGTTGTGTCATCTGAGTGCTGCCTACATAGCCCCTGTGGAAGGGCCTCAGACCAATGTAGTTCAGACAAAGGGTCCGAGTAGTAGACAGGTGATCAAAATGGTCGATAGATTGGTCTTGGTTATGATGAAATGATGAGGGGAAGAGATGTTGCAGCATTTTCCAAATGGTGTATGCTGCAACATTGGTTGAGAGGTCTTTCATCCTTAGCAATATTCCATATTCGTGATGGATGTATGCTAAAAATGAATGGAGGTCTATTTATGCTTCAGCAAGTATTGGTTTATGCTGAACATAAATTGTGGCGGGTCGATAGTTTCCACGTTTATTTGTGTCCATAGAAACTAAGGGGAATAGGCTATGGGAGTGGTCTGAAAAGAGAGTTGAGTTGAGTTGATTGACAAGTGATGAAGGTGAATGTGACCAAAGTGCAGAAGAAGTGAAAAGCATAGTGCTCTTTCATTGATAAGGACCAAAAATATAGCATAGATAGGGGTTATGAGAACCAAGAGCCCCATCCATGCGTGATGTCATTGACCATAGTTATGTTAGAGTGGTAATCGAATCACTTTGACATTAAAGTGAGCTCGAAGTCCCTTAAGCAGGTGATAGGAGGAGGAAAAAGGGTAACCCGTTTTAAGAGCAGAGATAACTTTGCCCCTTTTTATAGGAGACCCTGAGACAACTATAAGTCAAGTCCATGACTCATTTTTTTTTTTTTTTTTGCACAGACTGATCAATGCGGGAAGCCTGCATGGAGATGTCATTTGCTTGGTGGTTAGTTGTGAAGCTGATCAATGCAGGAAGCTTCTAAAATAGTGTTGTTTATTGCTAGATTAGTCATAGCCATCCTTCAAGGGAGTGGTCTAGATTTTTGTTTAATATAAGGGCTTTTGAATAGCTGTCCTTCGAGGGAGTAGTCTATTAATTACATCAATGATAGTACAATTGTCCTTCAAGGGAGCAGTCTGCCTTTTGATTTGATATTGATATAGTGACCATGGATATTGTGACATCTTGATTTGTTTTTACAGAAATGTGAGTCATGGACAAGATTATAGAAGGTCAAGGGCTCCCTTTTATTAGGACAAAGCATCCATACATCATAAAAGGGTTAGAGGAATTGTTAAGAGGAATAGGGTTGAAAGGAATTAGGACTGAGAGGATGGGGATTGCTCAAGGGACGAGCTCAAGTTAAGTGTTAAGTGGACGAGTACTCGACTAGCAGTAGAACGGTTGTAGATGCAACGCATTAAGAGGCTCAGGTTCTGGTCGTCCATCAAGAGAAGACAGATGATAAGTTCCTGATCCATACTTGTGCATGATAATAAAAGGTCCGAGCCAATTAAGAGCAAACTTGCCCCATTTGCCTCTTTCCAGATTAGTCAGGTGTTGATTGTGAAGTTGGTTGATATGGTTGCTGATTGGTTGAGACTGGTTGAATATTTTGATAAAAAGATTGGTTGAATGTTTGGTTGAGATTTGGTCATTTGATAGTTGGTCAATGGTTGGTCGAGGGTTGATTGGTTGGTATTTGGTCTTTGATTGGGTCGAATGTTTGGTTGAGGTCGGGTTAAATGTTTGGTTGTTAGTCTGGTTGAGGCTAAGTTGAAAGAGTGATTGATATGTGGTCGAGACTGGGTTGGAAGGTTGGTCGAGGTTTGGATGAAGGTTGAATTCCCCCAGCGGCTAGGGAGAATGTTTGATGGATTGGTTAAGGTCGGTTGGGGTTTAGTGGTCAGATTGACAGTGTTGATTTTGAATAAGGGGGTTAAAGATGGTAGAGGGACCATAGTCTAGCGTGGAGATCCCAATTTAGGTGATGAGGTTGGAGAGGCATGGGTCGGTGTTGATTTGTCAGAGGGGTGGTCAAGAGGATCCTTGATGAAAGGGGTATCCTTTTTCTTTTGGTGATGATTGATAGCTTTGAGAGCACAACAATGCTCGGTGTCATGTCCCAGAGTGTGATGATAGTGACAGAATTTAGAGTTATCGAACCAAGATGGCCTTGATCCGAGAGTTGATGAGTGGGGTGGTGTTGAAGGTTTATTGATGATGTGGTCGAGAAGAAGGGTGTCATTCCCAAGACATTGGCGAATAGCAACCTTGAGGGCACAACAATGTTCGGTGTTGTGCCCAGGCGTGCGATGATATGCACAAACCTGAGTGTCATCGAACCAAGGGGGTTTTGGTCTGAGAGATTGATATGGTCTAAGCGGCGGGAGATAGATACAAGAGGACTACAATAATTGCCGTAACAGCAAGGCATAAGAACCTGCTAACGGGTCTGAGTGTTTTGTTGCAGTGAGAGTTGGTGACTTTGGTTTGAGAGGCAGAGGCATTGGTCGATGGTTTGGAGGAGATATAAGTCTGACGGGTTGAAGGAGTAATGGAGGCGACTTGCCTTGGTGAAGTATGGGAGTGGGAATCACTCTGAGTAAAGTGGATGGATGTGGACCCAAGATTGAAGGTAATGACGAAGGTGGGGTAGGAGGCCTCTGGTGTGGTTTTGTGGTCTTTGTTAGTTTGGGTTGAGGGCCGCCTTTATACGAGGTGAGGTTAGATGTGGGGCGAACACCAAGAGGTTTAATCTCTTTGGGCATGATGGACGCCTGCGCGGGTTTGGACTTAGATGTGGACGGTTCTTCTCTCAATGGAGAAGAGATTGAAGGTGTGGGATCTTTAAGAGGAAAGAGCACCGGAGTAGTCATGGCTTCTGCATGTGGTTGAGGAGTCGAAAAGGTATGATCATCTATGGATGATAATAAGGATGAAGGCGAGGCAACTGTTGTTGATGTGGTCAAAGCATCCTCCAATATGGGAGAAGTTGATGGAGGACAAGTAGGAGAAGAAAGTTCTTCACCATGTGGAGGAGGTATAGGGGAAGAAGGGTCTTCCACCTGTGAAAGAGATTGGTCAGAGATAAAAGAAAAGATAGTGTCGACCGTGTGTATATCATGGTCTTGAGGGTCATTAATCATGGTTTGAACATTGTCTTGAGTAGGCAGGTGATTAGGAAAGGGTTGCTTGAAGATGTCGAGGTTTTGGTTGGGTGGTGCATTCGGGTTATCCAAGATAAGATCCCCCTTGTCTAGCATGTCCTGGACGATGTTTTTGAAAGTTTGACAGTGATCCGTGTCATGGCCTTTGACACGGTGATAGTTGCAAAAGTGGTTCTCCCTGTACCATGCAGGGATAGGTGTTGAGGGGTCAAATTGATGTGGTTGGATTGAAGGGAGATTGAGGACCCCCTGTTTGACGAGTTTATCCAAGACAGAGGCATATGACCCCCCAATTGGAGTGAATTGACGATGTAAGGATTGACGTTGAAAATGTTTATTGATGTAGTCTAATGTTGAAGATGATGGTCGGTTGGTTATTGTTGAAGATGATGGTCTAAAGATGACAGTGTTTGCTGACCCCTTGGATTGAGAGTGGGTAGAAGAAGGTCTGGAAGAAGAATGGTCATTGGTTCTTGTGTTAGTGTTACGCAATTTGACCTTATCTTCTTCAATGGCACGGAGTTCAAGCTTTCGGGCCATGGTGAAGGCCTTGTCGAAAGTGTGAAATGTTTGAACCTGCAAGGTGGATGAGATGTGACTGACACATGCTCGAGAAAAGAGCTCAATGAGCTCAGGTTGAGGTAAGGAGAAGGAGAGCTGATTAATCAAGCCTCTCCAACGGGCGACAAAATTGACTATTGATTCATCGTCAAATTGCCTAATGGAGTAAAGGTCTGTGATCAAAACTTGTTTAGTGATATTGATTGAGAAATGGTCAATGAATAATTGGGTGAGTTGAATGAATGAAAAAATAGAATGTCTGGCAAGGGAGCTATACCAGTCAAGGGCAGGGCCAGAAAGAGACATAGGAAATGTGCGTAGAAGTAACGCATCGTCGTGGGTGATAAGGTAACAGGCATGTCTGAATGCCCGTAGATGTTGTTGTGGATCCTCCTTACTCTGGAAGTGAGTAAATTTAGGAAGCTCCAAATGGTTGGGGTATGGTCATATAGGGACAGAAGGATGGATGGGCTCGTTGTAAATCTGGTCATATGAAGAGACATTACTTGAACCAGAGATAGAAGCTTCGAGACTAGACATTTTATCCATCAGCATCTTGATGATGTCTGCTGACGGATTGGCAGATGGAGCACCCCCTAGGTTTTAAGGCACTTGAAAGATGCTAGAAGAGGCATACAATGTAGTCAGTTGTACCAGTAAGGGTGCAATGTACGGATGACTAGTCACAGTGGCAGAAGTAGAGGCTAAGGGTGGTTGGGTTATGAAGGTAGAAGGCATAGGCTGACTAGATACCACCAAAGGAGGTTGTGTGGTGGCATGGGCAAAAGAGGAGGTAGACACTCCTGCATATATAGGTGCAAGAGTGTGTGGGGTCGAGACAATCAAGTTCTGGTATGATGTAGAACTTGGTTGAATTGCGTGTGGTTGAGGAGGTAACGAAACCTCGATGGAGGTTGGTCTAAAAATAGATGTGGAGGCCAAACTTTGCATATTGGCCATGGTCGGGTTAATGGTTGAGGCGAAAGGCTGAGTCGTAAAAGGTTGGGTGGTGAATGGTGTTGATGTCGTCGCCACGTCACCCGAGAGGTCTCGCGTTGGGTTTCTCACTAGATAGTTTTGGAGGGCTACGGTATTGAGGTCCAAGAATCTTGCAAAATTCTGGTCCCCTTCTGGGATGATAGGCGATTGGGTCAGGGATGGTCTAGTAGGAGTTCTTTCAATTTTCGAGTTGAACTCCATTATAGGATTGGTTATAGACGGAGTAGGTGAAAATGGTTGACGTCTAGCGTGGTCAAGAAGAGCCTTGGTTTGACTGCGTGTCAAAACCATTCAAGGTAGGAAAGAACGTCCTCACAAGCTCAAACAAGCAGATAAGAACTAAAAAGAGATGAAGACACAAGCAGATCCTAAAACCCTAGGGGTAAAATATTAGGATTATAGTGGCTTATGCCTTAGAATGTGTGTTGAGGAAGATTGGCTTTTGAGTCGGGTCCTAGAAGAAGTAGTCTATGAATGGTTTCAGGTTTTGTTATGGTGCTCAAGAAGTCTATGTTAGCTTCCGTACAGGCCTGGTGCTAAGGAGCAAGCTCCCCTCACTTCACGATTCCAGTGGTTAGCTGGTTTCGCTTAGCCAAAATATACTTCCACTATAGTTTAGACTCTACCAGAGAACAGAGTTGGCTTTCTCCTTGGTGATGAAATCCAAGTAAGATCACCGAGACGGGTAAGGTATCCAATGAGGGATGAAATCCCAGTCGGTCCTTGTCTCAGGTAAGTTAAAATGTTTGTTTTGTGTAAGTGGTTTGGTCGTGTAACATCAAGTGATCTAGATTAATTCAATATGTGGTTTAATTACTATGCGTGGTCTAAGAGATGCAGGCAAACAAAAATGAATGCATAGTGTTTTAATGCCCAAGTCAAAATGTTTGTTCGTATGAAGACGAATGGAGAAAGAGTCGAAGAATATGAGTTTTAACTAGTCTAGAAGTGCAAGAAAGAAAAGAAAAGTTCTTTTTATTTCCTGCTTATGATGTCATTTAAGAAGAGACGAAAGGAGGCGAAAAGGAAGGAACCTAATGCACCTATATGAACGAAAGAAAGAAAGAACCCAAGGAAGGCCCTAGGGTCCCATCGGGCATGCCAGAATGTTTCTATGCAAAATTGCTTTCTACATTCAAAGAAGAAATAAGAAACTAAGAAATGGTCAAGGCTAGAAGATACCTGATAAAGTTGTGCACACCGAAATCAGACGTTGGAAGATTCTCCTCTTTGGCTGTGGAGGAATGACACCTGAGAAGAAAAGAGACTGAAACACGAAAAAATGTTAGTCAAAGATATGGTGGGCTGTCAGGCGAACGCCCGATCTCGGAAGTACGAAGACTTCCTAGAAGGATATCAACCCACTGATAAAAAAAAATAGAATATTGGACTAAAGTAGATATAATGAAAGATAAAAATGACAGAAATAAAGTGTGTACCTGATAATGAAGTAAACTATTCTGTGTAGTCACCAATATCGGTCTCTATGGTGTCGGCGTCGGTTAGAGAAAGTGCCGACGTCGGTTAAAGTGCCGGCGTCAGTCGGGGTAGTGACCGGCGTCGGTCGGGGCAAGTTCTGGATAGAGTCTGGGCAAGTTGCAGAAGGTCTGGTAGAGTTATAAATTTGGATAGTGGGCAGAGATGTAAAGAAGGGACTCAGGGTTCAGTTCTATGGTCTGAAGATCTGGGGTGATAGAAATAGAAATAACAAACAAATAATAACCAGAAAGAAATAAAAGCAAATAGAGGAAATACTTACCTGTCAGAAGATATGATAAAAGCCATGATTGAAGTTGTCGAAGCGTTGCCGTATGTTGATCGAAGCAAATGCAGACTGGTCAAATGCTGGAGTTGGTTGATTGTCAGAGCTGATTGGTTGCAAGAATCTATGAATGTCAGAGTTCGGGATTGATTCATCGATTTTTTGAATGGTTTTGCTGATGAAGGCGAGGAACGGTTCGAGAGACGGTTCGATAACCAATCAGGAAACCGATTGGGAACTGAATGATAACTGAAAATGGGTAACGGTAAGGTGACCGATGTCGGCAAGATTGCCGACGTCGGCCGATAAGTGATCGACGTAGTCGGCGACGTCGGCTGGGTAACGACCATCATCGACAGATGCACAATGGGGATAGAGTCTAGCTTTAGCTCTGTGCTCATTTTTACATGCTGCTAGGGTCAAGGCTAGTGGAAAAAGTGATCGACAAGGGTTAAATAGGTGAAGAAGAATAAGACGGGGGATGACCAGGGGAGTTGACACGATTTCGGTGTCTACAGTGGTCTTGTGTTGATCTTTCAGAGGAATCAGGATTTGATTGTATCCTAAAAACCCATCCATGAGAGATAGCATCTCATGGCTAGCCATGAGATCAACAAGCTGGTCAATGTTGGGAAGAGGAAAGTCATCTTTGGGATAGGCTAAGTTAAGGTCGCAATAGTCTGTGCAAATCTAGATCCCCCCAGTTGCCTTGGTGACTGAGACGATGTTAGAGACCCACTACAGATAATCGATGGGCTGGATGAAGGAGATAGAAAGGAGGCACTGAAGCTCCTCTTTGACAAGGAGGGAAACGCGAGGATGCATCTTTCAAAGCTTTTGCTTGACAGGCTTAGCCTCTAGTTTGGTGACAATGTTATGGGTAGCAATGGTGGGGTCGATGCCAGGCATGTCATTGTAAGTCCAGGCAAAGGCCTTGCTATGGTTGAAGAGGAACTAGGTGTAGTCTAGCTGATCCTGAGCATCTAAAGATTGGTCAATCTTTAAGACATAAGGAACATCGGAAGAAGGAAGGTTGATGTCAATGGTTGATTTATTTAACATAACTTGGGTCTCAAAAGGGAGGGAACACTGGATGAAAGAATCTTCGGTGCCCATGTAAGAAAGAATGGCGTCATCATCAATGCAGTGGACAGTGTGAATGGTTGCCGAATCATCTTCGATCATGCTGGGAAAAATGAGAGGGAGAGACTTGGACACCTCGTTTAGCTGATAAGTCAGGGGTTCCAGGCGGATGGTGTTTATGCAAAAAAAAACTAGGAGGGATGGAAACCACCGACTCCGTAGGTGAAGGGGGAAGAATAAGTGAGTGTGGAGGGTCTTGAGTGGGGTTGTGATATCCCAGCCCATATCATTTATTGGCATCGTCATCATTGAGTGGCTCGATAGGCTGATGGGAGCCTTGCTCATAGCATCCGAAACCAAAACCCTTCCATGCACACCTGTAAAGATAAGTGTGTGCAAAGGTGGGGTTGCCAAGAAATGAGAAGTTTGATGTGAAAGGTTGAGGTGAAGAAAGAGGATTACCGTCAGTAGGAGCTTGATTAAGCCCCCCATAGACAAGGTTGGTTTGGAGGTGAGGAGGACCATAAGGCACAATCATCCCGATCTGATGGTCGTAACTGGGGCTGTGATGAAGGCGTCCATACTCTTGTGGAGTTTGGAATATGTCTAAGGTCAGCAAGCAATACTCCCCCAATGAAAGTCTTTGGAAGATGTCTTCCATGGGGTCTGTGGTCATCGCTTAAAGGGGAGGTGTGAGGGCGATCGTCTATTGCGAACTGGTCGAAGCTTCCACGGATGGAGGCAGTGCTGGGATTGATGGCTTGATAGGAATGAGGACATCATTTAGACGGTAGGTGGTGTTGCAAGTTTTGAAGGGTGAAGGGTCAGTGGGAATGGTGTGGACTTGCCTGTTGTGCTCAAATTTCACACAATGGTGTAGGGTGGAGGGGACAAAGGGCATGGTGCGGATCCAGGGTCGGCCTAGCAACATGTTATATTCAAACTCTCCTTCAATGATATAGAAGAGCTCTGAGACTGTGCGTGGACCAATGCGGATGTGAAGGATGATTATGCCAATGGTCGTGGCAGTGGTGTCATTAAAAGAGCGTAAGATTGCGTCAGTTTTGGAGATGCAATTCTTGGGAAGAGCCAACTGATCAAAGGCATGGGTGGAGATAATGTTGATGTTGGCACCTCTATCAATCATAACGCGTTTAATGCATGTCCGATCAACATAGGCAGTGATGAAGAGGGCAGCGTCCTGATCTTTCATGTTGGATGTGGGAATCTCAGAATCACTGAATGTGATAGAGGCAATAGGGGCTAAGGAGTGGGCAAGGGCAGCAAGTGGTTGGGGGTCCTCGGGTTGGACCTCCGCTGCCTGTAGGGCTTGGCGATGTTGAGGTGAGGTTTGGATGAGGTCATAGAGGGACATCTTCACGGGTGTCTGGTGAAGTTGTTTCAACATGGAGTCGTGGATTGGTCTGGAAGAAGAAGAAGAAGAAGAGGAGGGCTGAGCCGCGCTAAGGATAGAAATATTAGGCTTGGGCAGTTGAGGTGGATTGACAAAAGGGTAGGTCCAAGGAATGGTGGCTTTTTATTTCGCCTTGTCCTTTTGTGACCTAGTGGTTATGTGAATGGCATTGATTTCAAAGATAGGAGGTGAAGGAGATAAAGGGGTTATAACCTATTGATGAGATGTTGATGGGTTTGAAGAGGTTGGAGGGTTATGAGAAGGAGTCAGGGGGCAGTCGAGAGTGTCCTCAAAGACAAGAGTGTCTTTCTCCAGATAGCAGTGAATGACAGCCTTGAGGGCACATCAAGTCTCGGTATCATGTCCTGGCGTACGATGGTATAAGTAAATCTTTGTGTCGTCGAACCAGGAGGGCTTAGACCTGAGGGGTTGGAAAGGCCTGATGGGTGGAAGAGTTATGCTGGAAGTTTGCAAAAGTTGATGTAAGATCAAAGAGTATGAGCCCACTAAAGGGTCCGTGCTCGTCGATGTGTGCAATGTTGGTGACTTTTGCTTGGGTGGAGTTGAAGGAGGTTTTCGTACCACCTTCTGGATTGATGGTATGGCGACAGGTGGAGATGGTACATTCTTCATGAGAGGTACTACCCTTTTGGGAGAGGGTAGGCTAGCAGTAGGCAAAGGAAGTAAAGGAGGCAACCGATTTTGATTAGAGGTCAGAGTAGGAAGGACTCTGGTCAAGGTTGAAGGATGAGGGCCCAAAATGGAGGGCAATGGTGATGGGAGAGGAGGCATTTGCCTCTGTGGTTTAGCAGTCTTCTTTGATTTGAGTTGAAGACTACTATTGGTCGAAGTCTGGTCTAAGTCCACCTTCACTTGTGGATGAGTGAGGGTAGAAACAGGGCAAACGCCAAGTGACTTGATAAGTTTAGATGGGGTAGATGAGGGTTTCGGTCTTGATGCAGTTGATTGTGGTGTAGACGGTCTAGAAGTGGAAGTCTGGTTTTTGTTGATAGTCTTGGGAGGTTCTACCATGGGAGGATTAACAGCATGAGATGAGAGGGCACGGGCATGTTGAAGAGCTGTGAGATGCTCCCACAATCCCTGATGCTCCACTTTCCTTGAAGGGAGAACTTTGAGTTTCTCCACTAATCAGGAAAATGGTTGAGAAGATGTTGGCTGAGGTTTGGGTTCTTGAGAAGATGCTGATAGTTATGGGATCGAAGGTGTGGTAGTCTCGGCCCCAAGGCATGATGAAGTCGTGACAGGTTCGTCCTTGGTTGGAGACGAAGGAGAGGCAGGTTCTTCCCTAGGTGGAGAAGAAACTAGAGAATGAAGCTCCTCAAGCGGGTAAAGGGCAGGGATGATGGTGCCCTCCACTTGCGGTCGAGGAGTAGGAAGGGTTGGGTCCTCCATGGGCAGCAAGAAGGAAGATGGTGAAACCAACGGTGGTGGTAAGGTCGAGGCATCCTCCAAGATGAGATAGGTTGATAGAGAACTAATCAGAGAAAGAGGTTCGTCCACATGTGATGGACTGATGGATGGACTCACCTCTTGAGGTTGGTCAGAAATGAAGGGCGAGACCGTATTAACTGTTTGAATGTTGTGTTCATGAGTGTTGTCAATCAAGGTCTGGACATTGTTTTGAGTTGGTGGATGATTGGGGAATGGTTGTTTGAAGATGTCGATACCTTGATTAGGTGGTGCATTGGGATAGTCTAGAATGAGGTCACCCTTTTCAAGCATGTCTTGGATTATGTTTTTAAGGGTTTTATAGTTGCTTGTGTCATGACCTTTAACACGGTGGTAGTTACAGAAGTCATTTTCCCTATACCACGTAGGGATGGCATGTGAGGGATCAAATTGTGGAGGTGGTCGGATCTGGGGGAGATTGAGGACCCCCTATTTGATGAGTTTTTCTAGCATAGATGCGTATGATTCTCTGAGTGGAGTAAACTATCGCTGTATGTATCTCTGTTGAAATTGGCGGGTGGCACTCTGAGATGTGGATGGCTTAGGTTGATTAGTTTAAGGTGAAGAGGAAGAAGATCTAATGACCACAGCATTTGCTGAAGCTTTAGATTTAGGATTGGATGAGGAAGGTTTAGAAGAGGGGTCATTGTTCTTGGAGTTGGGATTCTTGCTCCGCAACTTGACTTTATTCTCCTCGACAGCACGTAACTCAAGTTTACGGGCCATTGTGAAGGCTTCATCAAAAGTGTGGAAGGTCTGAACCCTTAAGGTGGAAGAAATATGTTTGGCATAGGCTTGGGAGAAAAGTTCAATAAGTTCGGGTTGGGGTAAGGAAAATGAGAGTTGATTGATAAGGCCCCTCCAGTGAGCAACAAAATTAGCAATGGATTCGTCCTCGAATTGGTAGATAGAATAGAGGTCTGTGACTGAGACCTTCTTGGTGATGTTGATAGAGAAATGATCAAGGAAGAGCTGGGCCAACTGAGTGAACGTGAAGAGGGAATGACTGGCAAGGGAGCTATACCAATCAAGTGCAGCACCTGAGAGAGACATAGGAAACGTGCATAAAAACAATGCATCATCATGGGCGATAAGGTAATAGGCATGTTTGAATGCCCGTAAGTGCTGTTGTGGGTCTTCCTTGCTTTGAAAACGAGAAAAATTAGGAAGTTCCCACTGGCTGGGATATGGTCTGATCAGGATAGAAGGATGAATGGGCTCATTGCAAATTTGTTCGTATGAGAGAGTATTGCGTGAGCTAGAAACGGAGGTCTCTAGGCTGGACATCTTGTCCATCAGCATTTTGATGATATCTACTGACGGATTGGTGGGTGGAGCGTCCCCTAGATTATAAGGTGCTTGAAAGAGGCTAGAAGAGGCATACGACATAGTCAGTTGTACCAGTAAGGGCGCAATGTATGGATGACTAGTCATAGGGATAGAAGAGGAGACTAAGGATGGTTGGGTAGAAGGCATGGCTAGGTTAGATGTTGTCACAGGAGGTTGGTTAGAGGTAACATGGGCCAATGGATAGGTAGCCACCCTAGTGTTGATAGGAGCAAGGGTAGGTGGAATAGAGATGACCAGATTCTGAAAGGGGGTAGAAAGTGGTTGAGTGGGCTGAGATTGATAGGGGGGCTAAACCCTAGTGGAAGTGGGCCCAACGATGGAGGGAGAGGCCACACTTGGATGGTTGGTCAAAGGCTGGTCATTGGTTGAGACAATAGCCTAGGTGTCTAAGGGTTGAACTATGGACGCTGTTGATATGGCCGCAGTCTCGAGAAAAGAGGTCGGCATTTCGTACATTGGATTGCCCAAGGAGTCTTGCGTTCGGCTATTCGCGAGATAGTGCTGTAAGGCTTTGACGTTGAGGTCCAAGAATCGTGCAAAATCTTGGTCCCCTTCTGGGACAATAGGCGTTTGGGTCAGAGATGGTCTAGTAGGAGTTCTTTCAGTCTCTGAGTGGAACTCCATTATAGGGCTGGTTATGGACGGGGTAGACGGAAGCAGATGATGCCTCACGTGATCGACTAGAGCCTTGGCTTGGATACGAGTCAGAACCATTCAAGGAAAGAAAGAACATCCTCACAAGCTCAAACAAGCAGATAAGAATAGAAAAGATGAAGAACACAAGCAGATCCTAAAACCCTAGGAGTAAATTATTAGGATTATAGTGGCTTATGCCTTAGAATATGTGTAGAGGAAGATTGGCTTTTGAGTCGGGTCCTAGAAGAAGTAGTCTATGGATGGTTTTGGGTTAGTTATGGTGCTCAAGAAGTCTGTGTTAGGTTTCGTACAAGGCCTGGTGCTAAGGAGTAAGCTCCCCTCCCTTCATGAGTCCAGTGATAAGTTGGTCTCGCTTAGCCAAAATATACTTCCCCTAGAGATTAGACTCCGCCAGAGAACAGAGTGGGCTTTCCCCTTGGTGATGAAATCCAAGTAAGATCACTGGGATGGGTAAGGTATCCACTGGGTGATGAAATCCCAGTCGGGCCTTGTCTCAGGTAAGTTAAGATGTTTGTTTTGTGCAAGTGGTTTGGTCATGTAACATCAAGTGGACTAGATTAATTCATGATGCAATTATTAATTACTAAGTGTGGTCTAAGAAATGCAAGCAAGCAGAAATGAATGCAAAATGTTTTAAGCCCCAAGTCGAAATGTGAAGTTGGAATGAAAACAAGTTGAGAATGGGTTGAAGAATATGATTTTTGACTAGTCTAGAAATGCAAGAAAAGAAAGAAAAATTCTTTTTATTCCTGCTTATGATGTCGTTTAGAAGAGACGAAAGAGACGAATAGGGAGAAACCTAATGCACCTATATAAAAAAAAGGAAAGGAACCCAAGGAAGGCCCTAAGGTTCCCACCGAGCGTGCCAGAATGTTTCTACGCTATATCGCTTTCTACATTCAAAGAAGGAATTAAGAAACTAAAAGAAGTGGTCAAGGTTAGATGATACCTGGATATGGTCATGCACACCAAAATCAAATGTTGGAAGGTACTCCTCTTTGGCTGTGGAGGAATGACACTTGCAAAGAAGAAAAGACTGAAACATGAAAAACGTTAGACAAGGAGATGGTGGGTTGACAAGCAAAAGCTTGATCCCTAAAGTACAAAGACTTCCTTAAGGGATATCAACCCACTGATTAAAAATAGAATATTTGACTGAAGTAGAAATAATGAAAGACAAAATGAAAGCAAATAAAAGAAAAAAAGTAGAATGCGTACCTGATATGCTGTAAAATGCTCTGCACAGTCGCAAGTGTTGGTCTCTGTGCTGGCGTCGGTCATGGAATGGTGCTGACGGTGGTCAAAATGCCAGCGTTGGTAGGGGTAATGACCGGCGTTGGTCGGGGCAACAATTTTGGATAGCGTCTGGTTGGGTCTGGACAGGGTCTTAGGATTTGCAGAAAGGTTAGATGTTTTTGTCTGAGGATTTGGGAAGCCGGTTTAGGAGTCAGAGGGATTTGTTTGAGGATTTTTATAGGGATTTGGGCAGAGTTACAAACTGTATTTTCCAGACAGGGTGGCTAGAGGTGATAAGGGTGGAAATAATGTTGAGGTTATGGTCTAACTCTAAATCTGGATAATGATATCAAATAAAAAACAATAACCAGAGAGTAAAACAAGAACACAGAGCAAAGCTTACCTGTTATACGCTGAAGATAAAAGTTGGAGACATGATTGATGTTGCTGCTGTGTTGAAGAAGTTTGATGTAGTAGACCGATGCAGAGTCTTTGTATTGGAGAGAGATAACACGAGAGATGATTGCAGATGACTGGATGCCAAAAATTGGTTGATCATTGCTACGGGGTGTGGATCAAAGAAATGTTTTGATGCAGAAGGTCTGATCACCGGTTTCCAAACTAATTGGCAACCAAATAACGGATAACAGATTGAGAAACAAATTAACGAATGTAGTTTAATGTTAACCGACACCGACAGAACTATCGACATCGGCCCAGGGGTGACCGATGTCGACGACATCAGTATAGTAGTGACCAACGTCGACAGATTTAGAATGGGGACAGAGGCTAATTCTATCTTTTTGTTCATTTTGACATGCTACCAGGGGCAAGGCTCATGGGAAAATGGTCAACAGGGGTTAAGTAGGCGTGGGAGAATAAAATGAGGGTTAAGGGGAGGACGACAAGGGTTAGACACAATTCTGGTGTCTATAGGCACCACTGATCCAATGGTGCAAAAGATGGAAAATGAGTTGCTTGGTCTCAAAAAGCAAATGGCACAAGGAATGTCTTCTGCTCCTTCATACAGAGATATGCCAAGAAGGACATTCCCAAATTGGTCATATCAAGGAAATGCTGTTAGGAATCAAGGGAAACCAAATCTTCTTCCTCCCCCATAGATAAATACTGCCCTTGAAGCTCCTCCAACCAACTTAGCAGTTGGATATCTAGAAATAGAACATAATTTCTCTTTCCAACCTAAATTAAATCAAGAAAGTGACATTGAACTCTTCACAGAGGATCAAGAAGAATCAACTGGTGACTCCCACATTAGTTTCTTGAATTACCAAGATGAACCCAGATGTAAAGGAGAAGTTTTGATGGATCATATGAAGTGTTTACCAGGTCCAAAAATGAATCAATCTAGAAAGCTGATAAAGGGAAGATAGATGAGCAACCTCAACCAATAATTTAAATTTCTAAACGTGGAACTTCTCTACCTTTCCAGCCAAAGGATCTGGTGATCACCAAAAAGGTAAGTACATGAATTTCACCTTCACCTTCTACTTCAATTTCGCAAATCAGCCCTCCTCCCATCCCTCCTAAAACTCAAAAGGTTGAAATACCTTCCTATGTTCCTAATCTAATTTAGCCATTTGACATAATTGATCATGTCAAGAAGACCAAAATTCAAATGTCTAAATTTGAATTCCTATAGTCCAATCCTTATCAATTGGATAAGTTGATCCAATGTGTCAAGAACCAAACCATCCCTGCAAGATAAGAGGTTAAGAAAGTAACTCCTGATTCCCCAAAGAACATGCCCATTCTAAATAATATTTTCATTACTCCTATAGCTACCCCTAGGAAAATAAAACCTTTCTATGTTTCCCTATTGATAAATGGTCACAAGCTAAGCAATTGCATTATAGACTCAGGTGCATTTGACAATGTCATGCCTACTAAAGTAGCTGAATATCTTGATCTCACACTAACCAAGACCTTTGTGAGATGTTTCTCCATGGAGAAAAATCAAGTACCACTACTGTGGCAAATCAAAGATGCCCAATTTGCATTTGCAGCCTTTTCAAACAAGAGAATCAAGATGACTATCTTGGTGGCTGACATCCCAGCATCGTATGGCACTTTACTTGGATGAAATTTTTGTAAGGATGTGGGAGGAGAACTAAGCATGGACCTATCTAAGGTAAGGATCCCTGTCAAAGGTGTAATGAAGAGATTGTTCCCTAAAAAGGAGATGAAATACGTGGTCACCCAAATGTCGACCCCTGCAGTACAAATTCTATTTGAGTCTTCATACAGGGGTAATTATTTCTTGATCACAGAGGATGTTTATGTTTCTATAGATGAAAGTCTTGTATCTGATAATCCAAGAATTGATCCAAACAAGATGTCAAGAAAATTGGTAGGGCATAGTACAAATAAGGAAGGATCTTCCATCTCTAATGAAGAGAAATCTGATAGGAGATCAGCTTCTGATGATACTTGGATCCTAGAATTTGATGGCAACAATCCTTCTACCAATGATGGCATTGGGACTATGTTGATATCTCCTCAAGGAGATATTTTCCCCTCGTGTAAGTTGCAGTTCAATAACACCAACAACATAGCTAGATGCAAATATCTATTGCTCAAATTGAAGACTGCTCGGAATGAAGAAATAAAACTCCTTCACACCAAAGGAGATGCTGAGCTAATAGTTTGCCAGGAGTTTGATGTTGACAAATGAAGCATGTGTTAGACTGGACCAACAGAACAACAAGCTATGGTGGTGGACCATACTACTGTATTCCAAAGCTAGCAAAAGGAACCCTTTGCTAAGAGAGCAAGGAGTTATGGTTTTCAAATTGAAGACCACATCCTACCATGGAGCAAGAAGAAGAAAGAGCCAAGAGGAAGATGCAAAAAATTGGTTTCTTGGTGGAGAGTTCCATTCACCTGTCACCATTTCTGGGGACAAAATGCCTTCTTACTAGTTTATCAAGATAGAGCACTATTTTCATTGTCTCTCAGGGAGCAACATCTAAAATACTTCAATTCTTGAAGTATTAGATAAGTTCACCTATACATATGTATATTTGTATAGTTTTTATTTCTACTTTGTATTGTTCATTTTCATTTTTGGGTAACATGACTCTGTATCCCAATGGTACACATGAAGACATTGGATATTCTGTATTCTACTCCCTTCAATTCTATTTTACAATTGATAGAAGTTTCCCAACTAGAACTGGCTATTGTACCTAAAAAATGTCACTCATTTTTAAGACAACATATAAGCTATTTTATTCTTGCAAGACCAAAATATCCCTTCCCATTTCAAAAAATTGTTCTAAGATTTCAAAATTGGGAATTATTCAAGATTTTTTAGTCAAAGGACTAATGGTTCAACAGGTGCAAAGGCTTCTACAGGTAGGTTCAATCAAAAGAACAAGTTTTCAACACTTATTCATTTTCAGGACTAGTTCAATGGGTTTGAAAGGTTCAAACAGGCTCAAAAGGTTCAACAAGTTCAAGGTTCAATAGGTTCAATGGTGAGTGGTTCAACAAGGCTTGTTTCAAAGAATCTTGGTTCAAGCGGTCAATAGAAATAGGGGAATGAACCATTAAACTATTGAACCAAATTTGGTTTAATTAGTTGGTTCAAGTGACAAGTTCAAAGGAGTGCCCCAAGAGTCAAAGACACAAGTGCCCTTGCAAAGGGAAATTCCATGGCAAAAGTGACTAAGGAAGGAAATAAATGGACCAAAACAAAAGCCTGACAGAACCTAGTGGATGCTACCAAGTGTCATCTTCTGAGCCTCATTTCACTTTGTTTCTAAGAGCAGTGGAAGCTTCCATGTATCCTTTATAATTTAAGTGGAACATGCCAAGTGGCATCATCCACATGAATCCAAATGAGTCCCACATGGTTCTATAGTGCTTCTAAAATGTAGCAGAATCTGCTATGTGTCATCTTCTGTGGGACACTCAAAAGGCATCTAAAGCTTATATAAGTTCAATGGATGATGCCACATGTCCTCACCTATTTCACAGTGGATGCTACCATGTGTCACATGTTAAGATTCACATAAAATTGACTAAGGCAAATTTTGAAGACAAACAACCCTTTTGGAGGGAACTCGAAAGCTAAAGTGGACCGTTGCAAAAACCCAAAAGGCTAATTTGGAACTCAATTAGACTCTACAGAGGGCATGAAGGGAACAAATGGACCAATTCAAAGGCCAAAAGAGAAAAGGGATTTCTTTCAAAAAAGTTCCTACAGTAAAAGTGACAAAGAGATAATTCCTTCAAACAAATTGTCTGCAAGAATTTCTTCAGACTTTTTCTCCAAAGGAAAAGTCTGAAGAAATAGAAAACCCACAAAGCTGACACATGTCCTTCATCAAAGTCACAGTGGAAGCTGCCACATGTCATATATTGAGACACAATTTCAAAGCAACGGAACATGCCACATGTCTATCATCAAAGTAGTGGAACATGCCACGTGTCTATCATCAAGCAGTGGAACATGCCACGTGTCTCTCATCAAATGCAGTGGAAGTCACCACGTGTCATTTTCTGTAGGAAACTAATATAAGTCCCGAAGACTTCTCAAAGGTAGCTAAATGCTCGATGAAAGCTACCATGTTTTAATGTCCATAGTTTCTTCCTTTAAATATATTTTGCTAAGTAAGGATTGTAGCAAGTCTTTATTAAGCTACTAATGTAAGCGCAGCATGCCAAGTGTCATCCTCCACAGGATTCTCAAAAGACAAGTGAAAGCTGCCACCTTTTCTATTGTAACTCCATGGAGAGCAACAAATGTCTACACCCATGATTTTGGGTTTTTAATAGGTTTCAAATCCTCTTTCAATAAGCATCTCTCAAAGTCTTGTGGAATTTGCCATGTGTCCTCACCTATTTAGCAGCAGAATGTGCCACATGTCAATTTTTAAGGACCAAGAAAAAGCGACTAAGGAACAAAACATCGATTTAAACCAAAGACCCGATTCAAATAGACAAAAAAGGAGGAATGATGAAGAAGGACCAAAAACATTTATGCATCAGATATGTTTCTAGAAGTAGATTGCCAGGTGGACATTGAAGGATGTAAACATTCAATGGTGTGACCCGTTTCTCTGCATTGAGAAAAGAAAATGGGTAAATGCCCCTAAATTCCATCATGCCTTCTTAACAAAATTCAATGTAACATGATATATTACTATTCCCAAGTCCTTGAAGAGGCTATATAAGGGACTCTCTTTTATTATTTTAGAGATCTCTCTCTCTGATTATTAGAAACTAAACTCTGCCCAAATCGAAAGGCATTACTGAGACTTTGAGCTTAGATTGATGATCATATTTTGTTATTGGAATAAGAAAGCAAGAGACTTTTCAGAATTTGCACTGTAATAATTTTGTTGTTGGGGAAACTGTTCTTATGTCTTTTTCCTTAATATATTTTCTATTCCTTTAATTTAATAAGTAGAATTAGTGAAATTAGTTAAGAAGGTGTCTTAAAGCCAAATATGGAGAGACTTTGTGCCCCCAAAATTGCCTTTAGTGTGTTTTATTTTTGTTTCTGTGTAAAGGACCTTGGGACGACTGTGTGCCCTCATTGTCCTTCGTATCTCACTCTTGGGAAATTCAGGTGGAGACTTTATGCTACATCTCAATTTGCTAGTTACTATGTCCTTGGTTACATTTTGCAATTACTACCAGGAAGATTCTTGTGGTTTGCTGAATGGTACTTCTGAAAGAAGAGGAGTACTTTCTGTCATTATCCTTAAGATTTCTCCTTTGATTTGCATGCATCATCTCTGAAAAAAGAGAGATGGATGGTTTATCCTACCCTTGAGTATTATTTTCTATATATATATATATATATATATATATATATATATATATAGGGAACCTCCCCTCGATGAAAGGAGAGATTAGTCCCCTTTTGATGTGGTAAACCTAGACATTTGGTCGACCAATCTTCCTACTTTGGATGATCAGACCTATTTTGTTTATCAGTACACTAATCAACAAAATATTCACCCAACAAGGTTCATAAAATTATAAAAGTCTTTATGAATAGGTAGGAACATAGAAAATAGGGTTTGGTTGGGGTCACAAGGGTGAAAATAACTTGATTTTTTTACCATAGTGACTGTCGACAGTTGGGTGATCCATCGGTAGTTGGGCTAACTGTCAGTGGTTGGGTGAAAAATGATGGTTGAGGTGATGTAATGATATTGATATTAAATATATGCAAAAATACCCTTAAGTTAGGGAAACACTGTATAATACTCCTTTAGGAAGGAATAACTCCATAATGTCTCTTCGAGGGGACAACTTCCAATATCCTCTTACAATAGAAGACTCAATGCTTACTTGATATCTTTACCATGATAATCATCTCTTATATATATAATTCTATCTAAACCATGGATGGGTAACCTCCTAATCCTAATGTAGGCTGACCATTACCCAATGTACTACTTCCACAAGTTACTCTATTATCCTAATATATTGTACCCATATAACTAACTAAGGGGATGTGTGCCACATGTCGACATATCCATCAACCCATATACAATAATATATCATGTCCCTAGGTACATAGCATTACTTCCCTCCTTGACATGTTTCATCCCTGAAACATAAGAAGAAACCAAATAATGAGTGTGCTTCAAATCATTGTACACTTGTCTCCAATCTCGATCATCTAGCCATCCAAATGTGATCTTGGTAGGGGATAACTCTCCAAGCTTGTTTCCAAATTCCCTTGTACTCCTCTGATTTAGTTCATGATCATAATTATATTGCTTTGGTGTCCCAGCATAATTACTCCTCCTTTTATTCCATATACCATATTTTGTTTTGCTTCTCTGATTCCAACCATGACCATAGTAGGTATTCTTCCATGCATAGTCATAATGATTTCCCCATTCATTCCATGTGCCATAGTATTTTTTCTTTGGATTCCATGTATATCCATAATGATTAGAAATTTTATTTCTTGTATAGACAAAATGATTGTTATTATGACACTTCTTCACCTGGTTCCATGATTGTTTCCTCTCATGATGATGTGGGTGTCTATATACCTCAACCTTTTCCAATACTTTGACCTTATCCACCTTTACTTCTACCTCTTCCACCTTTTCCTTCATTGTCTCTTGAGTAGATGAAGTGCTCATTTGTAGTGTGTTTTTATATTAATATCATTTGAATCTTCAGCATGTTCTTCATCACCTGTTTCCATCTCATCCTCACGATCTACCTGGATTGTTATTGGTGCCTTTTTCACTATGATATCTTGTAAAGTGATCTTTTTCTTATACCAAAACTTCATGAGCTTTTTTTTGAACATTAATATTCATTGTTCCTAAAGTCTCTAACCATGTATATCCAAGAACTATATCCACATCATCCATATCCAAAGCATAAAAATCTGAATGCAAAACATTTTTTTCCATAATGAGCTTTAGATCTTCAAACATTGAAATATTCTTACCATCTACTTGAACCTCTGTGATATTATTTTCTTGAACATGTAGATGCTTGGACACATTCATGTTGATGAAGTTATACTTACTGGTAGGGTTTATGGACACAATAACCCTTTTCTTTTGAATGCATCCATGAAATTGAAATATTGACTCAGATTTCTTTGGAGCTAAATAATTTGAACCTTTATCATCCAATTCTTCTTCTTCTTCTTCTATTACTTCTTCTACTTCTTCTTTTTCTTCTGTTGATTCTTCTATTTCTTCTTCTACTACTTCTTGTTCTTCTGCTGATTCTTCTATTTCTTCTTCTTCTTTTTCTGCTTCTTCTTCTACTACTTCTTCTACTTCTTCTTCTTTATCTACTTCTTCTTCTATTGCTTCTTCTACTACTACTACTTCTTCTTCTTCTTATTCTTCTATTAATTCTTCTTCTTTTTCTGCTTTTTCTTCTTCTACTGCTTCTTCTTTTTCTACTTCTTGTTTTATATCCCAACAATCTAAAAAGATCTATTCCATTTTTGTCCATGAAGAAAACCTTTCTGTATAGCTCAATTGATCAAACCAATGTAGTGCAGGCCAAGACAAAAATGGAAGTAATCATCTTTGCCCAAAAGTTTTTGTAAAATAATTCTCTAAAAGGAGACACCATTCTGTGGCATCAATATCATCTTCCCCTAAAAATGTTTGCAACTCCATGATCCACAAAAAAATTAAGGTTCATGAAACCCTAAAATGTCAAAACTAATCCATAAAATCATAACAAATTATTCCAAATAACTCAATTTTTTTTGAAATTTTGATTGTGCTTCTCTTATATATGCTTACATCTCCAATAAAAATTTTGAATAAAAATTCCCTACATTTTAGAAGATATAGCGAAATTATTATAAACCCTAAAATAGAAATAACTCCCTCAAAATGAATAAAAAAATCTCATTTTTTTTACTGTGACTTATTTGAAATATTCTTCATATCTATTAAAACATTTGTGGAAAAATTTTCAACCAATCAAAACTTAATGATTATTAAAAAAACTAGGGTTTCGTTCCACAAATTGCCCAAATCGAAGCTCTGATACCACTTGTAATGATCTTGATATTCAATATGTGAAAAAATACCCTTAAGGTATGGAAACACCATATAATACTCCTTTAGGAAGGAATAACTCCATAATGTTTCTTCAAGGGGACAACCTCCAATATCCTCTTACAATAGAAGACTCAATGCTTACTTGATATCTTTACCATGATAATCATCTCCTATATATAAACATCTATCTAACCCATGGATGGGTAACCTCTTAATCCTAGTGTAGGCCGACCATTACCCAATGTACTACTTCCACAAGTTACTCTATTATCCTAATATATTGTACCCATATAACTAACTAAGGGGATGTGTGCCACATGTCAACATCTCCATCAACCCATATACAATAATGTATCATATCCCTACATGCATAGTAGGTGACCATCATCAATTGAGCTAACTATCAGTGGTTACCTGTATGATTCTAAAAATGATCAAAAAAAGGATTACAAATTGGGTAATTGGAAAAATAGAGGTCTATTGTGGATTTGGGGGATGGAAAGTAAGATACTGATGAGTTTTATAGGGCAAGGAGGTTAGAAATGAAATAAATCAAAGAAATAACCATGAGATACCTGTAACTTGATGGTGGAAGGCTGAAGCAATTTGTCTAGAGTGATAGTACTTTGGCCTTTGAAATTGATTTTGATATAGGTTTGGGTTTTCATTGATGTTGCTTGCTTGCTGAAGGGACATTGGATACCTATATGTAAGATAGTTTGGATGTAGATTACTAGATTTTTGGATCCATTTCTCCTCCTACTTCTCTCCATTTATAGGATGAAGTTACTAAACGTGTAAGAGGAAGTTGTTAATTGTGATGGAGGATAAATTTTCCATTTATGATGATTTAAATATTGTTATCATTGCATGAGGAAAGTTGTTAAATGTAGCCATGCTTATGTCATATAACTGGTAATGCTTTTAAAGTATGTTTGAAGGACCTAACTATTGATGGTTTAGATAAACGTCAATGGTTAGGCTGACTATTAGTGGTCGAGGTTTTATAAAAAAATAATTTAAAAGGGGTTAGATTAAAATTTAATTTAGAGGAATTAGGTTAGGGGGTTCAAGTTATCTTCAAGGTTGGGTAAGAGTTCAAGGTGTTTCAACATCTAAAACTATGTAGTTTTTGAGTGTATATATTTTGCCACTTTTTGTTATGCATCTTTGAATTAATAAGTTACAAAAAAATAATAGATGGATTGTTAGTCATGGTTCGATTATCCCAAATATGGGAGGAGGTGTTCCCCCTGAAACTGGGAGTTGATAAAGTGAAAAAAAAATTAGGTCAGGGTTTGATAAATGGTAAATGGTGAACCATGAGGTAAGTGATACAAAAGGGTTGGTCATTTAAAACATAAATATACACACAAAATGTGATTAAGTGTGATAGTCAAGATCATGCAAAGACTAAAGTTGTAAATGTTGGTAAAAATAAGGCCAGTTCTAAAGAAACATATGATAGGGGTAATGAGTCCACAATGTTGGTCATAGCTGATCAGGTCAGTCCTATCACGTCATATAGATAGGGTTGGCATTATTCATAGGTATTCGAGGTAGGAAGTGCTCCCATGAAACAACACAAATGGTTTGGTCATGCACAAGGTGGTGCAAAGTGTAAAAGGTCAACATGGTAAGGTTGGTCAGTGTGGTCAAAAGGACCAAGGCAAGGTCATCATAAAACATGTGAATGTTCAAGTCAAAAATGACCAACATCAAGGTAAATGTGGTCAAATAAGTTGATCAGAGAAGGGTAATCTTTGAAAGGGCAATTTATGGTTGGGTGGAGATTAGGTGATTTCCTAAATGATCAACACCTTGGTAGGTTGCCTTGAAAATTTTGAAAAGGGTGGGACCCCAACCACTGACAGTTAGGGTTTCCCCAAGGTTGATCATCGATGGCTACCCTATCTATTGATAGTTAAGGAAAACCCTAAAAAGCTGAGATAAAAGTAAAAATGTGAAATCATTTTCATCATTTTTACTTTTAGTAATTTTCTCTTTGGTGAGTTTTGTCATTTTACATGTGATCTTGTTGAGGTGGAGTAGTGTGATTAGTTGATCATTTGTGTGGGGTTGAATAAGTGTTAATTCGATAGAATGTGGACAAGGGCATAGTCAAATGACAAGACTAGGAATCTGACCATGTCAATGATCATGAAATGAGGTAGGCATTACTTTGAATTTTATAGGTAGTGTAGTTTAGTTGATGTTGATGTTGAAGTTGAATATGATAGGGATAGGGTTTGGTAATGGCTCTAGGTAGGGTTAAGGGTAAATGATTCCCTATTTATATATTTTGTTAAATTTAGGAAAACTAAAGGGGAAACATTATAGGTAAAGGGTGTGTTGGGTTTGAATTGGTTTGTATAATAGATTGAGGTAAGTTAATTTTGAAATGGGGGTGTGTTGTGGAGTTTTTTAAGGGGTCACATGTTCAAGGGTTAAACTGTTGATAGTCACCCATAGTGACCATCAATGGTCAAGCATAGGGGTAAAAGGCTCTGAAGGGACCGTCAATAGTTTAATGAACTATCAATGATCGAAGGGTTGGGTAAGTAGGTAGAAAAAGGTTGGGATTTTTTTAAGGGAATTTAAGGAGATTAGTTGGTGTGAAGTTGTTAAAGGGTAGTAAATTTTATAAAGGGAATTATTTGAAAGTTATGTGAAATGGTTGAATAGGATTTTCGTATGAAAAGTGTTTTAAACATTACAATTTGTAATAATCATTGTTTTATGTTGTTTAGATTTGGATGAAGTTGTAAGTTATTGACAAAGTTGTGTAAAGGTTGTAAAAGTGGTTGAAGTTCTAAAGTGTGGTGAAGGCATGTGTAGAAGTGGTTAGAGTTGGAAAGGTGTGAAACGGTGAAAATGTGTGAAAAGTTTGTTTAAAAAAATGGTTTAAAGCGAGTTGAAGGTTAGGTAGGGTGTATATCATGTGTAAAGTTGGGTTAGGGTTTTAAGGTTATTTTAGAGGTGTTGAACGGTTTTTATTTGAAGTGTTGGAAAGGTGAAAGTTTGTAATAATATTTGTGTGTGGTGAAATTTCAAGGAATGTATAGAAAGGTTTGAAAAGTTATGTATAAAAGTGGTTTTGAAAGTTTTATTAGGGCATTGAATAGTTGTGTTAGGTGGTATAAAAAGCTAAAGGTAGGGTTGATAGGATGAGATATTTGGGTAAAATGGTCGACAGGTATAGCCAAGTGAAAAAAAATGTTAGGTATATAAAATAGTGTGTTAGGGTTGGTATTGAATAATAGTAGTGAAAGGTTTGTGAAATAAGGCAAGCAACTGTAATAGAAGTAGGGATGTTTTGATAAAAAATATAGGTTTGGTTGATTGATAGAGGTAATAGGGTAGATGTGATGGGTTAGATGTTTGAAATAGGTAGGTGTAGGTTGGTTCTTATCTCAGAGGAAAAACTTGAGTATGAATGCTAATATTGTTATTTTTAGGCCCACAACTAGATCCAAATGAGGGATCAAGTCCCTATGATATTTATCAAGGTCTAGGATGTGATGATAGATGATGAGTGGAGGCATATGGAAGAGGTTGGCCTAGGGCCCATGAGACATTACCAACACCTACCATGGGATATGACAATGATTGTGGCACTCATCAAGAGATGGGATCCAGCCATAAACACATTTTTGCCATCGATAGGGAGATGATGATTCTCCTAAAGGATATTCATTGAATTACACAACTACCCATTTAGGGGGAGCTAATCTATCATATATAGAGTGAGGAGTGAGACTACCACATGAACCTGATCTATGGAATGGAGCAAGTCTAAGTTAGGTATCATGTAGGTCATGTTTGTTATGGTCCATTATATTAGAAGGCCCTAAGGGATAGATGTTTATTGACCATGATGATGATGGGGGTGTCTTTATTTTTACTACAAGATTTGAGTAGTGGTTGATTCCCTTATCTACATTTGGGAGTACTAGTGGAGATGTTGTTGGGGAGGATTATGTTTGGTTGCGCCCCCATGTTATTAGAGTAGATTTACAAATATCTCTTGGCCTTTCAAAAACATAGGTAGTATGAGATATGTGTGGGGTTTATGCTTCATTGTTGGGTGTATGAGCATATATAAGTATTGAGACCTTTGGGACTTCTAAGGGATGGTTATGCTCCAACAGATTATAGAGTTGGTTTCATGAGGTGGTGAGGAGATTATACATTGATAGGGGTGAGTGGTGGCACTAGAGACATAGATTGGTTCATAGATACTTTAGAGGGTTTGGTGGTGGGTGACATAGTGTGGATTTTGTATGTGTACTAGTCAAGGTGGGTAGGATATAGATTTCACATGTTATCACTATAGAGATGGTGTTGGATTTATGGGAGATGGGATGGTGAGACTAAGCTTATCTCACTCAATCAAGTGTAGAGATAGTTTGGCCTAGCATAGAGGATCCTACCATATTTTCCATAATATAAGAAGGAAGATCCAAATTTCTTGCTTCCAAAGCCATAACCATAGGATGTTGTTTTAGACCATGAGGAGTTGCTAGTGAGAGCTGTGATAGATGATTCAGGTATTGTGTATGGTTATGCCATGTGGTAATAGGCTCAATATGTAGTGGCTAATTTTAAATGGGGTGACAAGGAGAAATAACCAATAGATGTGGATCTTGTTAGGGCACCAACATAGGATGGACATGTGGTAGTGACATTAGCAACATTATAGGCCTAGATTATTAGCTACAAGGATAAATGGTCACTTTATAGGGTCAGATCATCACCTTATAGGGTTAGGTGACCACCTTGATTGGAGAGTAAGATCAGGTGAGGATCTCTCTTAAGTTAGTGGCATAGTATAGATTCACTAAGATAGAGGGTAGGAGTGGTTGTAATAGTAGTAAGAGGACCACTTGACACAGTTTTGAGAACACGATACTTGGCCACCATTAAGGAGATGAGATATTATGAGTTGTTAATACTAGCATAATTACCATTGAAAATGAGATATGGAGAGTACAAGGTCAGCATGGTAGGGGTCCATCTATAGCTACTCCAAGATAGTGGGCCTCAATAGTGGGGTGGGTAGGGATATCAAGGGGACCACCACCAGATGGTAGTGTAAGTGTAGATGGGGCTAATGGTAGTGGTGTCCCAAGTGCATGGTAGAGGAGATTATATGATGTATATGTTCTTGATTTTGATATTTGCCTACATGCCAATGATGTGAGATGTATATGAGAGATATTGATACATTATTCCATGTATTTCCTTTTTGATGTATATGATGATTATCTATTGATTATGTTGTGTATAATGATTACATTTGATTATATTGATGACATGATGATTATGTTCTGATGTTTATAGATGTTTATGATGTTTATTGATTATGTATTTATGTATTATTATGATGATATGAGGACTTTTGCTCATGAGAGGAGATGTAGATTGATTGTTGTTATCCATGTTTTGTTCATGTGATGGATATGATGTATTATGATGATGGATAGGATGGATGGACTTATGATTATGATGTTTTGATGATGTTGTTTATAAGTGATGACATAATTTTAGGCATGTATGATTTTAGAAATATGATGATTGATTTAATTATCCTATGAGCGATGTTGCTCATAGATGTATATGCTTTATTCATTGGATGGATATGATATCTGTATGATCAAATATGGATTTAGAGTTTGGTCATAGAATGATGTTGTTCATGATGTGATTATGGATATGAGATAGATGAGTTTATATATATATATATATATATGATCATGGTGAATTTATGTTTTAGATAGATTATTTGATGTATAGATGTTGATAGTAAAGAGAATGATTACATTGTTTATAGATATGACATAGGCTTATTATTTCATAGTTATGATGTGGCTTAGGGATAATTGCTTGAGATGTATATGATAAATGGTAGATGACATGGTTTATGTGGTTTGTTGACATGATGTGATTTATGGATAGGATTATGGATATGTGGATTATGGTTAGCTCATGAGTTTTGATATTTATGAATATGTATCATGTGTGTTTTAAGGTTTATGAATGGAAGGATGCTCATGCCCCATTATTTATGAGATGAGATGTGTATATATGAGGATATGTGAAATAAACAATATGTTTTGTCATGTGTTTTGATAGGTATGAAGTTTTGATAGGTATAGATTATGGATGATGAGACGAAGGAATTGAAATGTGTTTTGTGATTAGATGTTTGAATTTGGTATGTTGATAGTATTAGGTGATGTTTTATGTATATATGAGGGATGATGTGTCTATTCATGATTATATATAGGATAATTTTGATTGTTTATTTTGATGATGTGGTTTATGATATGAGTGATGATGTGATTGATGTTTGGGTGCATAGATAGGATATATATGGATTAGTGTGGCAGATTAATGGTTTGAATATTTAGATATGATATGGATTAATTGATATATAATGAAGACACATAAAGTAAGTGTAGATAACAAACTAAATGTGAGAAAGGGATAAGAATTATGAGACACATGTATACATGCACTAATAATGATAGGGTAAGAAAAAAGCATGAAGTCTTCTTTGACAAAGGCTGAAAAAAACCAAAGGTGGATGCGAGTTAATGAAAATAAGCCTTTTGAATGTATTGCATGAGCATTATTTGATTGAAAATTAAGGTATCATGATCACTTTGTGTTAAATAAGCTCATAGTCCCTTTATTTTAGAGAGATTAAGAAGGGAGAGTAGGTGATAAGTGGATGGTTGAATGGGAAATGGGTAATATGGTAACCTGATGTGGGTTAGCTTGTCCTTTTTATAGGTGACCGAAGAGCCCTAATAGACAAGTCGATGCCTTAATATAATTGGTAGATTGATTGATGTGGGAAGTCTACTAATGCCATATGTAAAAGCCAATTACGACTTGCTTGCTTTAATTTTGACATAGGGTTACTTATTACTTTTATTGTTTTGATAGGTTGGTGAAGCTAAATGATTTCAGAAGCTTCAAATGTTTTTTGTTGACAAACTTAACTGATCCATCCTTCAAGGGAGTGGTCTAAAGTTGGATTTTTATAAATGTCCTTCAAGGGAGCATTCTATCTTTAAGCAATGTAGTTCTTGGGTAGTTGTCCTTCAAGGGAGTAGTCTTTAATGCTAGAGATACGAACCCAAGTGATATTTTGGCAGCCCAATTTGATTTTGAATGCTAGGTTTAGACATAGACAAGTATATTTAGGCTTAGAGTTCTACGTTTGTGGAGGAAAGACTTTTAGCACAAAAGGTTAATGATAGATGATGGAAGGTGGTTCAAAAGATAATTGATCATAGGATTCCATTTGATTAGAGACAAACAATATCCATGAGAACCATGCCATAAATAGAGGCATGGTATCCATGCTTAGGATGAGGCTATGACTATGACAGATAATCACATGGTCCTATATTGTAATCAACTATCCCCAAGAGGAATAGGGATAGGTAGGTGAAAGGAAGTGAAAATCTCATGGACCAAGGGACGAGCTTAAGTTAGACATAAAGGTGAGTTTGATCCTTATTTTAATAATAGAAAGGACGTAGATGCAAAGCATTGAGAGGCTCAAGTTTTGGTTTGCCTTTAAGAGAAAACAAATGATAATCTCATAATCTATACTTATGGGTTATGATGTAGGGTCCAAGCTAATTAAAAACAAACTTGCCTTTTTTGCTTTTCTCCATATTAGTTACATGTTAGTTTTCCTTAAGGATAAGGTCTCTGATATTGAATTCTCATTCTTTTAGGTGTTTTTTATATGCGTGTTTGATTCATTCTTGATAGACATAAAGGCGATTAAGTTCCATGAGGTGATGTTTGTCAAGGAGTTCAAGATGTGTGAGTTATTCCTGATGATAATTTCTCTCAAAAAGGATCTCATGCAAAGAAATGTGAAGAGAAGGAATTTAGACTTCAAGAGGCAAGACTACATATGCTCCAAAGATGAGAGAGAAAGGGGTAGCACCCATAGAGGTTTAAATGCTAGAATGATAGGCCCATAAAGTGAAGGGAATGTGAAAATGCCAATCCCAACATGAAGTATTGATAAATTTGGTGAGCATTTTATTGATGATTTTATTGGAAGCTTATACCTATCTATTTGATTGGAAATGATAGGATGATGAAAATATTAATTTGATGCCAAAAGTGTCACAAAGACCTTGGACTTTTTTGTTTTTGAAAAAATTGCCATTATCAGTGATGATCTTATGGGGAACATCAAAGTGGCAGATGATATGGTGGATGATGAAGTCAATAATCTTTTTAGCTTTGGTTGAGATAAGAGGGATGGCCTCCACCCACTTGGTGAAATATTTCATAGCAGTAATGATAGATTGGTGTCTTTGTGAAGAATGAGGATTGATTTACCCAATAAGATTGAGACCCCATTGCAAGAAGGGCCAATAGTATTTAGATACTCGAAGGCTATGGGCAGGTGAGTGATGTAAATTAGCAAGTTGTTGACATTTGACACACTTTTTTACACAATCACAAAAATATTGATTGAGGGTGGGCTAGTAGTAGCCAAGGATAAGGATACATCCACTAAAGTGTTCCCCATAGATTTCATCATGTGTTTCCTTAATAGCATTAGAAGCATCATGACTATAAAGATTAAAAAAGAGGCTGTCAAATCCACATTTATAAAGGATTCACCCTAGTATGGTGTAATGAGAGGTACTCTAAATAAAATATATTTGGCCATTCCTCAAAAAGTTGGGAGGAACAATTTCAAGGTTAAGGTAGTTAAAAGTTTGGTCATACCAAATGTTGAAAGGAGATGCTTCTACACTACAAATGGTAGGTAGGTTAGAACTGATATATGATGGTGTGACAAAATGATGGATGGTGACAGAAATTTTAGATTTAGTAGGTTGAGATGGAATTTGCAAAGCAAGGGAAGCCATCATGTCTATGAACTTATTGGTAGATCAAGGAAATGACTGGATAAGGTAATGATTGAATGATGCTAAGAGTACATCTATGAGTTATTTTTAATTCAATATGACATCACTTTTAAATTGATAGGATCTATTGACTTAGTTTATCATAAGGTGAGAGTCACCAAAGATACTAATTATTTTAACTCTTAAAGCTAGAGTGGTTTGGAGACCTATGACTAGGGATTCATACTTGGCCACAATGTTGGTGCATTCAAAGTCATGTTTGAAGTAAAGGGGAAAAGGTTCACCATTAAAGGGAATGAGAATGATTCTGATACATCTACCATGTTGTCATTTAGAGCCATCAAAGAATATGGTCAGTTGGTAGGTGGGTTCTTCTTGAGAAAGAGTTATGATGCACTCATCTGGGAAAGCAAGAGGAAGTGATTGGTTGTCTAACATTGGAGCTTCAACTAATTTATCAATGATGACTTGCCCTTTAATGGAATTTTTTGAATGAACACAAGATCAAACTCAGCTAGGAGTATGAGCCACTTATCCATACATTGGTTTTGGTATGGTTTAGAGTGCATGTATTTGAGAGGGTCAGTGTTAGTGATGACATAGGTTTTGTGATTAAGAATATGGTAATAAAGTTTGGAGGCCATAAAGACCATGGTGAGGAAAAGTTTCTTAGGATGAGTATACTAAGTCTCATATTCTATAAGTGTGAAACTAATGTAGTAGATAAATTATTATTTGTTTTGTTCATCATGATGAGTACACATTGCCTCTAGGGAATGGTCTGTGGTAGACATATAAAGGTAAAAGGGTTGGTCCATTTTAGGAATAATAATAATGGGTAGAAAAGAAGGTACTCCTTGATTAAATCAAAGGCTTGTTGATAGTCCTTGATCCACTTAAAAGATGTCTTTCTTGAGGATATGGTGAAAGGGTTGACATCTATCTGATAGCTAGGAGATGAAGAAACAGATGGATTAGAGCTTCCCTTGCAGGCTATTGAGTTGCTTAAGGTTAGTAGGAGAAGGCATCTCTAAGATTGCTCTAACTTTGGTGGGGTCTATTTTGATTCCTCGAAGAGAGATAATAACACCCAAATTTTTTCCCAATGAAACCCCAAAAATACATTTCATAGGGTTGAGCTTGACATGATAATAGATTAGTCAGTCGAAGATGATTGTGAGAATGGATAGGTGATCCTTGCAGTGTTTAGATTTTCCAAAGAGATCATCCACATAGTCTTATATTATTTTATGGACGAGGTCATGAAATATGTAGGCCATGACATGTTGATAGGTTACTCCAACATTTTTTAGACCAAATGGGATAACCCAGTAGTAAAAGGTCCCCCATAGGGTGATAAAGGAAGTTTTATGTTGATCTTTGGGGGAAATCAAGATCTGATTATATCCTAAGAAACTATCCATGAGGGATAACATCTCATAGTGAGCTGTTAGATCAACAAATTGGTTAACATTTGGCAAAGGAAAGTCATCCTTTAAGTAAGGTTGAGGTCACAAATGTTGATGTAGAGGTGAAGTTCCCTTGTGGACTTGGTGATAGGAATGATGTTAGAAACCCATTGTGGATAGTCAATGGGTTAAATGAATTCGACAGATAAGAGATGCTAAAATTTTTATTTGATGAGAAGGGTGATGTGAGGGTGTATCCTACGAAGATTTTTCCAAACTAGCTTAACCTCAGTATGGGTGACAATGTTGTGGATAGTGATTGAAGGATAAATTATGGGCATATCCTAATAGGACCAAGTAAATGCTATGTTATGGTATTGAAAGAAACAAGGGTAATCTTGTTACTTCATAGAATTTAGAATTGACCTATCTTGATGATATGGGGGTTATCATGAGTACCCAGGTTGACTTAAATGGTGGATTCATTTAGCATGGTTTGATTCTCAAGAGGAAGGGATTTATGAATAAAAGAATCCCCCACATTGAGGTAGGTGATAATAGAATCATCATCCTGAAATTGGATGGTGATGATGGTAGGATAATCTCACTCTATCATTTTAGGATGGATGAGAGGAAAGGTCTTAGTTTGGTCACCCTTTTGATAGGTTAGGGGGTTGAAACTAATGGCACTAATTAAAAAAATCTAGATGGGATGATATCAAAGTCTTCAAGTTTTGAGGGAGATGGGGTTGGTGAAGATGGAACATCCTCTTCAATGGTAGAGATGGTTTTTGGTGAGGTGGGTTCTTCTGGTGGTATGAATTCAAGGTTGAATAAATCATAGGGTTTTTGGGTTTTGATTATGGGTAGCTCGTGAGGTCCCTGTTCATAAAGGCCAAGGCCAAACCCCTTTGGAAAAGGTTGGTTTGTTGAGATAAGAGAAGTCATAGGTGAATGGTTAGATGGATGAGGTATTGATTGGAGCAAGAAGTGGATAATCAAGTACCCCATATATTAATTTTTTTTGATTGTTGGGGAGCTCAAAAGGGATGATGGTTTTGATGTTGGGATTGTAGGAAGGCTCATGCTTGAGTTTCCCATACTCTTGTGGAGTAATGAAAGCATCCATGTTTAAAAGATGATACTACCTAAGTGAGAGACATTATAATGTGGATTCTAAGGGGTCCTCTATGAGAATTTGGGAAGAAAAGATAGATGAGCTAGTTGAAGCTTCATCAATGTTGTGGGTGGAAGTGTTGCTAGTTTTGGTTAGTGGTGAGGTAGTGTTGTTAGTAGTTGATTGTGAGGTGAATGAAGGAGGAATAAGAACATCATTAGGTTGATATGTCAGATTGAAAGAGGAAAAATTACTAGGGTTAGCTTTAATGGTAATAATTTGACCTTCATGTTCAAATTCGACATATTAACATAAGGTAGAAGGGACGCAACTCATGGAATGAATCCAAGGGTGTCTAAGTAACACATTATATTAGAACTCACCCTATATAATGTAAAGTAGTTCAACAATGGTGAGAGGTCCCAAGAAGATATAGAAGACCAATGTACCCAAGGTAGTGGTTATGGTATCATTGAAGGAGTGAAGGACTGCTGCACTTTCTGACATGATGTTCTTGGATAGTTAAATTTGGCCATAAACATGGGAGGAGATAATGTTGATGCTAGATCCTCCATCAATAATCACCATTTTGATCTATGTAATGATCAAGAGGGGAGGATCAGGATCCTTAGATTGATCATAAATTATTTTGAAATCTTAAGAGGTAATGAAGTAGAAAGTTTGAGGGCTCCAATAAAGGGTATAAGAGGTTAAGGGTCATCTGGTTGAACTTTATAGATTGTAGAGCCTCTATCAATGCCTAAAAATGGTGGGGTGAGGTGTTGATTAGTTCATAAAGGCTCATTTTCACCAGTGTCTAGTGATGTTGTTTCAACATGATATACTAGATGTAGTCAGAAGGGTTGGAGGGAGAGGCTCCTAAAACAGATACTTTAGGTTTTGGTGGTGGGATAGGTGAAGGTGTAGGTGTTTGGGTTTGGTTAAAAGTTTGAAGGGTTGAAGGGTATGTACAAAGAATGGAGACTTTGGATTTTACCTTATTCTTCTATTGGGCTCGAGATCAAGTAACCATATATATAGTGTGGATGGTGGGATTTATTGGGTTTGATGGTTGCTTTAGTTCCTCCTTCTCACTCTTAGGTGAGAGTGGGGGAGTAGGTAAATGTTGGATAAGTTTAGTTAGTGGTTGGATTGGTAATGGAGGTAAAAGAGGTTCATCTAATAATATATCATCCTCATCATATAGGATTTGAATAAGTGTTTGGAGAGATTTGTAGTTCTCTATGTCATGTCTCGATGCCCTATGGTATGCATAAATCAAGTTATCATTCAGCTAGGTTGGTTTGGTATTGGAGAGGCAGAACGCTTTGATAGGTGGTAAGCTAATGGAATAAGTTTACAACAACCTTTTTAGGATGGTTTAATAAGATTCATTTAAAGGTGCTCAAGGTGATGGGTTTATAGTTTTAGAGATGGGGGCATTCTTATGAGCATTTTTCACCTTAGAAGTTCTAGGTGGTGGAATGGTTTTGGTTAGTGGTTGAGATTGCTTAGTTATGGTTGGCTTCAAGGTAAATGATTTGAAAGTGGAAGATTTAGATGATGAAGGGTTAGATATAGGTGTGAAAGTAGAGGTGGATAGGTTAGTTAATAATGAAGGAGAACTAGATGATTTAGTAGGGGTAGGTGTAGATAGAGAAAAGGGGGATGGTTTACTAGAGGAAGAATAAGTAATTGGTATGGTAGAAGGATGGGGTCCTAAAATAGAAGGTAAGAGGGAAGGAGGGGGTATAGGTTTAGTTTGAGGTTGAGGTTTGGGCAACTCTACCATTTTAATTGGTTTAGTTGGGGGTTTCTTTGGTGGACTAGATGGTGTTAAATCCAACTTTATAGGGAGTGAGTTTGACTGGGTGTGGGAAGAATTTATAGATTCTTGATAAGTTTGGTGAGAGAGGCAAAAGGAGATTTGGCAATGTAAGATGGAGGTAGTTGGGATGGTTCACCTATGGTTTTAGAAGAAGAGGTGTTCAATGAAGATGTAATAATGGGTTTAATGGTAGATTTAAGTGAGGTTGAGGATTCAAATTTATTTTGGTAAGGGAGCCCTAGATAATGACAAAAGGTGGCTCTATCAAAGTTTTGTTGGGAGGTGAACTCTAGACTTTAGACTAGTCTATAAAAAAGCTTGTAGATGGGTTTGGTTCCTTGGTCATTGATTTTAAATATTAATCCCCTAGGTGGAGAAAATGTAATGATTCCTCCATCTTTGTTCTTGATGAGAGGTTTCAAAGAGGGAATGGATGGTTATATGATGGGGGAGGTAGGTATAGTGTCCTCTAGTGAAGGAATATATATGGTTACTTCTTTTTTTTAGATGTCCAAGGATTGGAGGGTAGTTCTACCACTTCAATGGATGGAGTGGAAGAAGAAGAAAAGGATAAAGTGAGGGTTGTCTCCTTTGGTTTTTACATCAAAGGATAGGTAGATAAAGCTAAGGTCTCATCAAGTGAAGAGAGAGGGGTCGTTTAATCCTTCATTTAGGTATCCAAAGGAATGGAAGATGAGTCTATTACTTTCGTGAGTGAAAAGAAGGAATAAGTGGTTAAAGTAATGGTTTCCTCAATAATGGGATCACTAATAATAAAATTGATTGTATGTGCCTCATGAGAGTGTGATGATTCTAATTTTTTGTCATGGTGATTGCTAAAAGGATCATGATTGGGAAAAGGTTTGTAGAAGATGTCAAGGGATTGATTCGAAGGTGCATTAGGATTATAAAATGAAAGTTTTCCACTATTAATTAAGCTTTGGACTAGACTTTTGAAGGTATTACATCTACTGATGTCATGTCTAATAACTCAGTGAAAGGCACAATGGTCATTCTCATTGTACCAAATAGGCTCAAAGCGAGAAGCATCAAATTGTTAGGGTGGTTTGATAGGTGGAAGTTAGATGATGTTAGCTTTGAGAAATTTGTCCAAAACTAAAGCATAAGACTCCCCTATGGGAGTATATTATTTTGGAGGAGATCAGTTTTGGTTTAAATTTTTTTGGTAGGAAGGGTTGGAAGAATTGGTTTGATGGGGTTGTTTGATAGTTGGTGGTGGAGTAGTTTTTAGGACCACTAATTTTTTAGATGATTTTGCTTTAGTATTGGTATGGTTGGATTAGTTATAAATTTTAGTGGAGGAAGAGTCATTATATTTAAAGCTAAAATTTGTATTCCATAGTTTCAATTTTCCTTCATCAGTGGCTTGATTTTCAAGTTTACGTGCCATCGAATGCTTCATCAAAAGTTATAGAAGTTTGTAATTGAAGAGTGGGGTATGTATGTTTGTCATAACCCTAAGAGAAGATCTCAATCAACTTAGGTTAGGGTAAGGAGAAAGAAATATTTTTAATGAGATATCTCCATCTAGCTATGAAATCAGTAATTGATTCATCATCAAATTGCCTAATAGAATAGAGATCGGTAATAGAAACCTTTTTAGATATGTTTATTGAGAAGTGCCCTAAAATAATTTTGGCTAGTTGGGAGAAGGAAAAGATGGAGTGTTTGGTGAGAGTAATATACCAATCAAGGTCTGGTCTTGATAAAGACATGGGGAAGGTATGAAGGAGGAGAGCATCATCATACATGATCAAATAACAAGAATGGAAAAATGCTCTCAAATGTTGTTAGGGGTCCTCCTTACCTTGGAATTTGGAAAAACATGGGTAATTTCCATTGAGGATGATCAGAATGTATAGGAATAGATGCATAGATAGGTTAATTATATATTTGATCAGAGGATAAAATGTTATGAGACCTAGAGATAAATGACTCCAAGTTGGTCATTTTATCCATTAACATCTGGACCAAATCCATTTGAGGTTAGGAAGCTACATAATTATTTGTAAGTTTTGTTTAATTTGGGTGGTTGTAATGTATGGATAAGTGATAAAGGGTGATAAAGAAGCCCCATATTGGTATGTGGTAATAGGGGGTTGGGATAATGCCCCGTAAGGATTGATTGGCACAAATGGTTGGGTGGAAGGTGCTATGTATCCTTATGGGTTAGAAAGATATGTGTAATATGTCATGGGTAGTTGTTAGGGACATGATATGGGTTGGTTTAGAGGTATGTTTGGGTTGCTAGATGGCGGAATGGACATACATTGGGTTGGGGGTATGAAAGTGTTAACTGGTTGTTGGTGGGTGGTAACTCTAGTGATAATATGTAGGAGTGTTTGAGGTATAGAAAGTACCAAACTCTGAAGTGGGGTAGAAGTTGGTGGGTTGGTCAAACTAAGGGGAATGGTATAAGTAGGGGTAGAATACACCCCCATGATAGAAGTATAGGTGATAAGAGGTAAAGTTGATCTAATTTTGGAGGTATTGGTTAGGGAAGTAGGTGTTTGGTTATTGGTTGGGATGTTGGATAGAGTTTGGGGAGTGGTAATAGGTGGGATATTGGAAGAAGAAGAGGCTTGGGTGAGCATGGGTTGGGTTGAGGTATCACTCACCAAAAGATAGGAAGGCTTTACTATAGGGAGGATCTATAGGAGGAACCAAAGAAAAATGGGTACGGTTAGGTAAGGTGTTTAGGTAATGCTGAAGAGCCATAGGTTTGTTATCAAGGAAGGTGGTGAAATATGATCACTCTCAGCAATAATCAGAGGCCTGGTAGAAGGGGAGAAAAATGAGGGGAACCCTCAGCATCATAGATATACTCCTTAGAGGAAGAAGAATAAGGTGGTTGTTGGTTGGTTTTATTCCTTGACATTTAGTAAAGACTATGAGAGGAAATGGGAGATAAAATGATAAAAATCACACCTAAAACAAATAATAAGCAAAAGAAAATAACTCAAGGAAATCAAACATACACTAAAGTGTGTTTAAAAACCTAGGGTTATTTTTAAATCACTGTTGTCATATGCCTTAGAGAGTGTGAAGAGGAAATTTGGTTTGTAGATCAGGTACTAAAGAGTAAATCTAAGGTTGGTTTTAGGTTATGTTTAGGTGCTTAAGAGAGAAATTTGTATTGATCTTTAGTATGTGGCTTGGTATTGGGGCCTACCCCCTCACTTCACACACCATATCGATAAGAGTGTTGAGTGCTTAGCCAAAATATACTAAATTTTAGAGTGTGTACTCAACCAAAGAGCTGAATTGGTTCTCCCCTTGGTAATGACCTCTAAGTGGGATTGTCAGGAAAGGGTAAGGTTTACTGCTAGGTGATGAAATCATAGTCGGGCCTTGTCTCAAGTATGTTTTAAAGTGTTAATTAGTTATGTGGTTTGGTATGGTGTGTGATAACAATAATTGAAGCTATAATTAATTACTATGACTTTAAGTTATTAGATGAACTAAAATAAACAATCAATCAATGTATGTAAAATATTTATTTTAGGGCCAAAAGAAATTTTAGATTTCATTTGATGAGTATACAATAAAGGAATAAAAAGGGATGTTATGTCCCACCATGCATGTCAAAAGAAATAACCTACAGATAAGAAAGAAACTAAAAAAGAGGTTGTTAGATGGATGGTTGAGTGGACTACCTAGTGTGAACTAGATCTAAGAAGTGTATGTTCGATAAGAGGCTATAAATCCACTATTTATAACAATTAAGTTGATATAAATGAAAATAAAGAATACTTGAAGTCAATAACTAGAAAGTAAATGCATGTAAGATGAGATGAAAGTAAATTTCTTGTTAAAACAAATGATTAAATATAGTAAAAATAGGTAAATACTCGTGCTAAGATGGTTGGGGTTAGGTTCATAAAATCATAAAAGTCTATGTGAATAGGTAGGAACACAAAAAATAGGGTTTGGTTGGAGTCAAGGGGGTGAAAATAACTTGATATTATTTTATACCAAAGTGACAGTCGACGGTTGGGTAAACTGCCAGAAGTTGGGCTAATCATTGACGGTTAGGTGACCATTTATGGTTAAGGTGACCATCGATAGTTGAGCTAACCATTGGCGGTTATCTATGTGATTCTAAAAATGATAAAAAAAATATTGTAAATTGGGTAATTAGGCAAATAGAGGTCTGTTATGGATTTGGGGGATGGAAAGTAAGATACTAATGAGTTTGATAGGGCATGGAGGTTAGAAATGAAACAAATTAAAGAAACAAACATGAGATACATGTAACTTAATAGTGGAAGGCTGAATTAATTTGGCTAGAGTGATATTACTTTGGCCTTAAAAAGTGATTTTGATAGACGTTCAGTCTCCATTGATGTTGCTTGCTTACTAAAGGGACACTGGATACCTATATGCAAGCTAGACTAGATGTGAAGTGCTAGATTTCTAGATCCATTTCCTTCCTATTTGTCTCCATTTATAGGATGAATTTATTAAATATGTAGGAAGAAGTTACTAATTGTGATGGAAGATAAATTTATCATTTAAAATTCTTTAAATATTGTTAGCATCACATAAAGAAAGTTTCTAAATGTAGCCATGCTTATCTCATACAACTGGTAATGCTTTTAGAGCAGCCTGGAGGATCTAACCATTGACGAATAGGCTAACCATCAGTGGTTGAGGTTTTAGAGAAAAATAAGTTAAAATGGGGTGGATTAAAAAGTTAAGCTAGATGATTTAGGTTAGGGGGTTCAAGTTAGTAAATTAATAAATGGGCTAAGTCAACTAGCTTCAAGGTCAGGTAGGAGTTCAAGGTATTTCGACATCTAAAACTGTACAGTTTTTGAGTGTCTACAATTCTATTTATCAAACATTGGTTGTTCTTAATTTCTAAATAATGTGGGATAATTAATGATTATTATTCTTTTATTATCCAAACTCCTGTATGAATTTAATAAGTTACTCTATGCACATGAATTATATCATAACTATCCTCATCCTTAGATTGTTCTAATGCTTCAGGAGCCTCTGATAATAACTTAAGAATTTTATTAATACATAGAGGGATCCCCATGCAAATAACCCCTACCTAATTTCTCTAGTAAAGATATTATAGACATTGCAAGATGAAATTGACTGATTAATAGGTCAACCTGATAGGTTGACTGAGTATAGAAATAGATGTAGGGAAATTTTTTTTAGTAGCCACTATGAGAGATAAACACATAATCAAAGCCCAAATTTGTACCCTATTCAATTATTGGAGAACTAATGCACCACTAGATGTGATAAACAAATAGATCCTAATCCATTGATGCACTCATAATTTGTTTAAACATTTTTTTTAGGATTGATGGTGGATGGTATTTGATTTCCCACCTTGCAACAATAATGAGGTCATGATGTTTTTTCTGATAAATTTGTATTATGAGTTTGTGCTGAATGAAGTTCTAAACTATTTTGATTTCTTGAATTTTGAAGGTAGAGGAAAGGGCTCTATGTAGGATAGGTTAGGTGCACATCATACACCTAATCATCTTGGGAGAGTACATATTAACAAACCACAACTTCTTGATACCCTACATTATACAATCAAAGAGAATGTAGAGATTGATACTTTGCATTCCCTTAAGGCACTTACTAACACCCTCATTCAACATATGATCTAGGTTTCACATACTCCTATTAGAGAGGTTGGATATGGAGAGGCTTTATCTGGCATTGCTACCTGACAATCTTAGTATTAAATATCATGTGGTGTTAAATGAATTGGACCTGAGGAGGAGGAAAATAACATGTAACCCACTCATGGTAGTATTTCTATGGGCCTAGATGATATCAATCTCACTATGTTTTATCCATCTAAATTTTATCTAGGCACCTTGGAAATAACTTTCTTGGTATCTTTAATATTTTACTTGTTGTAAAAAGTTGTTAAACTTGTTAAATTTCAGATATTTGTATAATTTAAAAGGTAATAATTAGTTTTCATTTAGAAATCTCAATAATGTGTATGAATTTTTTATGTTGTAATAAGGTTTTGGATGCCACAAGAACACTTGTTACTACTACTAATATGCCTATATCTACCTATACAGAGGTGACTTTTAAGGAATAATTAATGTTATGGTTTATTGTACATGTATGTTGTTGTATATAAATGATGAAGTGACTAACAATGATATTTTATTTGGTTAGTTTCAATGACCACAATAGACACTCTACCATCTATTCAGGAGGGAGAAAATGTGGATGTTACTTCTATAATTTCATCTGCACAAAATCTCACTGAGGTACAAGAGATTTATTGTCATTTTTTAAGTGTAAATATGGATGTGTTTTTTAATTTTCCTATGTACTTGTGCAAATTATTGACACACAAAACAATTGTCTATGCAAAATCCTACAATGATGTCTTCTATTCAAAATGAATTGATTAATAGGCATGATGTGGTATAACTAAAAATTTAATTTATAATTTTTTATTATATTTTATGATTTAGTCAATTGGATTAATTTTTTATTATCTAATTTTGAATTTTTATTTTGTATGTGTGTGTGTATGTGTTTATATGTATAGGGACCTATCCCTTCCGTTATCATGAAAACACTACCAACTAATATTGGTGATCCTTTTCACACTATATTTTGCCAACATGAACTTATCATTGACCCTATTGAGCACTAGTCCCAAATTGACCATGACCACCAGCTTGTAGTATGTGCACCTATGAATAATTTTTGTATAATTTTAAAAACATAACTTTTTAACTTTTTTAGTATCTTGTTCAAGTACATGTAAAGTTTATAACAATATTTAATATGAACAGTTGGAACTATAGGTGAGTTTTGATTGGAAGAGGACTCATAGCCATCTATATCTGACACCTTTAGTTATGAACAAGGCATTCAAGGGAGAGGATTTTAAAAACAAGACAAAGAGAGAATCATTTTGATGATTAATATCATGTCTTATGACATTTTGTTCTATGCCTATATGGCTTGATACATAGTTATTTGTAATTGTATGCCTATACGACATTGACCTAGGATATTATATCGTGTTCACATTTTTATGCCTTTATATGGATTTTATATTCTTGTTGATTTCACCTTTTGTATTTTGTTATAGTTTATTACATGTTCATGTTATTATATGCCTTAAATTTTTTTTGAGCATTATAAATCTACCTTGTAATATGTTGGATGTTGTTGATATGTATGGGAAATTTACATATAATTAAGTTACAAAATTATTACAAAAGGTGTGTAAGTGATAATAGAATATTTTTTTTGAATTTTAAATAATTATATACCAAATAATCATTTCATTTAATTATAAAATTTAATTTACAATTTATATGGTGTTGGAAAAGTACACAAAAATATATGTTTATTGAAAAAAAAATATAAATGAAAAAGATAATAATTTGTGATGTAGGGGCTCTTATAGTTATTGTACTCAATTAGGTCTTTGTCTTATTCTTAAGCACAATGATAGCCTTCTTGTAAGCTTGATATTAAAATCAATTAAAGACTCCAAATTTAGGCACCTAATCCTTTAATAGGGATTTTCCCTCTTCTTGGTGATTTCTAACTCTAGAAACATGATCTTCCTTCCTTGATACTTGATTTTACCAAAAGACAGGAAACCCATACTTTCTGAGACATTTTCAAATAGGTTTGTCACATTTTCAATTTTTTAATTGGCTCAACCACTAGATGAATTCCAAGGGTCCTTTCACTAATATCAATGGTATATACATACATTACTTATCTCGTACATCTCTCTATGTGTGATTCTTATAATAAATTAGAATTTTGGGGTTTATACACCTTACTGTCAAATCAATACATAGATAAAAGGGGATAAATTGATTGTAGGTCATCTAAAACCTTGAAATCACCTTTAAAACCTCATAAACATATTATTTTACCTTTATAAAAAGTTTCATCACTTTTCCACAGTTTATTTACCTAGAAAATGGGGTTCACTAGGTCTTCTTCACTATAGGTCTGTCTTATCTTGAATAAGATGATCTTGTTCTTGAATTCAATCTTGAAACAATATTTTATTTGATTAAGATTAATTATGAATTAAAGTGACTATTTTAATCTCATTAGTTTTATATAATTGTATACATAACCTTCACACTCACTTGTATATTAATCTTAGTAAAAATACTAAACACATGCTATTTTAGACCTTGTTTAAAATATGTCAGCTTGTGATGAAAATTTGGGTCAAAAGATCTTCAAAGACTTGTTCATAAATTAGTCTTGTATAATTTTTTATTGAAAAAAATTATTAACTATGATTTTTTTCTATCATTTCAATAGTTTATTATACTCCTAATAGCTTCTAACCCAACAAGGTACCTTCGCACTTCATTCTATTATCTTCTCTAAGACAATGGGACAAAATAAGGCTCTCTCTCTATGACTATTTTTAAGGACTATAACCTTATTGGTTTTTAAGCTCACTCAAAACCATAATATTATTGAGTTTATAGGATTATTTTATCCCTCAATAGGTTTTCTAATTTAAAAAAATAATTCTGTCATTTCACTGAACTAGTTCTTTACTAAAAGATAAGTAACAAGGGTTTTAGACCTTATACATAGGTCTGCATACTAAATTTTAATAATATATACCTATATATACCTAAAAACCACTTTAAAAATATTATAAAACCTCAATTAAATTATATTTTAACCTTATACAAATTTTCACAATATTTTTATGGTTAGATTTCAAGTTATGATAGTTCTAGTCGATGTACTTAGAGTCTTATTCTTTCTATTCTAGTAGCCTACTTAAATAGAGTCTTAAACCAAATATTACACATTTATAAAAAAAATTATTTGTTATAAGGGATTATAATATCCATACAAATTTCATTTATCTCAAAAATCATTTTTTTTCACTTCATTAGGTTTTAGTTTTTTTCAAGGAGAATTGAAAACATAGGGTTTTAGTCTAATCTATAGACATATAGTCAGAGATTTTGAAATAAAGTGAGTTATAGGAACCTAAATGAAATTAATATAGTTTAAAATAATTAAAAACATATTTCCATACCTTTCTAAAAATTTCAACTTATTTTAAGGGTTAGTTTTTTATTCGTGGAGTTTTTGTGTTCTAAACCCTAGTTTAAGGGTTTAAGACCGTGTCAAAATAACGAGTATGAATACCATAAAAATATGAATTTTTAAGAATATATTGGATAATTTATGTTTTGGGGATATGTTTTTCACCATAATATATTATTATGACTTACTATTACTCCTTAATCAATCTTAAAATGTGATAAAAGACTAGTTTTTGTTCACTATCAAACCCTGTGTACTACCTTTCCAGATCTACAACTTCAAGAACACAATAATTATGAAAAAATATTACTTCAAGGCAAAAAAAAAATTAATTAAAATTATTACAATATTGGTATTAAAAAAAAAACTAAATAAATTATTCTTTCATTGATTGTATTATAGACCGAGTTAGAATATTTCTTGATAAAAGTTTGTCTTAAGAGATTATTCTCATTTCTTTGAGTTCTTGAAGTTTCTTATCACACTTACAGGTTCTTGGGATTATTTTATTTATCTATATTGTATTTTCATAAATCTAATTTTTTTTTCATGCTCTTTATTTATCTCAAATGATCCAAAACTCTCTCCAAGTGTATACAAAATTAATCATACTATTTACATACACGAATCTCCTTCATTGATGCACATGCATCACCTTACTCAAATACATATGCTCAAAAAATGAGATTATTTAAATGTTAAATAATATTTATCTATCCCTTTATCTATATTATTTCTCATTTAATGCATTCATGACTTTCTCTATGCTTACTTCTTGAAAAAAATATGAAAAATAAAGGTTATAAAACTCATACACAGGGTTGTAGATAGAGATGCAAGATGAATGCCATATTTGGATATATTTATCTTAGAGGCCTCATGAACATAAAATAATATCACCACCAAGGTGAAGGTAGAAATTAACCTATAGGAATTTATTCTTGGTATCTGAGTATGCCTAGTTAGGATACAAAGCACTCATTGGAGCCTCAAGGCAACATTTCCATAGATGTAAGATGCAAGCCATAGTTTGAGATGTCTATCTCTAGGGCATCATGGATTAAAACTAGAATCACCACCACATCAGGGGTGGATATTAACCTTTACTACCACATTGTTGGCATCTTACACATGGTTAGGAAATAGAGCACTTGTTTTATCCTCAATATGACATTTACCTAGATAAGGTAAAGTAATTAATCATTTACATGAACCAAAATATTATATTAGCTTTGAGAATATGTAATTCTCTACTAATAGTGCTAACCACATGAATTTAGAATATAATTTGGCACCACTAACCTATAAAAAATATGTTAATATCTAATTAAATTGAGATTTATATTTAATACCTAATAAATAAATTAAATTTGATAAAAGTAAACACATTTTCATTCATGAAGTAAACATTAATTATGAGTTCAATATAAGGAACCACTATGATTATATATATTATTTATATTAGTAATTATTTATTCATTATTAGATTCACAAACCTTCCATAGAATCCTTTATAATGGTCTACCCTGATATTTTTACAACTAAACATTTGTTGCAAGAACCAAATTTGAATAGTGGATTATCTTTCTATGTACTTTGTAGTCTTAAAAAAATATACATTTGAATTTTTTATAGGATAACATAAAATACAATTTCTAGTAACTAATGCAAACCCAATGGGATAATGAATGGTTTTCCCATCTGTGATCGTAAAAGTCAAATTTTGTTTTTCCTCTACATAATGGTAAAAGTATTATTTTGTCCCCTCCTCGTTATCCTCATCTACAATAATTACATAAACATAACCAACATCTCAAAACACAACATGATTTAATAACATCATCTATTGAGATATTTACCAAATTGAGTACATGAAACACATTAAATATATGGTAATTAGTTTCACTAGATCAAATACATTATCAAAGTCATGTGATGATGTCAACTTTATATATTTTAATGCTGATGGAACCTGATAAGTTTAAATTAGAACTAGAGGCTTACAACTCCATTCATCCACCTTTTCTTGTCACTTTCACTTTTTTTCCAATCAAAATTGTTTCATGTAGAACAAAATCATGTCATATGCCTCGTATGAACCATTTAATAATGTTCTCACTTGATCTTGTTAATATCATACAATATTCATAGATTGTTATTGTTTATCCTCCATTACACAAAAGTATTTATGAATAGTGTACTTTTGTTGAGCACCATTCCCATATTTTCATTGCATCATTCAACTATGTTTATTGCATTTGTCAAATCGGTGATATCTTCAAATTTTAACTCTTCTCTTACAAGTGCTCTTTTAACACATGCTCCTACACTATCATGCTCCCATTTTCCATGCATTACTTTAGTGAAACTCTGAATATGTTGTACACTAGTAGTGACATGTGTAGACATCCAATTCCTAACACCATTGTGTTGAAATTTTCAACCTTACTTGATTTTTTTAAAACACATAATTTGGGCCAAAATCACTTAAACATGCTAAATGGTTCAAGCTTGTCATATACAAGTAAAGATGTAGGCTAATATATCCCTAAATGGGGTAATGCATTTTATGTGATTATTAACTTTGATCAAATCATTTTGAGTCAAAATGATGAAAATTCATTTTGGTGCTTTGGATTACTCTTTTTTTCTAATTTGGAAGCACACATCATGTGCATGTGTTATTTTGTGTCGACGATGTCCTAAATGGGATGATAGTCCATACATAACTAACATCACATTCTAATTACTCTTCAATCAAATTACAACCCAGTAATATGAATTTTTGACCTATTTGATTAATTATGCACCAATTTTCAAAGAATTGCACTAAAATTGATAAATTTTACTTAAGCAAATTAAACCAAATTATGAGCTTAAGTAAGAATTCCATGGAATTTATTAAATTTTTATTTATTGGAAATTGACTCCTATCAACTGCATCATTAAGTGAGGTCATTTTTGGGGTGGCATCCATAAGCCATAAATGCAATAAATATCATAATTATGGCTTCCTATGCCTCTTTAATGCCCCTTCCTCCCAAATCATTATGAGGATATTTATGGATTTTATGTACATAATTGGATTAATTCATGACCACACATATTGATCTTGAGATGGACGGTCATGGTTGATTCTGACCACTTCAGAAAATCTTTAAATATGAGGCCTCTCACTAACATTTTTAAGATTGATTTGTGTAAACTTATAATGCATGATTCTCTCCACAACTTTTCTTTGTGTTGACTATTGTGTTTTATTTGGAATATGATAACTCCATTAATAGACATAGATTTGATTTCATATCTTGAGCCTAAATTATAGTTGTATTATTTATATGATGATGAGCTTGGGCTTGCACCATTATTAGAGGCTTGAACTCCAAATCAAGGGGAAAACACGCTTGGAGCTACTTATGGATGGTGGGAAGCTCTTGGGAAGGTAATGTATGTTTTCTTTATTTCATTGAGTTCTTTATTATCATTTACACACTCCATTGAATAGGTTGGCCTAAATTGTTAGTTCTTTATGCATTTTATTGGATTTCATAACTAATGCTTGATTTAACCATCTTTATAATCCATATCTACATCTTGGCATACCCAGTGGGACAATGCATCCCTCTCAAGAAAAGAAGACATTTTGGCAATCTTAGATTTCATTAAAAGTCATTAAAATTCCTTTAACATAAAATTTTATCTTATTTTCCCCATGTTTTTAATGTTTTTTATTGATACATAGGTCACACAGTGATCAACATCAGTTTTGTGTAACAAGCATCGGTCACGACTAATCGACATCGATTAGATTGTAGGGAAAAATACATCTAATAATTTCCATTTTTGAGATTTTCTCAAGTTTGTAGTTGTAAAATTGAGTTTTTAAGTCTCTGGTCTAAACATATTTACCTAATCCAAAATTTTATTTTGTATTTTTTATCCTAACATTATGCTAACAAGCATTTGTTGTCCAATTCATTTTTGCCTAAGAGTTCACATGTGACCATTATCTATCATTTTTTGATTGATAATGGTTATTTTATGATCGATATCAGTCTTGAAACAATCAACATTAGTCACTATTGACCAAAATCAGGATCTATATTTTTAAAATAAATAACCTAAGAGTAAGAAATCCAAACTTGCTTATTTAATTATCAATTGTGTTTCAAAGATAAAGGAGAATCTTTAATTTTTCTTGTAGGACCCATGAGGAAAAGTAGATAATTTGAGCATAATTAAGTTTATAACCTTCCCTTTGGTGTTTAAAAGGAACCTAGATGAGCATTTTTAAATCTTGAACCTTCCCTTTAGTGTTTAAAAGGAACTTAGATGGTTTATTTGATTGTTTTGTGAATGTTTTTGCAAACAAAGGCCAAGGGGCCACGAACTTCACTTAACATTTCAATTTGGTGTATAAAATGAACTTAAAATTAAATTTTAGAATTTTTGAAATGATTTATGAAAACCATCTATTTCTTATTAGATTGTTTGAGAAAATATAATTATGCATGTATGCTTCTCCCCATCCCCTATAGGGAACTCGAGTGACCAAAAACACCTTCTCATTGTGATTGTGCCTTTATCCAAGGCATGAAAAGGAATTTTCATAGGCTCTTCCAAAAACCCTTATGGTTTGGATGATCTAAAAGCAACCTCTAAAGCCTTTTCACTTAGATCATTTATTTTTATGCAATTGGTTTGTGGAGGGGAGATCATTGCTTCTTCATCAGTTCTTTAGGGAAGCTTTGACTCAGGGCTTCATCTCTCAATACTAAATTTAACCCCTCTTCATGGGGGGTATATAAATTGGTATCACCACATTGGGATGGTGGTTTGAGCAGTTAAACCATGTTTTTTAGTGACAAGCCAACCTAAAATGTATGATTGATCAAGACATCATACTACATTGAGAAATTGAAAGATGTAATGGTTGTGAAAAAGACAAGACCTTTTCACAATGAGCCAATTGACATGGATCCAATTGATGTGTTGCATCTATTGTGTTATCACACTTGGGACCATCTAGATGGTCGTAAATTATAAGTTTTAGAAAAACCCACATGTCATGGAGTATTGTTGATGCAGGGTGTGCTCGAAGGTCCATGTCATCATATTGTCTCTTAGGAGAAGGGGGTGTAAAATACCCTACCAATTAATGCACTTTTATTTTGGTCGAATAATTTGATTCCTCCCAAATGCAAGTATAATGTTGGATTTCAACTATACAAAGAAACCTTGATAGTTTAGGGCTTAAGATGATTACTTAGTTGTATTGGTATTTGTCTTTACTTACTTGGTTATTGATTTAAGTCAAAACTTGATTGTAAACAAATGTCATAACCAAACACATTTCCAAATTTTATTGAACAAGGAGGTGTTATGTTGGTCAAATCCAAATCAATCTTTACCTTATTCAAATATTAATCATAAACATTATGTTTGTCCAAATAATGTAGTTATTTTGCCCATCTAAGTCTAAAACACTTTCCAAAATCTTTAAGTCCTTCATTGACAATTCAAATTTATAATTGCACCTTTTTAAGTTATTAGGTTAATGTGTTAATTGGTTTTACCATTTTCACTTGACTTGAGTAACTTGGGTTCAATTCCCCATTTAGATTGAGGGCCATTTATAAACTAATTATCATTTGATCATTGTGAAATTAGGTCATTAAGTGTATCCCTCACACTCTAAGTTATATAACACATTTTATTGTAACTTCTATTACAATTTTGTAGCGTCATGCTCCCCATTTGTGTCTATTTTCATACTTAGGAATTCTTGCATGTTTTCACATCTTGAGTTTCTTGGTTTGCACCACCTCCTTAATCTGAAGGTCTTTTTTTTAGTTTCCTAGTGGTAATCCGTCGAAGTTGAATTAGATTTTATGGTATTGATGTAGCTCTCAACCTACATTTGGTGTAAAATTTTACACTTAAGTCTTTGAGTTATCATGCCCTCTTCTAATTCATACTATTTCAACCCTATCCAAGGTTGATTAATTTCATGAAAACATTCCTCTAATTGATTGGTATTATGCCACCTCATTTTTATTATAGTCTCTTGGTCACCTTGTCATTTTTTTTAGATAAGATCAAAAAAACATACCTTGTTTAAACATTTTCCAAATCTAGTTAAACATAGAGAACAACCTTATAAACATTATGCAAGGTATACTCACAAGGGGGTTTCTTGTGGCCCCAGTTTTGAGGTAGATCACTTTCATGGCAAACATGAACTCTCTATCTTATTTGAGGATGTCACTCTCTTTGAGCCTATTTTTTAAAACCAATCCAATATCTGTTGATTATTGTACATCAAACTCATCTTTCCCCTTTGATTTGTGCACTTTACTCAAAGGATACCATTTTAGGACATATTCCTTTGATTTTCATGCTACACTCAAAGGTTACCATTCTCGGTTATCCCCCTTTGATCCAAAACTCAGAAGTTTTGGTTGATAAATATCACAATAAAATAGAAATAACACAATAACAATGAATTCTCTGAGAAGAGATGTAGTATTACTCAAAATCGCAATACAGAAATATGCTTATCTCTGGGAAGAGATGTCTGTCTTCACATTTCGGGTTACCTATTCTTTTATACACAATTTGAAAGCATGGGAAGGATGTGGAAGGTCACCAATCCCGAGGGAGATGAATTGGTACGACTTCCAATATTTAAAACAATACATAATTTGAGAAATTATTATTTTTAGAAACTTACTATTTTTAGACAACACTATTAAAATTGAAATTTGAGGCACTTCCGTTGGGTTTTTTGGGGTCAAAATTCATTGAGCAGAGCTCTATGCCATTTCATGACGTTCCCCTCATTCCTAGCTTTCCAACGGTTCAAACGGCGAGTCAATTGGAGCTACGGTGCAAAAGTTATGGCTCCCGGAAGTTCCGTCATCAATTGGGGTGGGACTGTCACCCGAATTGTCGCCTGAATTGATGCCTGGATCACCCTTTAGCTTGTGCAAGTGATCAAGCTCCAAAACACTCAAAGGTTACAATTTTAGGCTATTATCCTTTAGCTTATGTGAGCAATAAATATCTTAAATGCATAAAGGTTACCATTTTAGGACCTCCTCCTTTGGTTTGTTCAAGCAACTAGACTATGCCACATACTATCATTACCATTTTAGGCCCATTGCCTATGTTTTTTGAACCTATTGTTGAATAATATCCATTTGATAAACCTAATTTTGTTAATCTCTTCAATAGTCTAATTTTTGGAGGTCCCATTATTGAACCACAAAAAATTACTCACCCTAAGCCAAATGTTCCCCACTTTATAAATTTTGTGCTAATCTTTGAGCCAAAAAAAGAACCATTACCTCTTCAAGATCCATCTTATGAGGACCAACATGTGTTCAAAGTTGATATTTTGTGACCAATTGTAAACCAAGATCATAATGTTATTATTGAGACACCCATTTATGATGATTCAACCTATGATGAATTACCTATTCACATTTTACCTATTTTTAAAGATCCTTATCTCCTTAACAATCTAGTCTCAACAGAGTTGTCTATTTATATTTTTCCACTTGTTGAGGAGTCTCTTTTTGATAGACAAGATTTTTTGAGTTATCCCTCGAGCAATTCCATCTCTTTGAGGGGTTTTACTTAGATAAGTTAGTCTATGTTGAACCCTTCCTAGATGAATCAATTTTTATAGATCTCATTATGCCATCACAAGTCATTACTTATTTGATACCAAGAATTCAAAAAAACATCATTATAGAAACAACCACATCAAATGAAGAAACAACATTATAGTTAGGTTCCCTTTCTAAACTGACATTAGATTTAACATCAGAAGTAGAATCACTATTAGAATTGATATCAGATTTAGAGTCCCTGGAATCGAACTCAGCTTTAGAAATAGAGTACAGTCATGGTTGTTACAACATTGGTTATAATTTCCCTATGGATCAATTTGAATATATTTTTGATCCTTATACAATTTTTGAGGATGATTACTTTAGCATTGACACATTCTATCCTAGTATCTTCTATGAGGATTGTGTTGCCTTTCATCATTCCATTACCCCCACCCATAATAGCCATTATATTGACATTCCACCTCTCACAAGCATTGATTAGGACTAACATAATGACACTTTATTGAAATACATCCATGGTGACATACCATTTACAAAAAATCATGGGGGTGAAGACCAAATTCATGTAGAAGAAGAACAATCTCCTAGTGAAACCTTTTCTAAGGCATTAGGGGATGATTAAAGCTCAAACTCAACATCTTTTAGTGAAACCTTTTTGAAGGCACTAGAAGATAATCAAAGTTAAATGTTAAAATCTCTTCATGAAACCTTCTTGGACGCACTATGGGATAATGAAGACAATTTCATTGGTGAAAACTTCAAGGTGTCAACAATTGAGCACAAAAGTTCTTAATTGCTTGACGAAGACATTATCAATGATCAAATCATTATAACTTCTAATCTATAACATAATCAGATGGTATCTACTCTCAAGACCAAATAAAAAAATCTCATGGTCCTATGAAGATCATATTCAGAGGGTTTTAGCCATGCCACATCTAAAATTATGTTAAATCCATAATCAACAACGTTGTGTGTGCCTAAAAATCTCAATCTTCATGTATTATCCAACCATTATCCATTCCATTATTATCCACCCATTTATTACCCATTTATACCATTTATCATGTGCTTAACACTATCTACCATTCTTTGCATCACTTTCCTTTTTAGAGGCTTAAAAGATATCTTGTCTCGATATATGAAGCAAGCAGAATCAATGAGCAACGAGGATCACAAACACATTATTGAGATCCATATTTGTAGTAGGTTCTTGATAAATAAACTATTCTGAAAGGGTGTTGGATAAATTTTTTATGATTGATTATTATAGTTATCTCACATATTGACTAGGATGTGTATCTCTACATCAATAGAGCAATTATACAGATGAGGTATTGGGTTTCAATTTATATGATCGATTATTCTGGTTGCCTCACATGTTGACTAGGATGTGCATCTCCACGTCAGTAAGAGCAGTGGAACCATTTTTCATCATACCATTATGTTCCATTTATCATGCCTTGTATCTTTTGGATAAACCTATAGACCATTTTATTCTAGGCATCTTTTACCATTGTGTCCTATTTTATCACATTGTTTGAACTATGTTGACTTGAGTTCCTTAAGGACTATGCAGGCAGTGCTCAATTTGTATTGAGGTTAGCTTGGTCACCTTCACCATGCTCTCACCATTTTTTGAGCACACCAAGCCAATCATTACTATTGGGGATCAACCAACAAAGTTGATTACTATGTGAAAGCAATAAAACATCGAATTAACCAGAATGATAAGTAACTAGAATCAGAAATAGCGAAGAACAAGAGATACAAGAAACCACCCTGAAAACTTATATTAAACTCTTTACATAAGGAATACAATTGAATAAAATTCTTTTCTTCCACACCTCTCTCAGATGTATAGATCTCTTTCTAGATCTCTTTCCCTCAAGAGCTCTCTCTCTCTCAATTACAATCAACTCCAACAACCTGGAATGATTCACATATACAATTCTGTACTGTTCAACACTACACATACAATAAGATAAGAAGATCTATCCTATTATATAATAATTAGGAAACATGAGCATACAACTACAACCATCAGATGCACCTCCTAATCAAGGGCTCTAAACAGTCTTACTAAAGATAGAGATGCAGACTTAAGACTATCACTTAATCCTACCATGCAAACACTCTGTTTTGTCCATGGAAATAGCTTTTTGGAAGCACAGGTGACTGACGTCGGTCCCTGCCTATTTGCTTGTGACTGACATCGACCAATCCATGACTGATGCTGGTATCTCTTGGTCTGATCTTAATTGACGTCAGTCGCTCCTGACCGATGCCAATGACTGTGTAAACCTACAACTTTACAAAGCGCTCCTTTGGTGAAGCTTTTAGCTCCACACCTTAACAATCTCCCACTTGGAGATAAACAACTGCACTAGTACCTATACAACAACATCTTCTAGCTTCTCCATCTTCAACTCAATCATGAAGACCAACAGAAGTTGAATGAAGATTTGACTTCTCCTTTGCTACCGTCTTGGTTAACATATCAGCAGGGTTCTTATCTGTATGGATCTTCTCTAGCTTCAACTCACCATCCTCCAATACCTGTCTTATGAAGTGGTACCTAAGCTGTATATGCTTTATTCTTGAATGAAAGGCTGAATTCTTAGCCAAATGAATTGCACTCTGACTATCACTATATAATCTGCAACTCTCTTGCTCCTTTCCAAGCTCTTCCATGAACCATGTCATCCATATCATCTCTTTGCTAGACTCTGTGACTGCAATATACTCTACTTCTGTAGTTGACAAGACAATAACCTTCTGCAACTTTGATATCCAACTAATCATCGTTCCACCAATAGTGAAAACATATCCTGTGGTGCTCCTTCTGCCATCTAAATCACCTGCCATATCTGAATCTACATAACCATGTAGAGAAGTATCTGAACCTCTATAGCACAAATGCCTACTACTGGTTCCTCTCAGATATCTAAGGATCCACTGAACTACTTTCTAGTATTCCTTTCCTGGATTGGCCATATACCTACTTACAACTCCCACTTCTTGGGCAATATCCAGTCTAGTACATACCATTGCATACATTAAACTCCCTACAGCGGAAGAATATGGAACTTTACTCATGTACTCTACCTCATCATGTGAATTAAGACATTATTCTTTACTTAATTTAGAATGTCTAGCCAAAGGTGTGCTTATCGGTTTTGCATCCTGCATATTAAACCATTTCAACACCTTGTTCACATAATCCTCTTGAGACAAAATCAACATGTGATTTTTCCTATCTCTCTTAATGCTCATGCCAAGGATTTTCTTCGCTGCTCCCAAATCCTTCATGGCAAATGTTTGAGCTAATTTCACCTTAAGCTCAAAGATATCTTGCATGTGTGATCTTGCAACCAGCATATCATCTACATACAACAATAGAATAATATATCTACCATTATTCAATCTCTTAAAATACACACAATGATCAGATTGACACCTACTATAGCCATGCTCAGTCATAAGCCTGTCAAATCTCAAATACCACTGTCTAAGAGCTTACTTGAGGCCATACAAGGTTTTTTTCAATCTGCACACTAACTTCTCCTTACCTTTGACCTCAAATCCTTTCGGCTGATCCATATATATATTTCTTCATCCAAATCTCCATGAAGAAACACTGTCTTAACATCAAGCTGATCAAGATGCAAATCCTCAATAGCAACTAAAGACAATATAGTCCGTATAGAAGTCATTTTAACAACAAGAGAAAAAATCTCACCAAAATCAATACCTGGTCTTTGTGCAAATCCTTTCACTACCAATCTGTCCTTATATCTCATTTGTCCATTCTCACCTTCTTTCAACCTGTAGGTCCATCTGTTCTTCAGTGTCTTCTTTCCTGCTAGCAACTCAACCAAATCCCATGTTTGGTTCTCTTTCAAGGACTCCATTTCCTCAACCATGCCACGGTCCCACTGATTCTTGGATTCTACCTGTATTACTTCATCAAAACTCTCTAGTTCTCCACCATCAGTAAGCAATAAATAGAATAATGAAGGAGAATATCAAATTGGAGGTTTACTTACCCTTTTTGACCTCCTGATGGGTGTCTGAGACTCATTCACAACATGCTGTCCGCCCAAATTCTCTGACAGTGACCGACCTCGGTCACCTCTAGGCCTATAACTGGATGACATCGGTTCTCCCTGACTGACCTCAGTTCCTTCCTGGCTGACATCGGTCACTATCTGACTGACATCAGTTCCTGTTCTATCGACGTCGGTTCCTGCCTGGCCGACGTTGGTCTCTGTGTTTTCCTGTCTGTGATTATATTTTCTTGCAAGCTCATTTTGGACCGTCACCTCATCCAATTCTCCATTGCTCTGCCCAGATTGATTTAGCTTCTTCAGCTGATCACTATACATCACTTTTTCATTGAAAACAACATCACGGCTCCTAATTATCTTGTTATTTCCTAGATTCCAAAACCTGAATCTCAAATCATCAGAGCCATAGCCAATAAATGTGTACCTCATAGACTTAGCATCCAACTTCTTTATATTTTCCTTATCAACGTGCACAAAGGGTTCACAACCAAAAACTTTGAGAAATGAGAGATCTACCTTTTTACCTGTCCATGCCTCTTATGGAATTCCACCATCCAGAGCTGTAGAGGGTCCTCTGTTAATCAGGTACACTACAGTATCAATAACTTTTGCCCAAAACTCTAAGGGCAACCCAACATGCAACCTCATACACCTTGCACACTCCATTATTGTTCTGTTCATCCTTTCAACAACTCCATTTTGCTGAGGTGTCCTTGGAATCATCCTTTGCCTGTGGATTCCATGCATATAACAATACCAATTGAACTTATAACTGCAAAACTCACCACCATTGTCAGATCTCAGGCACTTCAATCTTTTACCTGTTTCATTCTCAACTATAGCTTTCCAAATCTTAAAAGTTTCAAAAACAGCAGATTTCTTTCTTATACAATAGACCCATACCTTTATTGTAGCATCATCTATGAAAGAGACAAAGTACTATGATCCTCCAATAGAAGCAACCTGAGCTGGTCCCCACACGTCTGCATGAACAAGCTATAATTTGTGCTTCTTCTTTGTTGATCCAGTCTTGAGAAAACTCACTCTCTTCTATTTCCTAAAAACATAGTGCTCACAAAAATCTAGATCTATGCTTTTCAAATCTGAAAGCTTACCTCTTGACTTAAGAATGGACATTCCCTTCTCACTCATGTGGCCGAGCCTAGAGTGCCACAACTTTACATCCACATCTGAAGTAGATAATATAGAAGGAAAATTATTAGTAACACAATTACATAAATAGAGAGTACCTACTCTCTTATCTCTGGCCATTACAAATGCACCCTTGGTCACCTTCCCAGATTCAGCTGTGAGAGTTACTGTCAACCCTCATCCCCTAACTTTCCTACAGAAATCAAATTCCTCTTCAAGCTGGGAACATGCATGACGTCTCTCAACACCCATGTGTTGCCATTCTACATTTTCAGCTGCACTTTTCCTTTGCCAATAATTTTACAAGGCTCATCATCCCCTGAATACACTATTCCAAAATCTCCATGGACATAGTCACTAAAATATTCTCTATTGGGGGTAGCATGAAAAGATGCACCAGAATATAAAACCCAAGATTCTATATTATTATGCAAAGAGAATATAAGATCATCTTGTGCAATACCTACAACTTTTACTTCTTCCTTTCCTTCGTGTTGATTGTCCTCCTTAGGCTTTGAACATCAATCTTTGCTTATGTGCCCTATCTTTCCACAATTCCAACATTGTGGCTTCCTGCCATTTCTAGATTTGGATCTACCTCTCACCTTTGATTTAGACCTTGATCTCCCTTTCTTGCTCTTCTCTTTTTTCCTTCCCCTGCTCTCAAAACTTAAAGCATTCCCTGATGTTTCCTCTGTGCTTTTCCTACAAATTTTTTCATTCAAGATTACACTAACAACATCCTCTACTTTTAAAATATTTGAAGCAGATGCAGTATTACTAACTGCCATTATGAAGCTATGCCAAATTTTAGGCAAAGAACATAATATTAAGAGAGCTTTAATTTCATCATCAAACACTATTTTGACTGAATTTAATTGATTTACAATTCCATGGAAATCATTTAGATGATTAGATACAGATCCACCTTCCTGCATTTGCAAATTAAATCACTGCTTCATAAGATATACCTTATTTGAAGATAAGGGTTTTTCATACAAATTTGCTAAAGTAGTCATTAACTCTACCATAGACTTTGCCTGTGATAAATTAGATATCACAGTAGATGCCAAACTCAATCTTATAGATCCAAGAACCTTTCTATCAAGAACTTCCCATTCTTCATCATCCATGTCTGTGGGCTTCTTTGCAATCCCACCTAACGGTAAGTATAGATATTTCTGATACAAATAATCCTCTAACTGCATTCTCCAATGTTGATAATTCTTGCCATTAAACTTCTCCATTCTCAGTTTACTTTCTTCTACCATTGCTTTTCCCACTCAAACAAAAATCCCTACAGAGACCCCTATGAGTACCCTATAATCAATACACACTAACCAGATCTGAAACACCTATTAGTCAACTTGAGCTCTGATACCACTTGTTGAGGATCAACCAACAAAGTTGATTACTATGTGAAATCAATAAAACATGGAATTAACCAGAATGATAAGTAACTAGAATCAGAAATAGCAAAGAACAAGAGATATAAGAAACCACCCTGAAAACTTGTATTAAACTCTTTACATAAGGAATACAATTGAAGAAACTTCTTTTCTTCCACACCTCTCTCAGATGTACAGATCTCTTTCTAGATCTCTTTCCCTCAAGAGCTCTCTCTCTCAATTACAATCAACTCCAACAACCTGGAATGATTCACATATACAATTCTGTACTGTTCAACACTACACATACAATAAGCTAAGAAGATCTATCCTATTATATAATAATTAGGAAACATGAGCATACAACTACAGCTATTAGATGCACCTCCTAATCAAGGGCTCTAAATAGTCTTACTAAAGATAGAGATGCAGACTTAAGACTATCACTTAATCCTACCATGCAAACACTCTATTCTGTCCATGAAAATAGCTTTCTGGACACACAGGTGATCGACATTGGTCCCTACCTATTTTCTTGTGATCGACGTCGGCTAATCCATGACCGACGCTGGCATCTCTTGGTCTACTCCTGACTGATGTCGGTCACTCCTGACCGATGCCGGTGACTGTGTAAACCTGCAACTTTGCAAAGCACTCCTTTTGTGAAGCTTTTAGCTCCACACCTTAACAATTACTTGGGTGAAACTTTATTGCAATTATAACCAATTGTATCTTGATCATTTTTCTTGTAACATTTTTTATTATTATACCATTTCTTTACTATTGACCAAGGCTTATTTTTAGACATCCTAATTACCCTATTTTGATCTTGGTTCCCTTGTTTTTTCCCACACTTTTTGTGAGGGGACTCTGATCCAATTTTAATAGTTTTAAAATCTCGTGTTGAATGAAAGTCTATTGAAGTAATGTGACATTTGATCCAAAAATTTATCTTTCATCTATTATCTTATTTGGTATCACTAATTATAACTACCTATGGGCAAATTAGTATTATATTTGGTACCCCTAATTATAACTGCCTTTAGGTAAATCAAAATTATGATGTTGTTTCCTAATTATAATAGCCTATGGGAAAATTAGGTACAATGCCTTTTTATCATGCATTACCACATCACTTAGTCATTACTATTATCTTTTGCCTTTATTTGAAAACTTATTGTGACCTAGCCAATTTTTCACTGCCTTTTGTGTAGGTAGAATTACTATGACTTGAGGTCCTAATGGGATTATGTAGGTTGTGCTCGATTCATATTGAGGTCAACTCAGTCCACCTCTTCCATGCACCCTTGTTGTCTTGTGAGCATCTTAAGTTGTCACTCTCTCATTGTTTCATGAGTACTCTTTGTAAAACCCTCACCATTTTGTGATTTGTACCATTTTATGTCTTTTAATCCTCAATTGAGTTGAGATAGAAAATTCCAAAAACATTTTGTTGTGTGCTTATTTATTTGATTGTTGTGTGGTCTTATATTTTTCCTGTTTGGTATTACTTTATTTGTTTTCCATGTACATCTTGATGGTCCACATGAATCTTGATTATTTATATATTGATCTCATGGTGTTAAGTTGTTCTTGTTTTGTTTTTATATATTCTTATCCCTACTTAAATATTGATTGTTCATATCTTGATTTTAAGTTAGGTTCATTTATGTCTTTGTTTTTATTTATCTTTTTTTTGGTTAAATGTATATAGCTACAACTTTGGTCTTGGTCATTTTTACCATTATCCTTAGTTATATGTATTCACATTTGAACTAGCTCTACATAGGTGAAATTCCATGTCATTATAGGTTCCTCATACTTATGATGCATAACTTCATTTTTCTATAGTGATAAATTTATGCTTTGGTTCCAAGTCTCAACATCGATGCATCTCCACTGAATATCTCTCAAGAACACCAATGGAACTAAGTGCCTATGGATTATCCTTCACCTGACTCTATCTAAGACGTGCATCTCTTGGCATACATCATGAGTTTAATCAAACCCTAGTCAGTTTTATTCATCCCTTATTCCTTTTTCTCCCACTTCTAGGTGAAATACATTGGCCTAAGGTCCTTTTGGACTATGTAGGTAGTGTTTAGATACATGGCATATCTCGATTTAAGCTTGGTCATCTTTATTATTATTTTCATCTCTTTCATCACTTTGTGTATCCTCATATGTTTGTTTTTTTGGATCTTATAGCCATTACACCACTACATCTATGTTTGAACCTACTCATATTTAATCTATGTAATATCCTTGAGTTATTGCTTGCCAATTTTCCATGGGCATAAAATCTAGAGAAAATTTTAAATCAAATCAGCCCTACAAGGATAAACCCTTCTTTATCAGTAATCAAAATCAACACTACTCGAGAAAAATTATTGTATCACAATCAAATCTACTCTAATGGAGCACATTATTATTTCTTATATCTTTGGAGACATGTTCTCTTTTCTTCTAATCCTAATATTTATAGACATTTTCCCTCATTATATAAATATTTTAGTTTTCAACTTGTCTCAAGATGGATCATTCCATAAGCTTGTAACTTGCACCCTAGATTTGGGTGTGTTCCAAGTGTGTCACTTATATTTTTGGATTGTATCCTTCCCATTCCCCCATATTTTGGACCATTTTTCTTTAATTATATTTTGATCATTGATGAAAACAACACATGCAAGCATTAGTTCATATATATTTTATTTGTTTCATTGGTTAATCTCACTTTCTCCCTCTTTTTGAGAGTCCATCCTTCTCTTTCATCCTAGTATGCCCTCTCGATGGGGCATCATGGGTAATTTACAATTTATTATTAACAACTCTTTTCTTTGAAAATATGTTTCATTGCTTGAATGTCTTGTTATGCCTTCCCAAATAGGGGTAAAATGTGCACATCCAATTCCTAACACCATTGTGTTGAAATTTTCATTCTTACTCAAATTTGTGAAAATGCATAATTTGGGTCAAAATCACTTAATCATGCTAAATGGTTTGAGATTATCATATACAAGTGCAAATTTAGGCTAACATATCCCCAAATGGGGCAATACATTTTATGTGATTATTAACTTTGATCAAATCATTTCGAGTCAAAATGACGAAAATGCATTTTGGTGCTCTAGATTACTCTATTCTTCTAATTCAAAAGCACATGTCACGTGTATGTGTTATTTTATGTTGATGACATCCTAAATGGGATGATAGTCTATACACAACTAACATCATCTTATAATTCCTCTTAAATCAAATTACAACCCAATAATATGACTTTATGATTGGTTTGATTAATTGTGCATCAATTTCCAAATAATTGCACTAAAATTGATTAATCTTACTTAGGCAAATTAAACCAAATTATCAGCTTAAGTAAGAATTCCATGGAATTTATTGAATATTTCTTTGTTAGAAATTTATTCTTGTTAACTTCATCATTAAATGAGACATTTTTGAGGTGGCATCCATAAGCCATAAATGTAAAAAATATTAATATTATGGCTTCCCATGCCTCTTTAATGCCCCTTCCTCCTAAATCATTATAAAGATATTTATGAATTTTATTTACATAATTGGATTAATTCATGGCCACAAATCTTGATCTTGAAATGGACTGCCATGGTTGATCCTAATAAATTTGGAAAATATATAAATAGGAAGCCTCTCACTCACATTTTAATGATTAATTTGTGTAAAATTATAATGCAAGATTCTCTCCACAAAATTTATTTGTGTTGATTATTGTGTTTTATTTGCAATAGGATAGCTTCATTGATAGGCATAGATTTGATTTCATATCATGATCCTTGATTATAGTTGGTGTTATTAAGATGGAGATGAGCTTGGATTTGTACTATTGTTGAAGAATTGAACTCAAAATCAAGGGGGAAAACATACTTGGAGCCACTTATGGATGGTGGGAAGATCTTGGGAACGTAATGTGCATTTTATTTCTTTTATTGAGTTCTTTATTGTCATTCACACACCCTGTTGAATAGGTTGACCTAGATTTTTAGTTATTTATGTATTTTTTTGGATCTCATGACTAATGCTTGATATGACCATCTTTATAATACATATTTACAACATGCATCCTAAACATCCATTAAAACATTCATTCATTCTTATTTTATGATGTTGAACTATTTAATCAAATATAATATTGATTAAAAGTAATATTCATTTCACTCAACTTGCCATAAAACATCTAAAAATAATAATTCAAAAACTCTAAAGAATGTTTTTGATTATAAGGACATAGAAGTAATAATCACTTAATATATTTTGATCATTTTATATACTTTTAGGGGAATGTTTTAATGTTATATGCACAAAAAGGGAAACTTGTACTGAATTGTAGTATTTTGATTGAACCCCTCTAAGTGTAATTCTATACAAAGTCAACTAATGAAATAATAGTGCTAAGCCAAAATGTGTACTTACGTAAAATTAATATTTTGTCTAGCCATCAATATCTATGTGTGTGACTTGCATAATCATATGCAATTTCCTCTCTGAATTTGTCCTTAAATTTGGAAACATGTATTTATTATATAAAAATTTTGCACCTTTTAGATTCCTTTCCATATTTTAATTAATTTTTCACAAATTTATATTTACTAAAATGAACCAATTCTTGTCCAATTATGTGTGTAATCTCCTCATGGGTATAATTTTTAAATTTTGGCAATCTACTACAAATGTTGCAAGTTCCATCCAAACATGCCATGTTATAAAAACAAAGTCCATATAGTCTTTCACAAAATTTTGTTGGGATAAATTCCCTTACTAATTTTGGTAGGGCTTCCACTCCACACTCCTAAAAAATGTTTTTAGTATTGAAATTAAAATTAATATGGTGAAAAATACCATAATGTATCAAAAATTCAACATGTTTCCTCCAATAACAAGTTGTGTGTGTGTGTGTGTGTGTGTGTGTGTGTGTGTGTGTGTGTGTGTGTGTGTGTGTGTGTGTGTGTGTGTGTGTGTGTGTCTGTGTGTGAGTGATTTATTTTCACATAGAAGGGTTTATACATTTAAAAATATCTTTGAATGATATAAATATATATGGATATTGTTTTAAAAAATTTAAAGTACAATTGTGTTTTATTCACATCTAAAAAAGTTTTAGGATGTGACTCACGGTTATGAGAACTAAGTCTTCTTTGCAATACATATCTAATATTAGGCAATACCCTTGTGTTATCTTTCTAAAATTCTTCAAGTAAATATTTTAGGGCATTAATTATAGCATTATATTTTCATGGGAGTCTACCAGAGAATGCCCATAATTCATTGTTATTGGAAACATCAAGTCTTCTATGTCTCCCAATTACTTTCATTACTATTTTTCGATTTATGAGAAATTCTTGGTTTGTTTGCCTAATAAATCATTTTTTCTTTGTTTGACAACTTAATAAAGAAGTTATAACAATGTATTTGGAAATGTTACCATCTTTGGTACATTTATTCAAACCTACTTGATTGCATGCATTATGAATATTTTCAACAATTGCCTTGTTTACACCATCAACATTATATGTTCTTAGTCCTAAGGTGTCCATTGTTGGTTTCATCCTAAGAACTTTCATCAATGTAACAAGAAATTGACATCTTTGAGTTTCATTTAATTTTCAAAGTGATAGTCCCAAATTATTTAGTATTTTATTCTCATATGGGGCTCAAATAATGTTTTAAGTATTGATTTTTTAAAAACATCATTTTCAATTAAATACATGGGTCTTATTTTCAAAATCCTAGGAAGTGTTCTTAATGGTAAATTTCATTGATTTGGTGTTTCCATGTTATTTTCTTCATTACTAGTTTCTTCATTTGACATTGTTCCCATATTGTTTTCTTGATTATTACTTTCACCAATTGGTGTTTGCATGTAATTTACATCATCATGCATACTACCATCATCACTAAGATTAAAAATTATAAACTTTGAATGGGTACTTGCATTATTATTTGGTATACTATTAGAATTGACAATTGCACATTTAAAATTTGGTATACTATCATTTTTCATTTCATCATTATTTTTAACATTTAATTTTCTAGGGATAGTATACTTATTTGAATGAAGTGTTTGTATTTACTACATTTGATTTTCTCTCTACACTTCTAAATCCTCTAACATTATTTAGTTTAATTTATTCTTCTTGATATTACAAAATATGTCATCCATGATTGAACAAAGTTGTCAACTTTTGAGGGTGGGGACACCAATACAATTATTAAAACATATACATGATTGATGTGAAGTACTAAGTGGGCACAATGATAAAATTATTAAGAAACATACCTTCATGCTTTAGTTGACCATGAGTGGACAAAGTTTTTTACTTTTGATGGTGCTACATACCCTAAAACATTTGCCTTCAAAACCCTAGACCATAAATCATAAACCCTTAACACCCTAAGACTAAGAATTACCTTGATCATGGTATTAAAAAGTGCATGATGGTATTAAAATATGCCATAATCCATAAAACCTAAACCCTATACCCTAAAACATAAACCCCAATCCTTAAAACCTATGCCTTAAAAACCCTAAACCATAAATTGTAAACTCTTAAAACCATAAAACAATCATTTGAGCCCCAATTAGTATCATTTAGACTAAGAATTAGGTTTACATGACTAAATTTAGCCCAAATTACACCACTAACTACCCCAATTATCTAATTCACTCAATTTATGATGATATAGGGGCTAATAAAACCCAAAAACACATTTTATGATCATAAATAGGTTCAATCAACTCAAATTATCCTCATTTACATTTGTGATTAGACCTTATACCCTAAAACTTAAACCCTAAGCCATAAACTAAATACCATAACCCTATAACCTAGATTATAAACCCTAAATGTTAATCCCTAAACCCTAAAGCTTATACCCTATACCTTATACCCTAAACCTTAAATCCTAATCCATAAACCTTAAGTCCTAAAAACCTTACACCATAAATCATAAAACTTTAAAACCCTAAATAAATCATTTTATCCCTAATTACCATCATTCAGACTAAGACTTAGGTTAATAAAAACCTTAAACCATAAATCATAAACTTTTAAAACCCTAAATAAATCATTTTATCCCTAATTACCATCATTTAGACTAAGACTTAGGTTAATAGAGTTCATTTTAGTCCAAATTGCACCATTAACTACCCCAATTGACTAATTTGCTCAATGCCTAATGACATGGTGGATAATCAAACCTAAAAACACATTTTGTAGTTACAAATAGGTTCAATAAGCTCAAATTATCTTTAATTGACTTCATGATTGGAACATAAACCCTAAACCCTAATTTTTAAACCCTAAACCAATCAATTTAGCCTTAATTAACATATTTTATAGTAAAAAATAGGTTCATGGTACTCAATTTGGCCCAAATCACATCACTCATTACCCCAATTAACTAATTACCTCAATTTGTGATGATATGGGGGGAAATTGATCCCAAAATCACATTATATTGTCATAAATAGGTTGAAAGAGCTCAATTTGGCTCTGATTGCCTTCATGAATTGCACCTTATATTATAAAACCTAGACTCTATATACCCTAAGCCCTAATCCATAAACCCTAAAACTTAAATCAATTAATTTAATTGCACTTAAAATCCTTTAGAGTAATAATTATGTTCATAGTTATAAACTCCACAAATCACATTAATTATTGGTCCAATTGATTTATTGGCTTAATTTTTGATGATGTTAAGGATAATTGTGCCAAAAATAACATTTTATAGTTATAAATAGATTCAAGTAGCTCAAATTATCACTCAAATACCTTAATTATTAGACCCTAAATATTAAACCCTAAACTCTATATCATAAACCCTAAAGCCTAAATTGTAAACCCTAAACCCTATACCAATCAAATTATACCCAATTAACATCATTTAGAGAAAGAATTAGTTTTGGCCCAAATTACATCACTTATTTCCCCAATTGACAAATTGGTTCAATCTATGATGACACAAGGGCTAATTGATCCCAAAACCATATTATGTAATCATAAATATGTTTAATGAGCTCATTTTTGCCCCAATTACCTTTGCGATTAGACTTCATATAACCTAAAACATAAACCCTATGCCCTAGTCCTTAAACCCTAAACCCTAAATCATAAACTCTTTAAACCCTAAACCAATCACTTTAGCCCCAATAAAACAACACTTACACTAATAAAATTAAGTTCACATGGTCTAGTTTGGACCAAATCACATCACTAATTTTTCCAATTGACTAATTGGCTCAGTCTATGATGACATGGGGCCAACTGACCCCAAAATCACATTTTAAGTCACAAATAGGTTCAAGATCTGAATTTGACCCCAATTACCTTTGCTATTTGACCTTGTTTCCTAAAAATAGACCTTATATACCCTAATTACTAAGCCTTAAACCCTAAATTATAAACCCTAAACCTTAAACCATTAAATTTAATCCCATTTAAAATAATTTAGATTAACACTTATTTTTCATAGGGATAAATTCAATGAAAATAACATTACTTATTTCCCCAATTGATTGGTTGGCTCAATTTGTGATGACATTGGGCTAATTGTTCCCAAAATCACATTTTGTAGTCATAAATCTATTTAGTCAGGAAAATGGCATAAATATTACAATATCGATTACATTTTTACATTTTATGTACAAAAATTTAATGTTAACAACTATTTAATCTACTAAGGTCATTCATTAAGTTTGGGAATTAATAAAACTATAACAAAATAATAATATGTTGAAATGCATGTAAACTATTTTGTGTATGTGGTAATTATGCATATATGGTAATTAAGCATATGTGATTATTACGTTTTACATTTTAAACACATTATTGAAGTATTGAGAATGTATTCTATTCTTGAGCCTAAGGTGTGGACCTACAAACACAGTTGAATATGTGTTTTTGACTTAAAAAATGCAACTTTGGCCATGTTAAACACTATGAATTTTATCAATTTCTTTATTCAAAATATTAATACAAAATTGACTACACTTTCCTCTTTCTAAATATATATTTTTTTATATCCTTATTACTTTAAGGTTGTTATCTATATTTATTTCTATGGATGTCTTTTTATAGCGTTGTATGTTGTATGCATACATGTTCATCTTTGTTTATGTATATTTTGATTCATTGATTCAAACCAAAAATAATTATATGATTTCAAACTAGAATAATTATATATAAATTAAAAAAATTTAATTTTTTATATTATTATGGTAGTTATGGGGGCCATATGGTTGGCTATACATTGTTGATAATATTTTAGGGTCTATTGACTTGTGAAATTAGTAAAAAATAAATATTCATTAATTAATTCTAAAACAATATACATTAAAAACTAGATGATATTATCTAAAACTCCACCAAAAGGTTTTAAAAAATTAAATGATGCTATAAAATGATGGGATGCACATAAATCTATCTACATTGAGTTTTCTAAAAAATGGTACTACCTCTTAGAATTTTTGTTGTTTGACCTAATTATAATTGACCATTTCAAAAAATAATTAGTAGCTTAAAAACTAGACTTGAAATGATACAATTCATATTCTTATGAAATCTTAAAATTTTGATTTTAGGTACCTCAAATAATCTATACAAGTTGAGGTTTCTTTTTTGGGAAAAAAATATTAACTTAAGACCCCTTTTTGCCCCCCTAATTCCATGCACTTACCCTAGTAATATTTTTATAGTGTATTTTAGTCAAGAGGCAAGGTCTATAAGATGTATCAATGAAGTTCATGTATAAAGTAATTATCTAATTAGTATGTAATGTCACACGTGAATGATATATATCATGGCACTTATCAAACTCAACAAACACATACAAAAATCACAATGAGAAATATGTCAAGTGACAAGGCCAAGGAACACATACATAGAACATATTTAAAAGTCTCAAAGTAATAAATTACACACATGATAAACCTGGATAATTTTGATTATAAGGAACATGCTCAAATGTTGCACATTCATATGACCAAGGGCCAAAGTACATACATATTCAAATGTCACATACCAAACATAGGGACAAATGCCAAGATAATAACATATTCAAATGTCGCATACCAAACGTAGGGCCAAGGGCTAAGAGAATGACACAGTCAAATTTTTCATACAAAACATAGGGTTAAGGAAAAAGATAATGACATGATCAAATGTATCATACAATGTCCAAGATCTCATAGATATGTATCAATAAATATTTTCACACAAGATCCAAGGGATGATAAAATATAAAAACACCATGTGATTAACTACCTACAAGTAAAGCAACATCCATGGAACATAGAAGTAGAGATATAATCTAAACCATTTAAAATGCCATGTGATCATGTCCTAGTAAATAAAATAATCATGTACATTATGTAAGACATAAATATTAACAAGACATGTGTATAAGATAAAACTCAAAAATATAGTGGTTGCAGAATAATGCCACTACATACTCTCATAAGTGGATAAAATTCACCCAACTTATCAAGGTTAATGGGTACAAGCAAACCCAACATCATGATCCGTAGAAAGGTTTTGTGACTTACTCAACACTCATTTATACCATTGAAATTCATATGTGATATAGAAACAATATGTTATATATTATTCATGAGATAAATAACATATTTCAAAAGACATGAAATAGATTTATAACCATGTTCATGTCAATATTTTGAACTTTTATTATTTTGAATGTTTTTGTATTTTGAAATTTTTAGAAAACAACAAGGCTAAAAACTGAAATGACACAAGGTGTCACAAAATATAAGAAAATTAGGGAGATATGAATAGCTCATAACTTATGTCTAGGATAGAAATGTTCTTGGAGAGATTAGACAAGTGTAATATGAACAAGATGTCTCCATTGTGGTATTATCAAGCATGCATAATAGTATGAGTATGTAGGGTATGTGAATTTATATTCTAATTTCATTAAATTTAAAGTTGTAAAAATATTTTGCATGTGCACTGTATACACCCAAATTTGGCACAAGCTTAATCTATATATACACTTTTACATAATTATGTTTATCTAGATCATTAGTGTGTCATACCTATAATATTGTTCTTTTTTTGTTATTGTCTTTTTAAATTCTATGTATGTCAATGTTATATATTCTTGTAATTTGTATTTTGGATCCCTAATTTATGTATGTATTTTTTATCTACAATTTATCTTTTTTACAAATCTACACTACTTAGATAGGAACACACTGCATCTCTATCTTGTAGTGTTGACGTATCCCAACATAACTTATGGAAATCTTCCAAATTTATATGTCATTAATAATCCATTTTACAACTATGTTCCTTTGATTCTAACCCTTCATGCACCAGTGAATTCTTAAATTATAACATGGAGGTCTATATAACCAAATTTCTTAAAAGTGAAAACTTACTCTCAATGTATAAAAGCTATACACATATTCTTACATGCTAAATAATTGATCTATTTGAAGATTATAAGGTTGAATGCATCATTTGAATTTTTTTGACAAGGGTATTCATATGTGAAAGAGAATATAAAATTTCATTGCATCCAAAATTGCACATACATCACTATAATAAATGGATAAATACATTAGTCTGACGTCCACATATACTATGTAGGCAACCTTCAGTCACACCAAGATTTTTAAGGATATCTCAACTTATCATATTCCATTTTTTTCTTCCCTTTTGCATTTGATCTTATTTGGTGTGTTTTGAAGTATTAGGGTTTCACTTTTGCAAGTGATTTGCATGTAAAAAAATAGAGATCACATAGAAACAAGATAACTACACATAGAGGTAAATAAACCTAAACCTTCAGATTGTCTACACAGTCAATATAGGAAAATCCATAGTAAAGGATAATAACACACTCAGACCCTGTCCACCCACTACACACTTGTCCTTATTTATCTTCATATTCTAGTTTTTGAGGTGACATAATCAAAGGATTATTTTATTTAGATTTTGATCTAGAAACAACATGCATATTCAGTGAATTAATTAGAATAATCTAATTAATCTCTTACCCTTGTGGAATTATGTTATACCTCATTACAATTGTTTAGCATACAATATTATTTCCTTATACCTTAATGTACATCACAAATATAATTTATTTCTATTATTTTTTTTAATTTAATTTGAATTGAGTAAATGTTTCAGTGAACATGTATATTCTCATTATTTTCCTCACATGGGATCTCACAGATTGATCCCATATAAAAATGTTGGGGCACTCCTTGCTCAATCCCAGGTTGATGAGTAACATGCTCAAACTGGAAACACTCATAAACTCTAGAAAACTAGTAATGTAACAAAAAATTAACATGAATGCACCATAACTCCATGGCATCCTTAGCCCAACCCTTAAAACCTTACTAAGTTTATTATATAATATCACCTATGTCAACTAACCCAAAATATGTTTCCAATCTATAGTTCTCAACTAAAATCCTTGACTGGTACTAGTCCATATCCATGAATACATCCTAATGTGGGCCCATCCTAAATGGGGCATCATTTAGATACTAGAATATTATTTTATATAGCATCTCAGTTTTGTACACTTGAGAAATACCAACTAGGGCTTTACCCAACATTTTTTGACCTTTCCTACTATCGAAAGGCTCTCATTCACTATCTCACTATGGCTAACCAATTATCATATAGTCTGGCCATATTAATATAAATAAACCTAATTTTCATCATGCACAAATAGTTATATATATTAATCATATTTTTTACATGCAGGATGTCGGTGTATGTAGAGAAAGATTTCAAGATAGGCTAGTTGAATGTGTTAGTCAAGAAAATATCTAAAAATAAGAATAAAGAAACTATCATATCAAACTTACTCCCTCAAGGGCTATTGCTAATGATTCTAAGATCTAATTAAGAAAAGATTAAAATTAAACCTTCCAAGTAGCCTCCTTTCCAAGAGCAGCCAAAAAATGTGTTTTTCTCCAATTTGATTCTCTAAGTCTACATCAATGAGGTGTAGTATGCACCTTCATCATCTCCTAGTTCACCAATGGCTTAGGCTCACAAGATTTTTTAATTTGTACAAATCAGTGAAGCTTGTATATTGTAATTTTTGCATAGTAAGTTTGCATAACTAAAGCTTAGAGATTAATGGGCAAGGCCTTGTATTTATAGTCTCTAAAGATAACTCTATACCAAGTGTAGTTAGGTTAGATTTAATTGTAGTTGAGTTCAAACTAACTTTGAGTTGAGTTAGGCTAACCATGAGGGACATGTGAGAGACATAGGTCAAAAATATTGTCTTCCACCCAATCTAGATATTTTTCAACTAGATTGACAACTCACAAAAGTAATAATTAATAAGCCTAATATTTTTTCATTTTGGATTATGAATTTAAAATAAATATATATTCTAAAATATCATGGTATTTCCACTTAAGCTCTTAATTTAGATTAATTTACTTAAGTGACTTTGATTAATTTTCTATAATTCTTTGGAAATATGTTACATGCTTAAATAACTTGGTTGGAAATGTCATTTTACTGAGTCATAATTTGACTAGAGTATAATTAGAAGAAGGTGTTAGTTGTGTATCCATATAAATTTCTTCAAAATACCAATATTTCAATACTATAACAGGCCTATATTACCTTACCTACCCTGTAAATATTCCAAAAAGGCTTCAACTTGTAAACTAAACATAATACATGAAAGTGTGAATGTTATATTATCTTGTAAACTCTCTTAGTCATTATTACATTAGTTTCTTTAGCATAAAAATTATCAATAATGTTAAACCAACACCCTCTTACAACACTCCAACTCCTCTCTCATGTGATTTCAACCCTTTATATGCTTAAATATACTAGAAATTTTCTTTTTCTTGCCATTCTCACATTACATGGTAGTTATACTTGTCATTTATTATTTTATATTAATTTTAACCAATAAATGCATGTTTAAATACCTTCACACATCTTCTTAGACCTATTTTAGACATGATAAAAACATTACACCTCACATTACTCCTTCACACATTACACAAACTTCTATTTTGGACTATAGACCCTTAATTAGTCCTTACAATGATGACATTTATTTCCTTTTATGCTTTTTTAAGGGCTTAAATTTATCCTTCTTAATGAATTCAATGCATATCAGGCAATTCAAATATTTACCAATCTTACAATGCCTAATTTTGGTTAAGATCCTCCTCCAACTTTAGTTGTGTATTGCAAGAGAATCGTGAGTGATAGATATGAGTTTTTAGTTCCCTAACATGCATGGACAAGTTATATAATAAAGTGTAGGAGGATTTTATCTAACTTGATATGGGTGAGACATAGAAATAGTGTTTCTATCATAGCTAAATCTCTTAGAATGAACCAAAATTTAGTTAGTGGGGGTCATATATTATGACTCATTAGCATAATTGATGAAATATATACATGGACACATCTAGATGGGCATTTGAAGATTAGAATGATGATTTTTAGGTCTTGATTGAGCCCCAAGAGTGAAGTTTGTAATTGATCAGATGCATCCTTTAAGAGAATCTCCTCATCCTTGAGTGTGTAAACTGATTGAGCTTAGGTCACACATTGCAACATAACTATGAGGGATAAAGATGAGCCATCATATCTTACACTTTCATGGATGACTCTTATAAGAAAGCCCAAGATGATTTTATCTAACTCAAGATGGGTGAGATTTGGCAATGAGGTTTCTCTCCCAGCCAAATCTCTTAGAAGGGCCAAAATTTGGTCAGTAGGGGTTGTATATTATGTATCATTAGCCTAATCGATGAACCCTCTATGTAGACATGTCTAAATATGTATTTTAAGGTTAGGATGGTCACTATTTGATCTTGGTCTCACCCTAGGAGTGAAGGTTTTAGTTGATCAGATGCATCCCTTAAGATAATATCCTTGTCTTTAAGTGTGTAAATTGAATAAACTTCCATCCTATTTTGTAGAAGAACCATGAGGGATAGAAATGAGCTATCATCTCCCATATATGCACAAAAGAGTTCTATAAAAAATATTATGAGGATTCTCTCTAAACCTAGCCAATCAAGATGTGGTGATGAGGTTTTTATTATAGCTAAATATCTCATAACAAGCCAAAATTTGGTCCTTGGGGTCTGTATATTACGACCCATTCACCTAAGTGATGAAACATATATGAAAAAACATTTGGATAGAAATTTTAAGGCTAGAATGACCATTTTAGGTCTTGGTTAGGCCCCAGGAGTGAAATTTGAAGTTGATCAGATGCATCCCTTAAGAGAATGTCCTCATCCTTGAGTGTGAAAATTGAGGGAACTTCAATTGTGTATTTTAGGAGAACCATGAGGGCTAGATATGAGCCATTATATCCCAAAATTACATGTATGAGTCTTATAATAAATATAAAGAATATTATTTCTAACTTGAGATAGGTGAGATGTGGAAATGAGTTTTCTCTCGCAACCAAATCTATTAGAATAAGCTAAAAGTTGATCAGTGAGAATCATATATTATGACTCATTAGCCCGATCAATGAACCATCTATGTAGACACATCTAGATGCATATTTTAAGGATATGAAAACTATTATTTTATCTTTATTGAGCCCCAAGAACAAAGGTTGTATTTGATCGGATAGATCCATTAAGAGAATCTCCTCATCCCTAATTATCCAAAATAAGAGAACTTTCTCACATGTTGTACCATAAGGGATAGAGAAAAATTATTATCTCTTTAAAATACATGTATAAGTCCTATAATAAATCTCATGATGATTATCTCTAACTTGAGTTGGGTGAGATGTAGAAATCAATTTTCTCTCATAACCAAATCTATCATAACAGGCTAAACATTAGTCAATGGGGTTGTATATTATGACTCATTATCTAAATTGATGACCCATCTATATATAAACATATATATGGGTATTTTAAGGCTAGGAAATCCATTTTCTAGTCTCAATGGTGCCCTGGGAGTGAAGGTTTTAGTTGATCAGATGCATCCCTTAAGAGAGTCTCCTCATCCCTAAGTGTGTAAACTAAGCAAACTTTGATTACACATTACATGATAAATTTTAGGGATAGATATGAGTCATCAGATCCCACACATTAATATATGAGTCCTATAAAAAATCTTATAATTGTTCTATTTAACATGAGATGGGTGAGACACAAAAAAAGAGGTTTCTCTCACAACCAAATTTCTTAGAATGGGCTCAATGTTGGTCAATGGGGGTCGTATATTATGACTTATTATCACAATAAATAAACCATTTATGTGAACACATTTAGATGGGAATTTTATGGCTAAGATGGTTTTTGTCTAGTTTTGATTGTGACCCAAGAACAAAGGTTGTAATTGATGGGATGCATCCCTTAAAAGAATCTCCTCATCCTTGAGTGTACAAATTGAGAAAACTTCCATCACATGTTGTAGGAGAAACATGATGGATATAGATGAATCATTAGCTATAATACATTCACATATGAGTAATATAAGAAATATTAAGAGGATTCTCTATAAATTAAGTTGAGTGAGATGTGGCAATGAGGTTTATCTCATAGCTACATATCATAGAATGGGTGAAAAGTTGGTCTCTAAGGGATTTATATTCTAGCTTGTTAGCCTAATAGATGAACCATATATTAAGAAACATTTAGATTGGAATTTTAAGTCTATGATGGTCATTATATGGTATTGGTTGCACCCTAGGAGTGAAGGTTGTAGTTGATTGGATGCATCCATTAAGAGAATCTCTTCATCCCTAAATGTGCAAATTGAGAAAACTTTTGTTACACATTATAGGAGAAATGTGAGTGTTATATATATCATCAACTTTTACAAATGCATGGATGAGTCCTATAAGAAATCCCTAGAGGATTATATCTAACTCAAACTAGGAAAGATGTAGTAATATGTTTCTCTTATAGCTAAATATATATAAACATGCCAAAAGTTGGTCAGTGGGAGCCATATATTCTAAATCATTATACCAATCAATGAACTATCTATCTAGAAACATTTAGATGGTAATTTTAGAGATATCATAATCATTATCTGATTATATTCCTTTCCCAAGAGTGAAGTTGTAGTTGATCTGATGCATCCCTTAAGATAATATCCTCATCTCTGAGTGTGAAAAATAAGTGAACTTCCCTCATGATTTATAGGAGAACTATGACAGATAGATATGAGCCATCATCTCCCACACATGCATGGACAAGTAATTTAAGAAATTTTATGAGGATTATCTCTAACTCAAGATGTATAAGACACAATAATGAGGTTTCTCTCATAGGCAAATCTCAAAATGGACTAAAAGTTGGTCAACAAGGCCGTATATTTTGACTCATTAGCCTAATTGATGAACAGTCTATAAATACACATCTAAATTGGCATTTTAATTATAAGATATCCATTATCTAGTCTTGGTCACACCCTATGAGTGAAGGTTAAAATTGATCAAATGCATCCCTTAAGATAATCTCCTCATCCTTGATTGTGCAAACTAAGCTAACTTTTGCCATGCATTGTAGGAGAACCATGAGGGATAGAGATGAACCATTAGCTTTTACATGTGTATGGATGAGTCCTATAATAAATTTGGATACGATTATCTCTAACTTGAGTTAGGTGAGATGTGATAATGAGGTTTCTCTTACAACTAAATCTCTCAAAATAGGCCAAAAGTTGGTTAATGGGGATGTATATTCTAACTCATTATCCCAATTGACAAAATATCTATGCAGATGCATCTAGATGGGAATTTTAAAATTATCATGGCCATCATATAGTTCTTATTTTTCTTAGGAACAAAAGTTATAGTTGATTGGATGCATCCTTTAAGAGAATCTCCTTGTCCTTGAGTGTGCAAACTGAGTGAACTTCCATCACACATTAAAGGATAACTATGAGGGCTATAGAGTACTCATAAACTTATACACATGAATTAATGAGTCTTATAATAAATTTAGAGAGGATTCTCTCTAATGCAAACTGGGTAAGATGCAATAATGGGGTTTCTTTCATAGCCAAATCTCTTAGAATGGACTAAACGTTGGTCAGTGGGGGTTGTATATTCTGACTCATTAACTGAATTGATAAATCATCTACATGGACACATTCATATGGGTGTTTTAAGGCTATAATATCCATTATTTTGTCTCATTAGTTCCCCATAAATGAAGGTTACAATTGATTAGATGCATCCCTTAAGAGAATCTCCTCATCCCTAAGTGTGAAAACTTAGTAAACTTTTGTCACATGTTTTAGGAGAATAATAAGGGATAAATATGAACCATAAACTCCTATATGTGTATTAACAAGTCCTTTAAGGAATCCCAACTATATTCTTTCTAACTCAATCTAAGTGAGATGCAGTAATGAGGTTTCACTTGCAACTAAATCTCTTAGAATGGGCCAAATGTTAGTTAGTGGGGGACATATATTGCGACTCGTTGGCCCAATAGACAAACCCTCTATGAATACATGTATAAATGGTCATTTTAAGGCTAAAATAGATATTTTTTATTCTCAATCACACCTCAAGAGTGAAGGTTGTAGTTTATCAGGCATATCTCTTAAGAGAATATCCTCATCCCTGAGTGTGCAAACTGAGCAAACTTCCATCTCACATTATAGGAAAACTATGAGAATTAGATATAATCCTTAAGATCTTACATATTCATTGATTAGTTTTCTAAGAAATACAAAGAGGATTTATCCAACTAAAAACCATAATTAAGGTGTAGATAAGACTATTTTCTTATTTTTTTCAAAGGACATATAGAGAGAAGGTGAAAACCTATTTGCTTGGCATAGATATCATTAATATAATTTTTTTTGTCTTATCTTTGTTTCAATAAAATAATATTATCTACTCATGGCACCAACCACATGAAGTTGGAAGCTCATCTGGTTCCACTAACAGATATTAAAATTATTAGTTAAAAATTTAAACAGAAATAAACACACATGATAAAATAATTGAAAATTAAAATACATTAAATTGAATTAAAAAAGTTAACTATATTAAGTTGAAAAACAAGATAAACTTACCAATTTAATCTAATGTACCTTTAGGATCAGCTCTATTTTCAAGTGTTTCAAGAATCGCTTCATGATCAAATTCACACACTTTCAACAAAATTCTATGATGAGGCTTTCCATGATATTTGATTATTTAAATATTTATAACAATAACTAGGTTTGAATAATGAAGCACCACCCTATGTGTTTTGAATTCCTCAAAAAATAATTGTTCTATTTTTATGGTAGTACATATAAATGCAAGTTCCTATAACCACTATGGATCTAGTGGGATAAATTATCTCTTCTCCATCCATAACATTTGTGGTTATTTTTTTGGCCTCTACACAATGACACAAGTAGTAGTTTGTTCCCTCATGATTTTCCTTAGGTGCAATGATTACAAAAACATGACCTATATTTAAAATATAATCAAATTATAAGCACATCTAGGAAAAAATAAAGATATCACTAATATCTAACTAAGGTTGTATATTAAATTAAATAATAAATTCTACTGGGTTGTACAAGATTTGAGATGTGGCTAAAGTCAACTGATGATTCCATTTCATGATCCTTAAATTATTAGAGTGAATGGTTACTCTCTATGGGTGATATGGGTTTATAATACCATTCATCAACCTATTATTTTGATTCACATTCATTCCAATTAAATTCTACACATGCATAATAAAAACATGCCATATCCCTAGTATAAATAGTCCATGAACTTGAATTAGAGATTTGAATGGAGTGGAAAAAAATCTATCCAAGTACTGTATTAAAATCTCCATACATTGCCTTATATTGTTCCTTTATTAACCAAAAGAATATTCAAACATGATAATGTTTATCTAATCCATGATAAATATTTTCATTGTACCAAGTCACAATACTTACAACATCAATCAAATTAACACCATCCGTATGATTTCCTTGCTCTATTTTAAGGGCTCTTTTTACACATGCACCTTCACCATCATGTTCCCCTTCTTCATCCCCAACCTCAAATAATCTCCACAAATCTTGAACACCTTTCTTCTTATGCATTCTACTTAATCATTAAAACATTCAATAATTCTTTAACTACCCTATATAATTTTCTGACCAAATTAGTGTGTATCGATCATGATTTCTCTTACATTCATATTTATATAAAATATCTCAAAAAAACCATAGATAAACTCTGAAGAATGTGATCTATCATTGCTAATATAAAAGTGGTACTCCCTAAAAAAAATTGTTGTCATTTGTGTTATCAGGTGCATGTCTAAATATAATATGAACAAAAACTTTTAACTTGAATTGAATTATAGTATTGGGATTAAACCTCATTTTTTGGTTGTATTGTGTAGTTCTCAACAAATTATACAACCAAAACAATGGTGCCAAATGGGAAATTATTCCTGCATATCTTGAATTAAATATCTAACCATTTTGATCTGTGTGTGTGTCTTGCAAATTGGTAGATAATATTATTCTTGAATTTAAAAATGAAATTAGATATATAAATTTTAGTTGTAACCAAATCACATCTTGATGACTCTTTTCCATCTTTTAGCACATACTTAAAAGATTTTTACTTATTAAAATCAACTAGTTATTTTCCAAATTCATGTGAAATTTCTTCTTGTATACAAATCTTTAAATTTGATAAACCACCACAACTATTACATGTTCCATCTAAACATCGTTTGGTAAAAAAAAAACTATCCTTTGGGTTTTTGACAGAAAAGACTTTAGATTAATTATCTTGATGTCTTAGGTGGGGAAGAAACCATACATTCCTACAAAATATCAATAGTATGTAAAGTACAACATATATGATATAAAACATAAAATTTATAGAAAATTCAACATGTACCCTAAAACAACATGTGGTGCATGTTTGGTTGATTTTATTATAGAAAGGCTTGCATATGTAAAATTACCTCTGGCTAATTGTCAATTGGCCATTAAACTTTTCAATAAATTTTTAATAAAATTATGTTTGGATCATGTTTAAGAAATGTTTTGGCATGTGGCTCATGGCTTTTTGAGACTTTTCAATTGTTACTTCAACTAATACCTTCTCTTTTTGTGGGAGTCTACCTCTAAATACCCAACAATCTATGAGTTAAGGGTCATCAAGGCTTGTTCTTCTTTTTATGACATTTATTAGAGTTTTTATTTTTAATTTCAAGGATTTACTTGTTTCACTAAGAATTTGAGATTTAGATGTCAACTTACTCACTATAGATTCTATTATTACTCGTCTTTCCATTGCCACATTACTATATTTATTTTTATTTTTATTTCCTATTGAATTAAATGCATTAAATATATTATTTACTATTTTTAACAATTTATTCCATCCATGTTGAATGTTATTAACCCTAAATTATGCATCACAAGCCACATTTTTTGCATTTTCATTAATTGAACAAATAGTTGACATCATTTTGTATGGGTTTTATTCTCAAATTCATAGTCCCATACATGTTGAGCATGACATTGAACTAATATTTTTGAAATTTTACCTTCCATAGGTTTTATTATTTTATCATCTATTTCAACCAAATACCTTGGTGTCTATCTTATTATCCTTGGAGGTGTGGGAGCAAGAGCTATATTTTGTATTGAATTGGGTGGTGCTACAACTTCAACCATACTAGGGATAGTAGAGGGTTGACTATATACATTAGACCCTACAAGTGAATTGAAATCCTATGTATTAGGAAACACATGATTTAGGGTCATTACTTGATGTTGATTATCATCATACTCAAAAAATTCATTATGAATGGATGTTTCATTATATTGTGTTTGTCCATATGTTTCATCACTCATTATAAATTCATTACTTACATGCTCTAAATTTTGAATTTCATCATTCAAAAAATATTTTTTGAGTTGTCTTATCTCATTTGAAGACATATATAAACTAAATTCTATAGAATTGGGCATGTTATATTACCTGGTGTAGAGGAAACACCTTCACCTTGCTTAAAAGCCCTTATATATGTTCTCTTATTTTCTTGTCTTTTTCTTTATTTTTCTCTCTTCTCTTTAATTTCCTCATTTGTTAGATTCTTTATTGGTATTTGGCGATGACTTCCCAACCCCATTATTTATCTTTACCAAAATAATCCAATTTTAGATTCAAACTTGAAGAATTTGTAGTGATAAAAATAAAGTGAATGGAGAATTTACCAAATTTATATAGTTATAGTAGAAAAAACCAGCTTATAGTTTGCAAAAAACAAAACAAATGAGAAAAAATTCATGGGAAATATAAGATAAATTCATGAATCACAAATGGTGTACATGTGTTTGAAAGCACACACACCCTTTTTGATCCATAAAAAAATGTACAAAAATAATTAATAGGGTGAACAATTGGTTTGAAAAGGGTGTATGCCCTTTATAGTTTTAAAAAAAAAGGAAAATTTTCCATTTTACCTCTAAAATTGCTTCAGTTTTAGGCCTGGATGGTCCCAAACCTAGTCCAAACCTTGTCATGAACTAGCTAGTTTGATTTCTAATAAATTTAGGAGTTTTTCATTTTTGTTGACACATCTAATCAGACAAATTTTATTATTTAAAAAATAATAATATATGGGTTTATATAAGGAAAAGCATAGTTTTAGAATATATACATATATATTTAATGTTAGAATATTATTTATAATTATTACATAATTTATAAATAACATACCTCATTATTGTGATCTAGGAATTTGACTCAAGAGAGGACGGTTAGTATGGTGTTAGTTCCAAAATAAAAATAAAATGAAATAAACACACTAATAGCATAACATCTCTAGGCCTAGACACTAGGGAGAGATTAGTTAACAAAAATAAATGACAAATACAACCAAAAAGCAAGGAATCAAATACAAGAATTCATTCACCTTTCTTGGATGCTCCAAATTCTTTTTTAGTAGTGGCTTGCTCGGCTTGTGCTCATGAAGTCCTTGGCAATGGAAGCTTGGCTACCTCCATCTCTCCTTGGCACCTTTGGCTTATGGCTTGGCTTGGAATCAATTTGGAATGGTAACCCTAGTTTCTTAAAGCTTTCAAAACCAATCCTGCTTTATAACTTTGCACTAATTAAGTTTTGAAATGATGTTATGAGGCCTCCTATTTATAGATTTTTGGATTTGATCATAATCAACCTAAAACCTCCATCTCAAGATTGAGATGTGTGGTTAAGGATTAATTCAATTTTTAAAATTAAGTTTGTAATTATCCTCATCATGGCATTGGAAGAAGGGGAAATTAAGAGGCATGGAGGGCATCATGGAAGGCATTGATGAGGCATGGAGGGAATGAATCCTAATATTTATGGCATTTATGGCCTAGGGATGTCTTCCCAAAAAATGAGGTCACTTGATGATGTAGATATTCAATATTCATTTCTAAAAATAAGTATTCAACAAGTTTCCATGAAATTATTAATTAGGCCTTGATTTGAGTTAATTAGCTCTTAACCATGATCAATCACTTTGTGCACAAATTACCCAAATTGATTAGAATGTCTTATTATTGGTCTAAAATTTGATTGGATTGGAATTGGAAGGTGACATCAAATGTGTTGAAACCATATTCATATTTAGGATGTTTCTAACAAAAAATAATAAAGAAACATGTCTTGTGTGAAATATTTGATAGGGAAGAGCAATCTAGAGCACCCAGGTGCAAATTTGGCATTTTGACTCAAAATGATCTGATCAAAGTTAGCTGGCCCATAGATTGCATTACCCCATTTAGGGATACCCTGGCCAAAATTGGTGCTTGAATATGTCAGTTTCACATTATTTAGCATGTTTTAATATTTTTATTTTGAATTATGCATTTTAGGTGGAAATTGGTCAAAATCTTGGTTAGAGGTTATCGACGGCCAATTTTAGGTGTCTATAGTTTGCCCCTATCTGAGAAGATGTTGAAAACCATAGGCAAAGAAATGTCTTCTCAAAGAATGAGAAATGGCTTGTATGCCAAAAAGAAGATGATGGTTGAGGAATAAAGCTCCAAGTGGGTTTGGAAAGCCTAGGATGATGCCCCCTTGAGGGAGTGGTCATCACATTTGTTGATGGATGGTCCCTCAAAAATAATCAAGAGGAAAGGTAGAATTAACCTATGGTTGAGATTAATCCAAATGAGAAAATACTAGCATGCATTAATGTAAAAATGATACTAATTTGCTAAAGGCAGTTATAATTAGGAATAAGAGGCAAAATAATGATTTTCCCATAGTCAGTTATAATCATTACAAGGACCTAAATTGGCTAAAGATAATTGTGTCCTAGTTAAGGCTGATTAGCAAGCATAACTCAAGGATATAACTTGGAATATAGATTAAAGATGAGAAGGCAAAAAATGATGAAAGAGATGGATAGAGGAATAATATTTATCAATAGATATATTCAATTGTACTTGCCAATGAGGAGATACACACCCTGACTAGCAATGATACAACTAGAATGGTCATTAGGTTGATTTGATTAAGGGTGGGATGGGAGGATTTTCCAAGGTACCACGGAGAAAATTCTATAGCTCCATTGATTATAGACCTTCCTAAAGATAATTTTTGCTATAGCATGTGATGGTAGGCTTCATGATAGAACACCATAAATACTTAGCTAAAATATGCATAAGGACTGACTCCTGATCTAATAAAACACTAAAAAATAATGCACTAATGATAAAAACCATGATGAGAATGTTGACACATAAATATGGATGGACTCAAGAGTAATGTGTGCAGGGAATCACCTAATGAACACATATAGACTGAGTCAAGGCAATAGTGTTGAAACCAAACAAACACACAAGCATCAAAATAAATAAACATATAGAAAAACAAACAAACAAAAAACCTGAAAACAAAAACAAAAGAGAGCATCCTAATAATGACCATGCCCTAGTAAGGTGGATCAAAGATAACTAAATAGGCTTAGACAAGACAATTTTTTTTGGATTTTTTGAAATATTAAGAATGTTTTTGGCATTTTGAGGTATCTTAATTCATTAGAGAATGACAAGATACCTGTTCACAAAATAGTGAGAACATTTAACTTAGGATGCTCACAAAATAGTGAGAGCATATGGAAGTGGGAACTAAGGTGACCTCAACATGAATTGAGAATGACCCATATAGTCCTAAAATTACCTCAAGTCATAGCAATTTGATCCACACAAAAGGTAGGGAAAAACCAACTAGGTCCCAACAAGTTCTCAAATCTGGTAGATGGCTAGTCATTTGAAAATAGTGATAGAAAGGTGATGTGGTAGTACATGATAAACAAGTGTTTCCCCTAGTTTTTCCATAGGTGGTTATAACTAAGATACAATGGCATAGGTCAATGATACTAATTTTCCCATAAGTGGTTATAATTTAGCAAGACTAGTGAGACACTGATTTGCCCATAGGCAGTTATAATCAAGCTCACATAAACAAATGTGGATAGGATGAAACATATCTTGATAAATAAATTGTCACACTAATTTCATAGACTATCATTGTAAACATATACTGGATTGATTTTTGAAAATTGATCAGAATCCCCCCATAAAAAAGTGTGGGAAGAACCAAATGAACCAAGATCAAAATAGGATTGGGTAGGATGACTAAAAATAGGCTTTGGTCTAGATAGGAATGGAATGATAAGATGGCATGGCATTTTACAAGGATAATGATTGTCTAGATATATTGGATAAAATGGTAAGAGGGTTTCCCCCAAGTGATGGGATAAATGGTTTGGATCTATAATAATGGCAAATGGATATTTAACAATGACAATGGCATGGCAATGTGAAATGGTATGGTACATGTTTTTAGCCTAGGTGTGGTTTTTGATTCTATTATTATTGTTGATGTGGAGATGCACATCCTAATAAATAAATGATACAAATATAATACTTGATCATGTTAATTGTTATCCCACACCTCATCTGAAAAGCTACTCTATCAAGAACTGGCTGTAGATTTGGTTGTCAAGAATGCTATTGTGATCTTTGTTGGTCATTGATTTTGATTCTTTCAAGCATCAAGACAAGGTATCTTTATAACCTCTACAAGGGAAAGTTCAACCATGGATGGTAAATAAGGACAAAAAATGGATGGTAGGTTTTATTGTGAAATGGAATGATAGATGATAATGGAATGTATAATTGTGGGGAAATAAATGAAGATCAGGACTTTTAGTCACACTTAGTGTTGTTGATGCTAGATTTGACATATTTTTAGTTGTGGAAGGGATGAAGACTTTTTATCTCAATAAGACCACCATATTTTTCTATTGTTTGATCTTGAGAGTATCTACCATCTGATTAGGCTATAGATATGAAGCTATTTTGATTTGATCTTTAATTTTGTCTTCATCAAGCAGTGAAGAACCTTTGTCCTCAACTATTGGTGCCTCAAAGAGGTTTTCACCAATGAATTTTTCTTGATTATCCCATAGCACCTTTGAGAATGTTTCACTAAGGAATGTTGACTTTTGACTTTGATTTTCTTCTAGCGCTTTCAAAAAAAATTCACTAAAAGATGTTGAGTTCTGGCTTGGATTGTCTCCTAGTGCCTTCAAAAATGTTTCACTAGGAGAGTGTTATTATTCTACATGAATGTTATCTTGGACTCCTTGCTATTTTTCAACTACTATGTCACCATGGATGTAGTTTAATAAAGTGTGATTCTATCAGTCCCAATCGATACTTATGGGAGATGGAATGTCAATTATATGGCTATTTTGGTTGATAATAATGGATTATGGAATGGTAATGGAATGGGGAGAGGATACACAATCCTTGTAGAATATACTAGGAGAACTTGTGTTGATGTTGAAGTACTCATCTTCAAAAACTATAGAAGGATAAAATGTTTATTCAAACTAATCTGTGAGGTATGTGTAACCAATGTTGTAACATCCACAAATGTATTCTTCTTCTAAATATGATTCTAACTCAAGGGACTCTAAATCTGATGCCATAACTAATTTTGATTTTGATTTTGATGCTAAATATAATGTCGGTTCAAGAATAAAACCTGAATCTAACTTTGATTCTTCATTTGATGGGTACTCTATTATAATGATGTCTTATTAAAAATTTGGTTTTTGATAAGTAATGACCTATGATGGCATAATGAGCTCCACAAAAATTGGTTTGTCAAAGTGAAACTCTTCTAGGATGGGAAATAGGTCAAGAGACAACTCCTTAGAGACTGGCTTGTCAATAGAAGGCTCTTGAAAAATAGGCACATGGTCAAGGTAATGATTTTCCCAAAGGTGGTTATAATCATTAAGAAGTGACTCAATAAATACTAAATCTAGTGTGGTACTCCTCAATAACTGGTATAGGATCAAGAAGCAATTTATCATAGGTTGAATTATCACAAATGATTGATTCAATAAAAACATCTCGGATTGGTTGGTTCTCCTTGCCTTAGTTTCCAATGAGTTGGAAAATACCAGTTTTGAATATAGCTTGGTCTTTAAATGATTGGATTATTTGAGGTTTGGATGGGATTGGTACTGGATGAGGAATGACTTGTGGTTGGATAATGGTAGGGTATTGGGGATCCTATTTGCTCGCATGAGCTAAAGGACAAAGTCCTAAGATGGTAATGATAGGGTGGTACAGGGCTTGATTGATCACACAAGTAAAAAGACTAGGTCGTAGAATGATGAAGGGGCATTATGGAGCTTGGTTGCTTGCACAAACCAAAGGATGAGCTCCTGGTATAGAAATGGTTGGGCGTTGTGGAGCTTGGTTTCTCACACAAGCCAAGGGACTAGGTCTATGAATATTAATGGTATTCCTTGGATATTATAGAGCTTGATGGATCATATAATCCAAAGGAGGGTTAGGGGTAGTCGATGATTGAATAGCAAAAATATGTCATGAAACTTGATTGCTTTCACAAGTAAAATCATCCAAGTCTTCCTCATAAACCATATCATCCCAGTCATGAGTTGGATCACAAGTTGGTTCTTGGTTGTGTTCCATGTACTAATTTTTGTAAAGAGGGTATGGATTCATATCCCAAAAAACATTATCTGTAGTTGGGTATTCAAATTCCTCTTCACAATCATCTTCATAGAAATCAAGGTCTCGAGTTGGATCGTAAGTTATTTCATGACTTTTCTTCCATGAATGATTAATATGTGGTGGATAGAAATCTATCTCACAAACCATATTAGCATCATTAAGGTCTTGAAAAAATCCATAAAAGTTATTTTGTGCAGCCATTCTATCATAAGTCAAATTTTAAGTGACTCCACTATAAGTGTAGCTAGAAATATCCATGTAAATGATGAAAGCTTTGAAAATAAAAGGACTTAGAATTTTACAAACTCTAAAAAATTATTTCTAAAGGACAAATGGGTCAAGATTGGTCTAACTTGGTTGAAGGGGTGGAGATGTATCTCCAATATGGTCTGAAGGTAGAGTTGTATCTCCAAAATGATTTGTGCTAAGACTTGGCATAAAACAACCTAACATCAAATGTCTAATGTCAGATTTCATACACATAAAAGGTCAAGCGTCTGAATAAAAATTGACATGTCAAAGGTCTAGGTCAAAGTGCTTCAAATAAGGTCTAAAATAAAAAAGGGAAAATTTGAGTTGCTAGGTATTTTGTCTAAACATGAAGTCAAAATCTAGGCTCAAACAAATAGGCACGTGCTAGGACTTTTGGCCAAATGGGATCAAAATCTAGACTTGAAACAAAGGCTAATGTGATTTGATTTAATCTAATAAGTTTGGAAATAGCTTTGACATAGAACTAACATAGATAATCAAACATAAACATGATTAGTTGGCATAAGGCATAAGACAAAAGGCTCTTTGAAAAAGGTTGTGTTCTCCTAAATAAAATCACAAACAATGATGAGGATTGGCATTAAACAAACAAACCACCAATAGTTTTCAATTTTGGGTAATCAATTAATTGAAGTTATAAAACCTAAAAGAGAAAGATCTATGTATCAACCCCATGAATTAAGGCTTAAATAGAAATCAATAAATGTTTGGATCCAAACTTAATAAGGATAATTGAAAACTCAATGTTGAAAACTGGGATTTGACTAAAGAAGCTAGACAATATTGGATAGCATGATGGCACAAGACAAAGGTCTAAATGGTATATACAAAATGGTTTGGAAAAAAATGTTTTGATACAAGGTGAAGCAAGTCTTGAAACAAATTAAGTAGCCTAATGGTGTAATCATACTCGAATGATGTGGTCAAGTTATGCTTCAAAGACTAAAAAGGCTCAAAATGTTTTAACATGATTTGGGCAGCATAACACTACCCTTCACAACTCAAATGCATTGTTTTGACATGGCTTATGAAAAAACAAACAAGTTTTTGGTCTCAAAACATATAAATCAAAAATAATCAAAATACACTAAGTATAATCATCCAAATCTTAGTAAGGGTATGGCAAAATGGGGTTTACTAAACTAGCAAGTTTTGAACATTCTAGGGGAATCAATTACATAATGACTTTCATGTCAAATGATGTAAAAGACAAGAATGGAAATTGAGTGACCATGGAATTAGCTAGTTATAAAAAGGTCTAGTCCTTTTTACAACCACTACATCCTATTATTTGCTTAGTGTAGTGCAATGTCCAAATACAGATACATCTTGTGTGCAACTCCAAAAGAGCCAAATGAAGTCAATGCTGGGAGGTGAAACCCTAGGTCAAAGCTTCCCTAAAGAACTCATGAGAGGTAATGATGTCCCCCTTGTAAGCCAAGTTTGCATAAAATAAAATACTAATATAAAGACTTTAGGGTCATTTTCAAGATTACCCAAACTTTGATGAGTTTTTTGGGAGTGCTTTAGATGAGTTTCTTTCTAAGCCTTGGACTAGGCTATTTGAAATAGGAATGGTGCTTTTGATTCCAAGGGTTCCCTATAGGGGACACATGGAAGAGCATACATGTAACATTCCTCTTTTTGCTAAACGAGATTTGATTAAATAACTATTACAAACAAAAAATGGACAAGTGTGTTCAATTTTAAGACCCAAATGAAATGTTTGGTGGTGTTCATTTGACCCCTTGGTCTTAGTTGTAAACTTTGAAAACATTTACTAAAAACATCTAAATTATTTTTTAAACACCAAAACAAGGTTCCTAATAAATTTTTAAACATGCGAAGGTGATTTAAACATGTTTTGAGCAAATATCCCACTTGGTCCTGCAATAAAATTGTTAGCATATCCTTTAGCTTTGAAGCCCTTTTTTATTTGAAACAACAAACTTTGAAAAAAGAGGTCTCAGGTTTATGTTTTTGGAAAAAAATAGTGGCCGATGTCGATTATTACCACTGACATCAATTACTCAGCTACCAAGATCTAGCTGATGTCAATTCTGTTGATTGATGTTAGCTGATCAGTGATCGATTTTGGTATTTCTTGTCGATGTTAGTTACTATGTAAAAACTATGGCAACCAAAAATGGAAAAATAAAGTTAAAAAACCAATTTTCAAGAGTTTTAAAGGCTCAAATAAATATTTTAAAGTTAAAAAATGGTCTTCTTCATGTGTAGGATGCATCTAGTCCCACTAGGCATTCCATTATGTGCTCTAAGAATTTGACTCAAGAGAGGATGGTTAGTATGGTGTTAGTTCCAAAATGAAAACAAGATGAAATAGACACACTAATAACATAACATCTCTAGGCCTAGACACTAGGGAGGGATTAGTTAATAATTATTAATGAAACACACAACTAAAATGTAAAATAAAATTCTTTTACCTTCCTTGGATGCTCCAAAATGCTTATTGTGGTGGATTGCTTGGCTTGTGCTCATGATGTCCTTGGTAATGGAAGCTTAAAAACCTCCATCTCTCCTTGGCACCTTTGAATTGTGGCTTGGCTTGGCTTGGAATCAATTTGTCATTGTAACACTAGTTTCTTAAAGATTTTAGAACCAATCTTGCATTATAACTTTGCACTAATTAAGATTTGAAATGATGTTGTGAGGCCTCCTATTTATATATTTTTGGATTTGATCAGGATCAATCTAAACTATCCATCTCAAGATTGAGATGTGTGGTTGAGGATTAATTTAAGTTTTTAAATTAAATTTTTAATTATCCTCATCATGGAATTTGAATAAGGGAAAATTAAGAGGCATGTAGGGCATCATGGAAGGCATTGATGAGGCATGGACGTCATGAATCCTAATATTTGTGGCATTTATGGCCTAGGGATGTATTCCCAAGAAATGAGGTCACTTGATGATGCAAATATTCAATATTCATTTTTAAAAACAAGTATTCAACAAGTTTCCATGGAATTATTTATTAGGCCTTGATTTGGGTTAATTAGCTCTTAAGCATGATTAAGCACTTTGTGCACAAATTACCCAAATTGATTAGAATGTCTTGTTATTGTTCCAAAATTTGACTAGATTGGAATTGGAAAGTGACGTCAAATGCATTGTAACCATATTCCCATTTAGGATGTTTCCAAGAAAAAATAATAAAAGCACATTTTTTGTGCAAACTATTTGATAGGGAAGAGCAATCCAGAGCACCCAGGTGCAAATTTGGCATTTTGACTCAAAATGATCTGATCAAAGTTAGCTAGCCCATAAATTGCATTGCCCCATTTAGGAATACCCTGGCCAAAATTGGTACTTGAAAATGTCAGTTTCACATCATTTAGCATGTTTTAGTTTTTTTTGGCCAAATTATGCATTTTGGGTGGAAATTGGTCAAAATCCTAGTTGGAGGTTATCGATGGCCAATTAGGTGTCTATAATTATAAACTATATACATATCATCATAAATTCCCTTATAAATTTTTGAATATTAATTAATTGTTTATAAAATTTATATCTCAACAATCTACACATTGTCAACTATGCTCTAAAAAAATAATTTTCATTAAGGTCAAAAAGTTGTGTTCATACACTTCAATTACAATTATCCAGCTGTCTTGACTTGTAAAGTTATTTAAAAATTATATATAATAAAAAATACTCCCAAAACTCTCCAATATTTCACCTATCCATATATGAAGTTTCATACAAAAATTTATTTGTTTACTACCACTAAAATAGTCATCTTGACTCTTTTATAAGGGAACATAGCTAGGGAAACCTACACATATTTTATATTTTCTATCAATGGGACTTATTTCATATCCATGTTAAAATAATGAATGAAAGTTTTGTTGAATGATAGCCCTAGAGCATGTGATAGTTTGGTTAAAAGTGTATTTTCTAAAGCTCATAAATCAATTATGCAATTATTTAATCAAAATCCATCAAAGAATAACAAAATAAATAAAGAATCAATAATTTTATTATTTTGAGTAGGAACCACTGCATTATTTTTCAAAGTAGAATTAACCAATTTGATATGAACTCTTTAGAGAGGTGTTTCACTAAAATTTTGCTATTAATCATAAGAAGGTAGTAAAATTGGAAATACAATACTTGATAAAAGGGTGCACATATTGAATTAGAAGATTGTGAAGAGCTCCTCTTTGGCTTAGGAGGATGACTTGCTTGTAAGAAAGCACTAAAGTAGATTTTTGGGTTAGACAAGTAACTAGGTTGATTACCTAGTGCTAGCTAGATCCCAAAAGTGAGAGCTTCCTTATGGGCTTTCAATCTACCATTTTAGAATAATTAAGCTAATAAATCAAAAATAAAGTACTTTCATCAATGATCAAAAGGTACTAAAATTGATAACAAGAATTGATTGATAAAGAGATATGCTAGAATGATCAAATTAGTGATAAAATAATAGGTTTGAAAGGGGTCTATGAATAATCAAAAACTCCAAAAAGTGAATTGGGTTAGGCAAAGGAGGGGAAATTATCTTATTTTATTTTTCTTCCATAGGTGACCGTCAATTATTGGGTTGACCATCAATGGTTACGCCTGACCGTTGATGGTTGACTATGCAAAAACTAGGTTTGATCAATAGCAAATTGATGATATTTATAGATGAATTATAGGGGTTAGGAAAAGGATAAATTGATTGAAAAATGTAAATAAATCACATGAATAATAAAAAATAAGAGCTTATCTTACTAAAAGTGGGTTTGATAAGTAGTTGGCATGGTTGACTTGTAAGTGGGATCTGACTTGATTTTGGTAGGGTAACGGTGCCTAGAAGCTTGGTTGAGAGGTGCTGAAAATTTAGTTCTTAACAGAATGGATTGATAATATGGATTAAGTTAGTTGACCTACAAAAGAAAACTTTGAGTACCTAAGCTCTTGATAATAATTACAGATCCTTTTGTTCTTATAGCTCTCTCCTTATAGGTAAGGGCCAAAGGTTTAAGAGGGAGTGTAATTGGGGCTTACATATATAATTCATCCATGTAATGCCTTACAAGGAGATTTGGATTACTTATATTTAGAAAATGTAGCTAGTAATTTGTATGGTGTTTGCATATAGAAGGTTAGGTGATTAAGCTTAACCATCAATAGTTGGGATAAATGTTGATAGTTAGCCTGACTATCAATGGTCGAGGTTAAATTTCAAAATAGCCTAAAGTGCCATGTTTAAGAATAGTAAAGCTAAACTGATAAAAATAGGCCTAAGTAAGGAAAAAATGTTTGGGGGGTCTACTAGGGGTCACAACACTTGGAAATGTGTGTGTAGAATTCTGGTGTCTACATTTTTACCCTTTTTGTTTTGTGGCTTGAATTGACAAGCTACAAAACAAAAATAAAATTTGGTTAAGGTCAAGGTTGACTTGAGTTAGGAGGAGGTATTCTCGCTTAAATTAGGATGTGATGAGGTTAAATGAAATTTGGTCAAGGTTTGATAAGTGGTAGGTGGTAGGGTGAGATACAGAACCTGTAAATAAAAAATGACTAAGTGTGATAGGGTAGATCACAAAAATACTAAATTTTACAATGTTAATAAATAATAAGGTTGGTGTGTAGAAGACAAGTAACCAATGTATTGCATGACTTCTATAGGCATGGTAGTGGGATACACCTGTTAGTCTCCAAGGCAGATTTAGTGTTTTTTTGGATATCCAAGGTAGGAAGTGCTCTCATGAAAACACCAAATGGGTTAATGTGTGATAGGTATCTAAGGTAGGAATTACTCCCATGAAAACACAAATGATTTGGTTGTTACACTAGGTTGTACAAAAATACAAATAGGTAACTTGACAACTTCGATCGGTGTGGTCAAAATGACCTAGGCAAAGTCATCGTAATACATATGCATAGTTTGGGAAGTAGGGTTGTCATAGAGGTAGATGCAAGAAAAATGGGTGGGTTGGGGTATGGTTGAGTTGACTCCATATGCACTAGGCAAGTATACACTGCCTACATAGTGAAGGGGATTCAACATCCCACAATAATTTTAGGCCAAATGTAGTTATTGCTCAAAGGGTAGTCCTGAGGTTGATTTTTAGGTGAATAGGTCATTGATATTGAATATAATATATGACTAAGTGCTAAAAATTCCTGAGCACAATAACCAACATCAAGGTGGATGTGGTCAAATGGGGTTTGTTGGGAAAGGTTTGATTTGTCAGAGGGTAAGGGTCATGTTTTTTATCCCATAAAGAGAAGTTTTAGGTTGGTTTGTATCAACAATTAGGGGCTAAAAGGGTCAAATATCAGTGGTCACCCTAACCATTGATGATCAAGGGGAAAACTTAAAAGGCTAAAAAAGTTAAAAAGTGAAATTGAAATGTAAATTTCATCATTTTTCACTTTCACTTCATGTTTTTCATAAAAATGAACCATATGATACACATGCGCTGGGATGACTATGTTGTTAGATTTATGCACTGGAGGAGAGTGGTAGCTTACATAGGAGTAGGTGGTGGGGATAGAGATATTAAGTGGTTTTTTAATATATTGGAGGGTCTAGTGATAAGGGATGTTATATAATGACCATATGTTGGATGGCCACAGTGGGCAAAATTTAGGTACCAAACCATAGGGTTGTAAAGCTATAGGTGGGTGTATGGGAGGAGAGAGATGTAGATAAAGATGATCCTATTTAATTATGTATGAAGATAGTTTATATTAGTATAGGGGATTCCAATTGACACTCTTAGATATAGGAGGGAAGAGGCTGAGTTTATATTTCTTGAGCCTCATCTAGTAAACATAACACATGATTTTGAGGAGTTACTAGTGAGGGGCTAGATTGATGATGTAGGCATCACTAATGTCTATGCAACCTAATATTAGGGGAGGTACACTACACTAATTTTGGAGGGGGTGATGGAGACCACCAACCCATGGATGTTGATCTAGGGGTAACACAAGTGTAGGGTGACCTGTAGGTAACAACTACTCTATCAACAACCTAGGCTTAGATAGCTAGTTTACATGGATAAGTGGCCATGTTATAGGGGTAGATCATAGTACATAGGGATAGGTGGGGGATATTAAAATGGAGAAATACCAGACACAAGCCCAATTTATATCTTTACAATTTTAGGTGGTCACTCTACAGGGATAAATTAGGGCCTTTTAAGGATAAATTAGGGTAGGTGTAGCAGTAAGAGGGCCAGTAGATTTAGTGCCATGGACACATTATTTAGCCACTATACCGGAGCTTTATTATTATGAGGTGATGGTGTTTGATTAGTTTCTATATGACATGAGATTCATTGAGTAAGATCTATCATGGGTGGTGGGGCTATGATTGGTACCCCAAGTCAGTGGGCTATGCCAATGGGTTAGATAGGGGTCCTAGGGGGACCACCACTAGGTACAAGTGGGGCAAGTGGAAGTGGTGTAAGAGGCAGTGGCCTAAGTGTTTCAAGTTCATAGATACATGATATGCATATATAGATGATTTTGATACTAGCCTACATGTTAATGTAGTGAGATGTATATTTTTTTGTTGAGAGAGATTTGTTATGACATTGTAAATTTTGACATTATGATGTATTATATGTTTATCAATGCATATGACGATCTGAGTTTTAACATTACTGATATACTGATGTTATCATGGATGTTTCATTGATTATGTTATGTGGTGATGTGTTTTATGATTATAGCTCATGGTTTTATGTAGTATAGACATGTGATGCTTTAGCAGGATACTTGTGATTGTTGTTTTATTGATTTCATGGATGGATATGGTTATTTCTTGGTGTATAGTTACTGATAAAATATCCTTTAATATGTGTTATGATGTATTTACTTGAATTTTATGCTCATATTGTTTGCAAATTATTTTCTATGATGTGTTAATTGGTTAGTTGGATGCTCATGTTTTTCCCACATAGAGAGATAGATGATGTATATTATGGTTATATGATAGATGATATTTATTATTTGGATGTGATGTTTGTATTAAATGATAATAAAGGTAGAATGTGAACACAAGAAGTAAGTTAATAACAAACTAGATATATAGGAGACTAAGTAGAATCATGAGGGGGAACAACCATGAATGTGGAATATGATGCCTTTTTGAAGGGCAAGGACTGACATGAAACCCTAAAGTTGTATTAGCTTAATGAAGATAGACTTTCAACTACTTTAAATTAGCATGCTAAATGTTGATAATGAGGTATCTTGATTAGGATGTGTCAAGCAAGCTCATAGTCTCATGTATATGTGATATGTGGAGGGAGAATGGGTGAAACTCAAACTACTATTAAGACTAGTATGCCTTTTTGTAGGCTTTCTAAAGAGGTAGTATAGACAAGTCTATGTTTATATACAATGTGTAGACTGATCGATGTGAGAAGTCTAATAAGGAGAGCCAATTGTGGCTTTCCAAGATTATTGATGATAAGAGAGCCGATTGTAGCTTTTAAAATTCTTTTTTTTGCTTGAGGGTCATTTTATATTTTGCTTTTTCTTTAGGGTTAGGGAAATTGATTGATGTGGGAAGCTTCCATAAATTGCTAGCTTTTGACAAATATTTTTCTTAGTCATCCTTCAAGGGAGTGGTCTAAGTTTATGTTTCAAATTATTTTGATAGTTATCCTTCCAAGGAGAAGTCCACCTTATGGTTTTGCAAATTTTAATTATTTTCAATAGCTTTCCTTCAAAGGAACAGTCTACAGATGTTAGGGTTGACCCATGATTTGTTTGCTTGAGTTTTGATTTTGATTTTTTTGACATAGACTTTCATATACATGCTTGATGGATTACCTTTATAAAGATGAAACTAAGTGAAATCAAAATTTCAGTAGGTGAACATGATATAGGTGACAATAACCATAGGAACCACTCTAGAAAGAGAGTGGAAGTACTATGAAAATCATGCCTTGGGTAGAGCCATCATACCCAAATTTTAATATTAGGATCTAATTGTGATGGATAATCACATGATTTAGTTTTAGTTAGTTTCCCCTAAAAAGAGGGAGATGGATATGATATGTAAGTGATGAGATTAAGTTAGACAAATGGTAATCATGATTTCATTCTACTAACAATAGAAAGAACATAGATGGGAAGCATTAAGAGGCTCAAGTTATAGGTTTCCATCAAGAGAGGATAATTGATAAGATCTTGATCCATACTTATGGGTTATGATGTAGGGTCCATGCCAATCGAAAGCAAATTTTCCCTGCTTATTCTTCTCCATGTTGGTGACATGGTGATTTTATTTAGGCATAAGATCTCCAATATTAATTTTTTTATTTTAGGTGTTTGTAATTACATGCTTGACATGTTATTAATAGACATAGAGATGGGAAAGGGTGGCTAAATGATGCTCATTGAGTAGATCAAGTTGGGATAAACATTATTGATGATAATCATCTTCCAAAATGAGGTCACATAATGATATGTGAAGTGAAGCTATTTGGATTTCAAGAGGTAAGAAGACCTCAGCTTCAAAGATGAGAGAAAAGGGTGTAGCACTTATGGGGGTTCAGATGCTAGTACAATATGCCCATAGGATAAAGGGGATATGCAAGTGCCAATCCTAACCTGAGGCATTGAACATTTTGGTAAGCATGTTGTTAAGGGTTTTGTTAGAGGCTTTAGATTTTCCATTTGATTATGAGAGATGAGGTGATGAAAATCTAAGTTTAATACCAAATACATCATAAAGGCCCTAAACTTGTTTATTTTTGAAAGATTTATCATTATCGGTGATGATCTTATGGGGAACACCGAAATGGTAGATGATATGATGGGTGATGAATTAGACAATATTTTCAACTTTCATCAAGATAAAGGCAATAACTTCTACCCATTTTGTAAAATATTTAATTGGGATAATGATAGAATGATGTCATTATGAAGAGTGGGAGTTAATTTTACCAATAAGGTCTAAACCCCATTATGAGAAAGGCCAAAAATCTATAGACACATGAAGGCTATTATTAGGTGCATGATGTAAATTAGCATGTTGTTAACACTTGACACACTTTTTCACATAATCACAACATTCTTGGTTGAGGGTGGGTTAGTAATAGCCCAGGTGGAGGATTCACTTGGTCATAGTGAGGCCACTAAAGTGACCCCCACATATACCATCATGTGTCTCCTTGATGGCATGAGAGGCTTCTGAACCATGGAGGCATCAAAATAGGAGGACATCTAAGCCTTGTTTGTAGAGGATTCCTCCCATAATGGTATAATGGGAGGTGATATTAATAAACAACCATCAGGAATTCTTAGAGAGGTTATCAGGAATCAAGCCAAGGTGAAGGTAGTCTAAGGTTTGATGGTACTAAAGGTTAGGCAGGATCCCCTCCACACTAAATATAATTGGATCATATATCTTAATGTAGGAGGGCTCGATTAGGTGATGGATAATGGCTGATAGTTTGGAGTTTGAGGGTGCTAATAGGATCTAAGAGGCAAATGAATCCATGGTATCAACAAATTTTTGGTAGATCATGGGGTGGTTTGAATATGGTAATGTTCAAATGAGGCTAGGAGTTCTATAACAAGTTTCCCATACAATTGTAAAACCTCATTCATACACTGGTAAATGCTAATAATTTGGTTGACCATTAGTTAGAGTCACCAAAGATACCAATTTTTTTTACTCCTAAGGCTAAATAAATTTAGAGACCTATTACTAGGTCCTCATATTCAACCATGTTGTTGGTGCATTTTAAGTTGAGTTTAAAGGATAAGGGAATTGGTCCACTAATAAGGAGGACAAGGATAATATCAGATACCCCACCATGCTAACATTTCAAACCATAAAAAAACATGGTTACTTGATTGGTGAAATATACTTGAGATAAGCTTATGATAGACTTGTCTGGAAATGCAAAAGGAAGAGGTTGGTTGTCCACTAAGGGTACTTCAGCCAATTAGTTATAAATGAACTACCCCTTGATTGATTTCTATTGGAGAAATGCAAGGTCAAATTTAGCTAGAATCATATGCCACTTAGCCATACGTTGGTTTTCATATGGTTTGAAGTGCATGTATTTGAGGGGGTCGGTATTGGTTATGATAAAAATTTTGTGGTTAAAGAGGTAGTGGTGAAGTTTGGGGGCCACAAAGACTAGGGCCAAAAATAGTTTTTTGGTATATGTATACCAAGTCTTGTATTTGAACAGTGTATGAATAATGTAATTGAAAACTTTATCTTTGTGTTGTTCATCCTAATGGGTAAGCATTTCCCCAAGGGAGTGGTCTATGGTAGAGATATAGAGGTAGAAAGGTTGGTCATGCTTAGGAGGTGTAAGGGAGTGTATCAAAAGCCTTTTGACAATCGACATTCCACTAGAAAGAGACATCCTTATTCAAGAGGTGGTAGAAGGGCTGACATCGATCAGAGAGATGGGTGATAAAGAAATGAATGGATTAAAGTTTCCCCTACAAGCTGTAGAGTGTGAACTAGGAATTTGATGCAAGAGAGGTGATTAATATTGTGTTAGTCCAAAAATGTAAAAAAAATATTAAAAACACACTAACTAGCATACACCTATAAGATTAGTTACTAGGGTGAGATTAATAACAAAAACAAATGAAAATCACAACTAAAAATTAAATAAAAATAAGAATCCTTCACCTTCTTTGGATTCTCCAAATGCTTGTTGTAGTGGCTTGCTTAGCTTGTGCTCATGAAGTCTTCATCAAAGGAGGTTTGGTTATATCCTCTTCTCCTTGGCACCTTATGGCTTTGGCTTGGCTTGGCTTGGAAAAATATTTTAGTGTCATAACTTTGGCATGTGAGAGCTCTTGGAATAAATTTGACATGGTAACTTTGCACAAATTAATCTTAAAAATGATGTTCATGGCCTCTCTATTTATAGATTTTCAAGAATGACTAGAATCAACCATGACCATCCATCTCGAGATTGAGATGTGTGGTCATGGATTAATTTAATTATGTAATTAAAATTGATAACCATGATTAAGCACTTTGTGCACAAATTCCTCAAATTGATCAGAATGCATTTTTATTGGTCCAAAATTTGACTAGATTAGAATTGGAAGTCAATCTCATATGCATTGGATCTATTATCCAATTAGGGATGTTTCCAACACCAAATATAAAAGACACATATCTCTTACAAGAAATTTGATAGAAAAGAGCAATCCAGAGCACCTAGGTGCAAAATTGGCATTTTTACTCGAAATGATTTGATCAAAGTTAGTTGGATCATAAATTGCATTGTCCCATTTAGTGATACCCTAGCCAAAATTAGAACTTGAGTATGTAAATTTAAACTCATTTAATTTGCTTTAGTGTTTCTAGGCCAAATTTTGCACTTTAGTATAAATTGGTCAAAAGCCCAGTTGGAGGTCATTGGTGGCCAAATTTAGGTGTCTACATAGAGTTGTTTAAGATTGGTAGGAGGTAGCATCTCAAGGATGGATTTAATTTTGGTTAGATCAAATTTTATTGTTTAAATGGAAACAATGAAGCCAAGAAGTTTTCTTGACAAGACCCCAAAAATACATTTCTTTGGATTGAGGTAGATGTGATAATGGATAAGTCACTCAAAGATAATCTTAAAGATAGCTAAATGGTCTTTGTGAAGCCTAGAATTCTCAAGAAGGTCATCCACATAATATTCAATTATTGGATGGATAAGGTCATGAAAAATATATGTTATGTCCCATTGGTAAGTTGTGCCAGCATTCTTAAGGTTGAAGGACATGAATCTATAATAGAAAGTCCCCCATGGGGTGATGAAGGTAGTTTTGTGTTGATCTTCAAGGATAATTAGGATTTGATTATAACCCAAGAATCCATCCATGAGTGACAACATGTCATGACCTATTTTGAGATCAACAAGTTAGTCAATGCTAGGTAGAGGAAAGTCATTCTTTGGGTAGGTGAGGTTGAGGTCATGAAAGTCTACACATATACGTAGTCCCCATATGGATTTAGTGATAGGCATGCTATTCAAAACCCATAGGGGATAGTCTATGGGTTGAATGAAGTTAACTGAAATGAGGTGTTGGAGATCTTATTTGACAATGAGGGATATACATAGATGCATTTGAAAAAGTCTATGTCTGATAGGTTCAGTGTCATGAGTGGTGATGATGTTGTGGGTGGCAATGGTTAGGTCAATACCAGGCATATCAACATATGACCAAGTGAATGCAATTCTATGCTCATGGAGGAAGGTTGTGTAGTCCTATAGTTCCTCAGGGATAAGAGTTTGTCCAAGTTTGATGATGTGGGATTTGTCTAAAGTGCTTATGTTAATGTCCATGGTAGATTCATTCAACATGGTTGAGGTCTCTGGAGGTAAAGATTTGTGGATGGAGGAATCTAGTGCACCAAGGTAGGCGAGAATAACATCATCATCTTGACACTAAATGGTGTTAATGTTAGGAGAGTCATCTCCCATGAGTTCAAGATGGCTCAAAGGGACCCTTATGATGATCTCAAAATATGGCTCACTATTGGAATAGTGTTTCCTTCATTTCATCTCTCCAAGGATATAATCTTATTCAAATCATAGACTTTTAGTTTATTGTAGCATGAGAAATTGATATTTTATCTCATTTATGTCAAACTAAAGATTGAGTTACTACTTTGCCATTTATGCCTAACAAGTAGCATGTTGTAATGAAATTACTTTAAGAATTAAGTATAATAGCAAAATTATATCCAAATATGACTGAAATATATCCAAATATATGATAATAGATAAGCCACTTCGAGGGGGCAGCCTCCACAAGCTTCAATAAGAGAAGAATTCACAATATGATGATAAATAGTTACCCACTACCTCCTATATATAGTCTATTTAGGCCATGGTTACTCCATAGGCTGACCTACTAATCAAAAGAAAGCATAGATAAATGTAATATAACATCAAAGAGGTATAAGTAAGCCACAAGTCGGCTAATACTATCCTCATATATGTGATAGGTTAGGGGTGTAGCACATGTTTTAGTGTTTCGGTTTCGAAGAATGCATAGGAAAGGTGGCAGAAGCAACATTTTGAAGAATTTCTAATTTTGATTCTAGTTTTCCAAAGCTATAGACTTACTTAGTCCTCATCTACAAACTTTGTAGAATCTATGGACTCTCCTAATTCAAAATCTACAAACTCTACAAACATTTAGCCTCAAATATTATTAAGCTAATTACAAACTCTATAGGTCCATATCTATGGACTCTGCAAGTCTAAATCTATAGACTCTGCAAGTCCAAAGTCAAAGAAGCAAGAGAGTTTGTAGGTAGTCTAGAAAAGGATGATTGTTTTAGCTAGAGTCACATCAAGGAAATATTCAAATTCTATTTTTAAGGATTAAATTTTGATATACTTTGTACATAGTTAGACCTTAAAACTATTATAGGGATAAAATAACTATTTCATAAAGATAGTTGGATTTTATAAAATCTTACTCAATCTAAATCTCCTATTTTGGGGATAGACAAATTGACTAGGTAGTTCTAATTTTTTGCATATTATTTTTAATCCAAATTATTAGCATACAACTTTAAGTCTTTTGTCTTATAAATGGTATTATTGATTATTTAATATAGACACACTTTGAGTTTTAGACATATTGTAAACATTCCATCTTTCATAATTTAATGAAATATTATTCTAGCCTTTAGTATTGAGTAGAATTCATTCTTGACTCTAAGAAGATCAAGGGCCCACTAACCTTGGAACCAAAAATATCTGTACAGTATTTATATTTATATTTATATTTAATTGATTTTTCATTACTAGATAATCAAAATATCCTAAATACTTGCATGCATTAATAATCCTAATTCAATATTCACATTCCAATAGCTATTTTCTTTCAGAGCAAGTGTGACTTAGTCTTAGTATTTATTTTTATTTAATATATAGGAGTGAGTTAGTTTAGAATTATCTTTCCAACTGAGTGTTTACATTTACAAGTGTGAATTAGATTTAGTTTTACATTTTCAAGCAAGTGTGAATTAGATTTACATTTACATTTCCAAGGAAGTGTGAATTAGATTTAGATTTACATTTCCAAAAATGTGTGAAGCAAATAGTTTAAAAAGCATTCTTTCATTAGCAAGAGTTAAAATAAAATCACCAGATACCCCCCAAAGACCATTTTATAGATCTACCATCATAAGCCTTGTTGCAGACAACTTTAGTCACTAGCCCTAGTTTGATAGACATCAATCTAAAGGATTGATTAAATGAAGAGTTAAATGACACTCATCATTTTTGGTACCATTTTCAAGGGTTTTTTAGGTGTTAGTAAGGTAAATCTTATTGATCTATAGTAATAAAAAATTAGAAAAAATCAAAATCATAAAAGAAGCAATCAATTTATGTTCTGACCAAGAGATTCTAAAAGATGATTTATTTCAAAATTTCCTTGAAAAACAACAACAAAAAGTCCTTCAACATCTCTAGTTGAAAGTTCTACCCCATAATTTAGATTAAAAATCCCATCACCATCCTTAACTGAGGATCTTGAATAAGCTATTGAATTACATCTTTAGGATTCTCTTTAAATCTTATTTGGGACTAGAGCATTGCTACAACCAATTCCTATAGGAACAATTCACCCAGAAAATCCATTCTTAAAATGAGAATATCTAGAGGATGCAAAATATTTAGAAGAAGCATTTGAATAAGCTAGCATTAAAGAAAGTTTTGAATAATTTGAATAACCTTCAACCCACAATCATTGGGAAGCTAATCCTAGTTTTGAAGGAACATTAGAAGAAGATATGGGTGATTGATAAGACCAATAGGTTACACAACTAGGAAGGACTTTTTCTTTCCTTATTTTTGTAGATCCTAATGATCAAACTACCATGAAAAATATTTCTCCTACAAATTTTCTAAATTTTTGGGGAAGATCCATGGAAGACCTTGATTAGTTTTTGTTTGAATTTAAGGTTCTTTGTAAAACTTATGACTACATAACAAATAATCAAAATTGAAATTGTTCCCATCAAAGCTCAAAGATGTAGCCATGAGATGGTTCATGGGTCTCCTAGGTAATTCCTTTCATACATGGGAAGACATGGAAACTAAATTATTGAACAAATAACAAGATTATTGTAAGGTGAGATAAAGGAAGGAAGAATTTTTTAAAATTAAACAAAATGAAGATGCATTTATAGAGGACTATTTAGATAGATTTTCATACACACATAAATGAAGCAGTTATCCACTTACTGAGGAAGTCCTAAAAATTATTTTCTTCAAAGGACTAGATGAAGACATCGGAGATGCATTAAACTTAATGGGTGGAGGAGACAAACAAACTAGCCTTTCATCAGATCTCAGAAATCTATACTAATTATTCCTAGACAAAACTAGGAATGAAGAAAGGAAGGTTGGGCAAATCCCATGAAATGGGAAAATTGATGGAAAAGTTTTCTACTCTAAAAATTGATATTTTGGTCACACTAAATAGTACATTAGATGACCTTCAAACTAAAGCCAATGTAACTGAAACATTAGTAATTTATTGTCCTAATTGTAGATTAAAATATGCTCTTAGGGATTGTCCTTTATATAAACTAAATACTTCTACTTGTGGACTTTGTGAAGGAATGGACCATGACACAAACCATTGTACCCTTCTGCCTACTTTGAAAAATCAAATAAAAGCAAATGTTAAATCCATTGAAGAGGTAAACTATGTATAAAGATAGAATTTATTTTCACAAAATTAGATCCAAGGATAGTTTGGTGCAAGAAATTTAGCCAATCCGTGGCTAACACCATAGAATGTTCCAACACCTCTACCTATGTGGGGTCATATTCAAATCCCACCACCTCAAATTCCATGGCTAGGACAAGATTAGGTATCACTTTAACCATAGATGTTGCCACACCAACCATAGGTACCTCAAAAACAACCATGGGTGCCACAAAAACAACCTCATCCACAATGGAATCCTCATCAATAACATAATAAACCAAGAAGGTAATGCTAGCAACAAACCATAATACCACCCCTTGTCATCCAACAACTAGAACAAGTTAATCAACATCCAATGCATGCACGACTAGTAGCCAATCTAAAGAATAAACAACCAACACTTGTTTATGTCAATTAACAATGAGAAATAAGAAATGTAGGAGCTATTGACTATGATGATATACAACTAAGGTTAGGAAAAACTGTAAAAGAGCCCCTAATTTTTATTTCTAAATTACCTGGTGAAAAAGAAGAAATAAACTTACTTGAATAAAACATCAAGGAAGCTGAAACCAATAAAAATCATGAAAAATTCAAGAAAATAACTATACCAATAATTCCTTTTCTTAAGAGATTGAAAGAAATTGAAATCAAACAAGAATCAGATTTGATCCATGAATTGTAGAAGATCAACATTAAGGAATCCCTACTACAAGAGATTAGGGACATTTTTGAATTAAATAAAATAATCAAGAATTTATGTGTTAAAACACTTGGAAGAAAGAAACAGTACCCAAAAACCATTAATGTTGATGATAAAGTTGTTAACTTGTTAGCAAGAAAATTGTTAATACCTAACTATGCAGACCCAAGAAGTCTAGTCATAATAGTCATAATAGGAGGAAAGAAAATTCCTAACATTCTATTGGATTTAGGAGTAAAAATTAATGTCATGACAAATGATACTCTCCAAACACTATCCCTCATAGAAATACAACCTACATCTACTATTCTCTAAATGGTAGATCAATATTTAACCAAACTAAAAGGAATCATAGAAAATGTTGTAGTACTTATTGAGTCTTGGGAATATCCAATTGATTTTATGGTACTAAAACCTAAAAAAAAGAATTTAGGATATCCTCTAATCTTAGGAAGACCATGGTTAGCTACTGTAGCGGCACTAATTGATTACAGGTCAGGAGATATGACCATTTCTAAAGGTCTAAAATTCAAATGCATTTCTTTATATCCTCTTGCAAGACCATTAGTAAACCACATAAAAAATACTTGGGTAGATGAGTTAAAAAACAACATATATGATCTTTCATCATTATTGATGATCATAGTTAAAAAAAAATTTAGAAGAATTGACTGAAAAAATTATTCTAGAGGAATATGAATATTTAGTAGAATCTATGGACTCTGATAGTTCAAAATCTATGAACTCTATCAGAGTATAATCTAAAGACTATGTAGTCTCTTCTAAGATATATTTTCTCAATCCTTCTACTACTTCATGATATGATCATAAGCTAATTTAATCAAGTCTATGGAATTGGGTAGGAAGACGAAAAACATAGTTCTTGAGTACATTTCATTATCTATTAGCAAGAGTTATTCCTCCTGGATATGGATTTATCAAAAATGTAGCCACATCCCATATGCTACTTCCTCATCCATGTCCTCTAAATTCACTAATGAGTGAATTTAAATAGGTAGAATATAATCATCTAGACACAAAACCTCTTATGATACTACCTGGAAAGACTTTGAATATCAATAGATGGTTAACCAATGATGAGGAGGTTCAAATTCTTGAAATTCTAAAATGACATACCAAGGATTTTATTGAGACTACATTGATATGAAAGAAATCCACCCTATTGTATGCAAACACTACATATATATAGAGTCTATCAAACTAGTGAGACAACCACAAAGAAGAATAAACCCAGCATTGAAAAACAAAAAATTAGAAATTGCTGGACATGGGATTTATTTACCCCATCTCAGACAACCAGTGGGTTTCACCATTGGTGATTGTAAAAAAAGAGAATGGGAAATGGAGAGTGTGTGTGGACTATAGGTAATTAAAAAAGGCAACCCTAAGATATTATTTTACCATGCATTTCATTGACCAAGTTCATAATAATTTGGTAGGGAAGAAATATTTTTCTTTTTTGGATGGATTTAGTGGATATAACTAGATAATAGTAGTAGCTGAAGATTTGGATAAAACTAGATTCATCTACCCCTAGGGAACCTTTGCCTATCGAGTACTCCCATTTGGACTTTGTAATGCTTCAACAACCTTTCAAAGAGTATTATTGGCAATATTTTTTGACCTCACAAATGATTGTGTAAAGTTCTACATAGATGCTTGTACTGTCCATGGTGAAACTTATGAGGAAGCCCTTACCAATCTGGAAAGAGTTTTGATAAGATGTGAGGAGCATAAATTATCATTAAGCCATGAGAAATGCTTATTAATGATGGATTAGGGAATAATGATAGGACATCACATTTTAGTAAAGGGTACTCAGGTAGATCCCAAGAAAATTGAAATAATCTTAAATGTACCTATTCCACACACACAAATAGAAGTCAAGAGTTTCTTAGGACATGTTGGTTTTTTTAGATGCTTCATAGATAACTTCAATAAAATAACTACTCCAATATTTTCTTTGCTCACAAATAACAATAAGTTTGTGTGGAGTGTTGATTGCCAACAAGTTTTTGAAACTATCAAAGCCAAACTTAGTACTACCCCAATATTGAGAGGCCCAGAATGGACACAACCTTTTCACATATACACAGATGCTTTCAATACAGTAATGGGTGTAGTCCTAAGATAGAAAGACAATAATAATCATATGTATTCTATCTACTACATTAGTAAAAACATGACTCTTACTGAGAAAAATTACACCACAATTGAAAAATAATTCCTTGTTATAGTCTATGCAATAAATAAATTCAAACATTATATAATAGGCTACAATGTGTTTATCTATATAGACCACTTAGTCATTAGGTATCTTACCAACAAACCAATAGTGTGAGGTAGGATTATTAGATGGTTATTGATTCTACAAGAATTTAATATTATTATTAAAGATAAACTAGGAAAATTTAATGTGGTTGCTGATTTCTTCTCCAGAATTAACATTTCAGGTGAAGTGGAACTAGTGGAAAATGATTTTATAGATGAATATTTGTTTGCCATTGTATCAGAATCTCCACGGTTTAACGATATAGCCAATTACCTTGCTACAGGGGAGTTTCCTCCACATTTCACATAAGGAAATAAAATGGTTAATTAGAGAAAGTTATTTTAAATAGATTAATGAAATATTATTTAAACTTAGACCTGATCATGTGTTTTGCAGGTGTGTGTCAAACAATGAATCATATGACATTATTAGAGCTTATCATGAAGAACTAGAAGGATGACATTACTAAACCCATAGGACTATAGACAAAATCCTTAAAGTAGGCTATTATTATCCTCATCTTCATAGACAAGTGAAGAAGTATATTAGACATTGTGATGCATGTCAAAGAACTAAGTAACCCACTCTTTCAGCTGAGATGCCACTCTACCCTCAACTGGTTTTGGAACCATTCAAGAAATGGGGAATTGATTTTGTTAGACCTATGGAACCCCCTTATAGAGGAAAGGAATACATGTTAGTTTACACATACTATGTCATCAAATGTGTATAAGTAGAAGTTTTAACTCATGCTCAAGAAGAAGTTGTGGTAGATTTTCTATATTTCAAAATTATGTAGAGATTTGGTGCTCCAAGGGAGATAGTTTTAGATCAAGGACCCCAGTTCATGTCAAAAATGATAAATTACTTCATGAAATCATATCAAGATCAACATAGGAAGACATCTTCATACCACCCATAAGCCAATGGATAGGTTAATTCACAAACAAATAATTATAAATTATTTTTAAAAAGATTGTTAGTACCAGCTAAAAATATTAGGTAGATAAAGTACCAGAAGCGGTTTAGGCTTATAATACCACTTGAAAAACGACTACTAGATTTTCACCTTATGAGCTAGTTTATGGTAAGAAACATATATTCTCTATTGAATTAAAATTACAAACATTGAAACCAACACTAGAAGTAGGAATTGAATTGGAAGTAGTATAAAAAGAAAGACTTATGTAACTCAATTAGCTTGATGAAATGAGAATTGAATCATTACATAAGATTTAATTGTTATAAAATCAAAGGAAAGTTTGCCATGATTCACATATCAAACAATATAAGTTTTAGAAAGGAGACCGGGCATTATTGTTTGACTCAAAATTACAAAAATTCAATGGGAAATTATAGACAAGGTGGCTAGGACCTTATCAAATAGAAAAGGTTTTTAAAAATGGTTCTATCAAATTGATGCCCATTGATAATAACAAAAGAACTCTTATGTTTAATGGTCATTAACTGAAACTCTATCAGAAACCTCTCAACAAAGAGGACTTTGTGCAAAAAATGTAACATCACATAGATTTCTTAGAAGAACTTCTTCCTTAATGATTGTTTAAAAAATAATAATAATAGATAATAAAAATAAAACAATTAAAAAAATAAAAATAAAAAAAATAAAAAAAATTCAATATTGAAAATCCTTTTGGGGACGTTATTGACAATGCATAACTTAAAAACTAACTTTCTGGTTGGTTATGCATTGTTAAAAAGGGCCTTGACTAGAAAACCAACAATGGTTGGTCAAGGAGCAAAAAAAAAATGATCATGTAATCTTGATTGATTTAGTCATGCAATAACATTTCAGATTGTTCTTTTGGAATATATTAACTAATTCATGCAAATTCACTTGTACAGGACAAATAACATGAGAAGAAAAAGATCTGAGGTAAGAATAAGTGAATGATAAGTTTTATTTATTCATGTTTAGTAAACTAAATGTTTTTGATTTAAATAAGGATAATCCTACGAAGATAAAAATGTACAACTAGATAATCATCTATCCCCTAAAGAGGAATAATCATAACATGCAAAAGAAAGGGATGAGGGAACACATGTGATTATATATATATATATATATATATATATATATATATATATATATATATATATATATATATATATATATATATATAATGTAATCAATTGCATCATTATCATTATGATGGGACACTATGACATCATTCCATAAATAAATAAAAGCCTCAAGATAATAAGGTTTTTAATCATCATTGATCAAATTTGGAGAAAGCTTATGGTAGCAGAAGCAATAATTATCCCCTCCACATGAGTAATAAAATTACCACCATGCCATGCCATCATTCAAATGGTTATGACAGTGTTTGGGTTGCCTTAGTATTCAATAGTCTCACCTCGTAGACATTGAATGAATCTAAAATTCATGTAAAGTAATGATTACCCTACCATCAACTCATGTGAAGTTAACTTCATATGCATAACTTGCCCACAAAAATTACTAGTCCCTACGAAGTGCATAAAAAATCTTCCTCCACAAATTTCTAAGAAGAGTTAGTATAAACCCTGGTCTTAATTTGGTACATCTTACTATAATCAATGGTAATTTGGAAGGAATGGGGTAGAAAACAATGTCAGAATGAAAGAAGGCCATCAAATTTCTTAGTGATAGGGAGTTTGTGGTAGTGTTTGAAGTAAATGGCTAGCTTCCATTCATCTAAAAATTCTAGGGCTTCAATGAGACACTGGTAAGAGAATTTGTGAAAAACCTTACTCCTAAATTTGCTATTATTGAAAGAATAGTCATTCTAGTGTCTAGTTCGATTATTGGTGAAATTACAAAAATTTCAGATGAAGGAATGAAAGTAACAGGTAAAATTTTCTTAAATGACCTTATTGCTCAATTCAATGGTAATGAATGAACTGTAACTTCATGCTTTGTTAATTCAAAAGGGAAAGCTAAGGGGTTATATAGAGATTCACTTCTAGAGCCATGGTAGTTTGTCACATTCTGGGTAATCAAGTACATCACTTGTGAGGGGAAATGTAGTCTTTTAGGAGGAGAAGCCATGAAAATTTTGATACATTTAAAACATGGATGACAAAACCCCTAGTGAAAAATTAATCTCCCATATTACTTATATCGTGCCCTTCAAGTTATGATCACAACTCCTAATACTTCTCTTAGACATCAAGGCCTCATTCACCTTGTTATTCAACATCATTTCCTACATTAGGGGAAATATGTTTGGGAAGCTAGGGAAAATAGGGTCACTAGATAAATTTCAGCCTTGCCTAAAAAAGATGCAGTTGGAACATCAAGTTCAATTTAGTCACAAAGATGATCTATTATGTTATGATTAGGAGCACAATTGATTACCTTGTATAAACAACTAAACACAAAATTAAACCAGAAGTAAAATGTAACTAGAATCAGAAACAACACAGAATTTGAGAGACAATACAATCTTGTATTAATACTCTTCCCAGAAAGAAAATACAATGAAAAGATGCCATAGTCTTCCCACACCTTTGAGGCTTCCCACACCTCTAGGGCTCCCAGTAATTCTCATTCAAGAGTTCTCTCTCTCAATTACGGTCACAAAAAACAACTCAGACACAAAGTTGTTGTTCACCTCCACCAGTCAGTAACAATACTACCAGTACATAAGTACTCAAAGTACTCCAAGTAGATCTCCTTTGATCTTGCTCCTTGTTGTGTTGCAGATCTCCTTTGATCTTGCTACCACGTAGATCTTCTTTGACCTTGCACACACACACACACACCTTGCAGATCAACTGACCTTACTTATCATGTAGATCTTCCCTGATCTTGCATACCTTGCAGATCAACTGATCTTACACACCATGTAGATCTCCCCTGATCTTGCACACCTACAGATCAACCTGGTCTTACACACTTGTAGACCTAGATCTTACACACCTGGAAGAACCCTTATCCTTGCCTCACAAAGTCCTTATGATTCTTCCTAAAGGATCTAATCCTTAGTCCCTTATTACAATATAGCCCCATGAGTCTATTATATAGATCCCATGCAAACAATAATTAGACTTCTAATTAAAATAATTAGACACACAGTCTCAAGACTAAAATTAGTCTTTTACATGCAAACAAACACTCCATATAAAATAAGACTAGTTCTGGAGATGCATGCAAATGCATGCACACACAAGCTATCAACATCAGTGCCTGTTTGACTGATGTCAGCTGACCTATAACCGACGTCGATTACTATGACCACTAAAGATGACTGACGTCAGTTGTGCTACCAATGTCAATTTCTCTATAACTCAGTAACCTCCTCCATGTTTGCATCAGTGAATATTTTAGCTCCATAACCTAACAATCTCCCACTTGGAGATAAACAACTACACCTATACCTATACCTGTACATCATATAATTTTGTTTCCTGGCTTGTATCCCTCTTCAAGTTCCATCTTGAAGACCAACCACCACACATCATGTGGTGTTACGCCTATCATCCAAGTCCCCTACCACATCTGAATCTACATACCCATGTAGAGAAGTGCTTGACCCTGCATCACATGTATACTTGCTGCTGGTCCCTCTCAGATACCTAAGAATCCACTGAACTGCTCTCCAGTGCTTCTTTCCTAGATTGGCCCCAAACTTGCTGACAACACCCACTGCTTGGGAAACATTAGGTATAGTACACATGTACTTAACCTCATCATGTGAATTGGGACACTGTTCTATGTACTGTCCATCCATAGGTGTGCTAACCGGTTCTACATCCTGTATAATGAACCTTGCCACTACCTTATTCACACAATCATCCTGAGACAACATCAACCTATGATCTTCCTTGTATCTAGGAATACTCATGCCAAAGAATCTTGTTGCTCCCAAATTCTTCATGACATACCTCTGAACTAACTTTACCTTTAGCTCATAAACTCCCTACATGTGTGACCCTGCAACAAGCATACACACAACATACAATAACAGGATATTGTAGCCAATATTATCCAACCTGGTAAAGTAAACACAATGGTTACATTGACATTGACTAAAGCCATGCTTTGTCATACACCTGTCAAACCTCTATTGTCCTACAGCCTCCTCAAGACCATATACCCTAGCCTTCTGTCTCACATGTCTATTCTCTCTCTTCTTTAACTTGGGAATCCATTCATTTTTTAGTTCTTTCTTTCTAGCTATAAACTCTACCAAATCTCCCATTTGGTTCTCCTCTAAGGAATCAACTTCCTCATTCATGCCATGTTCCCACTATTTCCTGGATTCTACCTACTCTTCTTCCTTAAAACTTCCTGATTCTTGACCATCACTGAGCAACAAGTAGTCTAAAGAAGGGGAATAACGAATTTGAGGCTTACTTACCCTTTCATTCCTCCTCATGGGTGTTTGAGACTCCTTGACAGCTTGCTGTCCACCCAAAATCCATTTTCTGGTGAACCCTGGTTTGCACCCGATCGATGTCGATCCCACTTGATTGCCAATACTGGTTCCTTGACCGACGTCAGTCGCTACCTACCCAACACCACCGAGTTTGGTCTGCACATGACTGACATCGATACCTACCTATTTGACATTGGTTCCACCTGACTGATGTTGATAACTGTGTTTTACTGTGAGTGATGACTTTTTACCCACAAGCTTACCTTGGATCATAACCTTGTCCAAACTACCCTACTCAAAATTATTTAGCCCCTTGAGCTGATCTCTGTCTATCATCTCCTCCTTGAAAACCAAGGCTTTCCTGTTCTTGTCAAAAACATCAGATTTCCTCTTTGTGTAATAGACCCGATCCTTTCTTGTAGCATGAGTTTCAAGAAACCTCACTTTCTTCTGTTGCTTGCAGAAATCTTGATCTATGCTTCTCGAATCTGAACTCTTACCTTTTGACTCAAGAACATGCATCCCCTTCTTATTCATGTGACCAAGCCTATGGAGCCACATCTTCACATCTACATCTGAAGTAGATAAACCAGAAGGAGAATCATTAATACAAGTAGATAGATAAAGAGTACCTACTTTCTTACCTCTTGCTAAAACAAGTGCACCCTTGGAAACCTTCCAAGAATCCACTGTGAGAGTTACTGTGCATCCCTCATCACCCAAATGTCCTATAGAAATCAAATTTTACTTTAGGACTGGGACATGCATGACATCCTTCAACACCCATGTGTTGCCCATATGCAATTTCAGCTGCACTTTCCCTTTGCCAACCATTTGACAAGGCTTACCACCCCCTAAATAAACTTTTCCAAAGTCTCCATGGACATACTCATGAAAAAATTATCTATTTGGGGTTGCATGGAAAGAGGCACTAGAATCTAAAATCCAAGATTCCACTTTATCCAAGGAACATACAAGAGCATCATGTGCAACAATCCCTGCAACATCTACTTCTTCATTTCCTTCATGCTGATCTTCTTTCACCCAGCAATCTTTCTTTACATGCCCTGTCTTTCCACAATTCCAGCAAATTACACTGCCATGTCTAGATTTGGATCTACTACCTTTCTTTGACTTCCCTTGCTTACTCTTCTCTCTTTGCCTTCCCTTGCTTTCAACACTTAAAGCATTACCTAATGATTCCCCTGTGCTTTTCCTGTGAATTTTTTCATTCAAGATTACACTAACAACATCATCAACTTTTAAGATATTTGAAGTAGACGCAGTATTACTTATTGCCATTACCAAACTATCCCAACATTCAAGTAAAGAGCATAAGATTAAGAGAGCCTTAATTTTATCATCAAAAGCTATATTGACTGAACTTAACTAGTTTACCAAATCATGGAAATCACTAAGATGACTACGTATAGATCCACCTTCTTGCATTTTCAAATTAAATAATTTCTTCATAAGAAATACCTTATTCAAAATTGAGGGTTTTTCATATAAATTTGCCAAAGATTCCATTAACTCTATCATTGTCTTAGCCTGTGATAAGTTGTAAATCACAGACGATGCCAGGCTCAACCTTATAGATCCCAGAGCCTTCTAATCAAGAACATTCTATTCTTCATCTTTCATATCTGTGAGCTTGCTTTCAACCCCACCCAATGGTAAGTACAGATCTTTCTGATACAAATAATCTTCTATCTGTATCCTCCATAATTGATAATTCTTGCCATTGAATTTCTCCATTCTTAGCTTACTTTTTTTTGTCATTGCTTTACTCCCACTCAAATAGAAAGCCTTGTGAGTGACCTGTAATCAACAAACACTAACCTACTCCGAACCAAGATTTGATACCACTTGTTAGGATTAGGAGCACAATTGATTACCTTGTATAAGCAACTAAACATGGAATTAAACTAGAAGTAAAATGTAGATAGAATTAGAAACAACATAGAATTTGAGAGACAATACAATCTTGTATTAATACTCTTCCTAGAAAGAAAATATAATGAAAAGATGCCACACTCTTCCCACACCTCTAGGGCTCCCAATAATTCTCCTTCAAGAGTTCTCTCTCTCAATTACGGTCACAACAAACAACTCAGACACAGAGTTGTTGTTCACCTCCACTAGTCAATAACAATACTACCAGTACATAAGACTCAAAGTACTCCAAGTAGATCTCCTTTGATCTTTATCCTTGTTGTGTTACAGATCTCCTTTGATCTTGTTGCCACGCAGATCTTCTTTGACCTTGCACACACACACACACACACCTTGCAGATCAACTGACCTTACTTATCATGTAGATCTTCCCTGATATTGCACACCTTAAAGATCAACTGATCTTACAAACCATGTAGATCTCTCCTGATCTTGCACACCTGTAGATCAACCTAGTCTTGCACACTTGTAGACCTAGATCTTACACACCTTAAAGAACCCTTATCCTTGCCTCACCAAGTCCTTATGATTCTTCTTGAAGGATCTAATCCTTAGTCCCTTATTACAATACAACCGCATGAGTCTATTAAATAGATCCCATGAAAATAATAATTGGACTTCTAAATACAATAATTAGACATGTAGACTCAAGACTAAAATTAGTCTTTTACATGCAAACAAACACTCCGTCTAAAATAAGACCAGTTCTGAAGATGCATGCAAACACATGCACACACAGGCTGTCGACGTCGGTGCCTTTTTGACCGATGTCGGCCGACCTATAACTGACATCGGTTACTATGACCACTGAAGATGACCAATGTCAGTTGCACTACCAACGTCAGTTTCTCTATAACTCAACAACCTCCTCCATGTTTGCATTAGTGAAGATTTTAGCTCCACAACCTAACATATTATAGTTGCTACACCAATTGATAAATTAAGTTCAAAGCAAAAATGAAAACAATTTTCAATTTTCAAGGGAATCCCTCCTTCTTCAAGATGAGTTAACAAATCTCAAACTACTTAAACCTCCATTATTCTAGAGGCCCCACAATTACCTCAAGCACCTATTGAGAAATTTGTCCCTTTCCTAGGAAGGAAGAAATTAAAAAAAAGAGCTTCTACTTTAACAGGGCTTGATAAGGCCATAATTTTGATTGCTATATTAGATGAATAATCAAGTGTAGCTCAGAGAATTAAGAAAAGAAGAAGAAAACTATTTTTGGATAAGGATGAACAAGAAGCAGTGGATACTTTGGATAGTCTTAAACAACTATCTCAACCTTCAGATCAACTAAACATTAAAGAACAAGAGACTTTTGAAGTAGCTCCTATGAGGAAACATTTTGAAAGCCCTGTTATTTAACCACTTGATGTCTTAGAAATCCCTCCAACCAACACAATGAAACTAGGGGTTGATCAAGATAACACTACAAAGGAACAAACTGCTCAAATTAAAGTTCCAATGGATAAAGGAATATTTCCATGTACATTTGAAAAAGGAAACTATCCAGTTTAAGTGACCCTATTATATAATTAACACTAGAATTTTAAAAGGCTCAAGCAATGATCCAATAATAGGTAGTAGATATTGCTGATCTAATAAAAAAAAAATCATAATAAGGATTAGTTAGTGAAAAAATTAGAACTAACATCTTTGAATCATGCCTTAGAAGTCAATAAATTGAAAGAAACAATAGAACAAAAGGAAGATGAAGAGATTGATCAATGGATATCTATAGAGAATCTTAAGAAAGAAAATAGAATGTTGCAACAACTTTTAAACTTTCCTAAGGCATTTCCTATTGCCACTCCTAAAAAGGTCAATCAACCTACTTCCACTTCTAAAGCATTTATTGATCAAGGATGCCAAACTAGTTATCCATATATTCCTCCATTAGATATGTTGTTTTTGGCTAAAAAGGAATATCAAATAGTCAAACAAAAGAATAAGGTCTTAGTTGTTACAAATGAGAAGCTAGAAAATGAAAAACAAGTGTTAGAGTCTAAAATCCAAACTTTAGAAGAGGATTTGCAGAATGCTTGTAAGTTAGGAGAAGCTCTTTTGGCTTTTAGAAGTCCTTCTTCTGCCTATAACTTGTTTC